>OY728136.1:1062643604-1063893604 GCA_963277665.1 Viscum album
GTAGTACTATGTTCATGTGCATTATTTTTGTATATAATAATGAATATAATTTCTAGTCATTTTTGATACATTGTAATTAGTTTTTAAAGTACAAATGGTGTTTTTAGTTATTATTTAATTAAGAATTATATTTTATTAAATTAAAGGATTTTGGAATTAAATAATATTTTAATAAAATATTATTATTTATATTAAATTAATTTTTATTAAATATAAATGATATTATAATTTTACGAATGCAATTAAAATTTTTATTAAGGTTTGAAAGCCATTTCTGTCAAAACCCGTGAATTTTTTATAAATGTCGGTTTTTATTTTAAAAGTGAAAATTCACATATTTATAAAATTATTTAGATAAAATAAATATTATTTTTGGAATGAGGACGTCGAAATTACCCAATGGTGAATTTTTCATAATTTTCTGAGACAGTCAAATTTTTGGGTAAAAATTAAATACCATTTAAATATATAATGTGTTTTATGACATCATAATGACCCAATGGTGATGTAATAAAATACCATAATCCTTATGTTAGGCCAATATGTGTTTTATCATTAAAATAATGAGGTTTTGGGTTTGTTTGACTTACTTTTCAAAGCATTAATGGATCCCTCAAGACTTATTCAACACTTTGCCTTTTTAAATTAATTTCCATGGGAGTGTGACTCACCTCCACATAAGCAAACCTAATTTTTTTAATACGTTAGGACCTTGGCATTGTAAAATATTTTTTTCCTCTTTCCTTTTCCAGAAACCATGGGCAAATACCATGGTATGGTTTGTGGTTTGAATTATTTTAATATAAGAGGTCCCGGACCTAAATAATAATGAATTCCCTCACCTTTCCTATATAAACCCACCCAAGCTCCCACTTCCTCCTCAATCAAAGCCCTTTTAGTTCGTCAAACCACTTCCCTACTCTCTCTAGAATCCTCTCAAGGTTCCCCAAGCTCCCAATAAGCCTCTCACAAGCCTCTCTCTAGCCTTTGGAAGCACACTTCCAAGTAAGGGTTTTTTTCTTCCTTTCTCATTTTTGTCAATTTTCTTTAAGTTGTATTGCCCTTTTAATTTCAATTATGAATGTTGGGGTATGGTTTATAAACTCCCCCATACTTCCCTCTTATTGTTTGAATTATGGGAGACCCCTTTCTCTCTCATTAAATGCCTCCTATGTACACCCGTTACTATGCCGAAATTCCGAAAGGAACTTTTTTCTCCTCTTTTATATTCAAGCAATAATTTTGTATCATGAATCTAAATTCCTTTTCAATTGTTGGGACATGTATCTATATGACCTACTTACTTTCCATTACATGTAAATATTATGAGGAACCCCTTTATCTCTCATCAACCATTTTTATGAATTCTTATGTCACGCCGTTACGCTGCTGAAATCACACTGATTTTCTAAGCCAATATCATTGTGTAGTGAATACCATGCCCATTTCTCCATCAAGGGTATTCACCTTTATGCACATTTACTTATTGATTATAAAGTTTCATGTATGAATTCCACATTCCTTTATCGTGGAATAAATGATTATGTTTTATGAATCCATGTTTTATGATCCATGTGGTACACTTATGCATGAAATGAAATGTTTAAGAAGGGTGCACCCTTATAGCGCTCCAATGCATTGGGTAAAGTATAGTATCATGATACTTCATGTGAAATGAGTGTTGACTCATTCTAATTCAAGTTCAACGAGGGTTTACTCGTGCTTCAAGTGCAATGAGGGTTTACTCATGCTCCATGTGCAATGAGACTTGGCTCATGCTAATTCAATGTTAAGTGTTGTTGCCACATTTCCATGTTATGATTAACATGCTTTATCATGCCTTTATGTTCATGTTAATCTTATGATATATTGATATTCCTATTGCCTAAAATGTATTGAACTCATCATGTTATTCATTGTGTACTCCCTTACTGGGCTTTATAGCTCACCCTTTTCTTATGCATGTCCTCAGGTTATCCTATGCAATGCTAAGTACGAAGGAATGTAGTGGTCATGTAAAGAAAGTTTTCAATAAAGATGTTGTATTTCAAGTTTAAAGTTTTTATTTAATGATACTAAGCCCCAAAGACACTAAACCTCTCGATCTTCTTTGTTGTATCAAGTGAAGTTATATGTAATAAAGCATGTTTAAGTTGTAATAGAAAGCAGGGTTGTCATAGTATTACATCAGTGATGTTTATCATTCCTAACTCATGTCTAATGTAACTTAACCGATCCGAACTTAAAGGTTTGGTGAAAATGTCAGCTAATTTATCTTCAGTACCTATAAATTAAAGATTAATATCACCTTTTTGGTAATGATCTCTTAATAAATAGTGCCTTACACCAATGTGTTTGGTCCTAGAGTGAGACACAAGGTTGTTTGAAATGTTAATTGCACTGGTGTTATCACAGTTAATAGAAACATGATTAAAATCATATCCATAGTCCAAAAGAGTGTGTTTCATCCATAGAATTTGTGCACAACAACTACCAGTAGCTATATACTCTGATTCGGCAGTAGACAAAGATACAGAATTCTGTTTTTTACTACACCATGATGCTAAGGATTTTCCCAATAAATGACATGTTCCAGATGTGATTTTTCTATCTAACTTGCAACCAGCAAATTCAGTATCTGAATAACTCATTAATTCAAAAGATTGTCCCTTTGGATAAAACAAACCCAAATTTGAAGTACGTTTAAGATATTTAAAAATTCTTTTAACAGCAAGTAAATGAGATTCTTTTAGATTAGCTTGAAATCTAGCACACATGCACACACTAAACATAATATCTGGTCATATAGCAATAAGGTAAAGTAAGCTTCCAATCATAAGTCTATAATTGGTTTGATCCACTGGTTTCCCAGTTTCATCTGCATCCAATTTATAGGGAGTACTCATAGGATTATCACTTTCCTTAATACTATCCAAACTAAAACGTTTCAAAAGATCCTTTTTATATTTAGATTGATTCAAAATAATACCATTTTCATTTTGAAAAACTTGAAAACCAAGAAAATATTTGAGTTCTCCCATTAAACTCATTTCAAATTAATTTTGAATACTCTTTGAAAAATCATTACATAAAGAATGTTTAGAAGATCCAAAAATAATGTCATCAACATATATTTGTACTATCAAAACATCTTTAGAAATTCTTTTAATAAAAAGAGTTGGATCAGAAATCCCTTTAGTAAAACCATTTGAAATAAAAAAATTACTAAGTCTATCATACCAAGATCTTGAAGCTTATTTTAAACCATATAAAGCTTTATAAAGTTTAAAAACATGATTTTGAAAATGAGGATTAGTAAATCCAGGTGGTTGTTCAACAAAAACATCTTCAATTATAAAACCATTTAGAAAATCACTTTTGACATCCATTTGATATAACTTGAAATTCAGATGAGCAGCATAGGCAAGTAAAATCCTAATAGCCTCTAATCTAGCTATAGGGGAAAAGGTTTCCTCATAGTCTATACCTTCCTATTGACTATATCCTTGTGCAAGTATCCTAGATTTGTTTCTAACTATATTTCCAAATTCATAAAATTTGTTTTTAAAAACCCATTTAGTGCATATTGTCAAAGTGTCCTTAGGTCTTTCAACTAATTCCTAGACTTTGTTTCTTTTAAATTGATTGAATTATTCTTGCATATCCATTACCCAAAATTCATCATTGATTGCATCATTGAAATTTTTAGGTTCTAGCTGTGAAAGAAAAGCTTGATGTTCAACCTAGTTTCTTAGAGAAGCTCTAGTCTGTGTCCCTCTATCAATATTACCAACAACACCATCTAAATGATGATTCTTTAGAATCATAGTTGATCTAGTAAAGGTAGGGCTAGAAATTTCAGGCTCTTCTCTAAGTTTGGGTTCTATAGAAGCATATTCTAGAATATGTCCAGAACTAGATGTCTTTACAACAGATTCTTTAGTTTTATCATTAAGGTCCAGAACAATCAACTTTTCTTCAAGATTTTTAAGAGAAGACTTAGGTTCATGTGGATCAGTTTCATCAAACTTGATGTGAACAGATTCTTCCACACATTTGGTTCTTTTTTTAAGGACTCTATAGGATTTTCTAGTTAAATAATATCCTAAAAATATTCCTTCATCACTTTTAGGTGCAAACTTGTCAAGATTATCCTTGGTATTGAGGATAAATACTTTGCAACCAAAAACTCTGAAGTAATTAACCTTAGGTTTCTTATTATTCCACAACTCAGAAGGGGTATTCTTAAGAATAGTTCTAATTAAGACTCTATTGATAATATAACAAGCTATATTTACAGCTTCAGCCCAAAAATAAATTAGCAGGTCATACTCATTAAGTGTAGTTCTAGCAATTTCTTGAAGGGTTCGTTTTCTTCTTTCTACTACACCATTCTTCTGAGGTGTTCTAGGGGCAGAAAAGTTATGACTATAGCTATTGTATGATAAATAAGATTCTAACTCACGATTTTTAAACTCACGACCATGATCACTTCTTAGTGTTTTAATCTTAAGTCCACTATGGTTCTCTACAGACTTGGAGTATTTAAGAAAATAAGAACAAGATTCACTTTTGTGAGCTAAGAAGTATACCCAAGTATATCTAGAAAATTCATCTACTAGGATATAGACATAGTGCTTCCCATTTAAGCTAAAAACTCTAGAAGGTCCAAACAAATCCATGTTAACCAACTCGAGAGGTTGAGAAGTTGAAACTTCTTTCTTTTATTTAAAATTAACTTTACGTTGCTTTCCCTTTTGACAGGGATTACAAACTTTGTCTGATGGGAAGTCGAGTTTGGGTAGGTCTCTAACTAAGTTCTTCCTAGTCAGTTTTCTAAGTGAGTGAACGTTGAAATGACCTAATCTTCTATGCCATAACCAATATTCTTTATGAAAATCATTTGAACAAGTAACATTTTGTTTAGCTAATGAATTCAAATCAATAGCATAAACATTTTCATTTCTCAAAGTAGAAAATACTAATTTTTTTTGGAATTAAAAACATTACAAGAATCATTTTCAAATTTAACATTAAAACCATCATCACATAACTGAGAAATACTTAACAGATTATATTTATGTCCATCAACAAATAAAACTTTAGAAATTAAAACTGAGTCAGTGTTACCAATCTGGACTAGGCCGATGATATTTCCTTTATAATTATCACCAAAGGTGACATAGCCTCCATAAACATTTATTAAACTTTTAAAGCATGAGTAGTCTTCAGAAATGTTCCTTGAACATCCACTGTCCAAGTACCATACCTTCTTATGAGAACTCTTCAAGCAGGTTTCCAACAAAATAGATTTAGATGGAAAATGATTTTGGTACCCAGATCTTCTTGGGTCCAGAAAGGTTAGCAAGTAAAGCTTTAGGTACCCAAATTTGTCTTATGGGTTTCATATAATTTACAGAATCAATAGATTTTGAATGATAAACTTTATTTGGTCTATAACCATATGAATAACTAGTTGAAGCATACAGATTTCTAGAACTAGAACTAGCAGCATTCTGTCTAGATTTAGGAATAAATCTATTTTTGGTAAACTGTCTCTGTCCAGGATGATAGCCTATTCCAATAGTATACTTTAGTGCAACTTGTTTTCCTAGCATTTGAGTGAGAGTGTCTTTTCCATTTGTGAATTTTTCTAAGTCCTTCCTTAATTTCTCATTAGACAATTTTAGGTCAGTATTTTCCTTCAGCAATTGAGCATTCTTTTCCTTTTCAACCTCAAGTGCAGATTTAACATTTGCATTGAGAGCATGCTATTTATTTAAGGCTTTGTACTTGTCCTTAAGTTCATTACATGTCTCTTCTATCATATTACAATATTCAAATAGTTCTTCACTAGAAATATTTTCATATTTAGAATCAAAATTAGAATCAACTCCAGAATAGTATGAATTTAAAATAGGAGGGTCCAGTGTTACCTCAGATGTGTTTGTCATAAAACACATGTTAGCTTTATGAGAATATTCATCCTTAGCAGAATCAAAATCACTTGAAGTGACTTTTGAAGCACTCCAGGAATCTTTCATAGATTTCTTGTACTTGTTTTCCTTGTAGTTATGTTTCTTTTTGAACTTCAATTTTGGAAATTCTCCTTTTACATGTCCTTTCCTTTTGCACTCATAGCAGATAATCTCATCACCTTTATCAGACTTCTTCGAGTAATTTTTCCAATGACCTTTGTTATCATATTTTCCTTTGTAATTTGATTTTCTGAAGAATTTATTATTCCTATAGAATTTATTAAATCTTCTGGCTATTTGAGCCATCTCATCATCACTATCAGATTCTGAACTTTCACTTGTTGAGATTTCAGTTTGTATGTGTACTTTCTTCTTGTCCTTGCTTCTTGAGGCAGTAGACTTAAAATCCACTGACTTCCTCTTAGGTTCATCATCTTCTTCCTTATTCACCTTGAGTTCTTCCTCATACATCATAAGCTTACCAATTAATTCTTTAACAGGTAGTTTGCTGATGTCACATGATTCTCTAATGGAAACAGATGCGCCCCTCCATCTTTCTGGTAGACATCTTAATATACTCATGATCTGTTCTTTTATAGGAACAACACTACCAAGAGAGATCATGGTGTTGTCAATCTCATTGAACCTAAGATACATATCAGAAATAGGTTCATCAGGCTTCATTTTAAAGTTATCATATTTAATAGTACAAGTATTCAGCCTCATTTCTTTTACATTGGTTGTTCCCTCATGGGAAATAGCTAAAGTGTCCCAAATTTCATAAGCAGTTATGCAAGCAGATATTCTATTAAATTCTTCATCTCCTAGAGAACAATACAAGGAATTCATAGCTTTACATTTATTATTGTAAGCTGTCTTAGTAGATTCATCCCAAGTAGTTCTATCAGTTTCTGGAATTTTATATTGAGTTTCTATAGCAGTCCAGATGTCAAATCCCATACTTTCTAAATAAATTTTCATCTTAAGTTTCCACTGAGCATAGTTTGTACCATTAATGAAAGGTGGCCTGTTGGTAGTATCACCTTATAATCTATTGTCCATATCTAGAGTTTATCAAAAATATATTTAAAGAGATAAAATTTAGAACTAATATAAATTTAAGATCTTTAAAGATGAAACTAAAATCATAGTTGAAAAACAGAATGTTTCAAAATCCTGTATTAATAAATACTTCCTATGATACCAAATGTTGGTCGGAGTGGATACTCAAGAGGGGGGTGAATTGAGTTCTAATAAAAATTTCTGTTAAAAATATTTCTCTAAAAAATCCCCCAATTTAAAAACAAGTTAAACTGTAGTGAATTTATACAGATTTTAAGAGTTCAATTAGTTTCTCAAAGATTGATTAGGTCTCAGTTAATTTAATAAAAAGATTAACTTAACTTTTGAAACTAACTTACTGGTTCACAATAAGTATAAACACTTGATAATTTAACTATCAAAGTAACTTTAAAACAAATTTTATTTCAAAGTAATTAGCAGAAGAATATAAAATGTATAGTATACTTTAGACTTAATCAAAGATGCACAACAGATATAACTAAGAGGTTCAGTCTCAAGCTAAGACTTAGTCCTCTCAAACAATTTATATAAATTTTATCCACACCCTGGATCAGGGTAAACAACAGTACAAGAGACTATACAGGTCCTAAGACCTCTACCACAGTTCTATGTGGGAACAAAAACAATAGCACACAGGCTATCCAGGTCACACTTGACCTCTTCCACAATTCACAGTGGGATATAGTAATGTGTAAGATGTTTAGAGTGAGGATTTAGTATCCTCCAGTTCATTCCAGGAGACAGTGTGAGTAAATGAACTACAGAGTACACACACTGCTCGAAATGTAAATAAAAGAATCACTAAGAGAGTAGATAAGAGTTTAGAATGATCTAGTGATTTGAAGTGCAGCTCTGGACTCCTTTTGATTTGATAGAATTGGCTCTGAGTCCTTCTCAGGTTTTTTGTCTGAAAAACAGAGGGTCGTTTTCTTCAAGTTCAGTTTGAACACCTTGAGTGCATCAATAGATTTCGTTGTAGTTCTTCACTCCTTGACTAAGGTATAAGTTGTGTTCTTCTTCAGGAAGAATGGCTTCGAGTATGTCCAGTATTCTTCCAAGCTCAATGTAGCCATTTTCTTCTATGTGAATGCACCACTTTATGATGTTATTCAGCCCCTACTTTGCACACTTCACACGTTCCTTCTTCATTGTCGTGTGTCTGTATTTTTTCCGGCCTTTTTCCTTCCTTTTATAGCTTCTAGCTCCGGCAATGGGAATGATTACCTTTTCATGGGTACTAGGTATCGTTCCCTGACATGCCAACAACTATCATTAAATAACATTAATTTCATTAAAATCATCAAGTATTACCATTTCTTAATAAATAAATAATATTGAGAGTATAGAGTTTGACTGGTCAGTCTTTCATTAGTAGCTTCTCTAGGAGAAGTGTAACGGTCTTTGTATAGCAGTGAGCTTCTATCGGTAGCTCTTTTTCCTTGTACCGATATCTCCTTGTATCAGTAGATATTTGATCATGTATCGGTAGCTCCTGGTATCGGTAGATGTTACTTTGTGTATCGGTATCTCTATATACCTATGACTTCATCTATCGATAGACTTTTCTTCTATCGGTAGTTAGTTTTGTATCGGTAGATTCATAGCGGTAGACTTGTTCATATCGGCAGACTTACTCTATCGGTAACTCTGGTGTAACAGTATCTTGTATTAGTAGCTTGATGTATCAGTGACTATCTATATTGGTAGCTTCTCTTCTGTACCAGTGATATAAGTATCGGTAGACTTATTCTGTTGGTAGGTCATCTTCTATCGGTAGCTGTCTGTATCGGTGGACTTGATCTATCGGTGACATATGCTTACCGGTGGACTTACACATACCAGTAGCTCTGTGTATTGGTGACCTTTTCTTATCGATGACTATTTCTATTGGTAGACTAAGTACCGGTAGATCTGTATCAGTAGCTATAGGAATATCAGTGACTAACACTTTTCTGTTTTATGCAAAACATATCCGATTGAGTTAGAATTATTTTAAAAGTCATATAAACATAGATAAAAATTGATTAACATATTTCAAATATTATTTTAATATAATTATCAACTTGATCATAGATTGAAAGAATTAATATATAGATACACATTATTTGGGATTATTAAAGTATGTGAAAGCATAATTGGGATTATCAAAACAGGTGAGGTCAACAATCTCCCCCTTTTTGATAATAAAAAATTATGATATTATAATCTCAAAATAATCAATAATGTATCATAGGATAGCATTAAATTGAATTGTATCAGAGAAAACAATATATTATAAAACACATATATCATAGATAAAATAGGAAACAAATCTATCAGAGAGAAATGAATTAAACTCATAAATTTCCCCCCCTTTCTCATAAAAGATATTATTCCTAGATATGTGTCCCTTAGACAATATTTCTCCCCATTTGTGATAATTAAAAAGTGGAACAAGATGGAAAAACACATTAAAAGAGAAGTAATAGATGGTAAAATAAATTAAGATCACATATATTCTTTGGAGCAAATAGATTACAAAGAGATACAAAAATAAATAAAAAGAAATACTGGTGATCCCTATCAAAAAAAAAAAAAATTCTAGCCACTAATAAATCCACATCCTCATCATAATATTTCCCCTTGGGATCAAAAGAAGATTCAAGTGAGGTGGATTCAGGTGCAGGCTTAGGAATTCCAGAGATGATCAGAGGTGGCTGAGCTACTGAAACTGTTCCTGGTCTATACTGTGGAGCTATCTGAGTGATCATCGGAGTAAGACTTCTGATAGCTTGGGAAGGAGTCATCTGAACAGGAGAAGTAATAGAGGCAGAGGTAGGTAAAGCTGGAGGTATAATCACTGGCCTAACATCGACATGAAAGAAAGGAAACAAAAGATTTTTGAAATCCATAATGATTCCTCCTCCTCTCTCCATAGAAGATATGAAATCATCCTTGTTCTCCATAAATTTTTCCAATGCAGGGGTCAACTCTCTGAGCTTGCTGACTTGTTCTCTAAAGGCTTGATTGACAGGAGGGAGCTTCATGTTCTCTAATATAAGCTTGAAATTATTATTGAGTTGATGCTTGGTGTACACCCTTTGTAAGTAATAGTCTACCTTGTCTTTTACCTCTTTCTGAGAGGCATAAGCTTCTCTCATATAGTCTTAGACTATCTTCATTATTTCTTTAGCTGAATCTCTAGTAGAAGTCACCACTTTGGTAAGATCTTATGAGTCCAAAAAGCCACTAGTTGATGCAGAACCAAGTTCCTCCTTCATCAAATCTCTAATATGATCCAAATCCACAGAATTTCTAGAGGCAAGAGAACCAATAGAAAAGGTAACTATTTACTTAAAGTTTTTGGTCAACCCACTGATAAGATTTTTCCCTTGAGAATCATGGATGCTAACATGATCTTTCATGGAGGTTTTAAATACTTCAAAGACTAATACCATCTGGCTGAAAACACTTTTGACATAAGCTAAATCCTTGTAATATTGAGATCTAGAACTCATATAATATTCTAAAGAGATAACAGACTTATTTAGAACTTCAACATCCTCTTCCAGTCTAGACAACTGATTCTGGAAAGCTGTAACTTCATCCACTATTTCTGCCACAAAAGTAGAGACATTACAACCAAGAGAGAGAGTTCAAAAGACTTTTCCAAATTGCTCATATCTTCAAAAAAATAGTGCTTCAATTCAGAAACATAAGCACTAAAAGACTCTTTCATCTCATTCTTTAAAGATTCAAGATCAGCTCTGGTGATCATATTTTCAGGCACAACATCAGGTGCAACCATAACAGGTGCTCTTTCAGATACTATACTCGCTACTAAATCATTCATAATTGATTGAATGGATGACACCAGCGAAGTTTCTATTTTCCTTATTTCTTCCACAAAACTAATTTTGAGGTCAGATTTTAGCTTATCCAGATCATGCATTCTGACCACATCTTCTGGTAAAAAATCAGTCTGAATATCATAATTGGTTTTTGGTCTATTTAGGGATGCCTCGTTATCAGAATCGGGATAATCTAAACCAAAAACTACAAAACTTGGGTCATCTGCCTAATCCTCAATTTCAACAGACACTGACACACTACCAAACCTGGTTTGATTCTCCCCCTCAACTGGTGAATTTTCTTGTACAACAACAGCATTCTCAGTAGGTCTCTCTTCCTCAGAATAATCTTTTACCATTAACTCCATCTCTGCAATACCAAGAGGATCCTCTGGATTAGGCATAGGTCCTTCCATCTCACCCACTACATCTTTAACAGGCACAACTGAGCTTCCAATCAATGAAATCATACTTAAGTAGACAGAATCAGAGGCTTCAGATTCATTCTCTCTTTCTTCTTCATTCGTAGGGATTGGCTGGTCTTCCTCATTACCTGGAGTTTCTTCTTCTAATAAAGTTCCCTTTCCTGAAGATACAATTTTAGCAGCAGGACTAGGAGGCAATTCCGGATCCCTTCCATCAGCCATGGAAGTCTCCTATTCATCAGACTCATCACTGTACTCAGGTTCTTCTTCATCAAGTCCTAGACCTGGATCCATCACATCCTTAGGCCTTAAAGGATGATCCACAGGATTGAACTTATCATAAAGCTTCTTGTCATCATTAACCCATTCTCTTCTCCATGGATTCCAGTTTATCTTCATGTATTTGCAAACAGTGATTGTTATACAAAAATTATTCTTTACTACCACTATCTCATCCTGATATTCAGCTACTCCTTTCACTTTGATCATCACTG
Organism: Viscum album; assembly: GCA_963277665.1. Classification (NCBI taxonomy): domain Eukaryota; kingdom Viridiplantae; phylum Streptophyta; class Magnoliopsida; order Santalales; family Viscaceae; genus Viscum; species Viscum album. Next base: position 1,062,655,415 of record OY728136.1, read on the forward strand.
AGATCAACTTGGCAAAGGATAAGGCATTTGTTTTTAATTTTGGTCTAATCATATCCTCCATTTGAATCATCAGTAGTCTGCACAGATTCACTTTTACACAATGTCTCAAGAGATGCAGGAGATAGATATCTTGATATCTTAAGTTAGAAAAGTCCCCTCTCCTTTGTATTAAGACATGAAAAACAAATTTGAACACCAATCTGTTCTCTCCATCCATTTCAGCAGCTACCACCTGTCTTTGCTTTCCATTACCAGTGAGCTCCTCTAAAGAAGTCTCATAATCAAATATATCACTTTTAGGTGGTACTGATCTCGAGAAATATCCAGGAACAACTTCGTGTAGAACCTTGAGGCATTCAGACCATTCAACAGATGAAAAAGATATCTCCTTTCCATTCACAAAGGAAATCATTTGGTTCTCATCTTCTGATTTCTCAAAACTCACAAACTCGTAAAACTGTTTTACTAGCTTTGGATAGTAGGGGCCATTATTATTTGAGAAGCATTCTACCCACTTCTGATCTTCCAGCACCTCGAGAACCATCGATTTACTAGATAACATCCATTCCACGCATAGTTCTTTTTCGATTACAATAGCTCTATTTTGTAAATGTGGGTTCACTGGTCACCTTTCTGACCTTGTTCTACCAATACTGCCACTTTCTTCTTGCTCGGTCTTCTGCTTCTTCGCATTCGGCTCATCAATGTCATCTCTGACAGTGGGGAGTTTGGTTTTTTGCATCTCTGGTTCGAGGAACTTAGGGTTTTCGAGAGGTTCGAGAGCTAAGGCTTGAGGGCAAAGGGTTTGAGGCTCAGTGGATTGAAAAGTGATTAAGGCTTAGTTTTATAATTTAGGAATCATAAAATAAATAATTAAAATATAAGAAGTAAAGTATAAACGATACATATTCTAGAGGCAAACAGAAGTTTAAAACAACGCATCGGTAGGGTATATTGGTGAGAATTACTAATCGGTGAGGTTTTTCTATCAGTGAGGTTTATCGGTGAGGTATCACATTGGTGAGGTATCACATAGGTGAGGTACATCAATGAGGTATTACATTGGTGAGTTTTATCAGTGAGGTATTACATCAGTGAGTTTTATCATTCCTAACTCATGTCTAATGTAACTTAACCGATCCGAACTTAAAGGTTTGGTGAAAATGTCATCTAATTGAGTTCAGTACCTATAAATTCAAGAGTAATATCACCTTTTTGGTAATTATCTCTTAAGAAATGGTTCCTTACATCAATGTGTTTGGTACTAGAGTGAGACACATGGTTATTTGAAATGTTAATTTCACTGGGGTTATCACAGTTAAAAGAAACATGCTTAAAATCATATCCATAGTCCAAAAGAGTGTGTTTCATCCATATAATTTGTGCACAACAACTACCAACAGCTATATACTCTACTTCAGTAGTAGACAAAGCTACAGAATTCTCCTTTTTACTACACCATGATACTAAGGATTTTACCAATAAATGACATATTCCAGATGTGGTTTTTCTATCTAACTTGCAATTAGCAAAGTCAATATCTGAATAACTCATTAATCCAAAAGATTGTCCTTTTGGATAAAACAAACCCAAATTTGCAGTATGTTTAAGATATTTAAAAATTATTTTAACAGCAAGTAAATGAGATTATTTTGGATTAGCTTGAAATCTTGCACACATGAACACACTAAACATAATATCTGGTTGACTAGTAGTAAGGTAAAGTAAGCTTCCAATCATACCTCTATAATTGGTTTGTTCCACTGGTTTCACAGTTTCATCTACATCCAATTTATAGGTAGTAATCATAGGAGTATCACTTTCCTTAATACTATCCAAACTAAAAAATTTCAAAATATCCTTTGTATATTTACCTTGATTCAAAATAATACCATTTTTATTTTGAAAAACTTGAAAAACAAGAAAATATTTGTGTTCTCCCATTAAACTCATTTCAAATTCATTTTGCATACTCTTTGAAAAATCAGTACATAAAGAATGTTTAGAAGATCCAAAAATAATGTCATCAACATAGATTTGTACTATCAAAACATCTTTAGAAATTCTTTTAATAAAAAGAGTTTGATCATCAATCCATTTAGTAAAACCTTTTGAAATAAGAAAATTACTAAGTCTATCATACCAAGCTCTTGGAGCTTGTTTTAAACCATATAAAGCTTTAGAAAGTTAAAAAACATGATTTTGAAAATGAGGATTAGTAAATCTGGGTGGTTGTTCAACAAAAACATCTTCAATTATAAAACCATTTAGAAAAGCACTTTTAACATCCATTTGATATAACTTGAAATTCAGATGAGCAGTATAGGAAAGTAAATTCCTAATAGCCTCTAATCTAGATACAGGGGAAAAGGTTTCCACATAGTCTATACATTCCTCTTGACTATATCCTTGTGCAACTCTCCTAGATTTGTTTCTAAATATATTTCCAAATTCATCAAATTTGTTTCTAAAAACCCATTTAGTGCCTATTGTCAAAGTGTCCTTAGGTCTTTCAACTAATTCCCAGAATTTGTTTCTTTCAAATTGATTTAATTCTTCTTGCATAGACATTACCCAAAATTCATCATTGATTGCATCATTGAAATTTTTAGGTTCTAGCTGTGAAAGAAAAGCTTGATGTTCAACCTGGTTTCTTAGAGAAGCTCTAGTCTGTGTCCCTCTATCAAGATTACCAACAACAACATCTAAAGGATGATTCTTTAGAATCCTAGTTGATCTAGTAAAGGTAGGGATAGAAATTTTAGGCTCTTATCTAAGTTCGGGTTCTATAGAAGCAGATTCTGGAATATGTCTAGAACTAGATGTCTTTACAACAGGTTCTTTAGTTTTATCATTAAGGTCCAGAACAATCAACTATTCTTCAAGATTTTCAAGAGAAGACTTATGTTCATGTGGATCAGTTTCATCAAACTTGATGTGAACAGATTCTTCCACACATTTGGTTCTTTTTTTAAAGACTCTATAGGCTTTTCTAGTTAAAGAATATCCTAAAAATATTCCTTCATCACTTTTAGGTGCAAACTTGTCAAGATTATCCTTGGTATTGAGGATAAATACTTTGCAACCAAAAACTCTGAAGTAATTAACCTTAGGTTTCATATTATTCCACAACTCATAAGGGGTCTTCTTAAGAACAGGTCTAATTAAGACTCTATTGATAATATAACAAGCTATATTTATAGCTTCATCCCAAAAATAAATTTGCAGGTCATACTCATTAAGCATAGTTCTAGAAATTTCTTGAAGGGTTCTATTTCTTCTTTCTACTACACCATTCTGCTGAGGTGTTCTAGGGGTAGAAAAGTTATGACTATAGCCATTGTGTGAGAAATAAGATTCAAACTCATGATTTTCAAAATCACGGCCATGATCACTTCTTAGGGTTTTAATCTTAAGTCCACTAAGGTTCTCTACAGACTTGGAGTATTTAAAAAAATAATTACAAGCTTCAATTTTTTGAGATAAGAAGTATACCCAAGTATATCTAGAAAATTCATCTACTAGGACATTGAAATAGTGCTTCCCATTTAAGCTAGAAACTCTAGAAGGTCCAAAAAAATCCATGTGAACCAACTTGAGAGGTTGAGAAGTTGAAACTTCTTTCTTTGATTTAAAAGAAACTTTATGTTGCTTTCCCTTTTGACAGGGATTACAAAATTTGTCTGATGGGAATTCAAGTTTGGGTAGGTCTCTAACTAAGTTCTTCCTAGTCAGTTTTATAAGTGAGTTAACGTTGCAATGTCCTAATATTCTGTTCCATAACCAAGATTCTTTATGAAAAGCATTTAAACAAGTAACATTTTGTTTAGCTAAATAATTCAAATCAACACCATAAACATTTTCATTTCTCAAAGTAGAAAATACTAATTTTTTTTTTGGAATTAAAAACATTACAAGAATAATTTTCAAATTTAACATTAAAACCATCATCACATAACTAAGAAATACTTAACATATTATATTTAAGTCTATCAACAAATAAAACTTTAGAAATTAAAACTGAGTCAGTGTTACCAATCTAGCCTAGGCTGATGATCTTTCCTTTAAAATTATCACCAAAGGTGACATAGCCTCCATAAACCTTTATTACACTTGTAAATCATGAGTATTCTCTAGAAATGTGCCTTGAACATCCATTGTCCAAGTACCATACCTTCTTATGAGAACTCTTCAAGCAGGTTTCCTACAAAACAGATTTAGATGGAAAATGATTTTGGTACCCAGATCTTCTTGGGTCCAGAAAGGTTAACAGGTAAAGCTTTAGGTACCCAAATTTTTCATATGGGTTTCATATAATTTATAGAATCAATAGATTTTGAAAGATAAACTTTATTTGGTCTATAACCATATTAATAACTAGTTGAAGAATACAGATTTCCAGAACTTGAACTAGCAGCATTCTGTCCAGATTTAGGAATAAATCTATTTTTGGTAAACTGTCTCTGTCCACGATGATAGCCTATTCCACTAGTATAATTTGGTGAAACTTGTTTTCCTAGAATTTGAGTGAGAGTATCTTTTCCATTTGTGAATTTTTCTAAGTCCTTCCCTAATTTCTCATTAGACAATTTTAGGTCAGTATTTTCCTTCAGCAATTGAGCATTCTTTTCCTTTTCAACCACAAGTGCAGATTTAACATTTGCATTGAGAGCATGCTATTTCTTTAAGGCTTTGTACTTGTAATTAAGTTCATTACAGGTCTCTTCTAGCATATTAAAGTATTCAAATAGTTCTTCACTAGACATATTTTCAGATTTAGAATCAAAATCAGAATCAACTCCAGAATAGTATGAATTTAAAACAGGAGGGTCTAGTGTTACCTCAGATGTGTTTGTCATAAAAAACATGTTATCTTTATGATAATCTTCAAACTTAGCAGAATCAGAATCACTTGAAGTGTCTTCTAAAGTGCTCCAGGTAGATTTCATAGCTTTCTTGTACTTTTTGTCCTTGTAGTCATGTTTCTTTTTGAACTTCAATTTTGGGCAGTCTGCTTTTACATGTCCTTTTCTTCTTCACTCATAGCAGATAATCTCATCACCTTTATCATACTTCTTCCAGTCCTTTTTCCAATGACCTTTGTTATCATATTTTCCTTTGTAATTTGATTTTCCGAATAATTTCTTCTTCCTATAGAATTTATTAAATCTTCTGGCTATTTGAGCCATCTTAGCATCACTATCAGATTCTGAACTCTTACTTGTTGAGCTTTCAGTTTGTATGTGTATTTTATCCTTGTCCTTGCTTCTTGAGGCAATAGACTTAAAATCCACTGACTTCCTCTTAGGTTCATAATCTTATTCCTTATTCACCTTGAGTTCTTACTTATACATCATAAGCTTACCAATTAATTCTTATCAGGCAGTTTGCTGATGTCGCATGATTCTCTAATGGAAACAGATGTGCCTCTCCATCTTTCTGGTAAACATCTTAATATCCTCATGATCTATTCTTTTGCAGGAACATCTTTACCAAGAGAGCTCATGGTGTTGACAATCTCATTGAACCTGAGATACATATCAGAAATAGGTTAATCAGGCTTCATTTTAAAGTTATCATATTTAATAGTATAAGTATTTAGCATCATTTCTTTAAAATTGGTTATTCCCTCATGGGAAATAGCCAAAGTGTCCCAAATTTCATAATCAGTTTTGCAAGTAGATATTCTATTAAATTATTCATCTCCTAGAGCACAATACAAGGCATTCATAGCTTTACATTTATTATTGTAAGCTGTCTTCGTAGATTCATCCCAAGGAGTTCTACCAGTTTCTGGAATTTTATATTGAGTTTCTATAGCAGTCCAGATGTCAAATCCCATACTTTCTAAATGAATTTTCATCTAAGTTTCCACTGACCATAGTTTGTACCATTAAAGAAAGGTGTCTTGTTGGTAGTAGTACCTTCTAATCTATTGTCTATAGCTAGAGTTTAGAAAAAATATATTTAAAGAGATAAAATTTAGAACTAATAGAAATTTAAGATCTTTAAAGAGGAAACTAAAATCACAGTTGAAAAACAGAGTGTTTCGAAATCCTGTATTAATAAAAAAAATCCTCTGATACCAAATGTTGGTCAGAGTGGATACTCAAGAGGGGGGTGAATTTAGTTCCAATAAAATTTTTTGTTAAAAATATTTCTCTAAAAAAACCCCCAATTTAAAAACAAGTTAAACTGTAGTGAATTTATACAGATTGTAAGAGTTCAATTAATTTCTCAAATATTGATTAGGTCTCAGTTAATTTAATCAAAAGATTAACTTAACTTTTGAAACTAACTTACTGGTTCACAATAAGTACAAACACTTGCTAATTTAACTATCAAAGTAACTTTAAAACAAATTGTATTTCAAAGTAATTAACAGTGGAATATAAAATGTATAGTATACTTTAGACTTAATCAAAGATGGACAACAGATATAACTAAGAGGTTCAATCTCAATCTGAGACTTAGTCCTCTCAAACAATTTATAAAAATTTGATCCACACCCTGGACCAGGGTAAACAACATTACAAGAGACTGTACAGGTCCTAAGACCTCTACCACAGTTCTACGTGGGAACAAAAACAATAGAACATAGGCTATCCAGGTCACACTTGACCTCTTCCACAATTCATAGTGGGATATAGTAATGTGTAAGATGTTTAGAGTGAGGATTTAGTATCCTCCAGTTCAGTCCAGGAGACAGTGTGAGTAAATAAACTACAAAGTACACACACTACACAAAATGTAAATAAAAGAATCAATAAGAGAGTAGATAAGAGTTTAGAATGATCTAGTGATTTGAAGTGAAGCTCTGGACTCCTTTTGATTTGACAGAATTTGTAACACCCCGAGATTTTATGAAAAATATTATTTTAATTTCATTAATGTCTTGTGTTGTATTCTACACCAAGATTACCTTGCGCTATAGGCAACACCGTATTAGCTTGCAGTATACGCAACACTATTCTTGGACTGTGTTACACACAATTTTGATAATAGTTATTCTACGCAACATTGAGTATATATATATATATTCAATGTATAAATGAAATATGGTTGTATTCTGTTATACGAAACAATGAAGGATTCTTTCACAACACGCAACCCTGACTTGGCTTGCATTACACGCAATCGCGACCTTCCTCGATAGCGTGTGTTGTACGCAATACTGGGTTTTAATAAACAATGATATATTATCATAATATTGTCATGAACTAGCCGTTATGAATAGTGTTAACTAAATTTTGAATTTTATAACATTATTATTAATCTTACACATTTCTAGAACATGGTATAAGAACAAAATAAATTTTTCGGGTAAAATAAGTATTTTTCAAAAAATGCAGTTTTGCCACCTTTTGATGGTGCACCCACTTTAAATCTAGTTTTTGACATGTTTATAAGTTCAATTTGACAAAATAAAATTCTTGTTTTGAATCAGGATATAAAAATTTACATTAGATAAAGTTTTGATATTTTTCCGATAACTTTCATATTTTAATGAATAGTAAAAACACGCTATATTTTAATTAAAAACAACTTTTTTCATCGTAATATCTTATGTGGTTAAATTATAATATTGAATGGTTTTAAAGTATAAATAGAATATATTTTTACCATTTAATATAATTTATGACATTAGCATTGATTTTACCTTGAATTCGTAGGTTAAATCAATTCAATCTTTTGCAATGTTTTAAAGAAAACCCGTTTTATTTCGACAACGGGATTAATTTTAATTTAATTTCTGCAACTTTTGTGTATTGAATTTGGAAAAATGGATTCCATATTTGGAATCAGTGTATCCAAATTATGTTAATAAGCTACTTTTTATTTTTGGGAATTATGAATAGTAAGTACGATAAATTTTATTTACCATAGTTAAAGGTAAATCGGGTAATTAAGGGTAAATATAATATTTTAAAATTACCCTAACAAATGTAAAAATTCTATTGGATGACTAAAAGTCGACCCATATCACCTAAGGGTGATATTAGATTCATTTAATTAAATTTTTTCAATGAAAATAATTTAATTATTAATAAAACCAAAGAATGTGACAACATGTCACTTTCTTAAATGTTATAAGTATAATAATTTTAATCTAGTGATAAACTTCATGAAACTTCGAACATGAATAGTCTCCAGAAAGCTAATAAAATTATCTAAATCATAAGAATTTATTTAGAATTTTTAGGGATTAAATAATTATCATTTATTATGACACAAAGATGATGCAATAATTGTCTTATTAATGAAATATTGACATAATTGATGTTATAAATGCCCAAATAAATGTAATTTGAGACTTTTTATGACATACACTAATTTTCTAGGTTAATATGACATGTTATTGTTTATTTAAGTAACTTGGTTCGAACTTATCATTCTGTTATGAATTTCATAAAAATCATGTACCAAATAGTGTCAAAATTGACATAAAATAGTTTTTAAAACAAATATTATATTATTAATTGTTACTTTATTCATAAAAATCTAAGGTTCGGCCAAATGACTTAGATAAGATTATATATATTAATAATAAACAATTTGGGGTTCGTTTTGCATGTTATAGTAAGTGTATTAACCATATAGTGAAAGAAAACAAAAAGACACGGTAAAAGTTAAATTATTTAACTTAGAGTTAAATATAATTGATAAGGTTAAAATAATACCCTAAACTTGTCTAAATCCTATTGGTTGATAGGATTTCTACCCATACCCACTTTAGCTTCGAAATAAGACCCTTTGGAACCATTATAAACCGATTTTGACTTTAATATAAAATAATATTTTGAGATATTCCTAAGGTGCCCCTCTCCTCCCTTATAAAAGGGCACCTCCTTCCCCTCCTCCTCAAACCAATTTGAGCACTCAAGCTCGGACAACCCCTGACAAAATCCCTTCTCCACTTACCTAGAATAATCCTAGAGGTCCTGGTCTTCTTCAAAGACCAATCTTAGTTCCCTAAGTGGAGGATTCAAAGAGGCGTTCTAAAGAAGAGGTAATATCCATTACCGATCTTTTCAACTTCTTTCTTCTTCAACTTCTTCTTCTTTAGTTGTTTAATGATAAAGTAATAAAATCAGTATTTCTTATATACTGATATGTTATTATAAATATGAAACAACTCTAATTAACCTTCTATCCATCCTACGGAAAAAGGAAATCACTGCACGTGCGTACGTACGGAATACCGTCTCCACGCCGTGGTGTAATCTATTTTCTGCCACCACCTTAATTGGATGGGTATAATGGTGTAATGAGTAACTATATATGATTATTATAAAGTGATATTGATACTTAAATAGTATACATACACTTAAACACAAGTTCACGATCATGAGAACGATATCATCGCTCGTGCGTACGTACGGACTACCGTCTCCACGACGCGATGAGATTCATTCTCAATGATTAACCATTCATGAATGATTATAAAGTATATATAATAAGTACTAATGAAATATATGACATAATAATGATACTGGATTTATTTATATTTATATTTATGTCATCTACTTAATTCCATTCAAGACAATAAGGAAAGGAAAACAGCGTTCATGCGTACGTATGGACTACCGTCTCCATGAACAGTGTGTTTCATTTCATTTATCTATCTATTATATATATATATATACTGAATATATATGATATATAAATCATTTTTTATATTCTGTAAGTAAGTAAATCATGATATAAGTAATAATAATGTCAAGAATAACAAGTCCAAACACCTACGATAAACGATTTTACCCAAAACGCTTCTTTAACATGGAATTTACAAAAGAACGGGTAATATAAAGTCATAAGTGAACCATATATGATATCATAACAATGAATATGATTCTTTAATAAGTTAATGACATTATTTAAATCATTATACAGGAGTTTCGGACACTTACGAAGCAAATCGGACTTTAGGTAAGGGAAATATCACAATCTCATTTTTATCCGAGATTGTTTATTCGTAAGTATTTACTGGGGTGTATTTTATCATCCACATACATGTTTCATCAATATGTAATATTATTTCCATCCACGTACAATAGTTTAAATCCAATTTTACCCTTCGGTGAGTTTTTAGTAAAGAATATGAAAGGAATCTTTTGTCGTTTTTCGTACGAGGTACTTTTTGACTTTTCCGACAAAAGTACGAAGAATGTTTTTTTTAACTTATACGGCATGAATGGATTCTTAAAACATTATTTCCAAGAAGCTTCCTCTACAAGTATTCATGTTTATTTTTAATCAACTTCTTTTAGTTTAAAATTGTATGACATGTTAAGAAAGGAAAAGTGTTTTTGAAGGAGAAAGGATATTTTCCTCAAGAATGGAGTTCAAGTGTTTTATCAAAATTATTTTCCATCTAAGATAATAAAGGGTTCTGTTTTATCCCTATTATTACATTGATTTGATTATGTTGTGATGGACTTATTTTTATGAATTCCTTTATCTTATATGAATTGTTTTATGATGACATGTTGTTTAATAATTCCATTTTTATTACATGGGTTACGCTATGATGTATGGTTTATGATTATGTGGCACACATAAGAAAGGATTCATTATAAGATGGGTGGGACCTATATCTCCCTCCAATGCATTGGGTAAAGATTTTATATCTCATGAGATAAACATGGCTGGAACGGTAGGTTATACCGGTTCAGTGAAACAGGACTGGAACGAGGGTGACTCGGTTCAGAAAGGGACTTTGTCCACTAAGATAGTCTTGGAAATGAGTCATGACTAACAAGAAATGATTTTCCATGATTATGTGGGCATGCCAAAAAGGTTGAAGTTTCATGTTATGATTATGGGGATCTCATTTTCACTACTATGATTTATCCCATGTTATGAAATTATGCTCTCTTTTGCAGGTTAAGATTTCCAAAAGTTATGTTCTTATGAATATGATGTGATTGAGTTTTCTTTTGTATAACCTTACTGAGCATTTGAGCTCACCCTTTTATGTTTTATTTTCCCCAGGATATAAAGAAAGGTTTTAGGTAAAAAAAAATGGATGATCTTTATGGGAGATATTGAAGATCTTTCACCACGATTAGAAGATTACGTTCCGAGTTTCCAAAGACACTAAACTATTACGATCCTTGTGTGTGTGTTTTTGTTATGTACTAAGTATTCCGCAAATGTAATGTAATGTCCATGTACGTCAGGCTCTGAGTCTCTACAGTTGGTATCAGAGGAAAGGTTTAGTCAACCTTTGGAAACTAGGATGCGAAAACGTTAGTGAGATCCCTAGAGATATTTCTAAGGTATGTCTAGGGATGTCCCTAAGGATAAGTATACGTATAAGATACAATCCTAGAACTATGGTAACAGTCATAGAATTTAACCTAAGAAGTTAGATATTGAGGATACTCCCCCTTTATAATATTGTTTTCCCTAGAATGATTTTTGCCTCTCACACTATTCTTTTTGGGTTTTAGACGATGGCTGGAACCCGAAGGAACCGTGTTGATCAATGCAATGGACAATGCAATGATTGTCCTCTTGAACAAACAAATGTTATGGTAGATGGAGTGCAAAATCTTATTGTTATACTTACACAAGCTATGAATCATTCTGGACTTCCAAATGAGCAGAGAAGGGAACAATATTCTATTGAGTCCTTCATGAGGCAACGTCCACCTTCTTTTAGTGGGTCTTCCGATCCACTTGTTGCTGAACAATGGATCAGTACTACTGAAAAGATATTTTCAGTTCTTCAATGTTCTGAACATGATAAAGTCATCTTAGCAGTATACCGTTTGGAAGGTGAAGCTGATCAATGGTGGAATCTTATCAAGAATACAAGGCCAATAGATGAAATTGAGTCCATGGAATGGGACGAGTTAAAGAACTTGTTTTTCAGTAAGTACTTCCCTCGTATTCTTCGAACAAAGATGGAGAAAGAGTTTCTTGAACTGAAGCAAAGGGATGATGAATCTGTTGGTACCTATGAAGCAAATTTTACAAGACTTGCAAGGTACGCTTCTGGTATTATCATCCAACCTGAAAGTAAAGTTGATCGATTTTTCAGTGTCTTAAAACCAAGTCTTCTAAGGGCATTAGCTATAAGAGACTTCAGTAGCTATGAATAAATTGTGCGTTGTGCTATCAAGGTAGAAATGGAAGTTGGTGTTACATATCAATCTCATGGTTTTGACAAGAAACGAAAGATGGAGTTCAAGGAGAAATCTCAGAATAATGGTGAAAAGAAGATGAATGTTTCCTTATGCACAAAGTGTGGAAAGAAGCATGGTGGAGATTGTCTTAAAGGGACTAGAAAATGTTTTAAGTGTGGAAAAGAAGGTCATCGAGCAGCTGAGTGTCAAAGTAATGGAAAAAGGGTTTCTAATGATGTGAACAAAGCAAACACTGCAGAGAACGCACCACCAACACTTCAATGCTTCAAGTGCAAGGAGATGGGACATTATGACAATAAATGCCCTAATCCAAGGGTTAGTGATGATCAACATGAGCAACCACTTAAGGAAAAGGACAAAGGGAAGTCACATGCGATCACTATTGGCGATGTTGAATATGATAACGATGTTGTGGAATGATTAAGTGTTTATGTAATGAGATTCCAAAATAATGTTGTATCATAATGTATTGGAATATTTATGTATTGTTCTAATGTGGTATTCAAAGTGATTGAGATATTTTTGGAAATAAGATGATATGAGCATAATGAAGGGAAAACGAGAAAATGAAATGTTTAACAGTATTCATGAGCTCATGATTGATATAAGGACTAAGTGATATCATGGTTTGAGTATATAGAAATTTTAGGATTTTGGTATGTGGAAAGTGTTAACTTTTAACTACATTCATGTTTTCATTAAGGTATTCAAGAGAATACATGATTAAGGACTTTGAATGTTTGGAATGTGACCAACAAAACATATCTTATGATATATGGGGATCGACGATGGTGTTAAATCTATGGTAATCGTTTTCACTATGTTGTGAGAGTGGATTGCAGTATTATGGATAAGCCTGAAGATTGGAATGGATTATGTTGGATATAAGTTAGTATTGTTTAAGGATAGAAGTTTTTTTCGATATTATTGATGGGATGTTATAGTAATATAGTTTTAGAAAAAGGACAACCTGCAGGACGGGCGACAGCCCATCGCTTCAGACAAGGCTGTGGGAATCGAACCCACAACCGAAGTGCGACTGGCCTTTATCGCCTACCACTGGCCTACAGGAAGTCCCTGTTTAGTAGAAACTAGTTTTATTATATTAAGCATCATGATATATGAAGTATAAGTCCATTTTAGGAACCATATATGATTAATCTCACTATAGATCGACTTATGTATATAAATTTTGCTAACCTTTTGAAACAGATAGAATGACCCGTCATTCTATCACATGATCTTCTAACACTTCACGAATAACAAATTCAACTTCATTTATTTAAGAGATGAAGTAGAAATTGTTCAAGGCACGAACAACAGTGAGATTGTACCAAAATAAAGTAAGTATTTATTCTAATTCAAACTCTTCAACTTTAGGGAAACAATCTTGAAAACCAAAAATGTTGTCCTAGTGCCCTTATATCCGATGAATCAGATGGTACCCTAGATCGTCACAAATTTATGGCTTTGTGATTTTTGGCTTTTCCATAGCCATGTTCTCTACCACTCTCCATCAGAACATGATGGTTAGATTTCTCTTCCATATCCATATTTTCACCTATGTGGAAACCTAGTGATTAGTTTATTTGGGTAACCGTTACGTTTCATACTTTTGTTTTTAAAGATTGGTTTTGGTATTCCTTTTTACGATGTGGGTTTCTATTAAAGAAACTTTCAAGTAGTAAACCATTTATAACCCCGACGAATTTCGAGGGCGAAATTCATTTTAAGGGGGGTAGAATGTAACACCCCGAGATTTTATGAAAAATATTATTTTAATTTCATTAATGTCTTGTGTTGTATTCTACAACAAGATTACCTTGCGCTATAGGCAACACCGTATTAGCTTGCAGTATACGCAACACTATTCTTGGACTGTGTTACACACAATTTTGATAATAGTTATTCTACGCAACATTGAGTATATATATATATATATATATATTCAATGTATAAATGAAATATGGTTGGATTCTGTTATACAAAACAACGAAGGATTCTTTCACAACATGCAACCCTGACTTGGCTTGCATTACACGCAATCACGACCTTCCTCGATAGCGTGTGTTGTACGCAATACTGGGTTTTAATAAACAATGATATATTATCATAATATTGTCATGAACTAGCCGTTATGAATAGTGTTAACTAAATTTTTAATTTTATAACATTATTATTCATCTTACACATTTCTAGAACATGGTATAAGAACAAAATAAATTTTTCGGGTAAAATAAGTATTTTTCAAAAAATGCAGTTTTGCCGCCTTTTGATGGCACACCCACTTTAAATCTAGTTTTTGACATGTTTATAAGTTAAATTTAACAAAATAAAATTCTTCTTTTGAATCAGGATATAAAAATTTACATTAGATAAAGTTTTGATATTTTTCCGATAACTTTCATATTTTAATGAATAGTAAAAACACGCTATATTTTAATTAAAAACAACTTTTTTCATCGTAATATCTTATGTGGTTAAATTATAATATTGAATGGTTTTAAAGTATAAATAGAATATATTTTTACCATTTAATATAATGTATGACATTAACATTGATTTTACCTTGAATTCGTAGGTTAAATCAATTCAATCTTTTGCAATGTTTTAAAGAAAACCCGTTTTATTTCGACAACGGGATTAATTTTAATTTAATTTCTGCAACTTTTTTGTATTGAATTTGGAAAAATGGATTCCATATATGGAATCATTGGATCCAAATTATGTTAATAAGCTACTTTTTATTTTTGGGAATTATGAATAGTAAGTACGGTAAATTTTATTTACCATAGTTAAAGGTAAATCGGGTAATTAAGGGTAAATATAATATTTTAAAATTACCCTAAAAAATGTCAAAATTCTATTGGATTACTAAAAGGCGACCCATATCACCTAAGGGTCAGATTAGATTCATTTAATTAAATTTTTTCAATGAAAATAATTTAATTATTAATAAAACCAAAGAATGTGAAAACATGTCACTTTCTTAAATGTTATAAGTATAATAATTTTAATCTAGTGATAAACTTCATGAAACATAGAACATGAATTGTCTCCAGAAAGATAATACAATTATATACATCATAAGAATTTATTTAGAATTTTTAGGGATTAAATAATTATCATTTATTATGACACAAAGATGATGCAGTAATTGTCTTATTAATGAAATATTGACATAATGGATGTTATAAATGCCCAAATAAATGTAATTTGAGACTTTTTATGGATTAAACGAATTTTATAGGTTAATATGACATGTTATTGTTGATTTAAGTAACTTGGTTCGAACTTATCATTCTGTTATGAATTTCATAAAAATCATGTACCAAATAGTGTCAAAATTGACATAAAATAGTTTTTAAAACAAATATTATATTATTAATTGTTACTTTATTCATAAAAATCTAAGGTTCGGCCAAATGACTTAGATAAGATTATATATATTAATAATAAACAATTTGGGGTTCGTTTGGCATGTTATAGTAAGTGTATTAACCATATAGTGAAAGAAAACAAAAAGACACGGTAAAAGTTAAATTATTTAACTTAGAGTTAAATATAATTGATAAGGTTAAAATAATACCCTAAACTTGTCTAAATACTATTGGTTGATAGGATTTAGACCCATACCCACTTTAGATTCGAAATAAGACCTTTTGGAACCATTATAAAACGATTTTGACTTTAATATAAAATAATATTTTGAGATATTCCTAAGGTGCCCCTCTCCTCCCTTATAAAAGGGCACCTCCTTCCCCTCCTCCTCACACCAATTTGAGCACTCAAGCTCGGCCAAACCCTGAAAAAATCCCTTCTCCACTTCCCTATAATAATCCTAGAGGTCCTGGTCTTCTTCAAAGACCAATCTTAGTTCCCTAAGTGGAGGATTCAAAGAGGCGTTCCAAAGAAGAGGTAATATCCATTACCGATCTTTTCAACTTCTTTCTTCTTCAACTTCTTATTTTTTAGTTGTTTCATGATAAAGTAATAAAATAAGTATTTATTATATACTGATATGTTATTATAAATATGAAACAACTCTAATTAACCTTCTATCCATCCTACGGAAAAAGTAAATCACCGCGCGTCCGTAGGTACGGAATACCGTCTCCACGCCGTGGTGTAATCTATTTTCTGCCACCACCTTAATTGGATGGGTATAATGGTGTAATGAGTAACTATATATGATTATTATAAAGTGATATTGATACTGAAATAGTATACATACACTTAAACACAAGTTCACGATCATGAGAACGATATCATCGCTCGTGCGTACGTACGGACTACCGTCTCCACGACGCGATGAGATTCATTCTCAATGATTAACCATTCATGAATGATTATAAAGTATATATAATAATTACTAATGAAATATATGACATAATAATGATACTGGATTTATTTATATTTATATGTATGTCATCTACTTAATTCCATTCAAGACAATAAGGAAAGGAAAACAACGTTCATGCGTACGTACGGACTACCGTCTCCATGAACGGTGTGTTTCATTTCATTTATCTATCTATTATATATATATATATACTGAATATATATGATATATAAATCATGTTTTATATTCTGTAAGTAATTAAATCATGATATAAGTAATAATAATGTCAAGAATAACAAGTCCAAACACCTACGATAAACGATTTTACCCAAAACGCTTATTTAACATGGAATTTACAAAAGAACGGGTAATATAAAGTCATAAGTGAACCATATATGATATCATAACAATGAATATGATTCTTTAATAAGTTAATTACATTATTTAAATCATTATACAGGAGGTTCGGACACTTACGAAGCAAATCGGACTTAAGGTAAGAGAAATATCACTATCTCATTTTTATCCGAGATTGTTTATTCGTAAGTATTTACTGGGGTGTATTTTATCATACACATCCATGTTTCATCAATATGTAATATTATTTCCATCCACGTACAATAGTTTAAATCCAATTTTACCCTTCGGTGAGTTTTTAGTAAAGAATATGAAAGGAATCTTTTGTCGTTTTTCGTACGAGATACTTTTTGACTTTTCCGACAAAAGTACGAAGAATGTTTTTTTTAATTTATACGGCATGAATGGATTCTTAAAAAATTATTTCCAAGAAGCTTCCTCTACAAGTATTCATGTTTATTTTTAATCAACTTCTTTTAGTTTAAAATTGTATGACATGTTAAGAAAGGAAAAGTGTTTTTGAAGGAGAAAGGATATTTTCCTCAAGAATGGAGTTCAAGTGTTTTATCAAAATTATTTTCCATCTAAGATAATAAAGGATTATGTTTTATCCCTATTATTACATTGATTTGATTATGTTGTGATGGAATTATTTTTATTAATTCCTTTATCTTATATGAATTGTTTTATGATGACATGTTGTTTAAGAATTCCATTTTTATTACATGGGTTACGCTATGATGTATGGTTTATGATTATGTGGCACACATAAGAAAGGATTCATTATAAGATGGGCGGGACCTATATCTCCCTCCAATGCATTGGGTAAAGATTTTATATCTCATGAGATAAACATGGCTGGAACGGTAGGTTATACCGGTTTAGTGAAACAGGACTGGAACGAGGGTGACTCGGTTCAGAAAGGGACTTTGTCCACTAAGATAGTCTTGGCAATGAGTCATGACTAACAAGAAATTATTTTCTATGATTATGTGTGCATTCCAAAAAGTTTCAAGTTTCATGTTATGATTATGGGGATCTCATTTTCACTACTATGATTTATCCCATGTTATGAAATTATGCTCTCTTTTGCAGGTTAAGATTTCCAAAAGTTATGTTCTTATGAATATGATGTGATTGAGTTTTCTTTTGTATACCCTTAATGAGAATTTGAGCTCACCCTTTTATGTTTTCTTTTCCCCAGGATATAAATAAAGGTTTTAGGTAAAAAAAAAGGATGATCTTTATGGGAGATATTGAAGATCTTTCACCACGATTAGAAGATTACGTTCCGAGTTTCCAAAGACACTAAACTATTATGATCATTGTGTGTGTGTTTTTGTTATGTACTAAGTATCCCGCAAATGTAATGTAATGTCCATGTACGTCAGGCTCCGGGTCTCTACAAAATTGGCTCTGAGCCCTTCTCTGGGTTTTTTTTTCTGAAAAACAAAGGGTCATTTTCTTCAAGTTCAGTTTGAACAGCTTGAGTGCATGAATATCTTTTGTTGTAGTTCTTCACTCCTTGACTAAGGTACATCTTGTGTTCTTCTTCAGGAAGAATGGATTCGAGTATGTCCAGTGTTCTTACAAGATCGATGTAGCCATTTTCTTCTATGTGAATGCACCACTTTCGAACATTATCCAGCCCCTTCTTTGCACACTTCACACGTGCCTTCTTCGTTGTTGTGTGTCTATATTTTTTCTGGCCTTTGTCCTTCCTTTTATAGCTTCCATCTCCGGCAATGAGAATGATTACCTTTTCATGGGTACTAGGTATGATTCTGTAACATGCCAACAGCTATCACTAAATAAAATTAATTTCATTAAAATCATAAAGTATTACCATTTCTTAATAAATAAATAATATTGATAGTATGTAGTTTGAATGGTTAGTCTTTCATTAGTAGCTTCTGTCGGAGAACTGTAACGGTCTTTGTATAGTAGTGAGCTCCTATCGGTAGCTCTTTGTCCTTGTACCAGTAACTCCTTGTATCGGTAGCTCTTTGATCATGTATCGGTAGCTCCAGACATCGGTAGCTGTTACTCTATGCATCGGTAGCTCTATATACCTGTGACTTCATCTATCGATAAAATTTTCTTCTATCGGTAGCTCGTTTTGTATCGGTAGCTCCATAGGGGTAGACTTGTTCATATTGGAAGACTTACTCTATCGATAAATCTGGAGTAACAGTAGATTGTATCAGTAGATTGATGTATCAGTGACTATCTGTATCGGTAAATTCACTTCTGTACCAGTGATATAAGTATCGGTAGACTTATTCTGTCGGTAGCTCATCTTCTATTGGTAGCTGTCTGTATCAGTGGAATTGATCTATCTGTGACATATGCTTACCGGTGGACTTACACATATCGGTAGCTCTGCGTATCAGTGACCTTTTCTTATCGGTGACTATGTTTATCAGTAGAATAAGTACCGTTAGATCTGTATCAGTAGCTATAGGAATATCAGTGACTAACACTTGTCTGTTTTATGAAAAACATATCCGATTGAGTTAGAATTATTTCAAAAGTCATATAAACATAGATAAACATTGATTAACATATTTCAAAGATTATTTTAATATAATTATCAACTTGATCATAGATTGAAAGAATTAATATATAGATACACATTATTTGGGATTATTAAAGTATGTGAAAGCATAATTGGGATTATCAAAACAGGTGAGGTCAACAGGGCCAATGAGGGGGTTGTGAAGGATCAGGCTGGATTGGAAGGATTTTATCTGGCTCAAGGAATAGGAACTCCGAAGGATTTGGTGGGACACATGGGTGTATGTGGGGTGGCGCCCTTCGCGTAGGGAGGTGCTATGCGGCTGGAGAGGTCATCTATGAACCAGGGTGGTCTGCAGACTGATGTGCATCCCACGAACCAGGGTGGTTTGCGGCTTCGGGTTCGGCCTGCGTACCAGGTTGGTATGCGGAACTGTCCACACGAGCAGCGACGACAGAGGGTGACGCCGGTCGGAGGTTCATCGGTCAGATCTCCGCCCGTGTAGGAGGGTGCTACACGGTGCGACGGATCAGAAAAGGGCAATAAACTCCCTGGTTCATGGGGAGTGCATCTACGGAGGGGCCATGGTTCGCGGTCTTCTTTTATTTGTTATTTTAAGTTCGCAGTTCACCAAGTTGTTATGCATTTTCGGTTCCTTATTAATTCGTTTCCAGCTTCATACCTGTTCTGGTTTGCGAACTGGAACTTCGCTGTTTTTCGAAATCTTAAGCTCCTTCCTTTGAAATCCTTCCACCCAAATCTGATCGATCTCCTTTCTAATCCCTCTCCTCTTCCCTCTCCATCTCCTTTTATAGAGTGGGGAAAGAGATGTATCTGTGGTCACGCGACACCTTTTACAGAGGCCCATGACTGAAAACCCGGTTTACGAATGACTTGGTCAATCCGTAACTCACAAGGGGAATTGAACGCACCTCCCCCACGAACTAAACTAGCTCGGGGAGTGCTTCGTGGTTGCGCAGGGTTCCGCCTCCATTCCGCAAACAACAACGCATGCATCATTGGCCGGCTGGCGCAATCTACGGCCTGGGCGGTTTGTGTCGGTGGACCGGCCTAACGCCCATCCTACTTCGCGGTCGCGGAGGATCCCCGCCTTTGTTCCATGAACGACAGCGGTCCATGGAGGGGGCGCTTCGCAGAACCGAACGCGTGCCATTATCATTGGACCGGTCTATGTACCGGTTTGCCTTGTTCCATACTTTAAATATTCTCCACACTTTTCCCCAATTATTTGGAGGGAAATTGGGTAGAATCTCCCTTGGATTAAAGGGGATTCTCATTCTCCTTTGCATATTTTTCAGGACCCTACAAATTCCCCCCATCGAAATGGGGTCTGATTGGAATGAAGAGGAGGACATTCCGATGTAGAGTAGTCCTGAAGATTGGATGGTTTGAGGTAGAGGGGTGGACCCGGTAGGGGAACATGCCTATAAATACAGAGGGCCATTCTTATTTTTCCTTTATCGAATTCTTTGTGAAACCAGAGCTCTCTTGCTTTTTTGTCTCCGCGTGCTCGTTCCTTCACGAAACTCCTTATCTGTGAACCGGCTGCCACTTCCGTGAACCATTCCTCATTCGCACCGGCCTTAATTCGCGGACCAACCTCCCATCCGTGAACCAACACTTTTAATTAATTAAAAAGTAAGTTACAATAGGCCGCGTAGGAACTCGCTATGCGGTTTTAGTGGTCCAAGAACTGAAAATATGGACTTCGAAAATTTCTTAAATTTCCAAACTTAAATATTTAGATCCAGGATTGAGATTCCACGGAGCAGCATGGTTCGCGGTTTTCTGGCCAACGCTCTGCGGGCCAGAGCACCGCGAACTTCTTCCGTGTAGGGTTGGTTCACGGGATGCAGCCATCGCGAACCACCTTTGAAGGCCTGCTCGCAGACCTTATCATGAAGGCCTCTTCACAGAATCCTTTACAGAATACTTGGTATTTTTTTCCAGATTTTATTATTCCGGACTAACCATTTGACTGGTTTTTTATAATGCAGGGAGAAAACATGGTTCCCCCTCGCCCTACACCCAGGCCTGCTGCCGAGCCTCTCCCAATTGGTTCAGGGAGACGTCTAGCTATGATTCATAGAGCGGATAGTATCAAAGAGGACCCTAGTCGATCCCTCATTCCCGACGATGGTGTCTTGAAGGACTTGCTCTCTCTTGAGCTCCTGGGTTATCCACTATCAAATCAACTTCCGCTTTATGTCTTCAGTCTTCAATACGACGTCCCTATCCCCCCTAATTTCTCAGGTCTTCTGTATCCTTGCTTGGAAGCGTCACCAAAGTGCATTCAGGCGAACCTTGCCTCATTGGGGAGATGATCTCTGCTTCTGATCCGAAAGAAACTTTCATTTTGAGAGGCTCTATTTAGACTCAAAGTGATTAGTGCACTCAATAATTCTCTCAAGAAGTTGTATTAAAGAATTACCCCTATATTACCAACCTTGCTCGAGTAGATCCTGACGTGGGGTGGATTCCCAGGTGGGATCTTCGGTCTGATGGGATTTTCTCAAACGACTGGGCCTGGGCCTTTTGGGTCCATCATCATTGCTGGGAATCTCCTAAGTCACTGGAAGAAGTCAATCTATACTCTACAGTGTGGGCCTCCCAGTTTGCTTTTTACCCACCATCCTTGATCCTGCCTGACCTGCTCAGTCGTTGGTTCTCAAGCACTAATACTTTCCACCTTTCCCATGGTGAATTTGGCATTAGTTTATGGGACATATACCAATTTGGAGGGCTTCCGATCATTGGTGATATGTATGATGAGTTTTTTCCCACCCCTGATGCATGGGACGATGTCAAACAAGTTCCTTCATTGGAAAGGGATCTGTTGGTTATGGCGGAGCAGTCACTGGGTCAGGCCTTGCGTGCCCAATCTCTTATTCCCTATATCACCTAGATAGGGTTATTTCTAAACACCACTGGTCTTGTGCAGAACATCAAGCGCCCAAATAATCATCCTTCTCAACAGTCACGGACCATCCTAGGTTCCTACTAGGCAGTTCTGGAGGCGGGCGACTACCTTTCATGGGGTTACGAGGTGCACCCCGGTGTGCCACCTATGCTTAGGATGGAAGGTCAGTTTGCTATGTTTTTGAGTGGGTGGCTATTACCTTCTCAGGATATCAACCTAGGAGTCAGGTCTTGCACCTTGATGATGGAAGTTGAGTTGGCAGAGGGCCACCCTGTGAATTTGGCCATGCCCACTTTGGCTCGTATTTATGAACTACTGATCCACATGCAGGAGTGCGGGTCACCCTACCATATAAGTGGGCCATTTCAATTCTTATTTGGAAGGATAGTGAATAATTTCCACTATTATGAGTATTGTCATAACACAGTCATCCCACTTCCTGCCTTTCGGCCTACCCTGCTCGGTATAGATGGGGTTCGGTTGAAGTTTCTCAGCTCTAATGAAGTCATCAAGCTTCTGAGTGACTTATCCCAGTTTTCTTTCACTCCCTACCCAACCCCTTCTGGAATCGTGGTTGAAAACCGAAGGGGGATCCTGGAGGAATGTTCTTATATGATTTCACTGCAGGATGGATTTTGTTTTGCGCGGATTGACGGGGTTTCTCTATACAAGTTGTACGCCCCACATCGTTTTTCTCGACAGTTCGAATGCATGAAACTCCAGGTTTTCCTCCCCCATCCTTGAGCCCTAGGACTTCATCCGGACACTCTCCATCAATGGTGGTTGATGTTGATGCGAGAGGGATCTGGAACAAGCATTACCTTGCCTGACACAGAAGCGGTTGTCGTCCTGTCCTCAGAATATGCAATAATGTGGATAAAGAATTATCTAGATGGGATCTTGGGGAAGACTATCCGAAAAGTTCCCAAATCAGGAGTCATTGCGGCCACTGTGTGTATCGCACCTTCCTCGTCGGCTCTGAGGGAGAACCGACTGATGGCTCTTCAGTCAAAGCGACTCAGGGTATTTTCCTCTCCCAACCCCTCTGTGGCTAAAGTTTAGATGGACCCAACCTTCTTGGACGTGGGTGAGGATGACCTCGGGGCTTCGGGTCCCAGTGAGACAATTCCGGAAGTTTTTCCGGCCGATACCGGACTTAGCAACTTGATTCCCAAGCCTGAACTGGGGTTAGAAGCTTCAGACCTTACATCTTCGGAACCATCTTCTAGCGTGCACATGTCTGCGCTGATCACAATGCCAGACTTCGTTCCCATGATATCTAGAGAGGATACCAAAGATCCTCATGTCATGGAGGACCACTGAGAAGTGCACAGGTGGGCCTGGCCTCAGTTTTGCGAGATTGCTGCAGAAACTCCTCTAGCTGAGATGGAAACTAAAACTGAAGCTCTCCGACAACTCTTCCTGGGTTTGGGGTCAGGTGGATTTGAATATCGGCAGTTTCATTTTCTCGCTTGCCATGTTGTCACGGTCCATGAGGAAGTTGCCACTAATGAGAGAAAACTTTATCACCTCGCTACCTCTCATCGCGGGACCCAATCCTTTGAGGAATCCATGATAAAGATCCATCAGTTTCTAGCACAGGAGGTGAGCTGTTGAGATCAGGCAGCCGCCCTATCTACCGAGTTGCATGAATGTGAAGTATGGGAAGCAATGCTGATTGATCAGTTGTCAACTGTAACTGGTAACCTTGAATCCACTAGGAAAGGGATCAACGATCTCCAAACAACAGTGGGGCATACTCGTTCGGTGGCCGAGGTTGAGGCTAGGGAAAAGGCCGTGCTGGAGCAAACTCGCAGCAACCTCCGCCGCACGGTTGCCGATCTGATAGAGAGAGAGATTCAGACTCCTTTGTGACAGTCAGATCCATTCCTGTACACTCTGTTTTGCTTACCCACCCTTTTTTTGCTGCTGTGAGGGAGAGGCCCCAGCTTGTGGACGTCCTCCCTTTTTGTTCAAATAGAATAAAATATATGTCAATATTTCCTTACTCTAAAATTTGATTGTTACTGGAACAATTGTTGCATAAGTAATAACTCACTGAATCAGAATTAATAATAATTCAGGAAAATAGAAACAAACTCTAACTTTTTCCTGGACCATGGAATCCAGCGAGCATAGTTTGACTATTGCTGGGGTTTTGTAGGAAAAACCCACAAACTTTTTTTCTTTTATGTTAATACCCTAATTTTTCCTGGGCCCATTTGGTGTGGACCCAGCGGGTATGGCCCGACTTTTTCTTAGGTAACCCTTTTCGGGTTTTCGGCCTAACAGGATTTGCGCCTCTTTTTTATGAGCAGTTTAAAGTCCCGCCGACAATACTATCATTAGTGATGTTTTAGGACGAATAGCTTTGACTAGATATGGTGGGGTGAGGGCCCCAATGTGGTTTGGTTGATTAAAAGATGTCTCGATATCCTTCAGACGCATGTGGGGGGAACATGTTTAGATTCTAGTGACATACAAGGAATGTATCAAGGCATGGGAGCTGTATCGACATGCATTGGTAGGAAGAGCATCACCTAAGGAAATATTGCCTTTGGTAGACAGGCCAGTGGCGATCAATATGAAGAGCCGCTGAGGACATGGTATGCATAGTCGTGCAAAGGTGTCCTTAAGTCAATGACTCTCCATTTCTGATGGCCTGAGGACTTCATAGAAGTCTGGATTATGGACACCACGATGAGTGGCTTGGAGAATTATGAAAATCACTGGGGGTGGCTCGGAAAGGGTATGTGACGTCTGAAAGGGTTTGAGAACATCTGTATTAATCAGGAGTGTGGACTCAGGGTCCCTATCCTACGCATTTATCTAGCATAAAGGATGGTTGGAGCTTGGTGCAGTTTAAAGTCCTGAAGCTGGGAAATTATTCAAAAATGGAATGAATTCTCTTGGTTCTCATTAATCTCGTCAGAGACATTCCACAATATTCAGGAAGGGTTGTGAAAGAGGTTGGTAAGCTGCTGCTCAAAAGGTTTCCGAATCCCGGGATGGACATGGGGGCTCAGAGGCCAAGAAGTGTATGGAGAGAAGCATTGCCTAATGAAATATTGCCTTTGTTAGATAGGCCAGGGGCTATCAATATATAGAGCCACTGAGGGCATGGTATGCATAGTCATGAAAATGTGTCCTTAGGTCAATGATTGTATTCTCCCGATAGCTGGGCAACTTCAATGAAGTTTGGGATTCGGGACCACCACAGGTGGTTTACAAGGGTTTGGCTCTTTTTGGGTATAGAGTGTAATTTATATGGAGATGGTGCCTGGATATAGGAGAAACATCTGGGCTAAATTTCCCGGGAATGGGTGAAGTCATCCCTTCTCACGCTGGTGTGAGATGGTGGTTTGTGCAGGTCTAGCCTATGCACTGAGGGATAGAGGAAAACCTGCATTCTTGACTGAACCCAAGACAGGTTCGACCGTGTAGTTTAACGTCATGCAGAAAGGATGGCTTCCGTGTAGTTTAACGTCATGCAGTAAAGACGAGGAGCATTATTAAAGGATGTTGTGCAGTTTAACGTCATGTAGCGAGGACGGGGGAAATTTTTTTCGATGCTGTGTAGTTTTATCATCATGCAGTGAGGACGGGGGGCATTTTTAAGCCAGTGAAAATTCTTGTAGTTAGAGGCATTTCCCTGGATGTTTAATGTTTGGTCTTTGCAGCTTTATGCCAAGCATCCAAGACATTACATGCAGTTTAACATCATGCGGTAAAGATGTAGTTGCAAAGGCCGCTCTTGATCAGAATGTAACTGGGCTTGAACATCTCGGCATGCCCAAGATGTGGAGAGGGGTTGATTGGTGTAAATCATAGTTCTGGGGCTTCTTGGATCATGAGAAATGATATGGGGGCTCTGAGGCCGGTAAGCATACAGAGATAGGAAGAGTATCACCTGAGGAAATATTGCCTTTGGTAGACGGGCCATGGGATATCAACATATAGAGCCACTGAGGGAATGGTATGCATATTTATGCAAAGGTTTCCATGGATTGATAACTTTCCACTTCTGATGGATGTGAATGATTATGAGGATCCATGATTTTATGGGACACGAAGTCTGCCATTTGGTAAGAAAATATCTGGACATGTCTGGCATATTCAGCCCTGGTTGCTGTTAAATCTTAGAGAGCTCCCTGTATTGATTTATCTTGCGCATGGGGGTGTACCTTCACTCCATGCAGTTTAACGTCGTGTGGTAAGGACGAAGTACTCATAGTTTAGCGGTCATAGAGCTCAGACCATTGGGTGACTATTACTGTAGTCACTCGAAGGATAACTGAGTTACCATGCTCTGATATACTCCGAATAGGGTGGGGGATGGAGGTTGTAAACTGTAACTCTGAGGTTTCCCGAATCAGGAGATGTGCTGTGGGGGCTCTTAGGCCAGTAAGAATATGGAGCTAGGAAGAGTACCGCCCGAGGAAATCTTGCCTTTGGTAGATGGGCTAGGGGATATCAATATGAAGAGCCGCTGAGGGCATGGTATGTATAATCATGAAAAGGTGTCCCCGGGTCGATGACTTTCCACTTCCGATGGCCATGAATGATTATGAAAATCTGAGATTGCTCACAGTATAGAGTTCGACATGTAGGGATAATGGTGTCCAAGCATACAAAAAACATCTTCACTTCAATTTTCAGTCGAGTCAATGTAGCCCAGCCCTGAATTGATGTTCGTAAATGCAGATCTCCATGTGAACCACAGGCAGATACATAGGCTAACCAGGTAGGGATACCCTGGAAACATTTGGATGTGAGAGGGGAATGATCTTGTAAACCACTGATCCATGAATTTTTGAACCGCAAGATATGATATGAGGGCTCTGAGGCCGGTAAGCATATGAATATAGGAAGAGTACCACCCAAGGAAATATTGCCTTTGGTAGACAGGCCCGGGGCTATCAATATGAAGAGCCACTGAGGGCATGGTATGCATAGTCATGCAAAGGTGTCCACAGGTCAATAACTTTCCACTTTAGATGGCCATGAATGGTTATGAAGATCTGCAATTGACCGAGTCGTGGAGTCTTATGTATGGAAAGGATGCATCCAAATGCAAAAGGAGTATTCCCATCTCATTTTGCCATATATCTTGGGTGGGTCACGATGAAGTTCATGCAGTTTAACGTCATGTAGTAAGGATGAGGTCCATGCCGTTTAATGTCATGCGGTAAGGAAGAAGTCCGTGCAGTTTAACGTCGTGCGGTAAGGACGAAGTCCATACAGTTTAACATCGTGCGGTAAGGACAAAGTCCGTGCAGTTTAACGTCGTGCGGTAAGGACGAGAGGTATATGTACCCGTGTTTTCTTTTCTCGATGGATGTTTTGGGAGATAAGATCTCGACGTTGCTACGTATCCTGTGAGGGTAGGAATCAATCCATACGTAGTTCTCTTTGGAGTACACCCCGTGCAGTTCTGGTCCTTACACGAGGGGAAGGAGGCATTTTTAAATATTTTTATCCGTGCTGTTTAGCATCATGCGGTAAGGACGAGGAATACACCCCGTGGGGGGTTGGTCCGTACAAGGGGGAAAAAAGAATTTTTAACTTTCATTGGGGATTTCTGGGCCAGGATGGGGAATCCTGGCATCGCTACATATCCTGCAGGGGAAGGAATCAAGCCGGACGTAGTTCTTTGAAAGGCTAATACACCCCATGCAGGTTTGGTCCGTACACGGGGGAAGAGGGAATTTTTCGATATTTCTTATCTGTGCAGTTTAACGTCGTGTGGTGAGGACGAGGAATACACCCCGTGCAGGGTTGGTCCGTACACGGGGGGAAAAGGGAATTTTTTAATTTTATTTGGGGATGGATGAGTCAGGATGGGGGATCCTGGCGTCACTACGTATCCTACGTGGCCAGGAATCAAGCCTCATGTAGTTCTTTGAAATTCGTGTAGTTTAACATTGTGCGGTGAGGACGAGGAATACACCTCGTGAAGGTCTGGTCCGTACACGGGGGGGGGGGGGGGCATTTTTTTTGAATGGATGGGCTAGGATGGGGAACCCTGGCGTCACTATGTATCCCACGAGGGCAGATATCAAGCCTCACATAGTTCTTTTGGGGAATACACCCCGTGCGGGTCTGGTCCGTACGACGGAAGGGGGTATTTTTGGATTCATTTGAGGTGGCTGGGCTAGGGTGTGGAATTATGGCATCACTACGTATCCTGCAAGGGCAGGAATCAAGACTCACATAGTTCTTTGAAAGACAATACACCCCATGCAGGTTTAGTCTGTACACGGGGGAGAAGGGGCATTTTTTTAAACCTCCTTTGAGGGTGGCTGGGCCAGGATACCGAATCCAGGCATCACTACGTATCCCGCAAGGGAAGAAATCAAGCCATGCGTAGTTCTCTGAAATAAGTACACCCCAGGAAGGGCTGGTCCATACATGGGGGAACATGAGATTTTTTTTTATTTTATCCTTATCCGTGCAGTTTAACGTCGTGCAGGAAGGACGGGGAATACTCCCCTTGCAGGGCTGGTCTGTACATGAGGGGAGAGGGCATTTTTAACTTTTATTCGGGGGTGGCTAGGCCAGGATGGGGAACTCTGGCATCGCTACGTATCCTGCTAAGGCAAGAATCAAGCAGTACGTAGTTCTCTGAAAGAAGTACACCCCGTACAGGGCTGGTCCGTACACGGGGGAAGGGGAATTTTTTTTTAATTTTATTCCATTTGGGAGTGGCTGGGCCAGGATAGGGGACCCCGACGTCGCTACATTTCCCGCGAGGGCAGGAATCATGCTGTACGTAGTTCTCTGAAATCCGTGCAGTTTAACGTCGTGCGGTGAGGACGGAATACTCTTAGTTTAGGGTCATAGAGCTTGGACCGTTGAGGCTTGGAAATTTAACATCCTGCAGCTCGAACGATAACTGCTTTTAGTTATACCGGTGAGGACGAAATACTCTTAGTTTAGGGTCATAGAGATTGGACCATTGAGGCTTAGTAGTTTAACGTCCTACATCTCGGATGATAACTGCTTTTAGTTATGCCAGTGAGGACGAAATACTCTTAGTTTAGGGTCATAGAGATTGGACCGTTGAGGCTTGGCAGTTTAACGTCCTGCAGCTCGGACGATAACTGCTTTTATTTATGCTGGTGAGGACGAAATACTCTTATTTTAGGGTCATAGAGCTTGGACCATTGAGGCTTGGCAGTTTAATGTCCTGCATCTCGGACGATAACTGCTTTTAGTTATGCGAAATACTTCTTAAAAAATCTCGCATTTGTAGGAGCGGTAGTGAACTGCCCATCCATGGAGATCAGAGCATATGCCCCATTGGATCAGACCTTGTGTATAACATATGGTCCCTACCACTTGGGCTCCATCTTTGGAGGCTTCTTTCTGGGTATCATTGGGGTCTGGAGGACCAACACCAATTCTCAATCCAAGAAAGACCGGAGGCGAACCTTTTTATTGAAGGCTCGTGCGATCCGGTTCTGATATACTTCCAGATGGTGCAAAATGTGCAACCGATTCTCATCTAGCTGTTCCAATTCACCTAACTGTTTTTCTGATTGCTCATCGTTGGATAACTGATCACTAATTGAAACACGGAGTGAGGGTAATTGGAGCTCAATGGGTATGACCGCTTCTGTTCCGTATACTAATGAGTACGGAGTAGCCTGAGTAGCACTGTAGATTGTGGTTCGATAAGCCCACAATGTATGGAAGAGTTTATCCGGCCATGACTTCTTGTCTTTGTCCACCATTTTCTGGAGAATATTGGACATGGTCTTGTTGAAAGCCTCTATCTTTCCGTTGGCCGCTACATGGTAGTGGGATGAGTGGTTGGCCTTGATACCATATTCTTAGTATAGTTTCTCCAATTCAAGAGAGTAGAAATTGGTGCTGTTATCTGTCAGTATAGTGTGAGGGACGCCAAATCTGGTGATGATATTGGATTTCACAAATCTGACAATATTTCTTGCCCCGAATTCCTTAAGGGGTACAACTTCTTCCCATTTGGAAAAGAAGTCGGTTGTTGTGAGGATATACTTGAGTTGTTTGTCTATGGAAGGAGGATATGGTCCCACAACATCCATTCCCCAGATGGAAAATAGCCAGGAGTACTTAGCTTAATGAAGTAACTCTAGGGGTTGTTGTATGAAGTTGGCATGAATTTGGCATGAGTGGCATTTTGCGGTAAAGGGCTCGCAATCTCGTTCCATGGTGGGCCAATAGTACCCAAGACTTCAAACCTGATGGGAAAGTTTAGAACCTGACTGATGTGATCCACATACTCCGGCATGCACTTCATTCATGATGGAAACCGTTTCTTCTCCATCAATGCATCTGAGGAGGATTCCATTGAGGCCTCGTTTGTAGAGGACCTCTTGCTAACCCGTGCCACCGTATATGAAAAAGTTGATTGCCCTTCTCCATGCTTTCTATCGTTCAGCCCTGTCTGATGGGAGTTCTCCCCTTTGAAGATAGTTTGCAATGGGGGTCATCCAGCCGGTGGCAGGAGCATATGGCTTAGGGACAGGAATGACTTCATTGATTTCTTCAATCTTGGCCTGAACAAACGACATGACCATTCGACAATGAGCAATAATGATAGTTGTTTCATCCAGGCCTGGGTCATATAGGACTGGGGCCACATTAGCTAATGCAGCATCTTTGGAATTCTGAGACTGGGGAATATAGGTCAATATTGGTTCTATGGAGAATTCTGCCATTAACCCTTAAACGTGTTCAAATAGGGGAATCAGCTCCTCCTTTTTAATAGAATAGTCACCATTGACTTGATTGATGACCAGTTCTGAGTCAAATTTTACCTTAAGGTGCTGTACTTGTTCCTGGAGTGTGAGCTCCAGGCCTGAAATGAGGGCTTGATACTTCGCCTCATTGTTCGTACATCCTTCCGACAGGAGGGAGGAATATGGCAAGACTTCCATTTCTGGGGACATGAGTATTATACCTAAAACCACCCTATTAAATTTGGGATCCTCCATCCTTTTCCCCATCGGGCTTCGGGATGCGTCGTCAAAGTACATTTCCCATGTCAGGAGCTCCTTTGGAACCGAGAATATGTCTTCATTAGGTAACCCGATGTCTGGTACGGTGGTCCCAATTGAGGGGTGCTATGCCAGAAAATCTGCTAACACCTGGCCTTTGATGGCTTTCTGAGGCACAAACCAGATGTCAAACTGTTGCAGGATGACTGCCCATCGGGATAGGTGCCCGGTCAACATTGGGCAGCCGAGGATGTACTTGAGCGGGTTACTACGCAATACCAAATGGACTTCATGATGATGCAGATAATGTCGCAATTTTTGAACTGCAAAGACCAAGGACAAACAACTCTTCTCGATGTTTGAGTATCAAGTTTCAGCATCGATCATGGTTCGACTGAGGTAATAGAGACTATTTTCACTGCCGGCATCATTTTTCTGCATGAGGAAGGCTCCCAGTGACCATTCTAGTGCTATCATGTATAAGATGAGAGGTCTTCCTTAAATCGGGGGCATGAGAACCAGTGGGATTAAGAGGTACTTCATTAGGATTTCGAACGCCTCTTGGCAGTCATCTGTCCATTGGTACGTGACTCCCTTCTTCATTAACCTGGTAAAGGGAAAATATTTGCTTTCCAGGTTGGCTATGAACCGCCTAATGTAGGCCAGGTTCCCTTGGAATCCTCTCAACTCAGTGAGATTGCGGGGAGGTGGCAGGACAAGGATAGCCTTCATCTTTTCGGAATCGACTTCGATGCCACGATGGCGTACGACGAAGCCAAGGAATTTTCTTGAGGTAACCCCGAAGGCACATTTCAAGGGATTCATCTTCAGGATATGTTGTCGAAGTTTGTTGAAGATGGTTTCAAGGTCTGACAAGTGATCCGAGCGATGTCTTGATTTAACCACCAAGTCATCCACATAGCATTCAACGAATCTCCCTAGGAATGGTTTAAAGATATGATGTATGGCGCATTGATATGTGGCGCCAGCATTCTTGAGACCAAAGGGCATGACCCTGTAACAAAATATTCCTTGAGGGGCTCTGAAGTCAGTGGCGTCTTTGTCTTCTTGGGCCATCCAGATCTGATTATACCTAGAATAACCGTCCATGAAGGATAGAGCCTCATACTCGGCCGTTGCATCGATTAACAACTCAGTGACCGGGACCAGGAAATCATCTTTCGGACAGTGCCGATTGAGATCTCTGAAATTGATGCAGATGCAGATTCTTCCGTTCTTTTTCTTGACGGGGACAATGTTGGCCAACCAGATGGGGTACTGGACCCCCGAATGAAGCATGATTTAATAAGCTTATCGACTTTAGCCTCTATTTTGGCAACATATGAGGGGTGCGTTCTTCTAGAGGCTTGTTTATAGCCCTGGTGGTCTTATAGAAGAACTAAATGGTGGGTCACCACTTTTGGATCGAGTCCCAACATTTTCATGTAATTCCAGGGAAAAACATCCCGGTGTTGCTTCAGGAAGGAGGTATATACCTCATGCTCCTCTGGAGACATGGATTCACTAATGAGAGCGGGCCTCGGGTCTTCCTCGGTACCCAGGTTTATTTCCCTAAGCTTGTCCATAGTGGTGGAGATGCCTTCCTCAAATGCGGGAGGTGCATCCCTGAGATCTTCCTCCTCCTGCTCCTCCAAACCCTCATCTTATTGATTTAGAGAGGGGAGAGCTCTCATCACGGGCTCTTGTGAGTCCGAAGGCGAGGCATTTTGGGCATCCTCTCTCAAGTATTCACCCCCAATTTGAGGGTTAACGATCATTTACACATCTCTATGCTCGGGCGTCATGGCTGAAGTCCCAAGGACAGTCGAGTGTGTGTCCAGGCTTGAATCCCTGCTCTCAACATGGTTGATGGTCAGTACATAGTTTCTACCAAGCTGTCTGAGGGGGTTATCAGGAACCATTTCCAGACCATTTGGAGCGGGGATCCAGTCAATACCATCGAGCGAAGGCTTCTTTTTTTCTTTTACTCATAAAACCCGGCATCAATGTAGTGTGACTCAGAGAGCTCGCAAGGGGCCTTGTCAGCGTGCAATGTCCCACTTTGTCTATTGACGCAATATTTGATACACTGGTGGTAGGATAAAGGAATGACCATGTGCTTATGGAGCCACGACCTTCCAAGCAGGGCATTGAATACTGTGTTTTGCCGGACCCCCAAAAATTCCGAGTAGGACAGAAGGTCGCCAAAATGGGTTTTCAGCTTGATTTGTCCCATTAGATTCTGTTTGCTATTGTCATAACTCAACAGGGTTGTGGCTGAGGGGATTAGGTCATCTTCACTATATCCCAACTTTCGGAGTGTTCATAGGGAAAGGAGGTTAACTCCGGAGCCGTTGTCAATAAAGACTTTGCGGATCCCAACATCATTTAGTGTGCCGGACATATATAGTGGTCTGATATGCCCTTGCATGATGGAATCTTCATCCTGATATGTGAAGGAAATTATGGCATTGCATTCAGCCGGGACAGTCTCCGTCTGGTAAATCTTGGCAGCAACTACCTCAGCTTGGAACTCATGGGGGCTGAGCAAGGCTTCAATAAGATCCTCCCGGAGATCTACTGACAAAATCAGGGAATCCAAGATTAACATCTTGGATGGTACTAACGCCAGCTACTTAAGGATATCGTATTTTTGCTCCAAAGGCCGACGCTTATCCGTTGGTGGGAGAGTTTTAGCAGGAACTTTAGGATTTGGAGAACACAACGAGGAAGGAACGGCCATGGGGTTGTAGGTTGACGGTGTTCCCATGTTCTGGGGACTCGGCCCGGCCGGTCTGTTTGTGCACACTAGGCGGCTAGACATCTGTTCCTCCTCTGATGGGTACCACAGAATGACAGGGCCAGAGTGGCCGCTTGTGGAGGTGGATGGATATTATTTCTCTTGTTGAGTCCATTGAAGGGCTCTCCCATGGGTTTCCGCGATATTACCAGTTTGGTCTGGGGTAAAACCATAGGGCTGGTTTCAGCCACGACTGCGCCTCCCCCGGTATCCCCTGCCTCTGCGATTCCTCCTCCTGGCCCCTTGCGTCGGGGAATCATGTTCATAACCATACCCTTCATCAGGGAATGATTCCATTATATGGACGATGTTTATGGAACCAAAGATTATCTCCTCATCCTGTGACAGGTCAACCTGGTCGGTTGTCCCTGATGGTGCCGTTTGGTGGGTCAGTGCCCGTGGCGCCAAGCTTGAGGGAATAAAACCCGACAGTGTCGGGGATAACTTTGGCCTCGTTGCGGACTTTTCTTCTTGCGATTGTCTCCCCCCTTTTCGATTACGCCTAGATGACCGACTTGTGGAGGTTTTAGAGGTCGATATTGTCGGTTGGGTGACATTAGGGGCTATTAGCGGCAACACCGATTGCTGTAATTGAGCTCAGAGTATTCCCTGAGCTCGGTTGACAGTCTTCCAAGTCATCCAGCTATCAAATTTCTGCCCATTCTTACTGGTGACTTCCTGCCACCCCTCCCCTTTATCGGATTCAGTGGTAGAAATATATGTCACATGTGCTGGGGGTAGTCCCAGTTCGAGCTGCCCGGAGTCTACCATCTTTTGTAGGAGGTATTTAAAGACGAAGCATTCCTGGATACTGTGCCCTAACATTTGATGGTTGTAACGTCCCGACCCCAGCTACCCAGAGTCGGTGCATTACTTCATAACATTGGCATGATCACAAAAGATCAAGTCTCTAAAGACCGATTAGTTTAGTAGCCTTGGAAACACTAGATACATTCATAAATGTTACATTACATCATAAAGTGAAAAACTAATAACAAAGTCTTCATAGTCCACACTCATATCCTCTTCTGACTATCCCTGCAGGTCATTCATAAAATACTTCTTCACATCCTGGAAAAATATTAAAACATTGAAAGAGGTGAGCTCAGATGCTTAGTAAGGATAACAATATTGCGGAAGCTTTCATAAATAAACATAAAAATCTAAGGCAATGTATAACTAAAACAAAATTTTTTTAAACTTGAACTTCAACATAATATGGCAAAAGTAAAATGAGATAATGCCATTCACTTCTTCACATGGATATTCTACTGGTCGAATAATGACATGCAATATCAATAACCACTTTCATAATGAGGGAATGTATAATGCCAGACATTCTGAAACATTTTGTCAAGGCCTCAGACAAGACGTCTAAAATGATTAAGGCCTCGGCCAAAACCATAAATTAAATTGGGAAAGGGCCTCGGCCAATTCCACGTCTATTTGTCTCATGAGACCTACCGATGCATCGAGGAGCTATAGCAGGCTCCACCTGTCACTTATTAAGTCCAATACATTCCTCATATGAATAGGTTTAAACATATCATAAACCATAACATAATCGTATCACATAAAACATGCATAAAGGAAACATAACATTTCCACATTTCAATCACAAGATATCAATACAACACATTGATATAATAAAAACACTTTCAAAACCATTTTCAATACCAAAATAAAAGAAAGTTAAATTTTTGTATTTATTTTTCATTAAAAAAAAGTGATGGCTTGTAGAGGAAGCTGAAACTCAAATAATGGTCATGGCGGCGGAGAAGTCATTGTCGCCGCATATGTACGGAAAGAAAAACATTCCCTTTTTGTCGTTTAGTAAAACGCTTCATATAAAAAAAGATTCATTTTGAATAAAAGTAAAATTCAAAGGGGTTTATACACCGTATAAAAGAAAATTGTGTATAAAACCAAATATGCCTCAATGAAAGGAGATTGAGACGAAGTCCTTAAAAGATCATTTTTAAAATAAAATATATCTATTATGTGTATTAACTATAGGTACACATAAAGAACGTAAAAATAAAAAATAGGACATAATAATATCATGACATAATTTGAAAGTAGGATATTAACCCAAAGAATGGAAGTTGGGTTAAGAAATTCCCTTACCTCGTGCCTGACTTGACTCAACCGTTCTCTAACCTCCTCAAAATCGGGTAACTCTTTTTGATTTGAGCCAAAAGATTCCTTGGGAAGCGTTCTGACCAAAGTGAGGCTTCTATGAGTAAGGGAGGGAAGTTTGGAGAGTATTTGGGCAGAGGTTGGCCGAGCCAAATGGCTTGAAAGTGTGAATGAGGTGGTAGAGGTGGGGGCCTTTTATAAGAGGAGAGGAGGGGCACTCTTGGAAAGTAAGGAAATTTTACATTATTATACAATGATTTTCGGATTCTAAAGGTCCCACACTTATATAATTCGTGGCTAAGGTGATAAGGGTTCTAAATCTACCCATCCAATAGTCTTTGAACAAGTTTAATCCTTGGATTGTACATTATCTTTTCATTTTATTAAAATCGTTAAATAATGAGGTCATCACTGCATCATAATGATGTCATAAATAATTTAATTTATTTAATGTCTAAAAATTATAAAAAAATACTATGATGTAGGAAATCTTTTTAGCTTTCCAATGACTATTTATAGTAAAAAATATGACCTGTATAACCCCATGTAAAAATTGTTTTAGTAAAACATTTCATGTTTGTGTCATTTTTTTACTTTAACATTAAATAAAAGGTATTTATGTCATTTTCCAACTAAAGTGGATCCATGGGGTCCCCATGTTGACCCATGGATTTTCTTGGTCGTCCATGGCACATCCAATGAGGGTAGGACATGTGTCAAGCTCATCTCATATTATTAAAACATTATTTTTACCTTAAACTACACTAATTACCTCTAATCGCGATTAAGAACTTAAAAGTTACTATTCACCAAAAATTATTTTAATCTCATTGAACCAAATTTTACTTCTTAATGACAACCATGTATGTCGGATTTTTGAAAATCAAATCACAGAGGTGGTAATATTTCATTTAAACGAAAAATCAGTTATTTAACTACCACTTAGTGGTTTCACTATTCATCAAAAATTGAAGTTTTTCAGAACAATGCCAAAATTTCACCCTAAGATATAATTGATATTCCAATTTCAAAAATTATGTCTATTTTAAAAAATTCAAAAAATATAAGTTGCATTAATTTATTTTATAATTAATTCCCGCTGTCACAACAAATAGCGTGTTTTTAAGAAACAATTTATATCAAAAGATTGACAATTGTTTATGTCCAATTTCAATGTTAAATTAATTCTAATGAACACCATTGGATAAAATGGTAAAAATATATTCTAATTATACTTTAAAACCAATAAATAGTATAATTTATCACTATAAATTATTTTGATTAAAAAAGTTGTTTTTAAGTATTTTTCACTATTCATAAAAAATTAGAAGTTCTTAGAAAAATACCAAAAATTCAACATAGGCTAATTTCGATATTCCGAATCCAAAAATGAAGTCCATTTTGAAATATAAAATTTCTATAATTTTAAAAAGTGGTTATTACTATTCATAACGGCTACTATGATTAGTCGCGGTGTTTTAGAGCTCGAAGTTGCGTACAATGCAAGCTATTGAATTATTGAATGAGAAGCGTATTGTGGAAGCTCGAGGTGTTACAATGGTAGGGATAGTAGTCCGGCCTATCATCGCGACCTACTTCTTTGGGTTTCCTTGGTTCTAGGAGGCGGATCAAGTTGCAATTCATGGCGGTGATGAAATAGCCGCAGACTTGGTCCTCTCAGAATGAGTATACTTTTTGTTTTCGTTCCTTGAACTGGTTTCGCTTTGATCCTCTCTGATCATCCCGCTTGGGCGGAGGCAGCCGCTGATGTACAGGGGGCCCTTGAAAATTTGGTGGAGGCCTAGACAGTGGAGCAGGCGCAGGGGCTAGCTTGAGCGTGATGGAGGATGCTTCAGCTCTAACTGATCGCTTTGCAAGATCCTGTGAGGCTATTAGGGACTTCATATTGGTTTGCTGTAGGGAGTCTTCAATTCTCTGGGCGATGGCCGAGAGATGGTGGAAGCCAGTGGTGCACTCCACTAGTATGAGCGGTGTTCACATATCATGTAGAAGGTTATCGATGCATATGGCAAGCATATCATCATGAGGAATTGGCCTATTTAGAGATTAGGTTAGACCTTTCCATCTAGCGATGAAATATGAGACCCTCTCATTCTCCCTTTTTTTGTAGTTCATGAGGTTGCGGACCGTTGTTTTAGGCAACGTTGAGCTGAAGTGGAACATGAACTGCTGCCGAAGGTCTTCCCAACTTTTTATTTACTGGGCTGGTAGACTCATATACCAGACAAAGGCAGATCCTTGAAAGCTCCGTACGAAGCATCTGAGTTTCACTGCTTCTTGTTGTTCCAGAGTTCCCATCATAGGGTTGCAATAAGACGCATAGTACATCAAGTGCTGTTCCGGATCTCCTGAACCATTTAAAATAGGGAATACAGGGCTCCCAAAATTGGGTGGAGGAGGCATGTTGCTCACCGAATTTGGGTAAGGTTTTTTCTCTGGCTGTATCGGAGCGCGTCGACCTTCCATTGCTTCCAACCAAGCTGTCAGTGCCTCTATGGTGCTGTCGATTCCCTGGTTTACATCCCATTGGGCCTGGTCTTAGGTAGGTGCAGCCTGAGGCATTTCCTGAGGATCCAGCTTGGTTGGCACTAGGGGTGCATGTGCCGTTTGTGACACCTTCAGAGGGTTCAGAGGTACTCTCTCTAGTTTCTTCCTGAGTGTAGGGAAGTCTTGGTATTCATCCGGATCCACATTTAGGTAGTTGGACAGACCGGGCGCCTCATTGGGCGGGGGCCCTGACCGTGCTTCTTCTGTAGGGGAAAACCTTGGTCCTTGAGGTGCACTTGCCGGGAGTGAAAGGTGTGTCGATTCTTGGGAAGTGCTTTCAATAAGATGGTTCCTCTGGAGTAGCTCAGTGTTAAGCCGCCTCAATTCTTTAATTTCCTCCTCATGTCGAGCGAATCTCTCTTTGAGCGTAAGTGGATCATTTTTATCAAGAGAAGGAGGAGGGTTAAGAGTAACCAGTCCTTTATTCTTACCCTTGTTGGAAGCTCACAGGGTAAGAAGAGGAGGGTTAGCTGGAAGGGCGACCATATTTAGGGCGGCCCTCTGGTTCTGGGTGTGTATGCTTGGCGGTTCATTGTGAATCACCGTCTGAACGAAACCTTTATCTCCCGATCCATCCGGATTTGTATCATCTCTAGTGTCACCCATGGGGTTAGCCTCTATGGAGTTGATGGATGCATATCGAGGGGTAGAGGAGATGTCATATTCCAAATAGGAAGAGGATCTCCCGTGCCTTTTACTGGTCCTCCCCCTTATGTCTCGGGATTGATTTTGGACTCTTTGATGAAGGGTGATGTGGAGAGTTCTTTGATGCATCCTTACGGTACGCCTCCCTCTTGAAGGGGATGGTGACTCAAAAGAAAGGATAGGGCATGAACCTCCTCTTCTGACCGTCCTCCCTAGATGAGAAAATACTGATTCTCATGGGGGAGGTTGTTGCTGAGGAGGTAAAAATTCCCCCAGCCCTGAGGGCTGGGGTTGGCTCAGTTCCTTGGATATTGAGTCTCTTACCATTTTTATTGGTCTTACGGGGGCATTTTTTGGTAAAAATTACCCTAGCCCTGCAGGCTGGGGTTGGCCCTGGATTGCGGCAGTGGCTGCTGCTATCGCTATTTGCCTGATTTTGCATGCCCCCATTTTGGGGTGAACCGAATCTGAGGCCGAGTCCACCTGTGAATCAATCCCCATTGGGGAGGCGAGCCATGAATGTTGATTGGCCTCTCTTAGTCGAGAGGCTTGCTGTATGCTTTTGGTGGCTTGATTTAGGAGTTCGTGAATGGATTATTCCCGTCAGGCCTGGCGCTCCTGGGACTTACTCAAGGCCTGTCTCTTCTAGGTGTGTCGCCTTTCCCGAATAAGGGGACCACTCAATCACTATATTTCCATGATGGAATTGCAAGACACTACGCCGAACGGGTTCTTCTGGGTGGGGAGCGGAGTAAAATTTAGAGCTCCATGTTCTCCCCATCCCCTAATATAGACTCCCATCAGAGCTTCGCTAATGAGGCGGCGCAGCTGGTGTAGTGCATGTAGCAGGCTAAATTAGGGTTCCCTTGATGCCTCTCAGGTCACAGTTACCGTGCCGAAGGAAGAGCTTCCAGGTCGATGTGTTGCAGGAGGTCTCCTATTGTCTTGACATGGCCTACATACCCATCGTAGGGCAATAAGCTTGATTTCAGATGGCGGAGGGTTGTCCATATATTAGATCGGATGTCATGCACGCATTCTTCCGACAACTTTCTGGGTATGTCAAATTGAGAGGTGGCCATGGGCCAAAACATAACAGGTATATCATCCCTGTCCAATCGTTTCCTCAGGTGAAACATGTCGGCATACTCCTCTGCTAGTGATTCCTCTACCTGGTCTGCCCAATTGAGGCACTGAACGATAGTGTGGCCAGTGGCAGTGGGGCCGGTAGGTATCAAATTATCATGTAGGCAGTTCCGGGGTGGTTCTGAAGATGAACATGGTCCCGGACCATCTCCTGATTGAAGAAGGATGTCACTGGCGACTAGCTGGGAATCTGACATGCTTGATCCTATCCTTCTGAGTGCCTCGGCATACGAGGGATTTTCTGTGCTTGATTCGGTAGGGGGAGGACCTCCCTGTCGATATGATATGTCATTGAGAGGAGGACATTCGTAATGGCGTCCGCAATGGCGAGGACTACCATTACTGATTTACGCCTCACTGCATAGAGGACTTTTGTAGTGCATACCCTGGGGAGGACCTCCAAGGTGTGTTGCAGCAAGGGGAGGACCTTCTGGCTGCATAGCGTTGTTACGGGGAGGGCCTTCGCAACAACTTCCATCATGGTAAGGATGACCATCATGGTTTGACGTTCAATGTGAATCCTGGGAGGACCTTCAAGACACACTGTGACAAGGGGAGGCCCTTCTTGTTTCTTGGGGCCACTGTGAGGAGGACCTTCGCAATGGCGGCCGTGGTGGTGAGGACTACCATCACAGCTGCTGCAATGGCAAGGACTACCATTACAGCTGCCGCAGGGAGAATATCTGTGGGGTACACCCTGGGGAGGGCCTTAAGAATGTACCATAACGAGGGGAGAGCCTTCTCGTTGCTTGATGTCTCTATGGGGAGGACCTCCATTATCAGGGTGATGAGGACTACCATTGTGATCTGATGCCCGACTGCATGGAGTGTTGTTGTAACGTAACCCATGTGGATGACCTTTAGGGTAGGCCACAACAAGGGGAGGACCTTCTTGTCATGATGAGATGTCACTGCGGGGAGGGCCTCTGCAGTTGCGACTATGATAGCGAGGACTACTATCATAATCTATGGTCCCACTGCATGGAGAGTTCTTATAGTGTACACCCCGGGGAGGACCTTCAGGGTTGACCGTAGCATGTGGAGGGCCTTCTTACTTCTCGATATTCTTTTCACAAAAAGGGTTTCCATTACTCACATCAAAAGAGAAAATCTCGTGATCGATCGTTAAATGCCCGTGGGGGAGGCCCCCGCGGGTGCTCTGGGGAGGACCTTCAGAGCTACTGGTAGCGACATTACGGGGAGGACCTTCGCAACTTCTACTGCCACTCCCATAACATGGTAATGAGTGGGTAGGGTTTTGAGCATTAGTTATGTGATTAGCGGCATTGGGAACCCCAACTTCTAGCAGAGCGGAGTCGTGAACCCGATCTTTATTTTCCAGCTGCCTTCGGCGCATTTGGGGCACTTTCTTGCAGGCAGCGGGGACCGTCTGCTGTTGACAATGACCTTCACCTTTGGGACCCTGTCTAATTGGGTCCTGTGATGCTGTCAGGATATGCCGACGAACATATTTACTTTTAGCAGTGATATATGCCTGCTCTGGAGAATCCACCATGATGTACGGGTGTCCCCCAATTAGAACGAGTGAAGCTGCTCGATCCAGTTTCCCTTGCATCACAGAATATGACCGGAGACCCTCCTGGGTGGAAGAAGGGATGCAGATCTGCTCTGATGCAACTATCTCATCTCTTAGATGAGTCACCTTAATTAGGGAGACGGGATCACAGGCCCGAGTCCTTACTATCACCGCTGATGCAATTACATTCTAGAAAGTCTACAAGATATGATCTGGGATCGATACCTGCTCCTCCATCATTTCTAGGATATGCAGAGAGACATCTTTGGCTGGAACGGGTATGAAGGCCCATTCCAGTATCGGAGTAGGAATATCCTACTCTGGTCCTCCGGTGGTTAGTGGGTACTAAAAATTCTCCTATTTCAGGGTAGGTGAACAAGTCTTCCCCTGTGTCAGGATACACCGTCTTATCTCTCTGTTTTCCACCACATCGGGATGGCGGACTTTACCTACATCCACAGGGAGCTGGCCCTGCATATATTGGTTTCCCATCATATAGAGTTGGTGTCCTTTGTTGATAGGGAGTAGTGCCCGCCTATTAATTGCCACCACATCTGGATGGCGGGCTTTGTTGATTGCCACCATGCAGGGATGGTAGGCGTCAGGGGAATCTGCTAGGAGCTGGTCATGCAGGTTCTGGGTTGCCACCACGTCTGGTTGGTGGGCTTCACGACCCTGGGTAGGGAGAGGTGCCTGCTAGGTAGGTGTCGTCCTATGTGAGTAACGAGCTTGATGGAGCTCGACAGGGATGTGTGCCTGCTCGTATGATGCCGCTATGTCTGGATGGCGGACTTTGGAGGAGCGAACAGGTGTATGTGCCTGTTTGTGATACGTCTCCATGAATGGGCAGTGGAGCTCCTCCTTAGGGACAAGGGTGATGACCAGTCCCTTATTGTATGTTTGCCGCCCTTGTCGGGCGGTCCGAGGGGCTATAGCTCGGGGAGAGTGGGCTTGGATCCTCGGGGCTACATCCTCTTTAGTGTGAGGATATTGAGTCGTGGCGTAACCGCGACGATGCCTTTTTGTGGGGACCTTAGAGAAGAACCCTCGTTCAGTGGGGATGCAGTCCTCCATGTCGACCTCATTCGCCTCCCTAAGATAAGGGAGGTACGTGTTGTCTTGTTCCAGGGATAGACTCCTGAAACGACAACAGGGGCCGTCTGGATATGCTTTTGTGGCCGCTGTTGGGCAGGCGACCAATGAGTCCTGGTGGATTGGAGGGCATGTATGGATGCCTCCACCATTGTGAGAGTACCATTCAAGTGTTACCCTCAGATCAACGCATCTGAAACCAAGCGTTTAAGAAGCTGGGTAGGTGACAGGGTCCTTCATTGATGAGGAAGTCCAGTCATTGCATAGTTTTAAGCGCACACCTATGAGTTCCTCCATGATGCCATTGGATCGAAGGGAGTTCCGAGTGGTACCTGTTAAATATTTTAACAAATACAAACATCAAACCCATCAAATCAGCATCTCATGATCCCATGCGTAATTAATGACCTTTCTTGGCCCTCCTTGTGAGTATAAGGGGGAACATAGTGATATTAGGTTAAATCTGTCATGCTTGGTTAAATATTCACTTTGGGTTCACCATTTTTGTTCCGGATCGGTTTCAAAATGCCCAATGGATCTGTATCCAATGATGCATGGACCTGCTTTCCAAAGGTAGGCATTCACTGGGCGATTTGGCCAGCGACACTTAAGAACTCACATTGGTCGAGAGGATGGGAAGTCGGGATCATCGCAGCCTTTTGGGGGAAATTATTTCCTTTTTCGAGATTCTCTTATATATTTAAGACGTATTCATATGTTCGTGAATCTTTGGTTTATACCCAAGCATAGTATCCACATATTACTTCTGGTTGGGAATGGTCAGCTGAACGCAGGGGCTCAGAATCATTTAGGCCTGAGGTTTACCATACCTCATGGAATTAATGACCCTGAAGAGGCTAGAATCATTGGGAAGATGCTGATTTAAAGCCTCATGACTGGGCACTCTAGAGTTTATTATCGTCCAGGGGGGATAGATAATGACTTGAGTGTTTGGATCGAACCGGTGATACGGGCTTCCTACGTATCCTCACGAGAGGAATCAGAATCCACATAGTTCGGTGGGGGGGGGGGTGTCGGAGAACCGACGTGAAGATGGACTGGGGGTCTGATGGGTAATGGGCTTAAACCTTATGGAGGCTTCCTACGTACCATGCCTTAACATGGATCAAAGTCCTCATATTTTGCATGGGGGTGGTGTCAGAGAACCGACGTGAAGATGGACCGGGGGTCCGATGGGTAATGGGCTTGAACCTCATGGAGGCTTCCTACGTACCATGCCTTGACATGGATCAAAGTCCTCGTAGTTTGCATGGGGTGGTGTCAGGGTCGGTGCTTACTCTAAGCCCACACGAGTCATGCTCGGTGTGAGAAACAAGAGGCAACAGAGACCTGACGATCACATCGCGAA
The DNA here is from genome assembly GCA_963277665.1 of Viscum album. Taxonomy (NCBI): domain Eukaryota; kingdom Viridiplantae; phylum Streptophyta; class Magnoliopsida; order Santalales; family Viscaceae; genus Viscum; species Viscum album. The sequence continues at coordinate 1,062,700,008 of OY728136.1, forward strand.
AGGTGCGTCTGTGAGAAGCAGAGTGGGGATTACACATAGAGTAGCCCGAGAGGTGTAGATTAAGACTTACTCCAGGATTGAGTCCTGATGGCGACAGAGCACATCGGGAGAGGTAATGGGTACCCCCTGTGTCCATTTATTCTCTTGGTCCTTGGCACCGGATAAGTACGGAGGTGCATGGGCGACTCCTCCCACAAGAAAGGATAGGGGATTACACCAAGGAGGCTACCTGTGGTGATGTAGCCCAAAGGAAGATGGACTTGACACTGAAGAATAGGAGAAAAACCCTTCCCCATCCTTCCCTTCCTTGGCCATGGCCGTGGGGAAGTGTAGAGGTGCATGGGTTCTTCCTTCTGATGTGTAGTCCACCACTCCCCGTGGAGGGGAGTAGTGCCCAGTCCTAACAAGTGGAGGGGCAGAAAGGGGACCCCCGAGCTTGGACTCTGCACTACTGTGGGTATGTGGACCCAGGAGTGACTCAGGAACCCTATCAAGGGCCGAGGCAACCCCTTCTCCCTTGCCTACCGTGGGTATGTGAACACAAAACAGCGCACTTATGCACCTGAAGGTTGCATCATACGGGTCCTATGGATCTGGTGGAGGCCTCGGCTCGGTGCTGATGAATGGGATAATGATGGGTTGCGAAGGATTAGGTCGTATTGGAAGGATTTTATCTGTCTCGGGGAATAGGAAATCTGAAGGATTTGGCGGGCCACACGGGTGTATGAGGGGTGGAGCCCTTCACGTAGGGAGGTGCTATGCGGCTGGAGAGGCCGTCCGCGAACTATGGTGGTCCGCAGACTAATGTGAATCCTGCAAACTAGGATGGTTCTTGGATTCGGGTTCGGCCCACATACCAGGTTGGTACGCTGAAGGGTCCACATGAGCAGTGGTGGCCGAGGGTGACACCGGTTAGAGGTTCGTCAGTCGGAGCTTCACCCGTGTAGGAGGGTGCTACGTGGTTCGACTGATCAAAAAAGGGGAATATACTCCCTATTCCACAGGGAGTGCATCCGCAGAGGGGCCATGGTTCGCGGTCTTCTTTTCTTAGTTATTTTAAGTTCGCGGTTCACCAAGTTGTTATGCGTTTTCAGTTCCTTATTAATTCATTTTCAGCTTCATACCTGTTTTGGTTTGCAAACCGGAACTTTTCTATTTTGAGAAATCCTAAGATCCTTCCTTTGAAATCCTTCCACCTGAATCTGATCGATATCCTTTCCAATCCCTCTCCTCTTCCCTCTCCATCTACTTTTATAGAGTGGGAAAAGAGATGTATCTGTGGTCATGCAACACCTTTTGCGGAGACCCATGACTGAAAACCCAGTTTTTGGATGACTTGGTCAATCCGTAACTCGCGGGGGGAATTGAACGCACCTCCCCTGCGAACCAAACTAGCTTGGGGAGTGCTTCACGGTCGCGCAAGGTTCCGCCTCCATTCCACAAACGACAGCACATGCGGCATGGGCCGGCTGGCGTGGTCTGTGGCTAGGGCGGTTTGTGTCGGTGGACCGGCCTGGCTCCCATCCTGCTTCGCGGTCACGGAGGATCCCCACCTCTGTTTCGCAAATGACAGCTATCCACGGAGGGGGTGCTTCACGGAACCGACCGCGTGCCATTATCATTGGACCAGTCTGCGGACCGGTTTTCCTTGTGCCATCCTTTGAGTATTCTCTACACTTTTCCCCAATTCTTTGGAGGGAAATTGGGTAGAATATCCCGTGCATTAAAGGTGATTGTTGTTTTCCTTTGCGGATTTTTCAGGACCCTACATCCATCAAAGAAAAGTGGTCCTCCCAACTGCAACCAAAATCTAGGATGCAAGCACGAAGCATGTCCTCGAGTGTCTGTATGGTCTGCTCCATTTGACCATCCATTTGAGAATGAAAGGTGGTTCTCAAACATAGTTGAGTCCTGAATACCTCCTGTAATACCTTCCACAACCAGGATGTAAAATGTGCTTCATGGTCAGAGACGATCATTGATGGCACCCCATGGAGCCGTACAATCTCTCGCACATAGAGGCATCCCAATCCCTATATTGATCCCTACTCTTGAATGGGTAGGAAGTGGGCCGACTTGGTGAGTCGGTCAACAATCACACAGATGGAGTCGTGGCCCCTGGATGTACATGGTATCCCTATCATGAAATCCATGGAAATGCCATCCCACTTCTACTCTGGTACCTCAAGTGGCTGAGCTTATCCTACTGGTACCTAATGATCGGCCTTCACTTGCTGAAAAGTGAGGCATTGTGAAAAAAACTCTGCCATTGCTTTCTTTATCTATGGCCACCAGTGCTGACGCAAGAGGTCCTATTACATCTTCTCCACACCAGGATGTACCACTAGAGGGGATGTATGGAACTTCTTCAACACCTCCCCCCGTAGTGCCATCAGTACCATGGTGCGTCCTCTGAAGAGGATGATGTGATCCCCACATTTTGAAAATCCATCAGGTGCCTGTCCTAAGGATATCTGAGCACATAGAGCCTCGCAGTCAATGTCCCCAAGCTAAGCATCCCAAACTCACTGAAGAAGTGGGGGAGTAAAAGAGTTTGTTTCACGATGCTTCACTTGTTAGCAAGTGAAGGGCGAGCATTAGGTACCATCAGACTTAGCTTAGCCACTTGAGGCACCGAAGTGGAAGTGGGATGGAATTTCCATAGATTTCATGACAAGGCTACCACGTATGTCTAGGGGCCACTATTCCATCTAGGTGATCATTGAAAAAATCACCAAGTCGGCTCACTTATTACCCATCCGAGAGTAGGGATCAGTAGATGGATTAGGATTTCTCTATTCGCAGGAGATTGTACGACTTCATGGGGTGCCATAGACAATCCTCTCTGACCATGATGCACATTTTACATCCTGGTTGAGGAAGGTATTATAGGAGGAGTTTGGGAATAATCTACGTTTGAGCACCTCCTTTCATCCTTAGATGGATGCTCAGACAGAACAGACCATACAGACACTCGAGGACATGCTTCGTGCTTGCGTCCTAGATTTTGGCCGCAGTTGGGAGGACCACTTTTCCTTGGTGGAGTTTTCGTACAACAAAAATTATCACTCCACCATTGGTATGGAACCATTTGAGGCCTTGTACAGTTGACCATGTAGATCACCTCTATGCTGGAAAAACCCGGGGGAGTTCGCACTTATGGGTCCCGAGTTAGTACGGGCTACCACTAAGAAGGTGCAGATCATCCAGGAGCGGATGAAGACTACGCAAAGCATACAAAATTCTTATGCTAACAGGAGATGGAGACCTTTGGAGTTTGAGGAGGGAGACCATGTCTTCATACGGGTCTCACCTTGATGAGGTTTGCAGAGATATGGCCAGAGGGGCAAGATATTTTTGAGGTTCATTTGACCCTTTTAGGTTCTCATCAGAGTTGGAAAGGTGGCGTATCGCCTAGCTCTTCCCCCTCATATGCATCAGGTTCATGAAAGTTTCTACATGTCGCAGCTGAGGAAGTACATGCATGATCCGTCGCACATTATTGACTGGGGAGAGCCTGACCTTGATGATTGGGAAACCTTTATGGAGGTTCTAGTGGAGATTGAGTATCGACAGGAGTGGGTCCTTTGTGGATGATCGATCCCTATGGTGTTCTTTCGCTGGTAGCACAAGAACCTCCAGGAGAGAACATGGGAGCGGGAGGCTCAGATTCGTGAACAGTACCCCCATTTGTTTCCTTAGTCTATGTTGTGGCTTTTTGGGATGAAAATCCCTAAGTTGGGGAGAATGTAAAGACCTAATTTTTTCCATATAGTTTTTTTAATTATTTGGGATTATTATGAGTCTGGGAAAATTGACGGCGCATGATTCCGAGGACCAGTGTGCCCATAATGAATTTATGAACTTTTTTTAAGGTATGTTTAGTAAATGCGTGGGTGGCGTTTTCCATATTTTGAACCGGTGACCAGATTAAAAATCTGAGGGCACCGTTGAATCCGCAGCACTAGGATTTGCTTAAGAGAGGCTTCACTTCGATCGTAGTAGGTTGGGTGAAAAAGTTAATTTTGTAGACTTTTGAAGGATTAATAAAATAACATGTTATGTTATTTTAGTTCTTTTTATTTTCTCCAGAGAATAAGCGGTGGTAGCAGGACTAACAAAATGTCAAGCCATTAATTGGATTGATGCCTCCTTGTTTGTAATCGTACCGTTGAAATTTTGGAGGTTCATTAATTAAATGAACCTCATAAATTACTTGGAACGTTAACCATATCTTCCCCCTTTTATTTATATGGAGCTCGGGGAGGGGTGTTGGCATGACTTCACCAAGCGGCGAAGCTCTGGCAAAGTACAACGACACCAACCACCTGGAGGATGAAACCAGTTTCAGCGAGCGGTGATGAGCACCACCGAATCCCGAACCGATGACAATGATGAAGTAGGTTCCGTCGATCTTTGTCAGTAGAAGTCTTATCCAGGAGGGGGATTGTTGTAAAGTTAATATTTATGAGATAACTTGTTGACCGACTGATATGATGCTAATGCGGAGGGCACAAGACAAAAAAACAAGGCCCGAACCCTCCACCTCTTTGGTATTTGTCTAGTTTTTCTGGAATGATTTTACAAATTGAGCGGTAGGATAAAATAGAGGAGACACAACGAATATGGTGACCCGAGAGCCTCATATGCACTGATGACACCAAAAACGGACCACCGGAGCACGTTCGGTGCCACGTAGAAGAACCCGCCGGCACGCTATGTCAGTGGCGGCCGGCCTGAGCTGGCCATGCGGGACAAGGGTGGTGCCCGAAGGCACTTCCAGTGACAGAAACCACAACCAGCAAGGCCGTGGTAGGAGGGTACAACGCGACCCCACAACGTGCCGTGTTAGTGGAAGTCGGTCGGCCAAACGACTGACCGTTTCATGTGGTGGGGAAGCTCCCCACTGGCTGGGCGAAATGGCCCCGCAACTGCGGGGCCAGTGGAGAAGGTGGTCCGCCTTCTGGCAGACCGGGCTGGACGTTGGCCAATAATGTAGGCCGGACCTTCCAGCGGGCTAGGCCAGACCCGCAGCCCAGCGGGCTAGTGCGGGTGGGTCGAGCCCCACCGGGCGAGCTGGGCCAACCGCGACTTAGGCCTGTGAACCAATGGCCTGACCCCGATGGAACCAAACAAGTGAACCGGACCTACCCTTAACGGTCTGGACCCGGGCGGGGTCAGGTAGACCTCGGGAACCGTTGGGTTGAGCCGGTCAGACCGAGTCGGATCGGGCCCAGACCCAACCAGCCCCCGAATAAATAAACACCCGTAATTGAAAAACCAGGTGTTCGTTTGACACGTTGTCAGTGGCATTGTGACCCCTTTTGAGAAGCAGTCCCTTTGGCATATTCTGGCGGACCCGACTGAGCTGGGCCAGACTGAGGTGTAATCACCCCCGTTTCACAGAAAGGGATGTAACTAAAAGACCGAGCATCCGATCAATGCACCGTCTATGGAATAGGGTCCCTTGTGACAAGGTAGTCCTTTGGAGATACTCTAAGTGAGTTTTGATGGAGTTTGATGTGCGACCTGAGTTGGATCAGGCTTGAATCCAACCTGTCCCTTTTTATAAAGGTGCCCATATCTCACACACTAGGTGTCCGATCAATGCATCGTCTGTCACGTTAGGACCCCTATGATGGGGTGGTCCCTTGGGTATGATTTTTGTAGGACTTCGTACCGGGTGAAATATGATCGATGGCTTGATGATCGGTTATCCCAGATTCGAGCGTGCTATGAGTGGGAATCCCGTGACCGAATGTATTTGAAGTAGCGATCCTGTGTGGATCAACATCATAATGTCCCTGTGTAGATAAACATCATAGCTACCCAACGGGGACCAGTTTTAGAGAGGCCCTTTCGAGGATCAACAAATAACGACCCTGTGTGAATCAACATCGAGTGACCCTGTGTGGATCAGTATTCCAGCGACCCTTTGTGGATCATCATTCCAGTGACCCTGTGTGAATCAACATTCTAGTGACCCTGTGTGGATAAACATTCTTGGGACCCTGTGTGGATCATCATTTTAGCAACCCTGTGTGGATCAGCAGTAGCGTGACCCGATGAGGACCAACTTTACAGTGGCCCATCATGGAACAACAACATACGTCCAAGAGTAGATCGATAATAGAAAAAATTATTTGTGGATAAGTTGTGGAACTTATAAATGGAATAAGATGATATAGCTTAAGACTAATCATCTATATTACTGATCTCTGATTTGTATACCTAGTGTGAGCTGTCTCTTTTTCTTTTTTGCTTCATGATTTAGATAATGCTTGTGATATTACCTTTGAGGCATATCTTGTGATATTTTCCTTTGTGGATCACCGAGAGACCTTTGGGGGTGTCGGGGTCCCCTATTGGGTATTGTTATACTCACCTATGTAGGGGCTTCACCCACACCTTGTTATGTCTTGTGTAGACGACGCGCAGCTGGGCTGAGACTTGAGGGAGCCAGGACCAGGCGGTACATGGAGGAGACAGGCTAACATGGAGTGCTATGGAGATGATCTGTACCTACCCTTCAGGTAGGATCCTCAGTGGATGATCGAGGAGCTATTTTCTATTTCTAGTTGTAGTTGTACTTTTTTAGTTGGGCTTGTATCCTGGACCCTTTACTTTTAGTACACCTTTTACTATAGAAGTTTACTTCGTGGTTGCTTCTAATTATTTTCTTGGATTCTATGTTTGTACTGGTTTAAAGGCAATGCCTTCATGTTATAGGGATATGCCTTTTCGGTGCTAATCACCAACCTCTGGACTATGGAAGGTGGGCTTGGGTAGTCACATCATGGGTCCCGGGGTACGGGTCGTGACACACCATTGAAGATACTTTATGATAATAATAGTTCCATTGATCTTTCTAAAAACCTAGTTAAACACTAAAGATCAATTTATATTGATATTAAGTATAATTTTATAAAAGATAAAGTTGATAATGGAAATGTTATGTTAGAGTAAATTACTACCAAATATAAAATGGCTGTTGATTCACCAAATATATGACAAAAAAGAGATTTTTGGATTTGAGGCTAAATCTTTATGTTTATCCTCCACCAAAGACTTCATAAACATATTAAGAAAGTTCCCCACCATGATTTTGATTATTCTAAAAAATGGGGAGAGAAAGTAACAACATTTTAAGATTTTTTTACAACTCTTTATGTAATGAATATGAATTTGTGTTTATCATAAAATAAGGGAGTGAAAAATTGGGGAGAGTGAAAAATTATCAGTTAAAAATTTGTAACAAAAGTGGAGAAGATAAAAGTGAGGGGGAGTTTATTATAACATGGAAAAAAGTTATTTCAATTGATAGATGGAAATATTTCAAAAAAATTATATTATCCATTAGTGTGGAGTTAGGACATGCTCTTTTGAGAAATGATGTGTTTTGGTCAAATTTGATTTTTTTTTGTTTTTATAAAAATGAGTTGTGAAAAAGTCTGAGTGATGAAAAATGATGAGTATCAAAAGTTATGGCATCCCTCCTTCTTATTACATAACTTTTCATTACATTACAAACAGAGGATCTTTAAAGTTTAGTGTCTTGGAAAACAGGTACATAATACATGAAAACATATAATAATATTTTAATCCTCTTTAAAGTTTTCCTGATTTTTTATCCATAGTACAATTATTGCATCTCATAACCTGGATACATACATCAAAGGAAAGGGTGAGCTTAATGCCTAGTAAGTAAAACAAGTGAAACAGTTTACATGTGAACTTGAGCGATATCAATAAGAACATGAGGAATATCATAAAGGAATGATAAAGAGGCATGTCATAGAAATAATAACTTGAATAATAACTTGAAAATGTGGCTAAAACATTTAATTTAGACATTCATAATCATATCACCAAGGTCTATCCCCAAGGTGTCATAAAAATTACCAAGGTTATTCACCAAGGAACCAAAAAACTTGTTATCTATAGAGATTAATTTCTTTACCCAATGGATTGAAGTGATATCAGGGTGAACCCTTAAGTTGTATTTATTTTCATGTGATCCAAATTTACTATAATCAAACATTTCATAAATAACCCAAATAGAATAAAAGAAATGGGTTTCATATCAAAATCGTGACATTTTAAAAAGTGCTTAAAAACATGATTTTTTTGTCATTTTAAACCCATGGAAAAGGAAGGCAGGTTTCATGTATGTTATTAAAAGAATGAAATAGATAATATTAAAATATATATGAATAAACTTATAGAATAAATAGGTTTGGGTATTCACAAAATAGAATTAATGGATTTCTTGAAAAAAAAATTATGTTTTGAGATAAAAATTCTGCAGCACAACGACTATGTAACATGGTTTTAGAAAACATTAAAAAGAGAGGGGAAAAGGGTCAACCACTCATAAATAACTCCTAATATAGTACAATGACATAATAAAATAGAAATAATATCATGGTATGTATATTTTAATGACATACCATATAAAAAGGAAACTTGAGAGAAAAGAGAAGATGCAATTTTCTTTTACGAAAATTCGGCAGCCTAACGACGTCACTTAAAAAATTCAGAAAATGAATTGATGAGATAAAAAAGGGTACCTAATCATATGGAAATAGAAATTAAAGTAAGAGGGATACATAATATCATACTTCAACATATGAAAATGTAAATTCAAATACATGACATAAAAGAAGCGTTGACTAAAAAGGAGGGTGAAAGGTTTCCTTACCTTGAAGAGTAACTTGAAAAACTCAATGGTTGGGACCTTGGGGGGATTGGGGGATCCTTGTGAGGAATACTTGGGAGGTAAAAATACCATAGATTCATTTAGGAGGAATTTGGAATGAAATGAATGAAGGAATGGGTTGTTATTTATAGAAAAAGTGAGGGAATATTTTATTAATTTCCAAGGGACACCTCATTAGTAGTATTTGAAAAACCATGGGCTAGAACATGGTATTTTCCCATGGTATTAGACAATTGGGACACCTCATAACATATTTTACTATACACAAGTTGAACAGAATTATTACATCATTATTACATCATTAATTATGTCATTAAACACACCAAAACTCAATACTGTATTTTTACTATTCACCGAAAAACAAAACATTTTATAAAAATATCATAAATTTACCCTAACCTAATGTAGATGCTCTGAATTAAAAAATGAACTCCATTTAATGAAAATTATTTTCTAATTATTAGATATTTAATTTTAATTAAAAACACTATTTACCCAAAAAATACTAATACTTAACTAATAATTTCTGAAACAGTTATTTACTTATGCTATTATATCACATTACCAATCAAGATTACTAAATTATATTTATATTTTCTTAAGTGAGGTTACTATTAAATTGGTCACATTACTATTCATAAGTGTAATATTATTATTCATGATTTTCTATTCACCAAAAATTAAGTTGATCTTATTAGAATCTAAATTTTTTTACTGATCACAAATGTAGCCGACCATTTTTTCGAAAATCATTTCACATTATTAATTATTTAAAGTATAAAAATATTTTAAAATACCCTTTTTATAATATTCATCAATAATATGGAACTTATATAAATTCATCCTAGATTTATTTTGACATTTTAAATTCACAAATTTTACCATAATAAGAAATAAAAATTTTATTTATACAAAAGGATTACACAAAGTAACTAAGGCATCGTTACATATCCCATTATAACACCTGCATAGAACCTAAGAGTAAGGTGTGCAATGGTGATAGAATCTCAGGGCGTCTCAGACAACATTTTCCAAGTTGTGATTTCTGTTAGCTTTAGCTTCTCCCAAAGGTGATTACATTCAAGATTATTATGTTGAAGCTAGGCCTGGGATTGGTCTAGAGAAAATCCCAGTGATGCTACCTCTTTACCAAGATCCAACAAATGGTATTTGTATGGACTGATTCTACTGGATGAGGCCATAAACTCTTATTTCTCTATTAATTAACCACGGTCATTTGTATTTATAAACAATAATCATAACGTTAAGAGTATATTTTCCAACAGTCATATTGACCAACAATCATATAATAGTTGAAAACCAGTGGTCTTATTTTAATTATACTCACTTCATCAATAAAAGGATATAGTTTTATTGAGTACAAAATAAAATAACACACAAATTAAAAAAAAAATATTATTCAAAAGTTCATGTCGTTACATTCTACCCCCTTAAGAAATTTCATCCCTGAAATTTCAAATTGTACCCTCATAAGAGAAAAGGTGTGGGTAATTCTACCTCATAGACTTCTATAGTTCCCATGTGGATTATTCACACTCTTGGTTCCTCCAAAAAACCTTAATAAGGCAGGTAGTCTTGTTGAGTAGAACCTTGTCTCTACAATACAAGATCTCCACCGACTTCTCCTCATAAAAAAGGTCATGTTTTAGTTGTACCACCTCTAGACTTAGTAAATGTGAAGGGTCAGGTATGTACTTCCTCAAGAGGGATACATGGAAGACATCATGAACTTGTACTAGATTCGGAGGAAGTGCAAGAAAATAATCCATTACTCCTACGTGATCAATGATTTAATAGGGGCCAATATACCTAGGTTTGAGCTTCCCTTTCTTCCCAAATCTCATGAATCTATTCCAAGGTGAAATTCGAAGAAAAAATTTGTCACCATCATCAAACTCCTAGTCCCTTCGACGGTTGTCGGCATAGATATTTTGTTGACTCTGAGCAGCCTTAATGTGTTGCCAGATGGCATGAACCTTTTCTATCTTCTCTTGCACAAAATCAGGCCCAAGAAGCTTTCTCTCACCAGCTTTATCCCAATAAGTAAAAGTTCTACATTGCTTCCTATATAGAGCTTCATAGGGTGCCATTTGAATGCTCAAATGGAAACTATTATTGTAAGAGAACTCAACTAATGGGATATGTTGATCCCATACACCTTTAAATTCCGTTGAGCATGTTCTCAACATTTACTCGAGTGTTTAAATAGTCCTTACAGACTGTACATCAGTTTGGGGGTGATAGGCCATACTGAAATTCAATTTGGTACTCAGAGCATGTTTAAGACTTCTTCATAATTTTGATGTGAACCTTGGATCACGGTCAGATACGATAGAAAGTGGAAATCCATGCAGCCTTATCACTTCCTTCACATAAATACTAGGAAGTCGATCAATATAGAAATCTTCCCTAATAGAGATAAAATGGGCAGTCTTGGTGAGATAGTCCATGATAACCCATATTGAATTATTTCCTTTGGAAGTTCTCAGGAGACCAGTGAAAAAGTCCATAGTGATATTGTCCCATTTCCATGCTAGTATGGGTAGTGGTTATAATAAGACTTTAGGAAGTTGTCACTATGCCTTCACTTGCTGACATACCAGGCACCTTATAGTGTATTCAGAAATCTCCCTTTTCATATTATCCCACAAATAATGATCATAAAGGTCCCTATACATTTTTATTTTTCTTGGATGTAAAGAGAAAGCAGAGCTATGAGCTTCATCCATTAGCTCCTTATTTATTTTGGAATATATTGAACACATAGTATTGTACGAAATTTCAGTACAAATTCTTGATCAATATTGAACTCAGAAAACTTCCCATCCTTCACAGCCTCAAACTTCTTTTGTAATAAAAGATATTCTTTCTAATCCTTCTTGATCTTCTCTAGTAACAAAAATTGAGAAATAATTTGGGATAGGGTTGATGATGTCCCTGGCCTTATAATTCCCATGTCCATTTTTACTATTTCTTGGATCAAGGGATATCTTTGAATCCTTATCATGGATAGAACAACTGGGTCTTTTCTACTTAATACATCATCGAATCTATTTTATCTTTTGGAATGATAATGAATTGAAAAATCATAGTCTTTAAGAAGTTCTAACCATATTATTTGTCTCATGTTCAATTCCTTTTGTGTAAAAATATACTTCAAACTTTGATGGTTTGGGTATATATCACATTTCTCTCCATAAATACAATGCCTCCATATCTTCAAAGAAACAATGACCTCAACTAGCTCCAGATCATGTGTAGGATAGTTATTCTCATAAGTATTCAACTGTTAAGATGCATAAGCAATCACCTTGTCATTTTTCATGAGGACACACCCAAGCCCTTTAAGAGATACATCACTAAAAATAGTGAATCCTTCTCTGCTTGAGGGCAGAGTTAACACTAGTATAGTAACCAATCTATTCTTCAACTCTTGTAAACTTTCCTCACACTCCTTTTTCCAGATAAACTTGACCCCTTTTCGAGTTAACTTGGTTAATGGATTAGAAAGTTGTGAAAAGTTTTTCACAAACCTCCTATAATATCCTGCTAATCCAAGGAAACTAAGAATCTTAATTATTTTTGTAGGATAAGGCCACTCCTCTAAAACCTTTGTCTTTTTAGGGTCAACTATGATTCCTTCATTGGTTACAATGTTCCATAAGAAAGAAACTTTTTGTAACCAAAATTAAAATTTTCCGAACTTTCTAAAAATCCCCTCCTTCTATAGGGTTTGCAAAATAACCCTAAGATGATCCTCATGCTCCTCACAACTTTTAGAATATATCATAATAACATTAATGAAAACTACCACAAAGTTATCAAGGTAGTAATTAAAGACTCTATTCATCAAATCCATAAAAATAACAGGAGAATTAGACAATCCAAAGGAAATAACAACAAACTCATAATGCCCATATTTTGATCAAAAGGAAGTATTTGGAATATCTTATTTCTTCACCCTCAATTGATGATAACCAAATCGAAGATCAATCTTATAGAATAATTGATCCCCATGAAGTAAGTCAAATAAGTCATCAATTCTTGGAAGAGGGCATTTTTTAACTATGACCCCGTTCAGTTCTCTATTATCAATGAATAACCACATTGATCCATCCTTCTTCTTCACAAAGAGAATAAGTGCTCACTAAGGAGACACACTCGGTAAGATAAAAACCTTCTCCAAAATATCTTAGAATTTATTCTTTAATTTCCCTACCTCCACATTTTCCATCCTATATGGGGTCTTTTATATCGGATGAGATCTAGGTATGAGTTCAATGGAGAACTCTACCTCTCTTTCTGGGGGAGGTCTAGGTAACTCCTTAGGAAATACGTCAATGTATTCCTAGAATATGAGGACATTTTATATCCTTATACTCTCATTTCCTTCTTCTTATTCATTGATAAACTCTATAAAGAAGGATATCTAAGGTTCTTCTAGAAAAATATCAGGTTGAGATATCTATCCTTGGAAGGTAATTGTAGGTTTCTTGTTCAAGACTACTGATATTTTCTTGCTTCTGCATTTGATCTTAGAATTTTAATTTGAGAGCCAGTCCATCCCTAGTATAATGTAGAATTCCAACATGGGAATGACTACTCAATTTGTGATAATATTGTACTCACTAAAGTAAATACTAGAGTTTATAAATACTATTAATTCTTGGATAGTCCCACCAAGAGTCTTGACTAATAACTCTACTTTTAGAAATTTAAGGGTTGATTCTAAATTTCTTGAAAACTTAAAGGAAATAAAGGAATGCGTATAATCAGAATCAAAAAAAGTATTTTCTAGATTTGATATAACAAAAAGAGTACCTTCCACCACATCATTTGGAGCTTTAATATCAGCTGTTGTGATAGAAAAATCACAACCTTTACCCCTTGGAATTTGCTGAGGCTGATGGTGATTCCCCTATACTACCCTTACATTTGGACAATGATTGGAAAAGTTCCCAAGATTTATACACTTATATCATTGTAATTCAAGTAGGGCATGCACCATCTTCCCTTTGTCATTAGTTTTGGGAAGTTGAGGCTTCAACTCACTACAAAAATTCCATGTGATATGCCCATCTCTTCCACACTTGTAGAACTTCCCACTCATGATAAGGAAGTTCCCCAAATGATTCTTCCCACATTTATCACATGTGGGATGTTGCAATTTCTTGCCTCCTCTTCCCTGATCAAAGGTCCTCCCTAAGCTGGTCTCCATTGATCTCTTCTTATCATTGGATTTATGAGACCACTACATCTCACCTAACTCTAGTTCGACCTTTATATCACTCTACACGATCTCCTCATAGTTATCATAGTCTTAGTTGGCTAGATTCTTCTGCAGATGAGGTCTTATTCCACCAAAGAATCTATCAACATTTCCATTAGTATTCATGAAAAAGATTTACATGTACTGGTAAAGTACTATGAAGTTCATCTCATAGCTTCCAACATATTCATTCTCCTTCTACTTCAGATTTAGAAACTCATTCTCTCTTTTTGTTCTCATAAAATGAGGGAAATACTTATTGAAGAAGATACCTCTAAAATCTTAACACTATATATCTTCAACCTCTACTCTTGGGCTCATGTTTTTAATCATTTCCCACTAATGATCAACTTCTCCCTACAAGAGGTAAATAGCTAGGGTGACCTTTTCTTATTCTGAACAGAATATCATAGAAAAGATCTTCTCGATAGAGCTGATCCACTATTCAACAATAAATGGGTTGGTATATCCACTAAAGGTTGGTGGTCATTGAGGCATAAAGGAATCAACATAATGTTGTTCCATTTGAGGTGTAATTGTTCTCTTAGCTTGATTCATGTTACTTCCCATAACTTGAGTCAGTTGGTTTATCATTCTCATGAAAGTTTCCATTCCATCTTCCATCAGAGGGCTGTCAGTACATGGTATATTATGGTCACCATTTTCATAATTCCTCCTATTTCCCTCCATTTTATAAAATAATAAAACCTTAGTGAGAAACTTATTTTATTTATGAATCTTTTAACTATAAAAGATTTTAATGTCTTAAAACTTCATGCTTAAACATATTATTCTTTAACAAAAATTACATTCCTCTATAAATCCTTCATAATGATTCATAAAAAGACTATGATTAACTAAACATATCCCCTGAGAGTGTCAAACTAGGAATGAAATAAGGCATGTTTTTGTGCACTAGTTCCCGTTCGAGTTTAGATCAAAGTGATTTTTTCAGGTTTTACCCCTAGATAAATCTATGCCAAAACCACATCCACTTGTTCGTATCAAGATAGGGATTTATTTGTTCAAAAACCACTTAATATTTCACCAAAATACCAGGAATTGTTCCTATATTTAAAATTTTATATTGGTTTCTTCATAAAGTTTTCATAGAATAATTTCCACAAATAACTAAACTATCTTTTGATACAACTATGGCATCCCACCTTCTTATTACATAACTTTTCATTACATTACAAACGGAGGATCTTTAAAGTTTAGTGTCTTGAAAAAAAGGTACATAATACATGAAAACATATAAAATTATTTCAATACTCTTGAAAGGATTTTTGAAATTTTAATCATATGTACAATTACTACATCTCATAACCTGGAGACATACATCAAAGGAAAGGGTGAGTAGAAGGCCTAATAAGGAAAACAAGTGAAACGGTTTACATGTGAACTTGAGCGATATCAATAAGAACATGAGGAATATCATAAAGGAATGATAAATATGCATATCATAGAAATAATAACTTTAATAATAAATTGAAAATGTGGCTAATACATTTAATTTATATATTCATGAGCATATCACTAAGGTCTATCCTCAAGGTTTCATAAAAATTACAAAGGTTATTCACCAAGGAACCATAAAACTTGTCATCTCTAGAGATTAATTTCTTTACCCAATGCATTGGAGTGATATTAAGGAGCACCATTAATATGTATATATTTTAATGTTATACACATATAACATAATAAAAAATTTAATAAATAATCTAAATATAATAAAATAAATGGGTTTTATATCAAAATCATGATGTTTTAAAAAGTGATTAAAAACATGATTTTTATGTCATTTTAAACCCACAGAAAAGGAAGGAGGGTTTCATGTATGTTATTCCTAGAATGAAATAGATAATTTTTAAATATATATGAATAAAATTAGAGAATAAATAGGTTTATTTATTCACAAAATAAAATTAATTAATTTCTTGAAAAAAAGATAAGTTTTGAGATGAAAATTCTACAGAAAATGACTATGTAACATGGTTTTAGAAAAAATTAAAAAGATTGGGGAAAAGGGTCAAGAAATCATAAATAAATCCTAATATAGTATAGGTACATAATAAAATAGAAAAAAATTATGGTATGGATATTTTAATGACATACCACATGAAAAGGAAACATGAGAGAAAAGAGAAGATGTGATTTTCTTTTATAAAAATTACACAGCTTAATGACGTCACTTAAAAAATTCAGAAAATGAATTGATGAGAGAAAAAAGGGTATATAATCATATGTAAATCAAAATTACAGTTATAGGGATACATAATATCATACCCCAATATATTAAAATGGAAATTCAAAGACATAACATAAAAGAAGTGTTGACTAAAAAGGAGGGTGAAATGTTCCCTTACCTTGAAGAGTGACTTCAAAAAATCAAAGGTTGGGACCTTGGGGAGCTTGAGGGAACCTTGGGAAGAATACTTGGGAGGTAAAAAGAACATATCTTCATTGAGAAGTAATTTTTAATGAAATAAATAAAGGAATGGGTTGGTATTTATAGCAAAAATGAGGGAATATTTTATTAATTTCCAAGGGACACCTCATTAGTGCTATTTGAAAAACCATGGGCTTGCCCATGGTATTTGACCATGTTATTGGCCACTTGGGACACCCCATACCATATTTTACTGTACATATTCTTACTGAAATTATTACATCATTATTAGATCATTAATGATTTCATTAAACACACTGAAACTCAAAACTGTATTTTTACTATTCTCCGAAAAACAAAACATTTTATAAAAATATCATAAATTCACCCTAAAATAATGTCGATGATCTGAATTAAAAAATGAAAACCATTTTATAAAAATAATTTTCTAATTATTAGATATTTAATTTTTAATTAAAAACACTATTTACTAAAAAAACTAATACTTAACTAATAATTTATGAAATAATTATTTACTTATGCTATTATATCACATTACCAATCAAGATACCTAAATTATATTTATACTTTCTTAAGTGATGTTACTATTCCATTGGTCACATTACTATTCATAAGGGTAATATTACTATTTATAATTTACTATTCACCAAAAAATAAGTTGATCTTATTGTAATTTAAATTTATTAATTATCACAACTGTAGAAGAACATTTTTTGAAAATAATTTCACATTATTAATTATTTAAAGTATAAAAAAATATTTTAAAATACCCCTTTTCCAATATTCATCAATAATATGAAACTTCTATAAATTCATCCTATATGTATTTTGACATTTGAAATTCACAAATTTTACTATAATAAGAAATAAAAATTTTATTTATGGAAATGGATTACACAAAGTAACTAAGGACTTGTTACATAGCCTCTTATAACACCTACATATGATCTAATAGTAAGGTGTGGAATGGTGATAGAATCTTGGGATGAATCAGACAACATTTCCCGAGTGGTGATTTCTATCAGCTTGAACTTCTCCCAAAGGAGATTACGTTCAAGATTAATATTTTAAAGCTTGGATTGGGATTGGTCGAGATCAAAGAAAAATGATGCTACCTCCTTCCTAAGATCTGATATGTGGGATTCATATGGATCGAGTCTACTAGATGAGGCCATTGACTCTTCTTTCTGTATTAATCAACCATGATCATTTGTATTTATAAACAATAATCATAATGTTAAGAGTAAAGTTTTCAACAGTCATATTGACCAACGATCATATAAAAGTTGAAACATAGTGGTATTATTTTAATTATATTCAATTAATTAATAAAAGGATATAGTTTTGTTGAATACAAAATAAAATAAAACACAAATTCATGAAACAAATATTATTCAAAAGTTTGAGTCGTTATAAAAGTTATTAACTAATGTTTTAAGAAAATATAATGGGGGATATTAAAGATCCATTGTTATGTTTTTCTAATAATATTATATATTTTTTGACAACTAACTTTTTTTAAAAACTTTTTTGTAAAATAGGAAAAGAAGAGTTACTAGAAGTTAAGAAAGATTTATTATGATGTTGCTGGAGATGATGAAATCTAGAAAGTCAAAAATGTTAGAAATTCAGAAAGTTATTGGAGAAGAATAAAGTGAGAATGTTATAAAGTTATTATGTTTCTCAAGATGAAGTAAGTTAGAAATATAGAAAGTTAGAAAGGTAAGAAATTTAGTAAGTTATTGTATAAGAATAAAATTAGAAGGTTTGTAAGTTCCTAGAGAAAAATAATTTTAGAAAGTTATAAAGTTTATAGAGAAGAAGTTAGAATATTAGAAAACATATAAAGTTAGAAAATTTAGAAATATAGAAAGTGGTTAGAGAATAAGAAAGTTATAAAGTCAAAAAAATTTCAAAGTCAGAAAGGTTAGACAGTCAGTTTGTTGCTGGAGAAGATGAAAGATAGAAAGTATGAAAAGTTATAAAGTCTAAAAGTTTCTAGAGAAGAATAAGGTTAGAAATTTAGAGTAGTTAGAAACTCAAAAATTTAGTGGGGAAGAAGAATTTTAGAAAGTAATAAATTTAGGAATTTTACTTAAAGAACATTATAAAAAATTCATACAATGCTATTCTGATCATTAAAAGTTTCTAAAATCATAGAAAACCTTGCAATAAAAGATTTTGATTAAAGGGAGAGTTGAAATTTTCTGAATGAACTTTTTTTAAGAAAGTTTTCTTCTTATTTTTCAGAAAATATTTTTTGGGTAAACATTCTAGACATAGAGTTTTTAGAAATTCTAAGCTTATAAGATACTGAGATAGTACAAAGAGAATATTAAACAAAGTAAATTAGATAGATGTTTGTAAATTGGAATGATTTTTTTAAAATGGATAGACATTTGTAAATCGAATGGAATTTTCTAAAATGGATGGATTTTTTTCAATCAGATCAGATTTTATAAAATGGATGGACTTTTGTAAATCAAATAAATTTTTTTTATATTAGACATAATTTTTCGAAATAGGTGTAATTTTTTCAATCAAGAGGACTTTTATAAATTTTAAGGACTATTTTCAATCGAATGGAATTTTATAAAATCGTTTTATTTTTTTCAATTAGATATAGTTTCTCCAATTAGATGAAATTTTGTAAAATGGATGTATGTTTTTGAAATGGATGGAATTTTTTCAATTGTATGAACTTTTTTGAATCAGATGAACTTTTTTGAATCTAAAAAACTTTTGAGAGGAATTCAATCAGCTGAATTTTTGTCCATCAGAATATTTAAAATAGATGAAGTTCATAAAATGTTTATACATAGTTAAATTTGAATGTTGTAAAAATTTTATGTTACAAATCTAAAGTTGCAAGCTATACAAAGTTGAATTTAGAATGTTGATGTTACAAGATATACAAAGTTGAAGTTACAAAGTCAAAGTTTCAAGTTGTATAAAATTGAATTTTCATGCTATACAAAGTTTAATTTATAATTATTGAATAATTTCCTCAATTTTGTGTTTAAGGAAGATCAAATAAATTTGGGTGATGCCAAGCCTGTTAAAATATTCAAGAAATTTTTTGAAGTATTGAGAAGCGTACAATGAAATTATGTTTAGTAAGAGTTTTGAAATATGAATTTCAGTAAGCAGGAAAATGAATTTAGTTACCTTCCATTTCTAATTTTGGAGGAACTATATAAATAGGAAAAATTACATTTTGATTATCACTGTTCACAAATACAAAAATTAGAAATGTTGTGAAATTTGTGTTAGAATTGAGTTTCCAATCGAGACTAGTTTCATGTTGAAGAATAGTTATAGATAAATAATGTTTCAATAAAAATCATCAAAAAAAGTTTCATTTTATATAACTAGGTAGAGTGGATTAGATATAGTTTCCATGTAGAGTTTATGAAGCATAGATTTTTTATTAATCGGACAGAAAACATGTTTTTTTATCAAGTGCTGTTTTAGTGAGGTGCGACAGATTGAAATTCCAGAAAAACATTTGTGGGGAGATAAAGTTCCAAAGTTTCATACTTTCAATTATGGATCATAATTTGTAATCAAAACTTTGTAAACTTTATGGATTCAATATAATCATACCTATCAGGATATATAAGAAGTCTAATGGGAGTTATATACAAGTTTCATTCATTTATTTCTAATTGTGAATTTCTATGGACCCATGGGAGTGTCCATGTAAAGGATGTAGGTTCTCACACTAAGGCTGAACCTTATAAATATTTCATCCTTTGATTACATTATCATATTTTCATTATTATGAGATTGTAATAAAAGTTGATAAGGAAAATAACCCTAACAAGTTGCAGGGGATAAATTTCATAAAGTTGGAAATTTTATAAAAAGTCCACCACTAATTCACCCCCATCTTGGTGGTTCAATGATACTTTATGAATTTTAATTAATTTAAATTAGTGATTAAAAATAAATTACATCACTTTATGGAGACGATAGTCTATACATACACAGGGGTGATGTTTTTACTTTTTGATGGATAAAACAAAATAAAGTTAAATTATAATTGAAATTTATAGAATCATTATTATATCAATAAAATAATATATATTCATTAAATCCATCCTTATTATAATCCATGTTAATATAAAATGATAAATTAATCACATCTCTTCATGGAGGTGGTAGTCCACACATACATGAGAGTGATAATTTCATTTTCCATTTGATGGAAAGGAGGTGAAAAATGGTTGTTACATCCACATAATAAAATATAATTATATTTATGATACTAGATTCATCATTTTAGAATTTATACCATATATTTATTGGATTTATAATAAGGAAAAAAATAAAAAGTACTTGGTTAAGAGTTATACCTCTTTGTTGAGAAACCTCCTTTGGCTTACACCTTAATCCTTAAAAGGATGTTATTTTGATAAAAATATGACCTCAAGGATGTTTGGGGGGATTTTAGAAAGGTACTAGGGTAGTTATTTTCTAAGATATAAGGATTATGATGTTTTATGATGAGAGAAGAGGCGGTATCCATTTATAAGGGAGGGAGAAGTCACACTTTAAAATTTTCAAAATATTAAAATATAATAACGACTTACTCAAGTAAGGTGGATATAAAATTATGAAGCTTCAAATAAAAAAATTATATGGTAGAAATAACATCAAAAAATAAAATTAATTCATTTTTTTGTGATATTTTAAACCTTATCTATTAGGATAACCCCCCGTCCTTAGTAAACCCATTTTAGCCTTAATTATGGTAACACATTTTTACTTTTTTTACAATCTATTACAAAAAAAATAAATTTTAGATTATTAAACTATATTAATTATTATAATTAAAAATATGGAATCTATTTTAAAATATTCCATTTCTATAATTGGTATAAAATTATGTTAAAATAACCATATAAACTACATCAAAAATCATTTTATGAAAAATGTATTTTATGCATAAAACTGAGTTTCCCATTATTTATTTCCATGTAAAAACTATTAGATAAATGTTAAAATATTTTATTGATTATATTCTCTAAAAATTTCTTTAAAATCATTCATAAATATTGATTAATTTAATTTTTTAAGATAAAAACTCATTGCATGCATAAAGACTGTTTTTTAGAAAAACATCTTGTTTTACCTTAAAATGTTTTTATTATCATTTCTAACCAATTGATAACCAATGAATTAATTTTATAAATATTTAAATAATAAATTTTCATAATTTAGTTATTATTATTCATAATCATCAATCCAATGTCTTGGCGATAACTCTCACTTTAAATAATAATATATTAATAGTATATCATGGTTCTTTTAAACTCAGTATTGCTTGTAAAGAAATATATCAATGAAATAAAATATATTTAAAGATAATTTTGTAATAAAATATTAAGGTGTTAAATTATACCCCCATTATAATAATTTATCCCTATAAATTTCATCACTATGATACAAAAAATTGAAGATACTTTAGCCTCATCACATATTCGAGTTCTCACTTAGCTTCCTAAAATTTTTGGTTTTTCAAAAAAAATGACCATGTGAGTGGTCTTGTTCTATAGAACTTTCTCTCATTGATATAGAATCTCCATAGGTTGTTCCTAATAAGAGTGATAATTCCAAAATAGTATGAAGACTGATTTCAGTACATATATAGGATGAGGTAAATACTTCCTTATGAGTGATACATTGAACACATCGTGAACTTGAGAGAGATTTGGTGGAAGTGTCAAGAGATAATAAATTGTCCCAATATGATTAAGAATTTCAAATATACCAATATATATAGGGATTTTTTACCTTCATTACAAATCCCATAACCTTGTTCCATAGATAAATTCATAATATTTCCTTCTCACCAACATTAAGCTTCAAATCGCATCGATGATTGTCTACATAAATTTTCTATTAACTCTTTTACACCCTGATGTGTTGATGAATAACTCTTACCTTATCTAACATTTACTTGTATATCTATATTCCTAATATATTTATTTCTTCAACATCATCAAAAAACATTGTAGTTCTATACTTCCTTCCACAGAGGGCATCATAAGGAGTTATCTGAACAATCGAGTGAAGGATATTATTATAAGAAAATTTGACCATAAAACGCTATTAATCCCAATAACCATTAAAATAAATAGAATATACTATCAATATATCTTATAGGGTTTTAATGGAACTCTAATAATGATAAAGTTTCTAAGGATTATATGAAGTATTGAACCTCAAATATGTATACAAATCCTAATGAAGACCTCTCCAGAATTTTGAGACAAACCTCAGATCCTGATTATATACAATTGAGAGTGGTACTCTATGAAATATAAAAACATCCTTAATGTATATTTTTAAATGAATATAAAGATATAAATATTATTTAATGAAAATTAAGTGTTCTGAATTCATAAAGTGATTGACTATAACCCCTATATTATTATTCCCTATAGATGTTTTAGGGAGTTCGATGATGAAATCCACAGTAATGTTTTCCCATTTCCATTATGGTATGGGTAGTGGTTGTAACATACTCTTAGAATATTATATCTCAGCCTTAAATTTATAATATACTAGGAATAAAGATACATGAATTTCAATATCCCTTTTTTATGTTATCCAAATAGAAACACTCTTTCAAATTTATATACATATTCATACTTTCAGGATGAAGAGAGAATGATGAACTATGGGCATCATCCAACAAATCCTTCTCCAAGTTTTATATTAACAGGACACATACATGGTTACTAAACCTTATCATTTAATCAAAATCATGGTTTAACTCAAGACCATTTTTAAACTTCTTTTCTAGTTCCTCATCCCCATTCTTTTCCACTTTACTCCTTAAATGGATGGATGGTTGAATATTCATTTGAGTAAGATATGATCTAGCCTATTTCCTCATGATTTATAGATCCATATTCTATATATCCATAAATATTTTATCACTTTTAATCCTCATCATGGAAAAACTATCATGGTATTTCGGACTTAAGCATCAACAACAATGTTTTCCTTCCCAGGTTGTTAATGAATTGATAATTCACAATATTTAATCAACTACAACCATCTCCTTTTATGAATATTCAACTCTTTTAGTGTGAATATATACTTAAATATTTTATGATCAATATATATATATATATCATATATTTTACTATAAAGTTTATTCCCTAATAATTTTAATGAAAAAATTATAGTTTCCAATTCCAAATCATTAGTCGGGTAATATTTTCTCATGGATTTTAAATTGGCATAATGAATAATATATCACCATATCATTCTACATAAAGACATATCCCAATATCCTATTCTATGAATAAATATATAATACAAACCCTTCACCTATGTAGTGTAAATACTAGTGTGCTAAAGAACCTTCTTTTCAACTCCATGAAATTTTATGCACATTCATCTATCTAAAGTAACATGGATACCTTCTGAGTAAACTTGGATATTAGATTGTTTTGAAATGATAAATCCATCACAAAGAATTGGTAGTATCTATCAAACCCAATAAAAGTAAGTATCTTGATCACCATGGTTGGTTTGTTCCATTTCACAATAACATCCATATTTATAGAATCCCTTGATACACCCTCACTTGAGATTATATAACCCAAGAATTAAACTTTCTAAATAAAATTCACACTTTTTGAATTTAGCATACATATTATATTTCCTTAGGGTCTTCAACAAAATATTTAAATAATATTGATGCTATTAATTAATCCTTTAATTTATAAGAGTATCATTAATAAAAACTACCATAAATTGATCGAGATAATCTCTAAATACTCTATCAATTAGATCCATGATGATAGTAGGGGAATTGGTATTTCCAAATGTAATCACTATAAATTCTTAATGACCACACCACATACAGAAGTTTTTCTTTGGTATACCCTACTTCTTGACCTATAATTAATGATATCTATAATAAAGATAAATATTTGAAAATTATTGATCTATACATATTTGATCAAACAATTCATTAATATAGGGTAGAGGATACCTGTTTCTGATAGTGATCTTATTAAGTTCTCGATAATCAATGAAAATACGAATCGACCCGTATTTCTTCTTAACAAAAAGAATAGGTACACCCAATGGTGACACACTAAGTCATATGAGTACCTTATCAAGATTGTCCTAGAGATTCTTCTTCAATTATTGCAACTCAATCATAGCCATTTTATATGGATTCTTTGAAATAGGTGTGGAACCAGGTATGAGTTCTATTGAAAACTAAACTTCATTATTTTGGGGAGGAGGAGGAAAATATTTAAGAAATACATAAACATATTCCTAAAAATAGGCATATCTTTGATTTTGAGTTTCCCCAAACCATTTGAGATAAATATCCTTGATCAATAGGTATCAAGACCTATACAATGGAAGAAACTTCAATTGGAAGTCCATATTCATCCTCACACTGAAAAACAATCATAGGTTGATTTAGAATATCAAATTTGATTTTATTATTAGAAATTTATATGAAATATATGTAGAGAGTGATAATTAATTCTCAAAATCACATAAATTTCCACTAAATTATGAATAATAAAATTTTCATAGGGAAAATTATTACAAACATAAAAAAACGTCAATATGAAATCCCCAACTCTGGAAAAAATTAAAAGTGTTCTTAATGAGCGTGATCTAATTTAGTAATTAATATAACATAAAACCTTATTAGGTTTAGGATCTATCCATTTTAATTTGGTCATTGACTCTAATAATTCCCATGTTCCACACATTGAAGGCATTTAACTATAAATGTTACTTTTTAATATAATTCATTTTCCTCCATATAATACTTCATTTTACCTTGAAAATTACTTGCTCTATACTATTATTTTACATCCATCCAATGGACCAAAGGCCTTTATTTTTATTCATTTTTGATAATCCACCTTTCAAGGGGTGAGGTGGAACCCTTACAAGGCCTTTAGGTGTAAGTATTACTTGGCCTGTAGGCCTTAGAAGAATTCATTGCCCGTAGGCTTCAAACACTACATGCAACCCAAATTAACTACATAGAACTGCTCCTCCCTAGCATCTTCATCTTGAAATTAGATCTCCACCTTCGAGACATTTTCCTTAGTTATTATTCTCATATTCTCAATATATAGGATGTGAATCTTATTTACATCATGGTATTTATCAACAAAACTCATAAAAACTATATTTTTCTCTTATTTGGTATATTAAGGAATTAAATTATGTTGATGTTGAAAATTATATATCAAGATAGATGGTCAGGCATAATCCCAAGGTTTCATTATCTAACTACCATTTCATTTAGTTTCTAATAACTAAATTCATTGAATTTCCTATCACATTAAATTTTAACATGATTACTAATGGGTCTAATAATTAACTAAGACCAAAAATCATAGTGTGAGAAACAATAATCAAAGGGAGTAATCCTGAAAAATAATTTATATGATATGGAAATCATGACACCTTGTTTTCAATCCATGAAACATTAGAATTAAACTAGGTCATTCATGGTCATAAACTATTCAAATCCTTCATAATGGATCATAATGAAAATTTCAATTAACCCAATAATATTACCCTAGGAGTGTCTAGCTAGGTGTGTAGTCTTAGACCCACTCATTGTGCACCAATTATGATCAAGCTAATACTCAATCCACCCCATTCAAAGTTGTTACCCCTAGGTGCATCTATGCCACAACCTCATCCAATTTCTAGTATCTATAAAGGATGAATTTTATAGGAAAAACCACACAATCTCTACTTTACCAAAGCTTCAGGACATTTTCCAATACTTAGACTTATCCCTAGGGGTTTCAATAAAGATCTATAATACTAATTTATAAATATTAAATAAACCCTGCTCTGATACCAACTGAGGTGAACCAATCATTTATTACATATATATTACATAACCTTATATGAATATTCAATACATATCATAATAAAATATTCCCCATAATCATAAAAGTTTAGAGTATTTGGAGACTAGATACATAAATCATCTTATTTCATGAAAGAAATTCAATATCACTTACAAATATCTTCTCACATAGTAAGATTATTAGACATACTCTACTTAAAAACTTTCTTCATATTATGGGGAACTAAAAAATACGAATGGGTGAGTTTAGATTCTTTATAAGGGTAAATAAAATAGGTATTTATCAATTATCATAATTGAGCATAAGATAAGTTTAAGGGTATGATATCATGATCATGACATACAATAATCATACCTAATCAGTAAAAGATTATTTATAATTACATAATTCATAATCATAATAAAAGAAATATGTCATAAGTGTGCGTAATAATCAATAATCAATCATGATCCATTAGATCATATCACATGTATATGACATAAGTTTGTGTCACACACATAATAGTAGAAAATCATTTCCTTAGTCAAGTCTCAATGCCAAGGCTATCATAATGGATTGGGTTCACTCCTCATTCCACTATTTCCTTAGTCAAGGTTCACTTCCAAGACTATCATAGTGGTTAGAGACCCTTACTGAAATAGTTTCACTCCTTATATTAGTCCTTATTATCTCATGTGATATCCATATTATCTAATTCATTCGAGGGTTATATAATTCTAGGACCACCCATATCATAATAAAAATCATACATATGTGTTCCATAAGATCCTAAAACTGTCATCATAGCTTAACCTGTGGAAAGAAAAATAGATTTATAAATATTTTATCACTTCATCATTGTATATCCCATGGAAAAGAAATAAGTTTCATAAAGGTTTCCTTATAACTTAATTAACCTATGAGAAGGAAACTGGTTTCATTGGATCATCCATAAATCATCATCAACATAATCCATTTAAAGAAATAATGCTGATGACAAAATAAGATCATATTCTTAGTGAAGCATAAAAATAACTAATGTACATTTAAATAGATGAAAAATACCTTTAAAATATCATTAAAACTATTCATTGAAAACATTATAAAATATCATTTTAACTAAAAATTCCTAGAATATTGAGAAAAATAATTTTATTTTAAAATAACCATGGAAACATGTAAAGGATGTTTTGAATAAAAGAACAATCACTACTGGAAATATGATATATACCAACGGTTTTGGGAAAACCATTGGTATAGGTCACTTATATGGACCTATACCAACGGTTTTTGGGAAAACCATTGGTATAGGTCACTAATTTAGAGCTATACCAATGGTTTTGGGCAAACCGTTGGTATAATTCACTAATTTGGACCTATACCAATGGTTTGGCCAAAACCGCTGGTATAGGTCCATTATAGAGACCCTATACCAACGGTTTTGGCCAAAACGTTGGTATAAGTCCCCCCTATACCAACGGTTTGTAAAAAACTATTGGTATAGGTCCCAAAATCAAAGAACCTATACCAACGTTTCTCAAAACCGTTGGTATAGGTCTATACAAATGGTTTTGAGGACCGTTGATATAGGTACATGTATTTTTAATGGAATATTCTTACATAGGATATTAAATAAATCAAAATTTAAAATATTTATGATAATACATATATATATTTAGGAAATTATGTTCAAAAAAGTAAGTTAGGTTAGTGGTTAGGTCGTTCAATCACAAACGGGAGGTGCTGGGATCAAAACCAACCAAATGATTGTTTTTTGAATTACATATACCAAAGGTTTTATGGAACTTTTGGTATAGATTTTCATATTACTTATACCAACGTTTTTCCTAAAACCGTTGGTATAGAACTATCCCCACGACTTACTTGGAAACAGTTCTCCAAACTATTGATATAGGTTATACCAACAGTTTGGAGGCCTATACCAACAGTTACAAACCGTTGGTATAGGGTATTTTTTCAGTAGTAAATCATAATGAAGGTAAAATCTGTTGATTCTATATATGTTAAAAAACATTTCTTTCATACCATTATAAAAAATCATAAATAACATGCATATAAAAAAGTTTCTTTATAAAGATTATTTTTTAAATCGATATAAATAAACTAAAAGGTAGTTAAAATGGATTTTTAAAATATTTCAACTATAGTTAAGAACTTTCATAAAATAATATTGAAGAGTATGGGCATGTATGAAAAATTAAATTGATAAAAGAGTTAATAAGGTCAACTTATATTTAAAATAATTTTCTCAATCATTTTAAGTACTAAAGAGAGTATAATGGTATGAATACATAAAAAGAATAGAAATAACTATAGGGGAAGAAAATATACATGGTTTAAAGGATAATATCTATACAATTTCCATCAATTTAAACACATATGTATACAATAATGATTAAAATTAAATTTAAACATAAATAACTTACCTCAAGTCCCATCCTACTTTATACGCATTCAAATATCTTGTATAATTAATATATATTTATTATAAATATATTACAGAACTATATTCATACATAAAATACTATGTATTATACCATTATAATTTTCAAATAACCTTTTATTTGAAAATTATTCCTTAAAATAGACATTTAGGTGAAAACTAGTTCCTTTTCAACGCTTGTTTCAGTTTGATGGTTCTAGTAATTTCATCTTCTCTATACTTATAACATATATAGAATATTTATAGTGACATAATTATTATCCTGAACCAACCCACCTGGTACTTCCTGGCTAGCATTAATCTAAGAATGACACCCTAAGACTTCCTCTAATAGGATAGGAGATGGAGACTAGTGCTTTGCAGACATATCACAAAAATGGGAGGCCTTATACTAAAACGTATATACATATACACACATCTATCTACACTAGTAAAATGTGAAACGATAAATATATCATACTATAAATACATGAATAATAAATATCCCACATCACAGTACATTAAAAAGTATATTAAAAGAAAAAATTTCCAAATACAAGCCCACCAAAACTATAAAAAACCCAACCTGCTGAAAATAATGGAGAAGATATAAAAAAACTCCTATATACACCTGAGTTCCATTAATCATAATTAATCTCCACATGCTTTTGGTCAAACTAGGACTCCATTGAAAGGAAAATTGTTAGTATAAGATATGATTTGTGTGGGCAGATCCCCCATATGAAAGAGTATAAACATACCCAGTAAGAAGCCTCAAAATCACAAAACATAAAGAATCAAAGAGGTATTATTATAAAATACAAAGATAATGAAATAAATAAGATAAACTAGATATTCTCCAATGGATAATCTAACTCTAAATGTGATGTCACATTCTCCCTACTAGCATAGGATTCTATAAGTGGATCAAAGGTAAAATCCTTATGAGAGAACTCACTCATCGAGTCTTTTAATAAAGATGGAACTCATCTGAGAGAAAATACTAACTGTGTATTTCCTTGAATAAGTAAAAATAAAACTAATAGATTTCATTTAAGAAACTCAATCAATAAAAATACACCTTATCGAAAGACAAAAAATGTCAATACACTTATAAGGGATCAATCCCAAGACTAATGGGGGACACCTAACCCTAACTAGATTAACCTTATAGTAAGGTGATCAAAATACCTAATACATAAGTCATATGATACCAAAAAATACCTAGGGATAAGTATGGTAATGAGGATATAAACCCCATGTCTCACATAAGTATAATTATTATAATTCATTGAGGGGATCTTATATACAATGCTCATGACTAGATACTAAACTAAACTCTCATGAAGGCAGACTGAGAAAACTCTCTCTAAAAAATAGAGGGAACTCACCCACACTGATGTGGAGCTTATGCTAATACTATTTTTTTGTATTTTAATTGGAATATTTATATTTTAATTTATTTCATTATAAGTAGTATATTTTGAATGATGGATTTGGAATATGTTATTTTTATTTTTTATGAAATTTGTTTTATGATTGGTGTTGTGTGGATATTTAATTTCTTAGAAGTGGGGTTTTTAATAAAAATTTTCAAAATTTTTCATGGTGGATAATTGATATAGAAAAATAACATTTGGTTGATGATTCTTTAAAAAATATAGTATGATTGGGGCCATGATACAAACTCTATTAATTTGTCATGGTGTGTTACTAATATTGAAAATTTAGAGGGTGAGTTTATGGATGGATGGTGACTTAGTTTATATGGTTGGATATGTAATGAAATTATTGGAAATCCTAAGTATATGTGGGAATTGGGATATACTTTATGATAAACTCTAGGTTTTACATTTGAAAAAATTATATGTTTTCCCATGTGGGTTTTTGGATGTAATTGTGGGGTTTTATAATATGAATTTTAAATGAAAATAATAGTTTTTAGAAAATGGGTGTTCTAATGGGAATATTTATATTTTTAATTGTTCATAACTATGGTTTTTTAAAATGGTTCTTTTTTTTTCATGTTTGGGTAAATTCAGATTATAAAATTCCTTTTGATAACAACTTATTTATAAATGGACTGTTTTTTAACTTTTATATGAAATTTCATGTTTCTGATAAATTATGCACACTAATACATGGGTGTTTTTAGGATAACCCTACAATGTTTTTTACTCAACCTCATCATGTAAACCTTGGTGTAAAAGTAGATATTATAGGTTATAATATAGGTAAATAACATAATTCCTTCTCTGTTAGTATTAACTATAGATCCAAATATATAAATGAAGTGATGGAGGTATATGATGATGATGTTTGTTTATATTATGAGTTTTATTCCATTTTTATAGTCTTTTTATGATTCAGTTGGTCATTAATATACTTGGTGTCCTTTTTAAGAATGATAAATTTTCTTACTACTCCATATTGGAAACAAGAATACTAAATTATCATATCATAAATAATTTAATTAATGATAGGTGGTTACTAAAATTAAGTCTCAAGATTTTAGTATCCATGTTTGAACATTATGGTGTGGTACAACAGAAATAGTTTTAGTTGATTATTTAGAATTTATTGGATTTAGTGAAGATAATATGTTCAAAACTCAAAATAAAATTATTACAAGATAAAATAGACTCTATAGAAAACCTTGAGTTACCAAGAAGTTTGGGTGGAATAATAGGTTAAATAATATCTCATAGAAAATTCTTTAGTTATGTTATAATATGTGTCTTAACCTAATATTATTCAATATTATCATGTTTACATGAATTATGTTAAAAATGTGTGTGGTTTTAAAATGTTTTTATTTTATATACTTGAATTTTAAATTACTTCATTAGATTATGATATTAAAATTTAATTTTTATAATGTTATAGGAAAAAATTATTTTAATGGTTTTTGGTAATGTTTGAAAAAGTAAATTTATAGGAACGAAAAAATAAATAATTATATAACCACAATGAGGTGTTTTTTTGATGTGTAGTTATGTTATTTAAAGTGAATTCATTAGATATTTTAAAAAACAACACTAACTGAAAAATTCCTTATTAATCATGGAATGGGAGTTATAATTTTTTTACTATATATCTATAACTTATAAATAACTTTGGGTATGTTATACAAGTTATTGGGTGACTAGATAATCAATATATGTATAATGATTGTGAGAATACTTTGGTGTTATAGAGATACAATCCACAATCATTATGGGGTAATATTGGTCTTGAAAAGATGAAATATTGTTCATAAATAATAAATCACATACAATAATTTTTACAAACACTTGAAACCTCTAAGGTAATATTTTTTTATACATATTGAGAGGTATAATTTTTAAATTATGAGAAGCTATGATAAAAGTTGAAAATAATGATAAACATTACTAATAAGGGTTTTAAGATATATTCAATGATCAATTTTATCATAATGTTCCTGAGATGTCTAATGAATATAAATTCCAATATCTAATGAAATTAAATTTAACTTTCTTGAAGTAAGCTACTAATTTTTTAGAGACATTTTTTTAAAGCATAGTTACTTGATAATTAGAGTCTCATATCTTATATATTTTAGATATGTCTTCATACCACGATTTAGTCACATATTACCCTTTTAAATCTATCTACCTATAAAGTGGTTATAAGAAAATTCAAGATAACATATGTTGATATATTGATAAATCATAATGAAACTAGTTTTTATGCATTATCTAGTGGATTAAAGGATTCCTTTAATGATCATAAGAGTAATGAAAAATAATTTTATAATAATATTTTTTGTATGTGTTTCAATAACTCTCTAGGAAATATCATGTAATATAATTACTAGTGTGGTGAGGTAAGATAAAAATACTGATGAAATAATGAAAAAAATTGGACCCTCAACTCAATAAAGGGTTTTTAGAACTCAATAGGAGGAAAAGTATCTTATATAAAAGGATTACGTGTTGGATTTAGTGCATAGAACCAAAATCTTGGTACTTTATGATAAACTATATTCATTATTTTTAATATTAATAAACTATTTATCAGATAATTAATTTTCTTCAGTGTAATATAGTATGTGATAATTCCCTAAGAGTATCTATCACACTGAAAGGTCACAAAAGTTCCTAAATATTATGATAACCCAGAAGTTCCATGATAGTATTCATAAATATATGTTCTATATCTAGATGAAATTATTATAGAGATACAAATGATACAGGCTATTAGGGATGGAGACTCATATAATTTTGAGGCACCTTTTGATGGTGTATTCCCTTAGTAATATCTAATGTAGGATATTATAAGAATGAGACCCGCTAGTGTAAAATCCAAATTTATATGTTTAATTGGATGTTCATATCTATGAACATGTTCATTGATCCTTATAAATTCATATTATTATTAATAAATATTATAAGTCACATACTTTGATGTATTGATGAAAACCATGACGACACATGTTCGTAGTGAGTTGGGATATGTTGGACACATCATGTGTAATACTTCATTAATGAATAATGTGAGAAAGTATTTTTCCCTTATAATATTTAACAAAAGTTGATATCTTAGTCCATTTTATGGAAATGATATATCCTAAATAAATTCATGGACATGGTGTTCTATACGCAAGTTTGATTTTTATAAATTCAAAGAAAGAGACATTTATAACAAAGGTTGGTGAAACTAGAATGAAACCTAATTGATTAGAGATATCATGATACATGGATTATATTACATAGTAAGCATATATATATATATATTTGGTTTTATGTCATTGTGATAATAACTTATTTCTCTATGGGTGCCTTGGAGTGTTTCTAGATATTAATCTTGAACTTTGGATATTTTACCTAATGACACTATGAAAGTGGCTTAGAGGGTCACACACTAAGTGTATTCATAATCAAATTTAAATTATAATATAATTTATTATATGAAAATTTGAATAAATATGATTCCCACATGTGGTTTAATAATTATTCTTGTTTTGTTGATCACATATATTTCATCACCAATTATTAAAATAAACATTATGTTATCAGAATATTTAATAAATATTTATTTACTATTTAGTGAACATAATATCAATTTATTTATTATAAAATAATGTAGTGATATTTATTTATTAAATAAAAAGTCATTATTGAAGACCCGATAAATATTTTAGAGGAATGGAGGATTGAGTTTAAAGTTCCAATGAGAAATAATATATATTGAATATTATTTGAATAAATGATATTTAATTTAATTAATGGGTTTAGAATGTGATAATAAATAATAATAACAATAATATTATTTTATACTTGGGTTTATACAAGGATTACATAAATAATAAGGGCACATGTGAAATTATTATTTTCTAACCCTAGTAGTATATAAGCACAATTATAATATTTTATTAGTATAGAAAATTCATCTTTTTGTGTATAATGAAATCTAGAGAGAATTCCCTAAAAGACCTAGAGAGAAACCACTCCAATAATTATTTCAATAATGGAGAGATATACTCCTCCACTCCCACTCTCAAGTCTAGATAGATCAAAGATAACCTTTCCTTGAAGTGATTATTGGGGAGTTAAAAAGTGAACGATGCAAGTATTAGGATCTACCGTGCTTGCCCCTAGATATTCCTACGATGATGTTTGGAGGTTAATGGAACACATTTAGATCACCGATAGAGGGAATATACTATTGATTCCTACAATTCAATAATGATATGACATAGATTTATTGTCATGTAACATCTCAGCCTGACTCAGCACTAAAACAATGGTTGGATCGGTGGGTCACAAGGTCTTAAGAGTGCCTCCTCGTACGCCATAGGTTGTTGAATAATAGTGAGGGTATTAAGAGGTGATAATGGGTAGACTATACCCTCATATTAGAGTAGAATAGTTCTATATCTAGAAGTAAATAACAGACAACAATAAAAGAAGTAATAAATGAAAGACAAAGCAACGTAAGAAGAATAAAGACTGAACAAAAAAGATATGGCCAATGATAATGTATAAAGATGTATGAATGTCCAAATGTTGATACAAAACTAAAAAATAGACATACAATAGATACAATAAAATACATGAATAAAGAAACAAAAAAATCCCCAAGGGTGAACTCTATGAGAATCTTGATCTCCAACTCAATCTTGTTCTCCTAACTCCGAGGTACAAGCAAGATAGCTCAAGAAATGGTCCATAGTCCTACAAACATGAAATCTACTTAGGTACCCCAGTGAAATGGTGGACCGAGTAGGGTGTGAGATATAAATCCCAGTAGGTTACCACCCAAAATGTCTACAACTGAGTCCAGTCCATGAATATAAAGTAAGTTAGTGCACAAGTATAAAGAATAATAAATAGAACTGAATAAATAAATAACAGCCCGCTCAGGTTCCTGAAGGACACCTAGCAGCTCTACCAACTTTGAATCATGGTCATAAAGGGAATTATATCAAGTAACTATATATATATATAACAATAATAATAATAATATATATAATATATTTATATATTTTATCCACCTATATAGATTAAGTATGTTCAGACGTAAGTGGCTATATACCTAGAATACTAGGTGATGGATGGACTGAGGCATAAATTAGTCATCCATAACCAATTTGAATGAGCCTATAAGTTCCAGCCAAAGGATATATTCCCTAAACCTCATAATGAGTGGAATACATCATGCTTTTCACTCGAGATAGTGAGTGTGCCGTCATGTCACCACTCGAAGTCATGAGTGTTTTGTCATGCTAATACTCAATGGGGGACATGGTGTTTCATGATCACTTTCCCTATAATGTCAATGGTGTTATACTTCATGAATCAAAATTCTATGTAAGGGATCATGATACTACTATGCTCAATAGAACCCTTAACATCATTCCACATCCTATATCAATCCATAATCATATTTATAATAAAATATCTATGAGGAATTACCTCTCATGATTTACATTTATCTATCCATTACAATCATTGCATAAAATTTCAATTAATATTATATTTAAATTCATACCAAAGGTTTGGCCTTTCCACCCAGTCCATTAAACACAAACCATTCAATTTAAACATGCCTTTTCATTTAGATTACATAATTCATTCATGGAAGGAAACCATCATAAACAAGACATTCCATTTTAACCCATGCCATTTAATCGATCAAACATGGAAATTAATTTTATAAGGATCTTTGAGGCACTTAAAAAGTACCATGGTCTAATTGGTAAACTACCTACATGGGAAATCCCAATTATTAAGAAATCCAATCCCTTAGGAGGAGGTTAGTCCATTTGTCAATTAGGCAGGAGTTGTCCAAGACATGCACTTAACGAGTGCACTGGTTTAATAAAATTTATATATAAGGAGAGAAAATATCCTTATGAACATCAAAGAGAACATGTACTAACATGGAACATATCAAGAACTATCATAAAGGCATAAGGAAAACTCAATCCATAAAACAAGCATGATATGAATAAAAAATTACCACCTTATAATTTAGAAGACAACGCACCTCATATGAGGGGTTTTATTATAAAACATGATATTTTTTAACAAATAATTCATTTATTCATATTTAATAATCACATTTCAATTTAGAATAATTAAGAATAAAATAAAAGTGTCATAACTCAAATCACTTTTAAGAGACATTTTAGAAAAACTAACACAGATGGAAAAACAAACACATAGTCTTAACATGGAACTTAGGATGTGACATTATCAATTGGTTATAAGGGAAAATTCCACTATTAATCCAAGAAAAATTATTAGAAGGAATTCTAGGATTTTAATTATTTAAATTAAAAAGGATAAATTTAATATGGCACACCCAACATGTGTCTGTGTTTGAGTTTGAAATCCTCTATTTACATAACAAGGCTCAACGAGAGTAATATAAGGCGCGCATAACAATTTGAAATGAAGAACTCAATTTTAGGGAAATTCATGAAAAATACCAATGTTCGATGAAATGAAAACATTTATATTTAAAATTAAATTTATAGAAAAACCCATATAACACCTACCTTATGATTAGGATGATTTAATCATCCAATATCATGGTCTGATTCGGGTTGGTTTGGGAGAAATCGATGAAACATAAATTTCCCCTAAAAATATGGAAAATAATCTCACACCAAAATAGTATAATATATTGGAAGAGAAACTTAGAAATGAAGAAAGAGGAATATATAGCTTATAGATGTAGATCCAATGCTTCCAATAGATCATGAATTGGATATCAGACAAAAGAGTTAGCTCAAATCTTAGATTGGGAGATTTTAGAGATCACAGATGGAGGGAGATCATTTTATACATTTTTGGAAGAAGAATAAAAAGAGGAGTTACAGGTTTAAGTGAGGGGAATTTTGGATTTTTAAAATTAAAAAATGGGTGCACGGTTTGGCCACATGGTTTGACTAAACCATGTGGAAATCAAGCTCAAGACTTTTCTTAAGGATATACCACACACAGTTAAGGCGCACGATTTTCCAAACCATGTGAAAACCATGCTAAAAATCTATATCCAAATTCCTATGGCCACATGACTTTAGTTTCATAGTTTCATACAAACTGTGTGGCCTATAGGTTCCCACTATTTGCAATCACACTGTTATAACTAACTATGTGTCCGAGGCTACACAGTTTACACTAACTGTGCAACCCAGTTAATTAACCCACTTTTCAAAACTACAGGCTCCAAACAAGCCCCAAACTCTCCTGGGACATTATTTAATTTTTAGTAAAAATTTTCCATGATTAAACAATGGATTTAAATTTAAGAACAAATGATATATACCTTTATTAAAAAGTGGGTCGTTACAACCTCCCCACCTCAGAACTTCTCATCCCTAAGAAGCCTTGGGGAATAATGGAAACATCACCCAAACATCAAGGGTCAGGATTTCTCATTCAAACGATCATGTTGAATTTCCAAATTCCCAACACACATCTAAGAAACACCTTAATTATACAAAACCTAAACCACCAAGTCCCGATCCAACATTCGTTTTCTGACTAACCCTAAAATGGTACCCACCCAAGTCCATTTAGCTAGAGACATGATCACATCATCATCTATTTAAACATATGACTGATGGTTCTCCCCACAAAGGGGTTTTGATTTTTAATGGCCAATTCTGAACTATGACACATCCCACCTTTAGATTTTCCTTCAAATCATGCCATATATTTCTAGCGATACATATGGCATGATTTTCAATGTTTAAACACTTGTTTTTCCACCATCCTAATTTAACCAGGTCGAGCCATATTTTCATGAAAATCCCCCGCCAAAACATACAATGCTCACCTCCAGTTGATAAAATTCCCAAAAACATTACATTATCACCCATATACATAGAACAAGAAGGAAAAATATTTAATCCACTCAGGATGACTTATCTTGAAAGTGCTCAGCTTAGACGAATGGCGTATTACAAGTGAACCACAATTCCTTCTTCCAAGAAATCTTGAATTTACTACGAGCATGTTCACCATAGTCCATACCTAACTTATAGTGATGTCTCTTGTTCAATACATCACATGAATATTTAAACTATTGTGCCTCAACACGATCAAGGGTGTAAACCAAATCCATCCCACTGGAATAGTTTCCATTTTAAACATCACCGAGACAAAAAACTACTCTAGGATAACCTCAGAATCAATGAATTGGATTCCAAGAAACTAACCCAAATTATTCTATACTTTATATTTACAATAAAGATTTCTGTACCAGACCAATATGTCCACATCCAATCATTGATTGAGTCCAGAGCGACATCCACCTAATGGTCATGTCAAGGAAATAGTTGTTGTCCAATAGTCTTTATAAGGCGTTCCTATATGGGAACCATGGTATCACTTAGGAATAACCACACCTTGAAGAAAAAACATGCATTAGACATGTAACTATGACAGAGACCACTTATCAATCACAAAAACTTTTAAAACTTTAGAACGACGTAAGACCGACGCTCTCTTAGTACAATAAGGATAGTGTTAAGATAAAGGAAACAATCATCTCTTTAATAAGAGTACACTAAGAGGAAACCAAAAGAAGAATAGTCAAACCAAAACTGGTCAACCTCTGGAAAGAATGTTGGATTCACTTTACTGATGCATCACCATTAACTGATAACAAGCCTTTACCACCTGATGCATCCCGTGATCACTCAAACTTAACCACTGAATTCCGTCTGTGACCAAATGTGTTTATCAAGGGTTGGACACATAGACAACCACATAAAAATTGTGATACCAAGAAATCACCTATATGATTCAATACTTGAAAACTACAAGGGAATTCATGAAACACTGACCATTTCCAAATGGTCCTCCTTGTTTGTGCTGCTTCTACTTGGAAGGGAACATATTCACTTGAAATGATGTGACGCTCCCAACCTTAGAAGTGTCCTAGTTGTTAAATAGGAGATATATACCAACCAATAACAAGTAGAATAGATTAGATCTACCTTAAACATATGCATGATACTCATATAAGTCACAATCACATACGTCATAACATTTGGTATGAAAACCAAAATCAACCTGACCGGTGTGTAAAAACACCCAATCATCTTGGATTTACCATTATGAGCATTGGAATGAATTTTATCCTTTTATCTTGTAGGTCAATCTACTTAAAAGGTGACTTGATAACATACACAACAACACAAGGCTCAATGATTTCACTGAACTCAACCGATTTATTACATCATTTAACAACTCAACGGGTACTAAGTATATGAAAACATAGTACCCCGAGGATCTAAGAGAAAATGACACATGCTTGATGATATCCATAATCTATCCACCATATGCATTTCAGTATCAGGTTTTACGTAAAAGAGATTTAGTCTAGAGTCATATTTCCCCATACGACCATTAATCTGGATGATAACATAACAATTTATCCATCGCTAAGGAAGGAGATAGGGTCACACGACCTAATAAATGGCCGACCATTCCCTAGGCATGTCTAACCTGAAGAAATAGATCATTACCCGATGATCATACCCATAATAAGGGTCAAAGGTACCATGACCACCCATCCAAACAAGGGTGTTATTTAGAAGCTAAGAGTCCAAATAGGGACAACAAAACCCAAACGACACAAAACATAAGAAAGGATCACAATATTTAGCAACACATATAAACTCAAAGGGTGATACCTAACTCAAGATAACCCATCACAAAAGCACAAGTATCGACCGTATCACTAGGTTATTCCAAAAAGTTTTCACTAGGAATTACACATATCATTTAATTCATTTCTAAAAAAGAGAAAGGCCTATGAGAAATGATCATGTTTTCATTACAAGGAAACTCAAAGAGATGATTTAACTACTCTTACACAAGGGTTTAAACTAAGGATACCACATACGAGTCCATTTTAAATTCATTACACCAATTCAAAAACAATCTTTATACATTTCAAAGATTTAAAATAGAATTATTGGTACCAATTATAAAATAAAAGTTCTTGATACCTAATTTAACCAACACATTAAAGAAAAAAAGGTGAGTCTTATCAAACTTCCTTTCTAAACATTAAAAATTTATAGGTGTACCATAATAATTAGGTAATTTATAAAATAAATTCATTTTAAGTTATAACAAATAATGAAACCTATAAGGTCCCTGTTTAACCAAACCAGGTTCATTAGAATGAAACATAATAACATTTTTTCAATTATATAAATTATAAACACCCATAATGGGTTATCTCATAAGAAACATGTCCCAAATAACATACATAGGCCAATTATAAATTTTAGAAGTTAACTTATTCATTTATGATCAAAAGTAAATATATTTTACATTTTTAACAATTTCAAAATATAATAAGATCATATATAATTGATTAATTATATGGGTTTCCATATCCTAATCTATAAACTTCCCATATACTTTATAGAATTTAGATTAGATCCCATTTAATTGAAACCAATTCACTTTTAAAAAATTGAACTTGATTAGATTTTACATTTTAATAATGGTATCTAAACATGATAAACCTAAAAGATGGTTTAAGAAAAAGGGTTACCTATTCCCAATTAAAAGGTGCCCATACACCTTTCAACTAAAAACTAGTTCCCGTTTAATCATAAAAAATAAATTCATACCATGAAACCAATTACATATCAATAAAGAAACTGGGAATTATATTACAAGTAGTAAATAAAAAAATATGAAAATAAGCATAAAATAACAACACAAAGGAAATGGATTCTAAATAATTAGACAGTATGGAATATAATCAACTAATCATGGAAGTAGATCTAAAAATTCAACTACTTGGCAATGAATATAAATGAAATTTGAATTTCTATGTGCCTATATTGATGCATGTAATGTTACTTCCTTACCATACCGGCACAAGTCTAAAATAC
Organism: Viscum album; assembly: GCA_963277665.1. Lineage (NCBI taxonomy): Eukaryota > Viridiplantae > Streptophyta > Magnoliopsida > Santalales > Viscaceae > Viscum > Viscum album. Next base: position 1,062,741,139 of record OY728136.1, read on the forward strand.
TATAAACTTCATAATTCAATGTGTAGTAGAAATTACACCATTCACTCTAGGTGAAAACGAAATATACTGTAATAGAAAACATCATGAACAACCAGTCCCATCCTTGGTAACTTGGACTTTTCCCCATACATGGGTTGATCATGCCCAGACATGAATATTTACCAAACATCGAAACATTACTAGTATCTTGTATACCAATTAAAAATAGTAAAAAAAAGGAAAAATAAACCCCTCTGATGCCACTTTGTAACATCCCGACCCAACTCAATACTAAAATAGTGGCCAGACCAGTGGGTCACATGGCCTCAAGCACACCTTCCCATATTCTAGAGGCTTCTAAATAGCAGTGAGGGTCTTAAGAGGTGATAGTGGGGGAGACTATACCCACTTATCAAAGTATGATAGTGGTATACCATGAAGTAAATAATAGTAAAAAATATAAGTAGTAATAAATGAAAGATAGAACAAAAATAGAATAAAAAATACTAAATAAAAAATATAGAGCCAATTCCAATTTACAAAGATACATGTATATACATATACCAATAAAGAACTAAAGAAATATACATGCAACAGATATAGTGGAAGACATGAATAAAGAAAAGAAACAAAATCCCTAAGGTTGAACTTCACAAGCATCCTAAGCTCCATCTTAGTCCTATGCTTCTAACTCCCATGTACAAGCAAGAAAACTCATGCAACGGTCTATGGTCTTGTGAACATAAGATCTACTCAGGTACCCCAATGAAATGCCAGCCTGAGAAGGGTGTGATATATAAATTTCAGTAGGTTACCACCCATGGTTTCTTCAACTAAATATAGTATATGAATATAAAGTAAGTTAGTGGGAAGGTATAAATAATAATAAATAGAATTTAATAAATAAACAACATCTCACTCAGGTTCCTGAAGGACACCTGAAGGCTCTAATTGCTTCAGATCATGGATGAAAAGAGAATTATGACCAGTAAATCTATATATAGTAATAATATATATAGTATAGTTATATATTTAATCCACCTATATAGACTAATTACTTATGGACATAAGTGTCCATATACCTAGAATACCAGGTCCTGGTTGGACTGGGGCATAACTCAATCATCTATAACTAGTCTGAACGAGCCTATAAGCTCCATACAAGGGGTACATTCCCTACATCTTATAATGAGTGGGATACATCATTCTAATCTCTCGAGATGGTGAGTGTTCCATTATTTCAATACTCGAATTCATGAGTGTTCCATCGTGCCAACACTCAACATGGGACATGGTGCATCATGCCCACCATCCCAATAATTTCAATGGTGCGAGACGTCATGACTCAACAGCTGATGTAAGGGAGTGAGATACCACTATGATCAAAAGAACCCTTACCATCATTCCATAGCCTATATAGAGGCATGATCATATTTATAATAAAATATATGTGAGGCATTACCTCTCATGATTTACATGTATCAAGACAATTCAATCATGGCATAACATTTCAATTAATTTTATATTTAAAGTCATACAAAATTAATGTCCTTTCCACCTAATCCATTAAACACAAACCATTAAATTTAAACAATCCAGTTCACTTATATCACTTAATTAATTGATGAAAGAAAACTATCACGAAGAGTCAATTCCATTTTAACACATGCCTTTTAATCTATAAAACATGGAAATTATTTTTACAAGGCTTGATGAGGAACTTAAAAAGTACCATGGTCTAATTGGGAATCTACCTACATGGGAAACACCACTTATTAAACAAGATAATCCCTTAGGATGAGTTTGGTCCATTAGTTAATTAGGTAGGAGTGGTCCAAGACATACACTTAGATGGTGTATTGGTTTAATAACATTTATATAGGAGGAAAAATCCCCTTAATAACATCAAAGAGGCCATGTAATAACATGCCACATATTAAGAACTATCATAAAGGCATAAGGAAAACTAAATTCATAAAACATGCATGATATGAATAACTAATTACCACTTTGTAATTTAGAAGACAGTTCACCTCATCTGAGGGGTTTTATAATAAAACATGACATTGTTTAATAAAAAAAATCATTTATTCATATTTAAGCATCACATTTAAATTTAGTACAATTAAGCATCAAATATAAGTGACATAACTCAAATCACTTTTATGATGAATGTTAGAAAAAATACCACACATGAAAAAACAAACACATAGTCTCTACATGGAACTTAAGAGGTGCCATTATCAATTGGGAAATTCCCTATAAAGAAAAATTACACTATTAATCCAAGATGAACGTTTATAAGACATTCTAGGATTTTAATCATTTAAATTAAAAAGGGGAAATTCAAGTTGGAACACCCAAGGGATGTCTGTGTTCGAGGTTAATATCCTCTATTTACATAAAAAGGCTCAATAAGAGAAATAAAAAGTGCATATAATAATTTAAAACGTATAACTCAATTTTAGGGAAATGCGTGGCAAAGGCCACCATGTGGAACAAAAGAAACATTTATATTTCAATGGAAATTTAGTGAAAAATCCATAGACCACCTACCTTATTCTTTGGATGATTTACTTGTCCAATATCAAGGTATGATTCATTCCAGTTTGGTAAAAATCAATAAAACATACATTTTCCCTAAAAATAGGGAAAACGAGATGACAACAAACTAGTGCAATATATTGGAAGAGAAACTTAAAAATGAATCAAGAGGAATCAAGAGATTACTGATTCAGATCCAATGCTTCTGACAGATCATGAATCAGACACTGGACAAAAGAGTTATCTTAAAACCTATATTGGGAGATTTTGGAGCATACAGATGGAGGGAGTTTGTTTTAGCCACTAGAGGAAGAATAAAAGGTGTTAAAGTTTTAATTGAGATTAATTTTGTAATTTTCACCTCAAACAAAGGGGCACATGGTTTGGCTGCATGGTTTGGCCAAATCGTATGCAAACCATGCTCAATCCATTTCTTAAGGATATACCACATATAGTTATGGAACACAATTTCCCAAACCATGCACAAACCATGCTAAAAATCTATTTCAAAAAACTTGTAATGTTTCATGAACATTCAACTCAGGTCACATAATTTCAGAAAAACCATTTGGCCTACAGGTTCTCACTATCTACAACCGCACAATTAAAACTAACCATGTAGCATGGGATGCATGGTTTATACTAACTATATAGCCCAATTAATTATCACACTTTTCAAAAATCCAGGCTCTGAACAAGCCCTAGATTCTTCTAGGAAATTACTTAGTCCATATTACACATTTACCATTATTTAAAAAAGGATTCAATATGAATAATAATAATATGTACCTTCATGAAAAGACGGGTCATTACATGTCAGATATATCAACAAAGAAATAATTTTTCACAAGGTAATTATTTAATTGCATAAATTAATTACAAATAATATGTGAATATCCTTCACATAAGTTCTAAATTTTTTCTATCATCAATATTATTTTATTCAATTATGTTAATCACAATGTTGATCATCATGTAAAACTCAGATTAATCATTGGTCACGAAAATAATAAAAGTTAGGAATTCCCCATCCAACAAATTAGATATGCCCAAAACCTTCATGTAGAATCAATGGGTTCACATAATTATTTATAATTATTTAAATATTAATAACCTATTTATGAAATTTTTGTTAGTTTTCAATTCAAGTTAAACTTTTATTTAATCCAAATCACGATATCTGATCTTATTTCTCTTCATTCAAGAAAATACAATCAAATTGATTAATTTTATGAATGAAATAAATTATAAGATATCATCTGGAGGTATGAGGAGTCTAGATGGACAACCCAAGAGTACACACCGTGTAACCTAGAAGCACATGTCATGTAACAATGTTTAATTCAACATGAATTAATTTATAATTAATTTATGTTGTGTGCATTTATTATGCACAGTGTATTTAATTACACACAATATGTTGATCGGGATAGCATGGTTCATGTCCATCCAAAGCACATTCCTTTCATCTTCTTTACATGATGTGTAGTCCTTTAGTCATATATGGTCTATGTAAATTCTTGAATGGCCTACATGAATGGTGACCATGTAACTCATATAATACATGTTATGTACCCATGGTCATGCTGTGTACACAAATATTTTCTATTTCATGGTTACACAATGAGTCCCTAGGTGTGTTCCATAGATAGATGGTGAGAATAATTCACAATGTGTAGCTAGAATATGCATTCAATTTACATTTACCAAAATATATAGAATTAAAAAAACAAATTTGTTATACTGATTAAACTTTATCATCATTTGTTCTATGTGTTCATTAATTTAATAGTACATATCGTATGATATGTTATATATATATATATATTAAATATCTAATTAATTTTATATGTAATTTTTGAAACTACATATCATGTATAAATCATAATACTGTTATTACTCTACACACACCGAAATATTACACGCTACATAAATTACAAGTGTTCCATGAGGTAATTAATTTGATAATAAATGATGTGACATTACATGATAAGTTATGCATATTAGATACCACATGACTAAATAGTATATGAATATAATACATGTTGGGTAGTTTGAATAGATACTCATTGTATTTTCTCCAAGTTACATTTTTGTACAAAATTAATTTTAAATAAATTTATTTCATTTTCTTAAAATTATGATCGATGAGAATCTTAAGAAAATTTTAATGATAATTAAGATAAAATAATTAATTAATTCGAGATGATAATTAATTTATTTGAACATGATTTATTATAAAAAAGAATGATTATATTTGAATGATAATTTTATTTAATGTGTAATTCGTCGCATGTATATGGATGATCATGAACATAAAAAAATTTTGTATACATGATTGGTTTCTTTTAATTTATTATTAAATTAAATTGTTGACCTGTGTGATATCCCTCCTCTCATTAAGTAAAGTCCTATGTGCCCATGGTTTCTTTTATGAAAACCCCTTAACCAATCCTTCAGTTCCCATCACCTACATATGAGTAAAAGAAAATATAATGGATGGATATCCCAATCCATTGAAGGAAGTTCAAGTTTGGATCCAAGGTGAAACCAATCCAAGAGAGATATGTGGCTGGACATGTGGAAAGATTCAACATGAACCATAAATGATTCAAGGAGTTTCCCCCCAGGTCGATGGTCAGTTTATCATTTGTTAGATAATCTATCCATTAGTAAAATATTATGATCATACCAATTTTTTTTTTATTTCTTTCAAGTTTCATGTTTATTTCATTATGGATGTTTTTTCATGATCACATGAATCAATGAAATAATAAGAATGAAAGATAGGACTAAAATAAATTGGCATATTCATAAAAATTATCTAAGACATAGTTAATCACTTAATTAAATCCACTTAATATTAACAAGTATGAAATAAAGATAATAATTGGAGAGTTGAAATTCGGAGCCTTTGAGCGGCGAGACCCCCTTCTCCTCGGTGCACCTAGGGTTTCTTCGCGGGTGTCATCTCCCCCCTCCTCCGGCGTGCTCGGCGTCTTGGCATTGGACTCTTTGGATCTCATCTGGTGGTGGTGGGGCTCGGTGACGACCTCTTTAGGATCTCGTCTCGGAGTCGGTGAATCGTCAATGGCTTCAGTGTGGTCCTGGTGCGGCTCGAGCTAGCTCCGGTTCCCTCGACTTGGCGACGGCGAGATCTCGTGACGGTCAGGTGGTCATTTCCCGGCTCGGGTTCGGCATACTCCAGTGGTTTGGTCTCGGCGTCGGCTCCCGGTGGATGTATGGCTTCGGTCTGGTGATGACGGGATCACTGGCTTCTGGTGGCAAGGCTTCAGATTTGTTGTGGTTGGGCGTTGGCTTCTGGATTCGAGCTCAGATCTTGGTGTTCTACAGGTTTTGCGCGCATTCTGGTAGAGTTCAGCATCTGCCCCGAAGCGGCTTGGAGGGGGAGGTTTGGTTTTGTGTTGTTTGATTTGTTTTTACTGTGATGTTGGTGTGATTTAGGTGGTGATGTTATAGGAGGTGTCCCTGTTCTTCCCACTGGTTATTTATACCTTCTGTGGAGTGATTTGGAATCTGGGGTGGGTTCTTCCGTGACTTAATCTGATCTTCTCCAGCCTAGAGCGGCGTTGCCGACTCAGACCTTCACGGTTCCTCGCTCCAGAGATACTCTATCAATATGTTGTTGGATCTTCCAGTATTGGGTGATGAAGATTCGGCTCCATCTCCTTGGTTTGTCCTCTTTTTCGGGTTGATGCGGATGTGTGTGAAGGGTGACTTTGGGTTGCGATGGGGTTCTTCTGGTTTCGGTCCCTGTGTTCGTGCGGGAGAGTTCGTCTTGGCTCTACCCTTTTGTTTGTTTCCTGTGATGGTTTCATTGAAAGTTGTGTTGGTTTGGTTCGATCATGAGGTGGGGAGATACGCATCCAGACTTGATCATTGGAACAGTCTTAGAGGAGGTTTTAGAGCAGGTGGTCCACCTTTGCAGTGCTTTTCAGATTCGGTTGTTTGAGAGGGTATGGCATCAGCTGTCGGATCGGGCCTGTGCTTTGACAGAGAAAACTTTCTTTCCGATTATTCTTTCTTCGTTGGAGTGCTACATCTTGTTTTTTATGCTGGGGAGAGGCTTCTTTGGTTTTAAATATGGTTGTATTTCTTTTTGCAATTCAGGTGTGATTATCCTATGTCCATGATGTCTTTGGGTTTCCTCTTTATTCCATTAAAAGGAGGGCTTATCAATAATAAAAATATTTTAAGGCCTTCAGGCCATTGGATGGAAGATAATAATTGGAAATTTATGTATAAAGATAAAATAACTTAATTATATATATTAAGTTTGTATAGCCTTCCAGTACATATGTTAAAATCTAACCATAGATCAAAGTACTTGACCAGTCAAAGTTGGGGTGATTTCAATTAATGGGGGATTCTAACTTGAAGTTTTTGGGTTGATTATCTTAATTTACATCAAGAGTTGACTTAAAAATCACAACTTTCTCTAACTAAGAGGTAATGTTTGAGGAAACCCAATTTAAAAATTTTAGGTTTGGGGAGTTCACTCAATATATCACAAAAATATGAGTTAATGTAGTTAGAATTTGGAATTCCTATATAAAACCCTTCAAATTGCTTGAAATTTCAAATTTAAGGTGACAAGAAGGGGAATATGGATCCTTTCAACACAAATTTCTAAGAAGTGGGATTTTCCAAATCTAATAGTGAGGGATATTAGGTTTTAGTAAAATAGTGGGAGATTAATAAATATATTTTTTATTTATTTGTTTAAATTTTATCAGAAAAATTACTAATTTTTTCTCTTCTTATTTATATAAATGATAATAAAAATTAATTCAAACATATCACTTTGATACATACTTTAAAAGGATAAAATTCACACTAATTTTTTTTACAATAGTGATGAAGGTGCTTATGAATTATCCTATTCCATAAAAAGAAATTGTATGTGTTGGAAGAACCTATTTCTAAAGTTCCTAGTGAAGAGGCTAGTGAGAAAGAGTTTTCTCTCTATGAGAAATTTTTTATTGATCCTAAATTTTTTAGTGTTTCATGATATCATCTATGAAAAATGAAATTATAAAGAAATATGAGTACATGGATGTGTTTAGCATGATTTCTAACCATCATGATCTCAATTAAGAGAAGGTGAGATAAGAGAGATCTCTCAAATTCTATTTTGAAAACTGTTATTGTAGATTCGATGATAGCTAGGCCTCATATAGTCAAGTTTATAGTCTACATTGAATGCTTAGACATCATCGGGATTAAATTCCCAAATTATTTAATCACATATCTCACAATTTCCTCACTACTCAAGTCCTTATCTAGTTATATTATTAATTATAACATGATCAATAATGGTAGAGTCTTTAAAAACTTATTACTATGTTTCTCTAAGTTGATAAGGATGTGGGGAATGAAAAATCCACAGTCCTTAAGGTGAATGTGAAAAGGAAGAACAAGGTGAAGGGGACCAAGACTAAGAACATGTATAAATCTCCCAAGCACCATCATTCTATTTAGAAGAAGATCCAGAGGCAAGGAAAGGAAATGGAATAAGTATTATTTGTTGGTGGAAAGCAAGGACACTGGAAGAGTAACTACACCCAGAAGAAAGGGGATGCTAAAGATGCATTCATTATCAAGTGTAATATTTCAATATCTACATATTGGGTATTTGATACATCTTGTGGTGCTCAAATCTATATCCAAATTTAGGAACCAAGTAGATTATAAAAGACTTCCAGAGAAGAGGTGGATTTACAAGTTGATAATAGTTAGAGGTTGGATACTCTAGCCATTGGAGACTACCAAATTTCATTTCCAATAAGAATGATATTGGTTTTATGATATTGTTTTTATGTACCAACAATTACCAAGAAAATAATTTATATATCCTTCCTAGATTGAGATGATTTTATATTTAAATTTTGAAATAAAATTTATTTATTTTATAAATAAAAGATATGTTATGGTATGAAACATTTAAATAATTGTATTTGTATATTAAATTATGAAAACCATGTTTTGGAAATAGATTAGGAATAATATTCACATGAATCAGATAATACCCAGTTATGGAATTACTTTTTTTGTCCATTTAAATGAGAAGCATTTGATAAATCTTGATTAAGGTGGGTTTTTAGAATCTTTTGAGCTAAAATCTTCTCAAAAGATTTCATGATTTTTTACAAAGGAAAATTACCAAATCACCATTCAATGGATAGGATGAAAGGGCCATAAATCTTCTAGTATTTGTATAAAAAGATATGTGTGGATCATTTCTAGTAGAAGATAGAGGTGGGTATTCTTATTTTATAACTTTTACAGATGAAATGATTAGATATGGATATATCTAATTAATGAGGTATATGTAAAATTTATTTGACAAATTCAAAGAATTCTATAATGAAGTAGAGAATAAACTTATAAAGAAGATTAAGAATCTTTGATTGGATCGAGGTGGTGAATATCTTAACCAAGAGTTTATCGACTTTTTATGGGATTTTGGGATTCTTTCTCAACTCACTCCACCTTACACACCAAATTTTAATGGTGTTAGTGAAAGTAGGAACCATACCTTGCTAGACATGTTAAGGTCAACGACGAGTCATGAAGATATTCCACTATACTTTTGTGGAGATGCATTAAAAATTTTTCATATACACTACACCGAGAACCAAATAAAGCAGCAAACACGATTACCTTCGATTTATAGAGTGGAAAGAAACGAATTCCATCATATAAATGTGTATGGGGTTGTGAGGCATTTTTTAAGGCCTTCCTAGGAAACAAAATAAAACCCCGAAGCACAAAGTGTATCTTTATAGGGTATCCTAAGGAAACAAATAGATACTACTTATACAACCTCTCAGACAAGAAATTGAATCTTTATAGAAAATACATATTTATTGATATGGAGAAAACCCTAAAAAAGGACAGTGGGAGAAATATTTACTTTTTGAAGCTGATGCTCAAGATACACAAGAGTTGGTATAGTAATAGATTCCACAGGTCCCCATGGAAGAAGTAGTTCCTGAAACACAAGTACTACATAAGAGCACTATAGAGGTAATATAAAAAGATAAATATAGTTTTATAGTCACTAAATATAGTGACTCATTATTGGTTGATAATGATGAACCTACAAAGAAGAAGTAGAGAGCTCAAAAGTTTCAAGATGGAAAGAGGCCATGGATTTTGAAATTGATTCTATGTATCAGAACCAAGTTTGGGTTTTGGTCGATGTGCCTATTGATGTAAATCCTATAGGTTGAAAATGGGTATTCAAGAGAGAACATGACATATAAAGTAAAGTAAATACCTATAAACAAAGGTTATTGACTATAGTGTTTAAAAAATATCAATAAATTGACTATGATGAAACCTTTTCACTAGTTTCCATATTTAAATGCATTAGAATTATACTTTCTATAATAGATTAAAATGAATATGAAATTTGGGTGATGGATTTAAAAACTACTTTCTTTAATGGGAACCTTTAGGAATATGTCTATATGACACAAGCATTAGGTTTTTTGAATCCAGGTTATGAAAAAAATATTTTCAAGCTATAGATATTCATTTATGGATTCAAGAAAGCATCTTAGTCCTAGGAAGTTCGATTTGATAAAGCTATAAATGAGATTAATTTCATTAAGAAATAATGTGAACCATGTATTTACATGAGTATTAGTGGGAATGAGTTTGTTATCCTAGTATTACATATTGATGGCATATTAATTATTAGAAATTACATACTAGTTTTACTGTATATTACTGAGTAGATAAACAAGTGTTTCAACATGAAGGAATTAATTGAAGTAGCCTACATTATAGGGATCAAGATCATTTGTGATATATCTAAGAGGACTATTATACTAAATCAAATTATATACATTTACCATATAATAAATATATTTAGTATAGAAAAATATAAGAGGGGATGGGATCCAATGTCACATGGTATAAATCTTTCTATGAAAATGTGTCCTATAACACAATAGGAGAAATAGAGAATAATAAAGATCATATAAGATTTAGTTATAGGATAAATTTGGTATTCCATGTTATATAATAGACTTGATGTTGTCTACGCATTGGTCATGGTAGGAAAATATCAATCTAATTCAGGAGAACAACATTGGTCTGCTATTAATGGTATCCTTGAGTATCTAAGAAGAACTAAGGATATATTCATGGTGTATGGAGAAGATGATGAACTAGTCATTAGGGTTTATACTGATTCTAGTTTTCAAATAGATCATAATGGTTTAAAGTCACATTTAGGATATGTTTTCATTCTCAATGGTGGAGTTGTGAGCTAGAAGAATTAAAAACATCCAGCTGTCTCCGATTCTATAGTTGAATTTGAGTATATAAAGGCTTTTCATGAATCCAAGGAATCCATTTTTATGTAAATGTTTTATAGGATATTGATGTGGAAACTATCAGTAAAGACCCTATCACATTGTATTATGATAAAACTACTGTGGTGGCTCTGGAAAAATACCCAAGGTCCCACTAATAGACAAAAAACATACTCCATAAGTATAAATTATTGAGGAATTTTTCTTAAAATGGTGAATTTATAGTAATAAAATTTCCCACTGAAGAAAATGTGGTGGATCCCTTGACTAAATTCCTATCTCATCAAAAACATGAGTATCATCTAAGAGGTAATAGACTGAATGTTGTTAGCAGTTGGCTCTAATGAAAGTGGGAGTATATTGGAGTTGGTGCCCTAGAACGAAATTATATAGACTTTATGATAACTTGAATTAATTTTTTTTGAATATTAATAAACTCTTTATCACATTATGATTTTTCTTCTGAGTAACATAATACATGATAATGTCATAATAGTAGTTGTTTCATTGAAGGGCCATAATAATTCCTCACTATAATGAGAACCCAAATGTTCCACAAAAATATTCTTAAATATATATTCTATATCCAAATGAAATAATTTTAGGGACCTAAAATATGTATTCTACCATGGGTGGAGACTTATAGGACTTTAAGATACATTCTCATGGTGTATGCCCTTGGTAATATCCAGTATATGATATTATGAGAATGAGACCCACCTGTAGGAAGTCAAAATTTATATGTCATTGGATGTTTCTATGCGTGGATGTGTGTATTGATCCTTATAATTTAATATTATTATTAATATGTATTATAAGTCATGAAATTTGATGTATTGATGAAAACTATGATGAGAAATGTTCTCAGTGAGGTAGGATATCTTGGGTGCATTACGAGTAATATTTCATTAATGAATAATGAAAGAAAGGATTTATTACTTTTTTTATTTAATAGAAGTTTATATCTCATGACCTTTAATGGAAATGATATATCCTAAATAAATCCATGGTCATGGTGTTATATAGGCAAGTTCTATTTCTTAAAAGTCAAAGAAAGAGACATCAAGCACATAGGTTGATGGAAATAGTATGAAACATGCTTGATTATAGATATCATAATAAAGGGATTATATTAAATAGTTAGCATTTTTATGTGGTTTTATGTAATTACAACATTATCTTATTTCTTTATTGGTTCCTTGTCATGTTGGTAGATTCTATCCTTGGACTCTGGGGTGCTTCGCCAAATGCCATTGAGAAACAGGACTAGATTGTCACAAAAAAAGTGTATCCAGAATCTCAGTTAAATAATATTGTTATTTATCATTTAACAAGTTAATTAAATATTATTCCCACATGAGGTTTAATAATTATTTATGTTTTCTTGATTTTATATATTTATTCAACAATTATTTGAGAGAATATTATGTGAGAAAAATATTTAATATATATATATTTTCAATTTATTGAATATAATATTTATTTATTTATTAATTAATAACACAGTGATATTTATTTAATAAATAAATAGTCATTATTCAAGCCCCAGTAAATATTGTGGATGAATAAAAAACCATGTTTAATGGTCCGATGAGAAATAATATATATTGATTATTATTTAAATAAATGATATTTAATTTAATTTGTGAATTTAGATCATTTCAAGAAAGATTATTATTATTATTATTATTATTGACATGGGATTTTTCAAGTATTATGGAAATAATAAGGGTGCATGTGCAATTATATTTTTCTAACCTTAGAGGTATATAAACCCAATTATATTATTTTCTTATTATAGCCAATTTATTTTTTATGCACAATGAGATCCAGATAGAATTCTCCCAAATCCAAGGAGTTCTCCCTCTCCAAGAACACTCTCAAGAACAGAGAGATATCCTCCTCCACCACCACTCTCAAGTCTAGAGAGATTGAATAGAACCCTTCCTTAAATTGTTCCCAGGGCGATAAAAATCAAATAATAGAAGCATTAGGATCTATTGTGATGACACCCAGAGATTCCTAAGGTGACATTCAAAGGATCATGGAACACATGAGGATCATCACTGGAGGGAATATATTCTTTATTCCTATAATGAAATGATAATACAACATAGAGACATTGTCATATCCATCAATGAAAAACAATTCCTGATAAGGTAATTTTATAATTTATTAAATTAATGATAAATAATATGTTAAGATCCTATATTTGGTTATGGTTTTTTCTATTATTTATTTTATTTTATTCAATTATGTTTATTATAGTGTTTATCATTGTGTAAATATCAGATTAATCATCAATCATGACAAAAATAAAAGTTGGTTATGCCCCCTCCACCGCTTTTACTATGCCTGGAACCTTTAGTAGGGATATCTATTGGTTACTAATCATGTATTGGGTGAGTTTGGTACTAAGTGAAAACATTTTACACTAAATTATTCTATTTCTTATTGTATTTATTCTTATTATAGTTTTGTTATATGAAATTATATTACATTATTTTATATTTTCATGGGTAGTATATCAGTTTGGGTTATATATTAAACTCATTACATATTTTATGGGAATCAATTATCACTCTAGTAAAAGGAATTAACAAGTTTTTTAATTTATACCATGCACTATCTATATTGAAAACATCGAAATATCATGGAATTTTTTAGTTATTATGATGAAAAAATTTTACCTTATCATTTGAATGGGATGGTTTTTAGGGTTCAAGGTTCAAATCCATTATTGTAATAATATATTTATTATAATCTTACCTGATAGAACCATATAATCTTTCCAAGCATAATTTTATATTAATTTAATCAAGGGTAGTATAATTATTCAATGAATTGGTTCTGTATTCAATTAAATAGTTGTACTAGTCCATAAATCTTTAAAGGTATGTGATTACTCTAAAATTACTTAAAAAAATATATCAATTCCTTTTTAATAGTGTTTTTAGATGATATCTTATTATTTTCAATATTTTAGGCAAACCATGTGATATTCAATATGATTTTTTAGAGACATTGTGCGAGATTAAATTATATTCAAATTTCTAAAAATGTTACTTATGGGTTAAATATGTGAATTTTATTATGAATTTTATTTATGGTAATGGAATTAATGTAAATATTAAAAAGGAAATATCCATGGTTTTTGGGTGAATCTAAAGAATGCTTTCAAAATTAACAATTTCCTTTGATTTTTAGGGGTTTTCTTGAAAATAAATCAACACATCTCAAAATAGGTTTCACTTTTTTATTGAGATAAAGTGAAAGTGAGTGATATTTAAATGATATGAGAAGTTTCAAGAGTATTTTTAATAATTAAAGAGGATAATTAACTTGAATATAGTTTTCATATTTTCCAAAATTAGACAGTGTCTATATCATATAATATTTTTTTCTAGTATATTATTTCATTTTATCCTTATGAAATAATATCATTTCATAGAATATGTATTAAGGAATTTGATACCCCATGAATGTAATTATCCTACTCATGATATAAAGTTTATTTAAATAGTTTTTTCTTTATATAACCCAAGTCATTATATTTTTTATGAGACATTTAACATGTATACAAACCATAAGAGTTTGATATATACATTCTCACTAAGGGATTTTAATTTAAGATTGTTATGATGGGTGAAGTATATATAAGAATTTGATATTAAAATATTATATACACCTAGAAAATGGAATATAGTGGTTGATTATTTGAGTAATAATACACGGGTTTAATCAGATAATGAAGAAAATGGATAATGGAAATTAAAAGTCATGTTAATTGATTTTCACTTTAAGGTGGAAGATAAATGAAATTGTATAGTGTTATAAAGTATGATTTTGGTTTCAAAACTTCTAGAATAAGTAAAATAAGTCATATATTTGATTATAAGTATAAGGGTTTATGAGAAGACTACAATTTCAAGTTGAACACTAGTGGATGGTTCATAACACCAAAGATGAAAAAATATTTCCAAAATACATGATATTTCCTTTGAGTTTCAAAAATATAGTAATGGAAAATATTCAAAAATAAAGTTGGGTAGTAAATTTTAGAGTTTCAAAGGTTTAACATAAAATTAGACATTGATTTTAGTGATTTATAATAAAGAAAAAAGGTAGTTAAAACCATTACTTGATCTATGGATTATTAACATGTAAAGGTGGAGGGTCAACAAATGAAGGGATTGTTATAACCTTTACCTGTACTAATGTGATAATTATAGGATATTTCTATTAAATTCATGAATAAATTACTATAGTCCTTATAAAACCATGATCTTATTTGGGTATTGGTAAATTGGTTTATTAATCCAACATATTTTTTTATATTTGGTAAATTTATTCAATAAATGATCATGTAAATTGTAATATAGTGATAATATTAAATTTATTGGAGTTATTAAGTCTATTATATCATATATATATATATATATTAATGGTTCATGCCTATATTTTTAAAGAAATTTTAGAATTCTATGAGTAATTAGTTGAATATGAGTATGAAATATCTTCCTTAAAAAGTTAAAAAAATAAAATATTCTAATTTATATTATAATTTTTTTTATAACTTTGGGTTCTTAATTTTAGGTAGTATAGTGAATTTAATTTTCCTTTGGCGGGATTAACATAAAATAATAGTTATTAATATTCAATTCATATAATTATATTTGAGAAATTATATGGAATACCATGTCGATAAAGGTAATAGAGATGACATAATTGACAATTATTGCACCTAGTTTAGTGAAATTGATAACATATCAAATTCACATGATTTATAATAACATAGATAACAAAAAGATAAATTTTTATCGAATGAAAAGGGTAAACCCCAATAAAGATTATATGATTATATAATTTTTATTTTGGTCTTCAATGATGACTATTTGAGTTCACTATTGGGGATAATGTCTTGTTATAGGTGTCTCTCAGGTTGGGACATCAATGGATTGGGTGGAAAAAGAAATTGAAACAAAGGTAAGTGGGGATGATCAAAAGTATATAGAATATTTTTTAAGTGGTTTACTGATCATATTTTCTAGAACGATACAATGTGATCCATAATGCATTTCCTATTTCTTAATTGAAAAAGTATCAATCCGATCTATATCTGGTGTTGAATTAAGAAATAGTTATCATGGAAACTGATATTACATTTATTGAGAGACCAATGTAAATTATATACAAATAATAAAAGATATTAAGAGAAATTTATATTTCATTGGTTCAGGTATGATGGTACCATGATAAAATTTAATTATAAAAATAGGATAAAAAATCTCACAAATAATATTATTTATATTGATTTTTTTAGTGATAAAGTAGCGTGATTTCCTATAGTATAGAGAATTGTAACACTAATATTTTTATTTATTTATGATGATCATTTAAAATTTAATGATGTTATATAGGGGAAATTTTTTTTATTTACATTAGTTTTTTACCATAGTATTAATAGTTATTTTATCAATTAAATATTATTTTTTTACTTTGGTTTTGTAATTTTAGGAATATATCAACAACATATCTTTAGTGCCATTATATCACATAACTATTATATCTTACTAATCTAGAAAATTATCTAGGGGAATTATCACATAGAGACAAAAAATTAATAATAAATATGAGATAAGTATAGAACATTTATAAACAAGACTATATACATGATGTGGTATTATAAATTATATAATATGTTTATTTCATGGGGTTATAACTTCAATGAGGATGATCGCGACATAAGTCTAACTGTATTATTTTCCCTTTGTAGGCTATTAACATTGAAATGATAAAGGGTAGGGGTATAAAATATAAATGATGTGAAAATCCAGATAATTCTATAAATAAATAAATCCTATTATTTATATTTATTTATTTATATGGATTTATATTCATTAAAGATTTATAAAGGAATTTGTATAAATTTTAAATCTAAAAAGGAATGGTTTTATATAGTAAAATTGTTTTTCCATGAAATACATGGTTTCAATTAAAAGTTATATTTATTGATTTTATAATTTTAATTATATAAAATTTTCATCATTTTTTGATTTATTTTATTTAATTTATCTAAGATTTAATTTTTGATATTTTTCTGAAAATATTTTTTTAGTGGATAGAGAAAAATACCAATTTTCTGATATGTCTCCAAGAAACTGAATTTGGAGGGCTAGACACCAGACAAGGAAGATGGTTCTAGGAAGAATTTTTATGAGGTGATAAAATTAGATACCAATATGACGTTCACTGATTTGGACCTTCCTCCTCCATGTATGATCATCCGAAAGGGGAATATGACACATGTATCAACGAATCAGGAGGCGGTTGAGAGGAGGGTAAATTTGTGCATATACTCGATAATTGTGAGGGTCTTGATTAAAAAAGGCTAGAAAACCTATAAATTTCATGACCTTACCCATAGAATTTATAAACTATGGGGATTTGGTGATTGGAAGATGACTACAATGGGAAGGGGTATTATCATATTGTCTTTACATATGATGAGGTAAAGAGAATGGATTGGAGTCATGGGTCACTGTTTTTGCGGCCTTGTTTTTTAAGAATCCAAGAGTGGGATAAGAATTTTGATTTAGACATGGTAAGAAACACTCATGTGAAAATATGGTCTTGTATTTGAAAATTAAATTGGCTATACTAACATCCATGTATTTTATGGGATATTTCATCAGCTATGGGAAATCCAATTCGGATGAATCGATAGAAGAAAAACCCAAGGTTAAAACACTATGTGAGAATAATTATATAATTTGAAATGTCCAACATAATTATTGAGGAATTGGTATTTACTATGAGGGATGAAGGTATTAAATTATTGATCCAATATGAAAGGAATCCAAAGTTTTTCATGAATTTTTTATTATTTGGTCACCTTTCTTCAGAATATAACAGGGATAAAGAGTGTTATTTTTTCAAGGTTAAGGGTCATTATGTCTCTAGATATCAAAGGAGGAAGGGAAAAGAGAATATTTCTATCTCTAATATAAAAAATAAGGACATTTATGGATCTTATAATGTGGATAAGAAAGGGGATATCTATACAGAGCACAAAGTTGGCCAACCTAGAACTTCTAAAATGAATTCTGATGGTGAAGATGGGTGAACTAAGGATTCTTACCAGTGTGTTGACTTGCCTCCTGGGTAATCACTATAGGACTTGAGTCTGATTAAAGATAATGAGAATATTCCCATCAAGTAGATGAATACTAAAGAGAACATCTAGTTGGAGGGGCATATGCCTTTCCCTACGACTGAGTGTGGTTCTCATGTTCTGAAAGAGGATGGTTCTATGAATGATCAAGATGATATGTAGAGTAAGAATCACTATATGGATTTAGTTCTATATGCAGGGTCTTATTAGGATCTTATGGTTTAGGAAGGGTATGATGGACTATTTATACAGGTGCATCATTTGCAACCTGCTGAAATCACCTTGAATGCCACTTCTAATTTGCTGGAACCAGAAAATGAGTAGTTTCCTGCACTTTATGAATTGGTGGTGATTCCATCTTATTAGTCCCTTGAAATTATGTCTAGAACCATTGAGTAGGTGACTTCATCAAAGGAAGTCACACCTAGAGTCTTGGATGTGGCTACAACCGAAGCTCTGATGAAAAACTTTCAACAGTTTCATACTACTAAAAATTATGATCCGGATGATGGTTTCTCCTAGGTAACTTCATATAGGATTACTAAGGAGATCTTTAGGGACCCACACCATCATCAAGATAAATCTCCCAATAAATTTACACCCCTAATTGGTGTTTTTTGGTCTGATGATTTTGAAGACCATCCAAATAGTGAGCCGGTTGTAGTCAACCAGATGGAGTCCTTAGATGATAAATACAAATAGGATGCTAGGAGTGGTAGTGATCCAAAGGGAAAGATAAATAAAGGAAAAGGAGGTAAAAATCAAGTGCCCATAGTAAAATAAGGCGGAAAAACCAGGGTCAAACTTTCCATAAATGAGAATATTCTATTGTAACTGTCAAGGGTTAGGAAATACCCCAATGACCAAAGCCCTTAGACACTTTGTTTTGGCCCACAAACCCATGCTGATTGAAATCACTGAACCAAAGATCATATTTTCTAACTGGAAAAATTTTAGGTGGGACTAACTTGGGTACAATTTTATTTCCCAAAACTCTCATGATTCCAACATGGATCATTTATGGGTTCTAATTCATAACACCATCTATATTAATTCATTCATTAAACAATCTCAGAGTGTCCTCATCTCTTGCACTTTTTTAGGGTATGAAATCTATTTTTCATTTGTTTATGATTTAATATCATACATCAAAAGAAGAGAGTTATGGAAATATCTCAAGGTGATCTCTGAAGGTGTGGAAAAAAATGGGTGGAACTAGGAGATTTTAATACTGTGCTTCAGCTTGATGATGAAATTGGGGAAATTTTCAATCACACTACCTCCTTGGAATTTTTCTCCTTAATTGACCATTGTAATTCTATAGAATTCCCAGTTGTGGGAGCTGACTTCACATTGAATCAGTACACTTTGAATGGAAAACAATCAAGTAAGCTTGATAAGTTCTTTGTATCGATGAACGATCAAAGTTCTGATCATGGGGTTTATGGATTTACTCTCCAAAGATATCACTCTGACTATAATTCTATTATTTTTTATGTGAACACACAAATGGAAAGGTCACCCCTATCCATTTTTACTTTAATAATGTTAGTCTTGTTACTCCTGGGTGTAGGGAAATTGTTATGGAATCCTGGAAATGTGATATTTTTGGCAGTCCTTTTCAAAAGCTTGCTGAGAAATTGAAACACACTAAGGAATTTCTTAAAAATAGGAGAAAAAATTTTCTTTCAAAGATGGATTTGGAAATCAGGGCTGCTTAATATCATCTTGCATAAAACCAAAGCAGGAATCAATATAAAAATTCCCCATATAGTATAAGGACCCGACCTTAAACCTTACTTAATCTTGAGTTATTTCAAGAATACACATTGAGGATCTTTTCAGGTTTAGAGTTTTAGAGAATTATATCATAAATCATGATTTACATTCAACATTTACACAAAGTGGTTACATAAAATATAGTATTCATTTTTCCCCATAAATGGAAACATATTTAAAATAAAACATGGATTCTTTCTTGACACTTCCTTGACACTATCATCATATCATGTAACTTTCCCTTGACCTGTGAAAAACATTTCAAAAACATGGGATGAGCATAAAAAGATCAGTAAGGGATATAAAAATCCGGAAAGGAAATATAGTCCATGTATACATAAGAATCAATGAAATCATACTTTACTCATAAAACATAAGCAATTTAACATACATCATGAAATCATAGGATTTACGAATAACTCATAGAAATCATAAGACATAAAGTTCACTTGAGGAATTCATAACATTCTTACGTAAGGAGTAACCCTCATGGTTATGTTTGGAATACCCATCACAGTATATTCCCTAATCTCTTCGGAGAAACCTTAACGTTTAACCCCTTCGCGTTACCCAATGCATTGGAGAGCTATATTGGGATCACCTGCCATTAGTTTATCATGGAACCACCCATCTTCATAAACAATGCCCAAGAACCAAAACATAATCATAGAACATAAATTAATCATAAATAAAAGATAACATTCCCACATTGAAATAACAATATAACACTTTAAGATATTGAAATAATGAATCCATTCTAAAAACAATTTTCAAAACCATTTAAAACATTTAATAAAGAGATTTTTGAATCAAAGTGTCCCATACCACTTTGAAGATTTTAACATTTTAAACCATTAATATCCATATAAATAAATCCCTAAAACCATACTGAAAACATGTATATTAATGAGAAATATTTTTAAGAAAAAACAATTAAAACATTTAAAACGATATTTTAGTTAAATGGTTTTTAACAAAATGAGAGATACTTGAATACAAATAATTGAGGAATAACATTTAATCAGAACTTTATAATATCATGAGAATAAAGGGATTCATGATATAATATTCCAAAGGATAGTATATACACCATATAAGCGTGAATTGGTGCATAAAAATAATTAAGTCTCAATAGAAATGTAAAATGATATGAAATCCCTTATAAAGAAGGTATCCTTAAATTAAGGATAAATAAATCTCACAATTATGTGTGAAAAATATAAATACACCAAATATAAGTGGATATTAAGTGTAAAATAATCAAAGTTCATTCACACATATTCAAAGGATGACATATTCAGTAACTACATGTTGAACCCAAAGAAATCAAAATTGGGTTAAGAAGTTCCCTTGGTAAAATTCGACAGCCTAACAATGTCACTTTAAAATTCATAAAATTAGTTGATGAGAGAGAAAATGGTATCTCATCACTTGGACACAAAATTTACATCAATAAGTATATAGAAGAACATATCCCAACATAAAAATATGTAAATTTAAAGATATAACAAAATTAGTCTTTTAAAAAGAGGAGGGTGAAAGGTTCCCTTACCGATTTGGGTAACTTTCGAAATGTTCACCCCCTGAAAGAAGGACGATACAACGTTGATGTAAATACCCATAAAAGACATTATATTACACAAAGAGTAGAATAATGGGAAGTACATACACCACTAAAAGTAAATAGTGGCAAATGTTGTATAAATCTCACAGGAATAAAGTGAGATTAAAAACCCCTTACGAAAACTCAGCAGCCTAACGACGCCACTTAAAACTTCCAAAAAAGGATTTATGAGATCAAATAGGGTCTTTAATAATATGAACATAAAATTTATAGAATGAGGAATATAAAATAACATCCCCAAACATAAGAAATATGAACTTAAAAGAAATAACATAAAAGAGAGTACTTAAAAAGAAAGAGAGAGGTTGGATCCCATACAAAAATTCGGCAGCCTAACGGCGCCACATAAAAATTCTTAAAATGAATTGATGAGAGTAAGAGGGGGTAACTAATCATATTAAAATAAAAATTACAGTATGGTGAATATTAAATAACATCCTCCAACATAAGAACATGGAGCATAAATGAAATGACATAAAAGAGGGTACTTGAAAAGAAAGAGAGAGGTCGGATCCCTTACCTCAAGTCCGACTTGTCTTGTTCATTTCTTTACATTCCTGAATAATAAACTTTGGTAAATTTATAATTGCTTAAGTAACTCTTTTAAAGATTATTATTCAGTTAATATCACATATTATAATGTTATAATAATTGGTTAATAATATGAGTTTATATTAGACGTTTTTGTCGATGTTTGGTACATGAGTCAAAAATGAACGTGTTTGAAAATGATTGTCCATGTAGTTATAAGTAAAACATCTCTAGAATAGTATTAATGATTTAAATATCATATATATCCAGTACATATTCATTTTATACTACTCCATAACATTTGGAGATAAAAATAAATGAAATGCACCGTTAATGGAGACGGTAGGCTGTACGTATGCATGAACGCTACTTTCATTTCTTTGTCATATTAATGGAATTAAAAATAATTGAGAGAGATATATATTATAATTCCAGTATAATATATATGTTATATAGGTCACATATGTTCATTAATTTCATTATTTATACATTACATGTATTGCATGAAGGAGTCACATCACTTGAGTGGGCGGTAGTCCACACTTCCTCGTATGAAATTATCGCATTTGCACAACATGAAAATCATAAAGTCATGTTTTAGATATAAAATTCAGAAGAATATAGAAAATATAAATACCATATATATCATATATAAAATATAGTGACATCATAATGGCCACCATGAAAGGTGTTAAGAGAAGATTGAACAATCATCGTTTCGTGAGGCAGAAATTCGCCATCTACAGAAACAGTATGTTCTTTAACCATTAGATGAAGGTGTGTGTAAGTTTAGCTAGAATAATTCACATAAAAACATCCTAGTATATTGAATATACTGTTTGTTTTACAAAATAAATGAATAAAAAGAGTTTAGAGGGTTGGATAAGCAAAATAAAACAAAAGAACACAAGGGAAGACATTACCTTTAAATCGGGTAACTCTTTTTGATTTGAGCTCAAAGGATTCCTTGGAAAGGATTATGCCCAAATTTGAGGCTTCAATGATGAATAGAGGGATTTGGAGAGATGAAATGGTCAGGGTTTGGCCAAGACAAAGGCTTGAGAGGTGTGGGTAATGAGGTAGAGGTGGGAGACTTTTATAAGAGGAGATGAGGGGCACTCTTGGAAAGTCAAAAAAGGTTACATTATTTTCAAACGAGTTTCGGATTTTAAAGGTCCCACATTGATTTATTTCTAGGATAATGTGATAAGGGTTTTAAATCCACCAATACAACAGGTTTTTGACATGTGTAGGTCTTAGATTTTACATTATCTTTTCATTTTATTTAAATCGTTAAATAATGAGGTAATCACTGCATCATCATGATGTTATAAATAATTTAATTTATTTAATGTCTAAAAATTGTAAAAAAAATACCATGATGTTGGAAATCTTTTTATCTTTCCAATTACTATTTATAGTCAAAAATATGAATTGTATAACCCCATTTAAAATTTGTTTTAGTAAAACAATACATGTTTGTGTCATTTTTACTTTTACTTTAAAAAAAGGCATTAATGTCATTATCTTACCCAAGTGGATCCATGGGGTCCCAAGAATCGACCCATGGGTTTTCTTGGTCGGACATGACAAATCCAATAGGTTTAGGACATGTGTCAAGGTCATTTCATATTATTAAAACATTATTTTTTCCCTTAAACTACACTAATTACCTCTAATCGCGATTAAAAACATAAAAGTTACTATTCACCAAAAAATTATTTTAATCCCATTGAACCACATTTTACTTCCTAATGACAACAATTTATGTCGGATTTTTTAAATTCAAAACACAGAGGTGGTAAAATTTCATTTAAACGAAAAATCAGTTTTTTAAGTACCACTTAGTGGTTTCACTATTCATCAAAAATTGAAGTTTTTCAGAAAAATACCAAAACTTCACCCTAAGATATATTTGATATTCCGGATTCAAAAATGATGTCTATTTTACAAAATTCAAAACATATAAGTTACAATAATTAATTTAATAATTAATTCCCATTGTCAGAACAAATAGCGTGTTTTTAAGAAACAAAATCTATCAAAAGATTGACACTCGTTTATGTCCAATCTTAAAGTGATATTAATTCCAATGACCAAAATTGGATTAAATGGTAAAAATATATTCTAATTTCACTTTAAAACCAATTAAAAAGATAATCTAACTATATAAATAAATTAGATTAAAAAGAGGTTTTGAATTAAAATACAACAGTTTTCACTATTCATTAAAAAATGAACATTATCAGAAAAACACCAGAAATTTATCCAAAGTAAATTTCAATGTCCCAATCATAAAGAATAAGTTTATTTTGACAAATATAGCTTATAAAATTGTCAAAAGATAGATTTAAAAATGGTTCTCCATCAAAAGGCGGTAAAACAATCTTTTAAAAATATTAGAGTATTTATTCTTAAAATTGGATTCATTTAGATTTTAAGCCTCTAACATTTATTGGATAAATTTAAAAATATTTAACAAACGTATGTAATCATTTTATAGTTATTTATATTCATTCCCTTAATTACAACGTATAGGTGTTAACTATTATAATATTATTACATTATTAGTGTGCAACATAAGATTTCAAAGAAACTCGTTGTTGCGTATTGGGTACGCCATCGAGCACAGAATTCCCTTTAAAGTAGTATTAACATTTTATTCAAAAATATTGATAAAAATTAGAATGTAATATTATTTATTTACCTGGGATGTTACATTCTTCCCCCCTTTTGGGAATTGAGTCCTCACAATTTCAAAATTGGGCTTGGAAACTCCATTGAAAGTCCCACATTGGAACAAGAGTCAGTAAAACTATCACTTAAAAAGAATGGGAGAGAAGTACAAAGGTCACCCAAGTTAACCCATACTAGGATTCCAAGTATGAAAATATGGATATGGAGGAAAAAACAAAGGGTCATGTTCTAATGGAGAGTGATAGTAAACATGTCTAGGAGAAAGTTAACCACAAGAAAATCACACGCTTGTGATGGGTTAAACGGTATTCGATTCCCCAGTAGGAAAAGTTAACAGACAACATTTTTGTTTTAAGTTACTCCTAATTGAGGAATTTATTTTTGAGCTTAACTAAATCATAATGAAACAAAATTACTTGTCACATAGACTTTCAACTTTTACTAGATTCCTTAATCAAACTCATATTTTCTCCAAAAGATGAGTATTTAGGAAGACTTGTTCGCATTAAGACTACTATAATCAACAAAAACCAAACCAAAAAGTTTAGTAAGAGATAAAATAATACCCAAAAAGGATATTTTTTACAAAAAATAAAAACTACTCCTAATCTCCAAAATTTGTCAAACAAAACCCAAAGTTAAACAAAGACCATTTGATAAACAATTTGTCCATAAAATTCTTCAATGTAAAACCAAATAATATTGAAACCCAAATATTTGAAGGATTTAATCACATAATCTCCCAAGGTACAAATTAACATTTATCTCCAAATAACATCAGTTTCTATTAATGTCTCATACTGAAAAGTAATTAAACTAATCACATATCCTCCATGATAGGATAATAATTTCCATAGATAACCCAAAATCAACATACTCTTGATTCATAATATCATCTAACTAATTTATTTTGTCAAACTAACCAGGGACTTCACGTAGTCTAGTGGTAGGCGATAAACACCAGTCGCACTTTGGTTGTGGATTCGATTCCCGCAACTTCGTCCGACGTGACGGGTTGTCACACGGTCTGCGTGTTGTCCCTTTTCCAAAACTATATAATTATTAAAACATCCCCCAAAAAAGAGATTAAATCTTCAAAAATAACCATAACATATTTTATCCTCAATTTTACCTCATGCCTTTCATCTTCCATCATAACATATAGTAACCCATAATTACCTCAAAAGTAAGGATCATATAAACCCTAATGTTTACCTTTATAATTATCACATGAACTTCCACATCGAGTTGGTTCTCTCGTACAAGAGGCATTAGAGAACTCATTAGGGTTCAAGTGGTTGATCATGACTCCTGATAGTTGGTTTAGAATAACCACGAGATTTCTCATTGAATCCCCCATTTCATCGAGTCTCTTAATCAGAGAACCACCACAGTTTCCTTCAAACCCATTGTCACTTTGGTGCCTACTAGATCCATCCATTTACTAAAACCAAAAAGGTCAGTGTGAGTATATCAAAAAAAATCATCATGTACTAAAGAGGAAGATAAACACTAAGATATACTTATCCAAGTTATCTCAAACTCATTCCAACCTTCAAAAATAACAATGAAACTATATAATATAATAACCATTGTGGTTATACACAACTTGTCACTTATGATTAAACAACACTCTAACCTCTAAAGTTATCTAAACCGACCTCTAATACCAACTATAAGGACCCGACCTTAAACCTTACTTAATCTTGAGTTATTTCAAGAATATACATTGAAGATCCTTTCAGGTTTAGAGTTTTATAGAATTAGATCATAAATTATGCTTTACATTCCACATTTAAACAAAGTGGTTACATAAAAGATAGTATTAATTTTTTCCCATCAACGGAAACATATTTAAAATAAAACATGGATTCTTTCTTGACACTTACTTGAAACTATCATCATATCATGTACCTTTCCCTTGACCTGTGAAAAACATTTCAAAAACTTGGGATGAGCATAAAAAGATCAGTAAGGGATATAAAAATTTGGAAAGGAAACATTAGTCCATGTATACATAAGAATCAATGAAATCATACTTTACTCATAAAACATAAGCAATTTAACATACCTCATGAAATCATAGGATTTACGAATAACTCATAGAAATCATAAGACATAAAGGTAACTTAAGACATTCATAACATTATTACGTAGGGATTAACCCTCATGGTTATGTTTGGAATACCCATCACAGTATATTACCTAAATCTCTTTGGAGAAACCATAACGTTTAACCCCGTCGCATTACCCAATGCATTGGAGAGCTATATTGGGCTCACCCGCCCTTAGTTTTTCACGAAACCACCCGTCTTCATAAAAAATTCCCAAGAACCATAACACAATCATAGAACATAACTTAAGCATAAATAAAAGATAACATTCCCACATTGCAATAATAATATAACATTTTAAGATATTGAAATAATGAATTCATTCTAAAAACCATTTTCAAAACCATTTAAAACATTTAATAAAGAGATTTTTGAATCAAAGTGTCCCATACCACTTTGAAGCTTTTAAAATTTTAAACCATTAATATACATATAAATAAATCCTTAAAACAATCCTGAAAACATGGATATTAATGAGAAATATTTTTAAGAACAAACAATTAAAACATTTAAAATGATATTTTACTTAAAAGGTTTTTAACAAAATGAGAGACACTTGAATACAAATAATTGGGGAATAAAATTTAATCAGAACTTTATAATATCATGAGAATAAAGGGATTAATGATATAATATTCTAAAGGACAATATATACACCATATAAGAGTGAATTGGTGCATAACAACAATGAAGTCTGAATAGAAATGTAAAATGATATGAAATCCCTTATAAAGAAGGTATCCTTAAATTAAGGATAAATCAATCTCATAATTATGTGTGAAAAATATAAATACATCAAATATAAGTGAATATTAAGTGTAAAACAATCAAAGGTCATTAAAACATATTCAAAGAATGATATATTCAGTAACTACATGTTGAACCCAAAGCAATCGAAATTGGGTTAAGAAGTTCCCTTGGTAAAATTGGACAGCCTAACAACGTCACTTTAAAATTCATAAAATTAGTTGATGAGAGATAAAATGGTATCTCATCACTTGGACATAAAAATTACATCAATAATTATATAGAAGAACATATCCCAGCATAAAAAGATGTAAATTTAAAGACATAACAAAATAAGTATTTTAAAAAGAGGAGGGTGAAAGGTTCCCTTACCGATTTGGGTAACTTTCGAAACATTCACCCCATGAAATAAGGACCGTACAACATTGATGTAAATACCCACAAAGGAAATTATATTACACAAAGAGTAGAATAATTGGAAGTACATACACCACTCAAAGGAAATAGTGGCAAATGTTGTATAAATCTCACAGGAATAAAGTGAGATGAAAAATCCCTTATGAAAACTCTGCAGCCTAACGACGCCACTTAAAACATCCAAAAATGGCTTTATGAGATCAAATAGGGTCTCTCATAATATGAACATAAAATCTATAGAATTATAAATATAAAATAACATCCCCAAAAATAATAAATATGATCTTAAAAGAAATAACATAAAAGAGAGTACTTAAAAAGAAAGAGAGAGGTTGGATCCCTTACGAAAATTCGGCAGCCTAACAATGCCACATAAAAATTCTTAAATTGAATTGATGAGAGTAAGAGGGGGTAACTCATAATTTTAAAATAAAAATTACAGTATGGTGAATATTAAAGAACATACTCCAACATAAGAACATGGAGAATAAATTAAATGACATAAAAGAGGGTACTTGAAAAGAAAGAGAGAGGTCGGATCCCTTACCTCAAGTCCGACTTGTCTTGTTCGTTTATTTATATTCCTAAATAATAAGCTTTGGTCGATTTATAATTTCTTAAGGACCTATTTTAAATATTATTATTCAGTTCATATCACATATTATAATTTTATAATAATTGGTTAATAATGTGAGTTCATATCAGACGTTTTTGTCGATGTTTGGTACATGAGTCAAAAATGAACTTGTTTGAAAATGATTGTCCATGTAGTTATAATTAAATCATATCCAGAATAGTATTAATGATTTAAATATCATATATATCCAGTACATATTAATTTTATACTACTACATAACATTTGGAGATAAAAATAAATGAAATGCACCGTTAATGGAGACAGTAGGCTGTACGTACGCATGAACGCTACTTTCATTTCTTTGTCATATTAATGGAATTAGAAATAATTGAGAGATATATATATTATAATTCCAGTATAATATATATTTTATATAGGTCACATATGTTCATTAATTTCATTCTTTATACATTCCATGTATTGCATGAAGGAGTCACATCACTTGAGGGGGCAGTAGTCCACACTTCCTCGTATGAAATTATCGCATTTGCACAACATGAAAATCATAAAGGAATGTTTTAAATATAAAATTAATAAGCATATAGAAAAAATAAATACCATATATATCATATATAAAATATAGTTACATCATAATGGCCAACATGAAAGGTGTTAATAGAAGATTGAACAATCATCGTTTCGTGAGGCAGAAATTCGCCATCCACAGAAACAGTATGTTCTTTAACCATTAGACGAAGGTGTGTGTAAGTGTAGCTCTAATACTTCACATAAAAACATACTAGTATATTTAAGATACTTGTTTTGTTACAAAATAAAGGAATAAAAATATTTTAGAGGGTTGGAGAAGCAACATAAAACAAAAGAACACAAGGGAAGACATTACCTTTAAATTGGGTAACTCTTTTTGATTTGAGCTCAAAGGCTTCCTTGGAAAGGATTATGCCCAAAGGTTAGGCTTAAATGATGAAGATAGGGATGTGGAAAGATGAAATGGGCAGGGTTTGGCCGAGACAAAGGCTTGAGATGTGTGGGTAAGGAGGTAGAGGTGGGGGCTTTTATAAGAGGAGAGGAGGGGCACTTTTGGAAAGTCAAAAAAGGTTACATTATTTTCAAATGAGTTTCAGATTTTAAAGGTCCCAAATTGATATATTTAGAGGATAAGGTGATAAGGGTTCAAAATACACCCACACAATAGGTTTTTTAAATGTGCAGGTCTTATATTTTACATTATTATTTCATTTTATTTAAATCGTTAAATAATGAGGTAATCGCTGTATCATCATGATGTCATAAATAATTTAATTTATTTAATGTATAAAAATTATAAAAAAATACTTTGATGTATGAAATATTTTTATATTTCCAATAAATATTTATAGTAAAAAATCTGACTTGTTTAACTCCATGTAAAAATTGTTTTAGTAAAACCATACATGTTTGTGTCATTTTTACTTTTACTTTAAAAAAAGGCATTAATGTCATTAGCTTACCCAAGTGGCTCCATGGGGTCCCAAAAATAGACCCATGGGTTGTCTTGGTCGGCCATGACACATACAATAAGGGTAGAACATGTGTCAAGGTCATTTCATATTATTAAAACATTATTTTTACCTTAAACTACACTAATTACCTCTAATCGCGATTAAAAACTTAAAAGTTACTATTCACCAAAAAATTATTTTAATCCCATTGAACCACATTTTACTTCCTAATGATAACCATGTATGTCAGATTTTTGAAATTCAAAACACAGAGGTGGTGAAATTTCATTTAAACGAAAAATCAGTTTTTTAAGTACCACTTAGTGGTTTCACTATTCATCAAAAATTGAAGTTTTTTAGAAAAATACCAAAACTTAACCCTAAGCTATATTTGATATTACAAATTCAAAAATGATGTATATTTTACAAAATTAAAAACATATAAGTTACAATAATTATTTTAATAATTAATTCCCGTTGTCAGAACAAATAGCGTGTTTTTAGGAAACAATATCTATCAAAAGATTGACACTCGTTTATGTCCAATCTCAAAGTGATATTAATTCCAATGACCACCATTGGATTAAATGGGGAAAATATATTCTAATTTAACTTTAAAACCAATTAAAAAGATAATCTAACTATATAAATAAATTAGATTAAAAAGAGGTTTTGAATTAAAATACAACACTTTTCACTATTCATTAAAAAAATGAACATTATCAGAAAAATACCAGAAATTTATCCAAAGTAAATTTCAATGTCCCAATCATAAAGAATAAGTTTATTTTGAAAAATATAGCTTATAAAATTGTCAAAATATAGATTAAAAAATGGTTCTCCATCAAAAGGCGGTAAAACAATCTTTTAAAAATATTAGATTATTTATTCTTAAAATTGGATTCATTTGGATTTTAAGCCTCTAAAATTTATTAGATAAATTTAAAAGTATTTAACAAACATATGTAATCATTTTTTAGTTATTTCTGTTCATTCCCTCCATTACAACAGCTAGGCGTTAACTATTATAATATTATTATATTATTAGTGTGCAACGTAAGATTTCAAAGAAACTCGTTGTTGCGTATTGGGTATGATATCGAGCATAGCATTCCCTTTAAAGTAGTATTAAAATTTTATTCACAAATATTGATAAACATTAGAATGTAATATTATTTATTTACCTAGGATGTTACATATAGGGAGGTTATTAAGGCACATAATAGACTTGATTTAATCTTAATTACTAAAGAATAGTTGGATATAAATCATCCGAATGTCAAATAGATAAAATATGGGGTCAGAAACACAAATACTTTTCATAGATTACGTAAGGAGAAAAGGGAAAAGGCTAGGTATAAATCCATCAGTATTAATGGAAATCTTGATACTTTTAAAAATGAGATCTCTCAGGTAGTGGTTCAACATTTCATGGAGTTTTAGTTTGATAATGGCCCATCACATAATCAAAAAATGGTTGGAAATTTCAATCCTTGGATTGAGGAGCATAAAAATAAAGATATTGTCAAGACCCCTCTTAAAGAGGAAATTAAAGAAGCTTTGTTCTCTCTCAATATAAAAAGTGAACCTCACCCTGGTGTTTTCTCTAAATTTTTTATGTTTTATTGGGATCTCTTGTAGGATGATATTACTCAAGAAGTCAAGGAATTTTTTAGTCATGCTTCTATACCACATGGGATGAATTCATGCTTTATTTCCCTGATTCCCAATAAGGAAAATGCTCTTAATATTAAATCTGTCAGGCCTATGGATCTTGGGAACTCAATTCCCAAGCTCATCAGTAATATTATTATGAACAGGATAGGGTTATTGGTGTAGGATTTCATCACTCCTAACCATTTTGGATTTGTTCCTTAGTGAAGTATTCAGAATTGTCTCTTCACAAATTCAGAGAGTATAAACTTAATGAAGAGGATATCAAAGGAAAGAAAGTTTTCACTCAAATTTAATATTTCTAAAGCATTTGAAACAATGAAATGGATATTCCTTCTTAAGGTCCTCTGAAAATATATATTTTTTAGAATGATTAATTAAGATTATTAGCACATTGAAAAGTTCATCAAGGATGTCCATTCTCATCAATGGGTCACCCATAGTTTTTTTCAACTATTCAAGGGGTGAGAGATAAGGTGATCCACTCTCAGGAATTTTTATTTTCCATTACTAATAATTATTTGAGTATATTATTCAATGAAATCACTCATCTTGGTTTCTTTAAGAAAATTCAGACTGGGAGGGATAAGTTTGTTCCTCCGCATTTACTACATGCCGATGACATCTTACTACTTCGGCATGCCTCGAAAAAAACAATTCGATATGTCATGGCCCTCTTTGTGCATTATGAGGATGTTGTTGTATAGTCTATAAGATGAGAAAAGTATTTCAAAGTCTTTGTTGAAGGTATCTTGGTTTAAAGAAATAGGATAACCCAATGGCTTGGGGGTGAGGAGGGGGTCTCTTACCTTAAATTATCTCAGTGTTCCCCTATTTTCGGTAAATGTGAAGAGGAAATACTTAGAAGGTATATATATTGGTATTGTTTATAAAATATAAATGTGGAAATGGAAAGCAATGTCCCCAGCTGGAAGGGTTAGACTTGTGAACTCTATCATTACATCTAAATTTTTCTATTATTTTTTAATCTATAGATAGCCTAGTGGTCCCCTTAAAGAGATTTAGAGCATGATTAGTAATTTTATATAGACTGGATCAGTCCATTAAAAAAAATTGGTTACGGTTGAATGGAAAGATTCAATTAAACCAATGGAACTGGGAGGCCTCATAATCAAGGATATTAGGATTTTTAATGATGGTATTATCTAGAAATTTACAAGGAAATTTGTTTCCAGTGATGTAGCTGGTGACTTTCTTGATACAGATTTAAATCGAGACTATTTAATGGATTTAAATTTTATCTTTCCTTATCTGTTTGGCCATCAGTCAGACACTCATTTTGTAGGATTATGTGTGATGCTAAATGGATGATAAAAAAAGTCTCTAATATTAACTATTGGACCATCAAATGGCTTGAAATACCACTCTAGGATAACATGAGTATTCAGTCTAATTATAGACACCTATTTATTAATGGATTTTTATCAGATTTTCACACCTTTAGAAGCATTATTCCATTGTAGATACAACTATATATACAAAATTATACTTTCATTGATAGTGATACCCTTTTCTGGAAACCAAACAGGGTTGGGAATTTTGATACCAGGGAGTATTGCAAATTATAGTGTGGGGACTTCAATCAACCACCTACTTGGTTGATGCGATTTCACACCAAGTTCATTCCTCCATCTTGGTTCATTCTTTTATGGAGGATCTGAAAAAATCAGCTACCCACCCAAGATTAGCTCTAAAGGGCTAGTTTCCATATTGATTTTGATTAGCCCGTATGTTTGAGTGATAAAGAAATAACTCCACACCTGTTCCTTTCCTACATGTTTTTTACAACACATATGGGATTATATCGACTCCCTATTTAGCCTGTACATTGACACAAGTTTATAGCTTCATGCCTTTATGGATGTGATATGCAATGTTGTATGTAGCACATAGGTATGTAATATACTATTAACAGTGGCTACTACTGGGTTCACTGCCATATGTCAAGCTCACAATGACATACTGTTTGAGGAAAAATGCACTACCCCATAGTTGGGTATGATCTCCATACATAAAAAATTTATGCTGAAAATATGGTTCAGACTGGAATCCTGAACAATACTATGACAAATATGATTACTCTTTAACTACTGGGTGTATCCGGATACTCAAGGAAACCAAGAATGGTTAAATATATTTGATTGATACCTCCAATCAGCCCATGGATCAAGGTGAATGTAGATGGAGCAACCTATGGAAAACTTGGGACCTCGGGATGTGTAGGTGACATACGAACATATTGAGGCTTTTTTCAAGGGGTGTTTCCATCATTACATTGGCATGGGGGTTGCCTTTGAAGCTAAGTTATGGGCGATGATACATGCGGCTGGCTATACTGTTCAATATAACTGGAACTTTTATTGATTGAATATAGCTATAAAATCATGGTGTTGGATTTAAAAGTGATAACAAAGAATGTTCCTTGGTGTATACTAAATCATTGGGATGAATGCATTAATAAGGCCACTCAACTATACTTGGTAGTATCGCATGCTTATAGGGAGGTGAATCAAGTAGCAGATGTCCTATCGAAGAAGGCAGTTATGGAGATGAACATGATGTGGTCTTTAATGGCCCCAAAATATTGTACTCTATTTTTTGAGGATGAAATGTGTGGAAAAGTTCACTCTCGTATTTGTAATCTACCCTTGTAATGTTTGAACTGTTTATATTTATATTTCTTAGGACCAATTTCCACTGGCTCCTAGATTTTTTGGTCTAAAAAGTAACATCCTATTTAGGATTGTATTTAAAGTGAAATTAGTCCCATTTAATTAAAAATAATCTAATTACTATATATTAATAGTCATTATACTTTATTTTAGTATAAAATCATTTTTATGCTTCAAAAGGTAATTTATCAAAAAAATAATTTTATTGTGGATAGTGTATTTATATTAAATTAATTTTTAAAAATTCTTGAAATTGAATATAGTAAAATGGATTTAATATTTGGAATAATTTTTTTCATATTTTTTAATGATTTCAGTTTCATTTTTGGTCATTATGAATAGTACCCTTGGTAATCTTTGTCACCATAGTAATGGTCAAAATAATTAACAAGGGGTTAAAACTAAGATATTATGTTTGAAATATCATAAACACATGTTTAAATTTTATTGGATGAGTGAATTTTGACTCATACTCATCTTAGATTCTAAACATGTCAATTTAGTACCACTTTCCTTGAAGAAATACATATAATATTTTTAAAATTATTAAGTATTTACAAGTGTGATACTCCCCTCATTTATTAAAGGGAACCTCCTCTCTTTACTTATTCACACACATTAATCCATTTATCTAGACCAATACCTAACTATATAAATTTAAAAAATCCATCTCCATGTAATAGTGGTTCTTCTATCACTTAAATTCTAATTAAATAATGCTTCAAGATTAATCAAAGGCAGGTTTTCCAAAGAAGAGGTATAATTTTTAAATAAGTTTTTCATGTTTATTTATTATTCTACCTTAATAAAATCTTCTTTAACCATTATTAAATAATATCATATGTATCTCAAATATATTAAAATGTTATTAATATTATTTTAAAACTCTTTTTCATCTTCTTTTCCATCATATGGAAAATGAAAACATACCATGTGCGTACGTATGGACTACCACCTCCATGAAGCAATGTGATTTATATTTCATCACTAGATCATATGGATGGTTATAATAATGCATAACATAAATATATATAATATTTATGAAATAATTAAGATTCTTTAAATATAATATATTTCTTTAATTTTTACCCTTCCTTATGTTATAAAATGATAACGTCACTCGCATGTACGTGTGGACTAGCCCCACCACAAAGCAATGTGATTCATTTTTCATTTAATCCTTACAAGGAAGATCATAAGAATATAACTACTGAATAAATATGAAATATATAACATATTTATTATTATATAAAATTAAAATAGAATCTACTCTATTTCTTTTATACCCATTGGAAAAATGAAAATGTCGTTTATGGGTATGTATAAACTACAGTCTCTATGAAACAGTGTGATTCATTTTTCATGACCAACATACATGGTTCATTTTAATAGTGTATTTAATGTATAATTATTATAATTATAAAATGTTTATGTTTTTTTATTTAATGGAACCATAACCCCTTTTAACACATTCACACACTGATGTTATTTTAATCTTATAATCTGAACGTCTTTAAAACGTCCAACGTGAACTTAACCATTTTAGTAACTAAGTAAAACATGATGAGAAATGGAATAAAGAGAACAATGATAATGGAATAAACATGAAAAAAATTCTAAATCTATTATAAAACTAATATAGTTTTATTACTCAAGAGAGTATACATACGAATGCAATGAGTTGGTTAAGAGATTTCCCTTTAAAATATTGTTTTTAAATGTATTGAACTTCTTATCATTGATATCAATGTTCTTCTAAATATTTATATAATGTTATTATTTATTCTAAAAATGTTTATAATTTTAATTTATGATTATATTTTACTTTATTTAAAATGTTTTTGAAATGAATCTTTTAACGTTTTTTCATACGATTCATTTTTTACTTTCTATAAAAATGTAGAAAAAGAATGTTTTTAACATATACAACTTCACCACATTTTCTTGAATTCATAACTGTTATTTTTTATCATGTTTCCTCTAAAATTTAACATGAATATTCAAATTAGATCTCATTATTAAACTTTAGATCATATTTTTTAGGAGTTTTAATATAAATAGGATATTTCTCCTTATGATTCGGAGAAAATGTAAAGGGTTTTTATTATGGGTTAAAATGAGGTTATTTGTTGAAAAAGTAAAGGATAAAAAAAGTATTCATGATATGGAACTTGATCATTATAGATGATAACCAGTTTTAGTGATATATCATATGATTACTGGTGATCTTGATATAGTGCTCCAATGCATCAATTAATGACTTAGAATTAGAAGGAAAAAATGAGGAAGATATTTAAGATAGTTAATCATATGGAATTAGCTTGGATTTAGTTATTATGACATGGGTAAAATATGAATGATCATGGGTTATGATAATTATTCTCCAAGATACCTACATAATTCTTGAAAAAATAATTTTTATGTAAATCCTTTGATTCTATGAGGTAAATAATGCTTATGAAATTTTTAAGGTGAAAGGATTTTTTTTCATAGAAATGTTTTCACAAGTTTCAACCTAACTCAAGATGCCTTCATGGTTTTTGTATGATTAATAATGGGTTATCAAATGATTTATTTTATAAATAGTTTATTTTTATATATGAAAATGTTTTATTTATATGATAAATGATTTATTTGTAAAAAGGTAATTTTTTTTGGGTTTTCTTATTATTAATGAAAAAATGGGATTACTTTATATTTATATCCATTACTTATATTTTATTTGGTCACCCCACATTTTAAATGTTTTTCATAGGATCTAAGGATGATTGAAAATTTTCACATGGTCATGATTATTTCTATGGTGACTCATATTAAATGAAAAAAAATAAATGAAATAGGGTTGTAACATTAAAGCCCTATTTTTACGGAAAAAAATAAACTGTGTGAATGTTTAAAATTATTTTATATTGTCTTAACTAATTTTTTTAAAAAATAAATCAAAAATATATTTTAAATGTAATAAAGTGAAATCCTTGTTATAAATCATGTAATTGTTAGTCGAATATGTTATGGGGTGTCATAATTGGAATCAGAGGAAAGGTTTTGATACTTTTAGAGGTTAAAATAATTATAAAAGACACTCTTAATTGATTAAAACATATTTTTATATTATTATGAGATATATTTTGATGATTTATATATTGGTTCATCTAATCCATGTCTGTTTAGAATGGTGTTCCATGGAGGGAATATGGTGGATAAAGTAGGAATTCATTAAGGTGATAATAACTTTTCTAGTCATAAACCTGGAATGGATGGAAGAGATAAATTTATGGTAGTATAAACTCAATGGATATTGGATATTATTATTGGTATGCATGAAAGAGAGAGACTGAAATCTCCATAAGGGAATATTTCAAGAGTAGATAATTTCATGTAGAAACACCCTATGGATTTTAGTTGATCTTCAAACTCAGTGAATGATGAAGGACGAATAAATTCCCTAGATAAGATATTTTATGTTTTGGTATGTATGAAATATAAAAAGGAAATTCTTTATGTTTTTCGTTTTGAAGGTGAAGCCAGTTGATGGTGGTCTATGATTAAGAATACTAAAGAAAAGAATGATATTGATTCCATGGATTGGATGATATTTAAAAATATTTTTATTGATATTTATTTTGATGAATTTATTCAACAGAGATTAGAAAGAAAATTTTTAGAGTTGAAATAGAAGGAAGAATAATCAGTGGCTTCTTACAAAGTATATTTTACCACACTTGCCAGGTATTCACCAAATTTTTTCCTAGACCATGTGTGTAAAAATTATTGGTTTTATAGTGGTCTAAAACTTAGTTTATGAAGATATTTGGCCTATTAAGAATTTAAAATTTATTTGGATATTATTAGTTGTGATGAGAAAGTTGTGATGGAGTTTTTTATACTTATTTACTTTGTGATAAAAAGTGTAAGAAGTGGTCTAGGTGGAAATAAAA
The DNA here is from genome assembly GCA_963277665.1 of Viscum album. Classification (NCBI taxonomy): domain Eukaryota; kingdom Viridiplantae; phylum Streptophyta; class Magnoliopsida; order Santalales; family Viscaceae; genus Viscum; species Viscum album. Next base: position 1,062,779,477 of record OY728136.1, read on the forward strand.
GGAGAAATAGTCTACCAAGAAATCTTGAGGTAATCCCCAAAAATGTTCCCAAATTAGTAAAATACATATTAAAGAATGTATGATAGGATAATGAAAGTGTTACCAATGTGGTAATCTTAGTCATTTGAATCATAACTATAATTAAAACAGTTTGGATTAGAAAATTAATAGGAAAATTGATATAAATCCAGAAATAAGATGTTTTAATTGCAATGAGTTAGGTCATTATGCTAAAACATGTCTGAATTTAGTTACTCAAGGTGGGAATCATTAATATTGGAAATATAAATGTTAATCAATGTATTTTTCTACTAATATATAAGATATGGGACCCTAAAATAATATGGTGAAATGTACATTACTTATTTATTCAAATTATTTTAATCTATTATTTGATTTTGGATCTATACATTCATTTATATATGGGAAATTTCTTTGTATATTGAAAAATCCTCATGAAATTAAGTCATGACTATTATTAAAAAATCATGTGAGTCTTATAAAGGAAACAAGAATTTATATAAATATTCCTTTTATCATATGTGGAAGGATTTTTCCTACAAACCATATTATCATGGACATTTTATAGTTGGATGTTTTTCTGGGTATGTATTAGCTTTTAGTTTATCATGCCAAGATATACTGGAGAGATAAATAATATATTTTTTTGAATGATTTTTAATATTTATATAATAATGAATTTATACCATTTATAACATATCAAGAATCTATAAATATGAAAAAATATGAAAGTGAAAGTTACCATGCACATGCTATTGAAAAGAAAGGAAATGTTAAAATTATTGATGTGCTGTACATCTCAAATAATTAATATTTTAATGATCACAAACACTTTTAAAGTGTTATAATAATTTTAATAAGTGTATTTCAATTATAATGTTTTTAACATTATGTTATGGAGTTTTTAGGGAAATAATAAGGCTTCAAATAGAGTGAGGATGTCATTTTCATCATCCCACACGAGCAAGAAGCACTGACTACCCAGTGTCATAACATTGGCTTCCCAATGGTGATGGATAGATCCACTTAAGATAAAAAATACCACTGGATAGCCTATGGAGGCCACCAACTATCCAGTGGTATTTTTAGAAATCTATAAGGCTATAGGAGGACTATAGGCTACCTAGTAGTTTCTAGTGGCTACTCAGTGGCGTCATAGTAGGCAGTCAAGGGAAGCATTTATTATGGTAAAAAATGAATTGAATTCCTCTTCCACAAAATCCTTTTCCCTGGATAAAATATAAAAGATTAACAACAAACATAAAGACTATAAATATATCCCTTAAAATAATGGAAACATATAATTATTAATAAAAAATTCTATAATATGGAATTTCCTCCCAGTTATACTTGCACTCTCAATTATAATAAAAAATGTGCACTATTTGTAAATAATCACCACTTCTTCTAAATTATTATCTATCTACTATAGTCTTCTTTATTATTCTTTGAGATATTGAGACTAAGATCCAAAATTATTTTTCTTAAACAAATATATCTATTATTTCTTCCTTCTATTCCAGTTCTCAAAACTAATAAAAGTGATGGATTCTATATTCTTTCAAAAACCATAAATGGAAGGGTATTTCTTTCATTTTATTTTTTCTAGATATAACCATTAAAAATAGAGGGCCGATTGTAGTTATAAGTTCTTTCTATAACAAATTAAAAAGAAATAGTGTTTTGGTATCTTGGATATAGTTAAATATAAGGACTAAAAAAACATACTCTCCAGAAGTTGGGGTAGGAGGATTAGGGGCTCAGTAATGAGTTTTAGCCAAACCCCTTTATCAAATCATGTTTCTTATATAGTCTATGCTTCAATCACTTATTTTTTTTATTTATATAATTTTAAAACATTTTATTTTTTAGTATTCTTACTCATATGATTCCTTTATTATATTTTCATATTTAATAAACATTTTTACTCTTTTATTCAATTTTTTTTAAAAAGGTTTTTTTACTATAAGTCATTTATCCATTTTGTTTTTTAAATGGAACTTCACGCCCTACTCATTCCATTTTATCATACTATCTCCTACATTTGGTATCAAATACAATCTAGAATTAATTTTTTTATTCTTTGTTGTTTTTCTATTATTTTTAACTTATTCAAAGATTAAAAATTTTTCAAAAAAAATAAACTTTTTAAGAAACATTATTTTTTAAATAGAATCTACTTCATATACTTGTGGTTCTACCAAAAGAAAATCTATGGGTCATTCAACTTTTTTTAATGGTTCCAACAATAGTTATTGGAAGACACATATTTCATCCTTTTATAGAAGTATTTCTTATCCTATATACAATATTTTTATGCATGGTTATACTCATACTAGTGAAAATATCTAAAATGAAAATCTTATTATATTTCTACTTTTGAATTAGATAGTAAAGTTATGAATGCACACCATTGTGGTTTAAAAAAAATGAGTTTAATCGTATATCTATACAAGAAACTACTAATGGAATCTAGATGCTCCTAGAAGTCACTCATAAAGGAACAAATAAATTCAAAGGTAATAGATTATAAATACATAGAAAAAATATTGAATGATTTAGTATGCATCATAACAAGTCAATTAATGAGATGTTTACATGATTTTCTGCTATTTGTAATGGTAGAAAGTATCTTGGTGACTCTATTTCAATAGAAAATTTTGTTAAGAAAATACTATAGGCTTTACCAAGGAATTGGGCACCTAAAGTGATGGTGATCTTAGAATATAAATACATAAAAAACATGTCAATCATGGAGCTTATCGAATCAATCATAACCTATAAGATAACTATGAAAAAACAATTTAAGAAAGTGGATAAGGAAGTCAAGGTGGTTAAAAAGTAAATTTCATTCAAGGATATCAAATACGACTCATCTAAAAGAGAAACATAAATCAATCATGTCATTGAGATGATAAAAAACTTCATAAAAAATAAAATATCCAACTACTGAACTAAAATACAGAATCAAGAATCAAAAGTTACTTGAATCCGTTGAAAAACAAAGGGACGTATCAAGCTAGATTTTCCCATGAACATGAAGAAGAATAAGGACACGAAACAAGGAAATAAAGATCTTAAATTGATAACTTTAAGTGATAGTAATGAATTTATTTCTTCATCTGAATCAAATGATGAAAGTGAAAAGATACTTATAGATTACATCGAGGTATGTGATAATAATAATTAAATTAATTCTACTTATTCCTCTTCCTATTATATATATTCAACTTATTATTTGTCTTATGAAACTATTATTTATACTAACTATCAACTTCAATCTGATTATTTTGAACTTAATCCAAAATTTAATGACAAAAAAATATGCACAAACTAAATATTTTTGAAATATATCAAGTTTTAAAATTAAAAGATGATTTGGTTTTAAAATTAAAAGAACAAAAAAATGATGATAATTTATAATCTCAAATTAAAGATCTCAAAAATAATCTTGCTCAATTCACCCATGGTGATAAATATTTAAATTTGATTATTGGGCTCCAAATTTTGGTTAAAATTAATTCTCGAATTGGTTTTTCAAAACTATATATTTTTTCAAAAATCCAAAAAAGGATACTTTTTAAAGGGATGTTCCCAAAGTAAATTTCATAATTATTGTATGAAATTTTGGAATCTTATTTATTAATGAAGTCTGAAGAATGATTGATATAGTAGAACAAAGAGAAAAAACATCTCATCTCCCATTTCTAATAGTAAAAAATTTATAAACAAGTTTTTATTTCAAATTCGTTATTAGTTAACATAGACTATAGGGAAAAAATAATTTTATAGTGTTTTTTAGTAGTGGTTTTGAAAAAAACTGCTACATACTCAGTAAAAAAAATTAGTGGTGTTTTTTACAAACAATTTATAAATATGTTCTCTAATATTTGAAATTTTTTTGATTAATTTTATCTACAATGTTTCAAAAAGTACCGATAAATCTATTTTTTTCTATGTTTTTGTAAAATAAATTTTAGTGGTGGTTTTTAAAAATCATTTATAATTATCTTCGGTTTTTAATAAACTACCACTAAAATAATTTTAAAAAATATAATATATTAAATAATTGATTTTTATTTATTATTAAATATTTCCTTTAAATATTTATAATCATTTATTTTCATTATTTAAAATTATAATAAAATATTAATGGTTAATTATTAAATATTTATAATTATTTTTTAGTAATTATTGGAAACTTAAATTAATTCTAGAATAAGTTAAATCTCATACCTCAAAATCAAATGACCATAATTTTTGATTGGGGTGTTCGTTTTAGCTCCACAATTAGTCAAATAGAAGCTTATGAAATGAAATACATTGAAATCATAAAGATGATTTTGTAATAAATAATAGAATAAAATGTATTATTATTTTAAGGTATGTTTAAAACAGAATATCAATATAAAAAATCCATAAATTTTGATATGGTTATCTATTTGGGATCTACCATATATTAAATTGAAGTATGCAATGAGCTCTACATTTTGTTGATTGAGGACAACACCATTATTTTTTGAGGTAAAAAATGCCCAAAATCCCTCTAAAAATATTTTTTTTTGTTCGGATACCATAGGGATTTCACATCAGATGTGATTTCAGTTTCATTTAAGAGTATCTTCAGATACTTATTTGATTTTTTATATGATATTATTCCATATATTTACATTTATATTGATTTTATGGTGTTGTAATTGTTGTGGTTTTCCCTCTTTTAGTGATTTTTTACCTAATATATATATAAATATATATTTGTATTTATTTCGATACATTTATGTATATTTATTTATAATTTTTATATATTTATTTAAAATTGTATATTTAACTATATTTATGAATATATATTTATTTTTATTTATACATATTTATATTTATTTATATAAACTTATAAATATTTGTATGTATTTATGTTTATATATTCCTATATATCATGTGGTTATATATATATATATACTTATGTTCAAATATATTTATATTAATATACAATTATATATATATGTGTGTTTATATATATTTATGTAATATAAATATGTGTTTATATATATTTATGTTTATTTCATTATATGTATATATATTTATAGACACTATAAAAAAGTGACCTATACCAATATAGTTTTTGAATCAGATAATATATCTGTTGGTAAAAATGTGTAATTCCAATAGATATATCAGTCTATTTATATTATTTAGAAGTACCAAAAATTATTTTTACCAATATATACATCTATTAATATTAACTATTTTATATTAAAAATTAATTTATATTCAATTAAATTTATCCCCTTATCATACTAATAGCAATAATGAAATTATAAAAAAATGAATATATTTTTGTTATTTATTATTAATGATAAATATTTTACCATTAAACACACACAATTCTATAATTTATTCAATATCAAAAAACATATAAATAATAATTTAATATATTATTATTATTTTTCATAAATAAGTCATTTTTAATAAAAATATACGATTATATACTAAATTAAAATATTTATAATTTCACAAAGTTTCATCAAATTAACATATAAAATTTAAAATTATTGGAAAATGATTAAAATTTATATTTACTCATAACGAAATAAATTATAAACTTATAAATAAAATATATGCAAGTGGATTTATTTATAATAATTAATTTATTTTAGAAAAATATAATTTTTATTATAATAATTATATTTTATATTTATTAAAATAAAACATGATCCTGAAATTGTCCCAATAGTGGGAAGGAAATTAGCAAATATAGTGCCCCAATAACCCTAAAAATACTGAGTAAATCAAGCCTTTATTTATCACCATATAATTCTTCCCACTTTAGTTAATTGCCAAAAATTTCATCCTTTCAGTTCATCACCACAATATTCACTCACTTTGATTTTTCACCATATCACTAATTATTTATAGTAACCATTCACCCCCTTCAGTTCATTTCTACACTATTATTTGCCAGCTATTTTTCCTTTAATCAACTCACCCTTTGGTTCATTGATATCACTCACACTCTCTCTTATTTTTATTATCACCCAACATTATTCTTCTATGATCATGTGAGAAATAAATAAATAAGGTTGTGAAGAATATATTGGTTATTAAAAAAATACAAATTGCCTATTATGATTTCTCAATTCATGCCTATAAATGTTGAGTGAATGACTTTATTTTACATTTCAGTACCCATAGATAAATATGTCATGGAAGTTTAAAGATTGAATGGACTCCTTTACGAATAAATTTACCCCTGATCATCTTATTAGAAGGAGATTCATTATTAATTTTGTGAATAATGTTTATCAAATTAGTATTTGGTCATCACATTGTAATGATTGGGTGGAATTTTTTTATGTATCATTACTAGCATATATGTAATTTCTATTGAACTTAAATGATTTCATTCTATGAATTATAGAAAAATATAAATTCTACATATAAATTCTAATTCAATATTTAATGTATATTAAGAGTTTTATATTTTAATGCAATGCCAAATATCTTATTAGATGGATATTTATTCTTAATTCTATAAATATTTTTTTTCTATTCAGTATTTGGTTACAAATCATTTTTTTATTTGGTGTGTGTAATACCTAAATGACGTGTCTTTTCCTGATTAATGTATGATTCCCTTTACTTGTGAAGTTTAAATGCATAATATTAATTTTATTATATCAACATTTTTATATACTATTGAATTTGATAATTAGCATCCATACTCTTATTAGTTTTTAAAATGCATCCTTATAGATTTAATTAGTTTAAATATGTATAAAAATTGATAATTATATTTAATTTAGTTTATATTTGGAACAACACAATGATATATTTATTTTATTATAATCTAGTAGTGTTTCATGTTATTGAATTATAGCATGTTAAGGAATTAGCCTCATATTTTTGAGCTATTCTCTAGTTCTTAGTGATGTAATGGACATGTTGGGGTTCCATGTTTTTTTAATGGTCAATCCTTGGAATCTAGTATTTATGTTTTATGGGATTTTCCTACGATCTCCAAAGGGGTTAATGCTTTGTTTAAATATTAATTTTAAAAGAAATAAACATAATTAAAATAGAGTATGGAGAAGTACATGTTATTTTTTAAAAAAGTTTTATAAAGTGTTATCAAATGAATCCTAATTGTAATGTTCATGTCATAGAAGTGACCTCATATTTTTGGATTGTGATATGGTTCTTGTTGATGTAATAGATATGTTGAAGTTCCATAGTCTCACTAGAGGTTGATTCTTGGAATATTATTTGTACGTTTTGTGGGATATTTTTTTTAATTCAGGTTAATTGAGATTTTTATAAGTGGTTGGGGGAAAGAAATTTGAAGGTTGTAGTAGAAATATGAATTTTGTTTCCTTTAAATAAATATCACTTTGGTTCAAGAACCAATATGGTTTCAGAGGTGATTTCTAGAGTTATGCTATAATTTAAAGGTCACAGAGATGCACAGTAGATGATTGAAGAGAAGAAATGGTCCTAAGGAGGATACTTAAGAATATATATCAGATTGAAAGGAGTTCTAAATTATCACTATTTTTTTTAGTTTTCAGTTCTAATATAAGGTTCATTACTAGATTAATTACCTAATATTTAATTATGGTGGTTCCCAATTATTTCTAGTGAATTATTTTTACGTGGGGTTCTTTTAGGGACACCTGTAGTTAGAGAAGAGGGTACTAGAGCTATTAATTTTAAGACTCCAAGATATTCAATTATAAAAAAAGGTCTTAATGACTGGTGAATTAGATTTTTAAAGATCTATTTTCAGTATTTTTCATAGATTTATTTTGATGAAATATTGTTACATATTTGAATCAAAGAGACACCTAAAAGGGTGACAATGGTTCTGAATTCTATTATATCTAAAAGAAGATGATTTATTTATGTTTTTCTCTAGTTTATGAATTTAATGAGTGAATTATAGAATATGTTAATTGTTTCTACTAGTTTAAGGAGGGTTTATCTTAGATCTTTCTTGTTCTTGTATATGTATACAAATTTATAGTGGAGATGTTTGTTGGATGTTTAGGTATTTCATTGTAGGCATATAGTTAGACTTATTTTGAATAATTATTGTAATTTTAAAGTGTTCCATGTTAGTTTCCTTATAAATGATTAATTTAATATATGAGATATAAATAGTATAATGGAGAATAAAGGGAGGCTGAATGCATGAAAATTTGGAGTCCATGTATTATTTTCTGAAACTGATGTGGCATGCATGGGGTAGTCAACATGATATGATACATACATGGTGTATAGATGATTACTTGCTCAAGTATGTTTAAAACCAATCTATACTTGAACCAATTTTGTTTAATTAGGAAGTTAGATTTAATGTATCCAGAATTTAATAACATGTAAATTAGTTGGAGTTGTTGAGATAATGTTGAACAAAATCAATTAAGTTGTTGAAATAATGGAGTGTGAACATAGAAATCATGCTAGAGAGTGGTTTAGATATAATAAAAGATATATGGTATTAAATATCATACCATATAGGGAGGCCAAAACACTAAAAGGAGCTCTATAATTAACTTTGAGATGAAATTTAGGAAGAGAAAATAGATTAAATCTTCATCAAGGGGAGTTCATGACCTCATCCTAGAAGGTTGCAAAGAGTTACAATATGGGATTTTTCTCTCTTTTCTATTATTTTTTATGTTATTTAAATATAAATTAATTTTCCTATACTGTTAAAAAATCATTTTGATCCTAAAACTATGAAATTTCAAATGTGTTTCATACTAGTTGACACTATCTTGTATGTTGTATTTTTTGTTTTACATGATGTTTTTTGAGTTTTTTTTGAAAACTAGTGTGAGGTATTAATGAAATTAATACATGTTAATTGTTTAAAATTTATACTTTTGATTGTATAAAATTATCATGATCATTGACAACATGTCAATTTTTATTTATATTTTTTCAAAAAACCTATCTTAAAACACATATTTTACATGTTCAATAAGATTTTTTGTAATGAAAAATATTTTTGATTATTAGTTTTCTTTAGATCATTATTATATTATAATTTTCTCCATAAAGGTTCTTATAGGCCATGAATGGAATTTCTAAATGCGTTTAAGTTGTGAAGAAATTAATTTTATAGCACAAGAAGAATAATTTATGGCAATTTGGGTGGGTGAAGGGTTTCACATATCTAGATTTTGTACCTTTAATTGTATATATTATTATTATTTTTTATTTTTTTCCTTATTACAAATTGTATTTTTGTTACTCACAAATTTTCATTTTTAATTTCATAAAACCATTTTAGAAAAAACAATAAATTACTTCTTTTTATATCATGTTTTCATTTTTTTATATATTCTGTTATTGGTAAGAATTAATAATGATTAAATCATATTTCATTTGCATGATGGATTTATTGGGAATTTATATTGATAAAGTAATTGAACCAGTATATGTTTCTTCATGTTAGGTGACAAAAATATTTTGATGCTTCTTTGAAATTTCTACTATGTGAGTAGTATTACATGAAAAAATTCTTTATTATTAGATTCATCATTGAGGTGCTGATTTGTGGGCATCATTGAGCCTCTGTTTTATTATTAATAAAGAGTAAAAAATATTGCAGCAGAGACTCAAGGGCATGTTGTTGCAATATGGAAAAAGAATGGGGAGAATGCCATGATGGAGAGGTAGATGATTACTACATGCATGGACTCAGAAACTAGTGTGAACCATGGAATGAAAAATAATGTGTGAGTGTTTAGAGATTCATGTAATGTCTCTGGGAATCTAATTACTTTTAAACATATTTGTAACATGTTTCTTTGAGTGTAAAGCTTCATATAGAGTTTCAAATGTACATTTAAGATAATTTTATATTTATTTTGTTATAAATATAATAAATATATTATATATAATTATATAAAAAAATATAATATAAAATTTTAGAAATAATTATTGGAATACCAACATATAATATTTTATTCAAAATATAATTAATAAATAGTTATTAATCATTGGTATTTCTTACAATAAATGTAAAGATAAAAATTGATAATATTATGAATAGATAAATTTATCATATTAATCTATATCTAAACATCTTTACAAACATTTATATTTTCTCTTTGTATTACTATAATCCCAAAACTATTGTATCTATTGCAATAATATTTAGAGATATTTTTTTTACACCCAATTTAGTGACATGACATTTTCTTGGTAAAACATTTTTCAAATAGAAAATCCATTTTTACCCAAAGATATATCCCTGTTGGGAAAAAATATTTATTTAACAGTGATATATTTATATCCATTTGTGTATATTAATATACATTAAAATATATTTATATATATGGTGTTCATATATATTTATATGTATTCTGTTGGTTAATGTTTGTGTGTGTGTCTTCATGCTTGTATTTATATATACTTATATAACATTATTTATATTTATATATATATTTCAAATATATATAACTATATTTAAATAAATTTATATATAATTATATATATTTATTTACTATTTATTAGTCAATCCCTATTATTTATTATTAATTTTTAATTATTTAGTAGTTATTAATTATTAATTATTATATATTCATTTAGTATTTATTATTATTAATTAATTATTATTTATTTACAACTTATTTATTATTTATTGATTTATTATTTATCATAAAAATATTATAAATTTATTTATTTAATTATTATATATATATATATATTTTATATTTATTATATATTATTACAAATTATTAATTTATTCAACTATTATTAATTTATTTTTCAATATTAATTTATTTATTATTCATAATTTGTTATTAACATATTATTTATTATTTATTTATTTTTTATCTATTTATTATTTATTATTTATTATTTATTTATTTACTACTAATTTATTATATATTAATTTACTATTTATTAACTACTTCTTTATTATTTATTATTATTTATTTAATTACTACATACATAATTATTATTTTATTATTTATTAAATACTTAATATTTATATATTTATTTAATATTTATTATTAAAATATAATTAATTTATTATTTAATTATTATTTAAGTATTTATAATTTACATAATATTTATATAATATATATAATATATTATTAAATATTATTAATTATTAATTTATTATTTATTATTAAAATATTATTTATTATTAATTTATTATTTTTTATTCATTTATCATTAATGTAATATTTATTACTTATTTTCATGTATTAAAATATTTATTACTTATTTTCATGTATTTATTATTTTTTTTATTACTTATTTATTTTCATGTATTAAAATATTTATTAAAATATTATTACTTATTTTCATGTATTTATTAATTTATTTTTTATTTGTTTTTTATTATTATTTTTTATTTATTATTATTATTTTTTTTCATGTATTTATTTATTAAATATTAATTAATTATTATTTATTTATTAATATATTATATATTATTTATTCAGTACTCATTTATTATATAGTGCCACAATCCATATTTTTGTATTTTCTAATAACACTTTTAATGGGTCAGTGTAGACGCTCACAACCATCACCAGAGTTACACGGGAAATATGCAACATTCAAATTTCAAACAAAACACTGCAACCAACCCATCAGTACCACCATTTCCGCCTAAAAGAAAACACAACATTCAAAAAGCAAAACCCTTCCATCATTCACGCTCCTGCCTCGAGATCACAAAAGAGCCACCTCGAGATGCTTTAACATTGATTCGGTCACCTGCCTAGATTCATTCAGACTTCTCCGTCGTCATCGCTTCTCGGAACCATCACCTTCATCATCGCCATAGTCATCACCGGAGCATCCATCACCGTCGTCGCCGTCCTCATCACTCGACACCGACGTCCAGATCGTCGACATCGACCACCAGAAACACCCTTCACCTTCAACATCCACTCCATACTCATCGTATGAACACGAATCACCAGACGAATCGCCAGAATACCCAAAAAACACATAAAGGAACTCCCCGATGACGAAATAAACCAAAGAGATGAATAAGACGCAGCACCTTGGACGCCCATCCCCTTGCACGAACACATCCCAAAGTCTCCTCAGAAGCAAACGCACCCAACCGACCTGGGTGGGTGCGAAGAACTTGGAAACCAGAGCAGAGAAGAAGTGACGGGGCCTCCCGCATGCCGAACCGCGAAGCCAACACCCTCAACCAACCAGGGCCTACGAAGATGAAGTCGCCACGAGACACCGAACCACTCGAACTCACATCCCAGAGCACTGGGGAGACCACCGCGCAATCCTCCTCGGAGAGAGGTGGAGACCAAGTGCCAGAGCAGAGAAGCGAGCGGCCGACCCCCTTGACAGAACACAACTTCGAGACCCAAAGCGAAACCCAAGAACGAACGAAGAAAACACTGAAAGAGATAACGAGTGGGATTGAAACCCTAAAATAAATCCGGGATTGAAACCCTAAAAGAACCCAAAGAGAAGAAAAAGCAAGTGCGAGCGGCCGACCCCCTTAATTTGTTATGTTTTATTTTTTATTGACTGTTTATTTAGTTATTATTATTAATCATTAATATTATTATTTATGTATAAGTATTTATATATTTTCGACTATATATATAAGTATATTAATTTTTTTTACTTGCCACATGAAGAGTTTGTTGGAGTGGTAAAGTCTTTATATAATAACTAGAAGGTAAGGAGTTCAAATCTCACCCAAGAAATATATTCTTAATTTCTTCATGTTATATATATGCATGGTAAGATAAATAAATAAGTAAAAAATAAATAATAACAAGTAATAAATAAATAATAAATAATAATAATACATATGAAATAAATAATAAATATTTATCTAATAATTTAAATATGTAAATATTTTTTTTAAATCACATCTTATCATTTAACATCGGTTCTAAAAATGGTCCTGGAATGTTTCGAGACGCCACATTCAACGCCAATTTTGAAAAAGTGCAGCTAAATGTGGTTTTGGCGTAATGTAATGTGAACCCAAACTATGGGTTCCAAAATCATTAGTCTCTTGATCTTTTATATGGAATGTGTCATAAGAAAAAACCTGAGAAGCTACTTAGTATACAGCTAACGGGTGTTCAAAGCACATCTATGTTGCTTGTTTTGAATTCAATGATCTTGGAAAATTCAATGGAGGAAATATTACATTCAGAGATGATTCAAAAAGTTAAATCAATGGTATTTGCATGACTAGTTTCTCCAACACTACTTTGATAAAAGATATTTTATTTGTTAATGGTTTGAATCATAATTTAGTAAGTATTAGTTAATTTTGTGATAGAGGTTTTAGAATTACTTTTGAATAGTTTTTAATTCTAGATGAAAAATTTTATTTAACATATCTCATTTCCAAAATTATAATATTTCATATTTAAAATATATTTCAATCAAAATCATTAATTGTTTAATTTCACAAGAGAACACACACACTAGTCAATCTCAACTCTAACTATATAGTACAAGATTTTAAAAACTTGTTTTCCAATGATAACATATTTTTTGAACCTTCCCAACATAGTAAGAAAAAAAATCTTCCTCTCAATCTAAAATGGAACTTTCCTCCTCTAAATCCTTAAAACTTATACACCTTGATCTTTTTAGAAAAATTAAATTTGTTAGTATATGAGGCAAATTTTATACCTTTGTAATTATCAATTATTATACTAGATGTACATTGGATTATTGCTTCGATCATAAAAATGACGCTTGTAAAGCCTTTATCAATTTTTTCCCAAAATGTCTAAAATGAAAAGGGATACTAGATATTATCCCTTAGAAGTGAACATAGTTAAGAGTTTAATAATAAATACTTTAATGAACTTTATGATTATCAAGATTATCATCAGTTCTTCTCTAATACTAAAAAACCTCAACAAAATGGGGTTGTTTAAAGATGAAATATGACCCTCCAAGAGTTTTCTAGAACTCTTTTAAATGAATTTTAACTCCCTCAATAATTTTGGGATGCATCAATAAAAAATAGTTTCTATATCACTAACCATATTCTCATAAGTCCCATCCATAAAAATAACCATTATAAACATTGGAAAGGAAAACTTTCTAACATTGTATATTTTTAGTTATTTAGATGTAAATGTTTTATCCTAACCTTTGAATGTTTGATTCTAAATCTGATGAAGGTATCATTATTGGAAACTCAAACACATATAAATCCTATTAAGTTTTTAATAATAGGAGAGAAATAATAGAATATTCAATTCACATCATGTTTGATTAGAATATACCTAAATCTTATCCTTAGAGTGATGATATCATTGATTATGATAATTTAAGCTTACTTAAACCAAAATCTTCTGAAGAAATTAAAGGTTAAAAGAAACCCACATCTACTCCTTTACCCAAAGCACTAGTTGAATAAAAAACCATCCCTTAAAAAATGTTGTCAGTGATTTAAAATTCAGAACATATACTAGAAGGTTGGTCTTAATTGAGGTTAAACATCAAGCTTTTATCTCTAATGTTGAACCTCAATCCCATGATGATACTATTAATAATGAAAATTGGATACTTTATATGCAAGAGGATTTGGACCAATTTCAAAGGAAAAATGTATGAACTCTCAAGGAAATACCTAACAATCATCCCATTATTAGCATCAAATGGGGTTTTCAAAATAATTTAGATGAAAAAGGTAATATTTATCATAAAAATAATGGATTTTTTTATAAATTATATAATTAAAAGGAAGGTATTCATTATGGAAAATCCATTGCACTCATTGGTCGGTTAGAATCCACTAGAATCTTTTTGTAAATTTTTATCACATTATTCTTAAACATTTTTAAAGGGATGTCAAAATTTATTTTTAAAATGGTTTTATTTTTGAAAATGTTAATGTGGAAAAACCATTGGGTTTTGAAGATATCCATTTTCCAAATCATTTTTTCAAGTTAAAAATGATATTTAAGGTTTAAAATAATCCCCTTGGGCTTCTTATAGAAGGTTAACAAAATCATATTTTTCAAATGATTTTACAATTGGAAAATGTGATTCCACTATTTTTTCTGAAAACTATTTCAAATGATTTATTAATTGTTTAGATTTATCTTGTTGATTTTATTTTCATATCAATTATAAATTCTATTTGAAATGAATTTTCTTATTTAATTAATAAATTTTTTGAAACAAGTTTTCTAGGAGAACTAAACTTCTTCCTTGGTTTTCAGATTTCTTAAAATTTTGATGGAACTTTTCTAAACCATAGTAAATACATTGATGCTCATTTAAAACATTTTGATATGAGTCATTCTAAGGAAATAAATACCCCCATGAGTATTACTTTTAAACTAATTTTATATGAATCTGGTAAACTAGATGCAACAAAATTTATAAAATTATTATTGGGCCTCTTATTTACCTTACTGTTACCCAACTAAGCATCATGTTTAGTGTTTTTCTTTGTTCCCATTTTCAATAAAATCCAAAAGAATCTCATTTTAAATATCTAAAAGTAAATTTTATATATTTTAAAGGAACTAAAAACCTTAGATTATTTTATCCAAAGTATACTTATTTTTAACTTACAAGTTTTTATAATTATAATTTTGGAGGATTCTAATAATATATAAATATTATTAGTGGGAATTTACATCTAATTATATAATACCTCATATTATAGATTAGTAAGAAAAAAATCCCTATTTATCTTTCTATAGTCGAAGAAAAATACATAGTCGCTAGGATTTGTTTTTTAAAAATCATATAGAAGAAACATACCCTGTTATACTATGGGATTACATATGATCATGTCCTTATCAATTGTGAAAATACTTGTGAAATTATTATCTCTAGAAATCATATCCAACATTCTCACACTACACACATTGATACGAGACACCACTTTCTTATATATCATATTCAACAAGGTGATATCACTATTTTTTTTGTTTTAACCAAACATAGATTAGATAATATCTTCAATAAAACCCTTTCCCTTGATCACTTTGACTTTATCAAGTGTAAGTTATGTTTGAATAGATAGAGATACATTTTACTTAACTTAGAAAAGCATGAGTTTTTAAAAATTATTTTAATTAATATTTTTATAATTTTTTCAAAAATATTTTTTTAAATATCTTTAAAAATGATTTCAAACATTTCATAATTTTGGTAAATTTAAGTGATAGAGATACTCCAAGGAAAATATTATATTCTGGATAAAAACAAATAAATGTGGTTTTGGCATAAATTCACCTAAAAGTTATTACCTCAAAAAGGGACGATTGAGTATTTAATCTTATCTTCACCCTGAGCATGAGGAGTGGAACTTTACTACACACCCGGTCAACAAATCTTAGAGAATTTAATTTTCTTATTAACTTAATATTTTCTAAATCATAATGATAGAATGGAATCTCTATGTTAAAATTTTACATTAATTTTGAATTTCCACTTTTTATTTAAAAGGTGATTTTATGATTTAAAAAATTACCTTATTACTATTTTATATTGTTTTAAAGTATTTATTTTTTTTATTTATTAATTAAAAATCTTCAATGGATTCTCATATTTATAATACATTAATTTAGGGGGAGATAATCTTATTAGTACTAAAATGTTCCTAGAAAGGATTTTTTTTTCAAATCTAATAATTATTCAAAAAATAGTTTTTCAAAGTTTTATTTACATATTGATAACTATATTCATTAAACATTGAAAATTATTTTATACTTCAAGGTTATTCTTAAAATCATATACTTTTTTAAATTAATTTTATCCATTATAATTTTTTTATTATTAGAAAAAAATACTAGAGAACTAGAATTTTCAAAATTCAATATCTTTTTTTTAATTTTATATCACTTAGGATCATTAATTATGAGTAATGAAACTTTTACATACTTATTTTTTTTCTAATACTTCAATCCTTTTTATTTCTGAGAATTAATTATCAAACTGAGTTACAAGTTCTTTTTTATAATCATTAAGGGGGATAAATTCTAGGTAAAAGTGAGAAAAGTGAGGTAATCTATATTTTGGAAATTATTTTTATAAATAACTAATTTTAATATAATTTTATTCTTGTAATATTTATATTAAGGTATTTTTAGTCATAAAAAAGGAGGATATTGTTGTGCATATCACTTACTTAATATATTAATGATCAATAACACTTTTTAAGTGTTCTAAAAACTTCATTGAGAGTATTTTAGTTATAATGTTTTTAACATCATGTTATGGGTTTATTTGGAAAATAATAAGTCCTAAAATGGAGTGAGTATTCCATTTTCATAATCCCACACTATTAGGAGGTACCCACTACCCGGTTGCATTGCAGCGGATACCCAGTGGTGATTGAAAAAACCACCTAAGTTTAAAAATCCCAACCACCCAATGGATCAAACTATATAACTAATGTGTTTTTAGAAATTTGTAAGGATATAATAGGAACAATAGCTACCTAATAGTTTCTAGAAACTACATGTTGGCATCAAAGTGGGCAGTTAACTAAATAATTTATTACGGTAAAAAATGCATTGAATTCATGTTCCACTACTTTCATATCCCTAGATTAATTATAAAATATTATCAGTGACCATGGATGTAACGCCCCGACCCCAGCTACCCAGAGTCGGTGCATTAATTACATAACATTGGCATGATCACAAGAAAGATCAAATCTCGAAAGACCGATTGGTTTAGTAGCCTTGGAAACACTAGATATATTCATAAGTTTTACATTCCATCATAAAACGAAAAACTACTACAACAACATATTGTCTCCATAATCCACACTATAATCTCCTCATAATATCCCTGCAGGACATTCATAACTTACATCTTCATATCCTGGGAAAAATAAAACATAGAAAAGGGGTGAGCTCAAATGCCCAGTAAGGATAACAATATAGCGGAACATTCAAAAATAAGCATAAACATTTAAGGCAATGAATTACTAAAACAAAAGCCTTTTAAACTTGAACTTCAACATAGCATGGAAAAAGTAAAATTAAATAATTCCATTTACTTATTCACATGGATATTCTACTAATCGAATAATCACATGCAAAAATCAATAACCACTTTCATAATGTTGGAATGCATAATGTCAAACGTTAATTTCATTGTCTAGGCCTCATCCCAAGACCTAGGGGTTACTTCTAACCGGAACCCAACCCGGAGTGCCTCTAATAACCGGACACCAACCCGGAGTGCCTCTGATAACCGGACACCAACCCGGAGTACCTCTAATAACCGGACACCAACCCGGAGTGCCTCTAATAACCGGACACCAACCCGGAGGGCATACTTTTACCAGTCCCTAACCTGGAGGGCTTACTTTAACCAGTCCCCAACCTGGAGGGCTTACTTTTACCGGTCCCCAACCCGGAACATACTTGTTTAGCACATTCATCTGAAGAAAAGTTTGAAATATAACATAAACATTCGGATTAAAACTAGCATACGAAATGTCAATAGTTTCACCATAAACTATGAATGGTATAAAATAGCACATCCACAGTCAAACATATCACAAAACCTTCAATACAATATAGAAGTTTTGTATTATAATAAATCAACTTCAAATAAGCGTAAAATCCATTAAAGGATGTTGACATAGATGAAATCAAAACACTTTTTAGAGAAATATCTCTTTCTATTTTTGAAATCATTTAAGAGCCATATAAAATAAAACATTTTCTTGAAAATATTCTTGTAATCTTGTAAGGAAATCTTTGACGATTTTATAACGGCAGAAAATAACCGCACCCGCCGTATAAGTAAAAAAACATTCTTATCTTAATTCTGTCGAAAAGGTCAAAAAGGACCTTGTTTTGAAAACAACGGAAAGATTCCTTTATAAACCTCTTACAAAAAGTCAAACAAGGGTATAAATGAATTTAACCCATATTCTTGTAAATAATAAATATGTTTTGAAATACATTTCGAAGAAACATCGATGTGGATGATAAAGAGATCCCAGTAGATTATTACGTATAAACAAGCTCGGATAATGAAGAGATTGTGAAATAACCCTTACCTAGTACTTTTACTTGGTTGGGGTAGGTTAACCTCCTGTATAATGGTGAAATAATTTTTATTAAATTATACAAGAATCATATATATTAATATGATATCATATATGATCTTTTAACATTGATTTATTAATAATATCTTAGAATTATCATCGTTTCGGGTGTTAACTTACTCATTTTCTTTTATATGTTTTGTTACATAAGCCATGTTTGTTGTATCTTATTCATATCCAGAATGATATCAAGTCCTTAAACATCATTTTTAAATCATAAAATGATAATTATACTTGAATGGATACGATGGAGAATGAATCTCATCGTGTTCGTGGAGACGGTAGTCCGTACGTACGCACGAGCGACAATATCATTCTTTTGATATTAAAATAATATATAAATGAATGGTATATCATATATACAGAATCATTAACATGTTATATTTATTATTTACATGAGTTACACATCATTATTATACCCATCCAAATAATATTATATTGAATAACAATTACACCACGACGTGGAGACGGTAAGCCGTACGTACGCACGTATGGTGACATGTTATTCAAAGGGTGGATAGAATACTGAATATGGTTGTACAATACTTATAATAACATCACAGTATATGTGAGATACTGGAGTTATTATTTTAGAATGGTAAGAACAAAGGAAGAAGAAGTGGAAGAAGAAATGAACTTAGAAAAGGGTGGTGAAATCATTACCTCTTCTTCGGGTTCTTCCTTTTGATTTGATCAAAAGGGCTCCTTAGGTTGGCTTTCTGATCAAACTAAGGCCCCTAGGTTGTAGTGAGGGATGTTGGGAGAGTATTTGGGCAGAGTTTGGCCGAACCAAAAGGCTTTAGAGGTGTGAAGAAATGAGAAGGAGGAGTGCCCTTTTATAAGAGGGGTGAGGGGCACCTTTGGAAAAGCTAGAAATATTAATTTATAATAAATTCATATTCGGTTTCTAATGGCTCCAAAGTTGACTATTCAAAGGTTAAGGTGGGGATAGGTCGAAAACCACTCAACCAATAGAATTTAGACAGGTTTGGGTACTTATATTAACCTTATCTTTAAGTATTAACTCTAAGTTAATTAGTTTCACTTTTACAATGTCTCTTTGTATTTTTATATAATATGGTTAATAAACTTACTATATACATCCAATCGACCCCCAAGTGGTCCATTAATGAGGAACCTATCATAATATAAGTCTCTTGGCTGAACCTTAGATTTTTAGAAATTTAATATCAATTAATAATATAATATTTGTTTTAAGAACTCTTTTATGTCAATTTTGACACTATTCAATAGTTGATTTTTTTGAAACTCCTAACAGATTGATTACTTCGAACAAAGTCAATTAAATCAATCCTAATATATCATATTATCATATAAAATTAGTTTAATTCATTAAAAGTTTCATATTATAATTATTTGGGTATTTATAATATCAATTATTTTAATTTTTCACTATTATAGTAATTACTGCATCATCATTGTGTCATAAATAAAATAAATTATTCAATGTCTAAAAATTATGAATAAAATATCATTATGTAGGAAATATTTTTATCTTTCTAATGAATATTTATAATCTAAAATCCAACATATATAACCCTATGTAAAAATTGTTGTTCTAAAACATATATGCTTGTGTCATTTTTGTATTCATTTTAACTAAATTAAAATAAAGTGTCATTATCACTTACAAGTGGATCCATGGGGTCCAAAAATAGACCCAAAGATGCCCATGGTCGACCATGTATCAACCAATAGGGTTAAGACACGTTTTAGGGTAATTTAGTATTATTATAATATTATTTTTTAACCCTTATTTACCGGATTTACCCTTAACCATGGTAAATAAAATATTTACCGCAGTAATTATTCAAAATGTCTAAAAATAAAAGTTACCCATTTACACAATTTGAACATCCTGATTCCAAATATGGAATCCATTTTCCTAAATTCAAAACACAGAAGTGGCAGAAATTAATTTAAAATTAATTCCCGCTGTCAAAACAAAAAGCGTGTTTTTAAGAGATAATAACTATCAAAAGATTGACACTTGTTTATGTTCGGTTTAATTGTAAAATTATGTACAATGACCAACATTATAATAAATGGTAAAAATATATTCTAAATATACTTTAAAACCACTCAAATTCATAATTTATCACTATTAATTATTTTGATTAAAAAAGTTGTTTTTAATTAAAATTTAGTAATTTTCACTATTCATCAAAATATGAAAGTTATCCGAAATGTACCAAAATTTCACCTTAGGCTAAATTCGATATTCAGAATCCAAAAATGAAGTCCATTTTCAAATATAAAATATATATAATTTCAAAAAGTAGGTATTACTATTCATAGCGGCTAGTTTGATTGGTTACGGTGTGTTAGAACTCGGTGTTGCGTACAACACACGCTAGCGTACCGTGGAAGCTTGAGATGTTTCATTTTAAATTTTTGATGTCCCCATTTAGTCAAAAAGTTTAAAATATAGTATCTAAAAAGGGTTCACTATTAAAATTTGGTAAAATTGAAATACTGAAAATGAATTTGTTCTTACATTATGTCTAAGAAACTCATAATATGGATTCTAAAATTATAAGGATTATATAAAGTTTAAAATTTAGTTGACACTATTCATAACCTCTTTTGAACAGCTTGTTTGGTAAGTCATGGTGCGATTGAACTTGGTGTTGCATGTAGTGAAAGTTATTGAATTGTTTTGAAGAAATAACACACTATAAAATCTTGGGGTGTTACATTCTCCCCTCCTTCAATAAATTGCGTCCTCGCAATTTGAAATTGTTCTTCGAAAATAAAAGGTTGAAAATAGAAAATATCTTTGTGGGAAAACCCACATCGGAAATTGGGTTACTAAAATTTAGTCTTAATATGAGGAAAAGAGAAATGAAAGGATCACCACCAAATTATGATCTCTATTAGGAGAACATTGGTGGCAATTATAGACATATAATTGGAGGAAAAACGTAAATATTTATAGGTAGTGATTGAGGTCATCAATCACAAACAAGTATAAAATTGAGGTCCTTAAACTCATCAATCTATGATGATTTGAAGTACCATCAGTTCAACAAAATATAGGGTATTGGGATAACACATTTTTGACGTTTCAAAATATCTTAGTTGAAATCCCACATTGAAAAATGAATTAATGAGGCCTCTATTTAAAATAAAGAGTCGAAAGTATGAAGATTACCGAAAATAACACATACTAGGGTTCCATGTAGGAAAATATGGATATGGAAGAAAAATCTAACCATCAATTATCTGATGGAGAGTGGTAGAGAACATGGCTATAAAAAGGACAACAATCCCAAAGCCATAAATTAGTGATGATTTAAGGTACCATCTAGGAAAACATTTTTGTTCAAAGTTGCTTTTCTTAATATTGAGGAATTTATTTATGAGATTGGCTAAGATCATAAGGAGATATACTTACTTTATAATTAGAGTTTTATCCATTAATAAATTTCTACCACAAACTCATCTTTCACTCTAAAAGATAATAGAATGTAAAAAAATTCTATTTACACTATTCGTATAGGGTTCCAAAATAAACGAATTTATAATTCATCTACATGAACTTTTAATAAAAACTACATTATTTAATCCAGGACATCTCATGGTCCAGTGGTAGGTGATACACCCTTGTCGCCCTTCGGTTGCGGGTTCAAGTCTCGCAGCCTTGCCGGACGCGACGGGTTGCCGCCCGACCTCCGGGTTGTCCTTTTATGGCAATCCAAAATAATCCAAACTAGAACTATCCAAA
Organism: Viscum album; assembly: GCA_963277665.1. Lineage (NCBI taxonomy): Eukaryota > Viridiplantae > Streptophyta > Magnoliopsida > Santalales > Viscaceae > Viscum > Viscum album. The sequence goes on from OY728136.1 coordinate 1,062,802,312, forward strand.
ATACTTCTGTCCAAACTCACAGTCTAACTTTTATAAGGAAGGTAAACATAATATAGATCCTTTTTACCCCGTAATAGCATATGAATACCTTCATCATGTATTACCATATTCCTTATTGATTACATTCATGCTCCCTTATTCCATATAGAATGCTGGATATACTTCATCAATCCAAAAATGTTTTAAACCCCAACAATGATGGAATATACAAATCATTAATCAGTTCCAAGGTAGTCAAGAATATCCAATATATTTTTTCCAAAATAATCATGTATTATTCGAAAATCACTACCTCGGTATCAGAACTATATTATGGTTTATCATTCTCTCAACCATATATTTTCCAAAAATTTATCCTGCTATTGAGTCACTTTTCTTTGTTCCACACAATCTCAAGTCCTTAATGAAATAGTACTGCAGTACAATCCTTATATACTCCATAATTATTATAACAAGTACATTGTTGATACAACACTCAATTGACATAATCAACATAAGAACTCTAATCATTCCTCTTCATCTGTGGTAGTATCATAACTTGATTATTATCCAATAGCATCATTTGTATCATAGTCTGATGACTGGGACATAGGTTCGCGTAGTGTCCAAACTCCTTGCAAATGAAGCATTGTACATTTGAAACCATTTTATTACCCTTGCAGTCACGTACTTTGTGCCCTTTTCCTCCACACTTATAACAAACTCCCATTCCTTTCAGGCAAGTTCCAGGGTGTTTCTTTCCACAGTTACCACATATGGGAAAATTCTTCTTTTCCCTCTTCCCTTTATCTATCTTTCTCTCTTCTATCCTTTTCTTCTCTTGCTTCCCTTCAAAGCCATAGGACTCAGTAAACTCTTTACTTATCTTATCAACACATGATATTATTTCTTCATATGATGATAATACATGGGAGACTATTTCTCTTATAAATTCTAGCTTAAGACCATGAAAGATATGATCCTTCCTTCTCTTTGGATCATGTGCATTTCTGGAGTTCTCATTCCTTCTACTGGGCACCATTTCTAAACAATGGAATACACTAGATCAGTTTATGAATCAAAATACATAATCTCATACTTATAAAACACTTAACATAAATTGAACTATTTATGGATATAATCCATAATCATAAAAATGTTTTCTTTGAGGAAGTATATACTCATAAACCCTTCATAATGATTTGTAAAGAAAGTGAGAGTTATCCTAAGCATATCCCCCAGGAGTGTCGTAACCGAGAGTGCAGCAAGGCCCGTTGTCGTGCACCAGTTCCCGTTCGAGTCTAGCTCAAAGCGGTGTTTTCGGGTTTTACCCCTAGGTACATCTGTGCCAGAGCCGCCTCTACCTGCTCGTATCCAGACAGGGATGTATTGCTCGGAAAACTCACAAAGTCTCTACAATACCAAAATTATAGGAAGTTCTTCTATATTAATCCTCAAAGTTCATCTTAGGTCTACGTGCTCTAATCAGAGTTTATCTAAATCTAGCTTCCAAGGTTTGTACTAAACTTCCTCTGATACCAACTGTAACGGTCTAGAATTACTTCCAGTGGACTACAATTGATACCTATCAGGGCACTCCATGGGCGGCTACACCCCCTGGGCGGGACACACCACCATCCCCAGTGGTAGCCATTTCCTCATGAAGCCCTTGGGCGGAGAGCCATGCTTCGTCCAACGCTCACATGTGAGAGTTCCCAAGGATCAGATACATTCCTACCTCCTTTGCCTCTGATACCAACTATAACGCCCCGACCCCAGCTACCCAGAGTCGGTGCATTAATTACATAACATTGGCATGATCACAAGAAAGATCAAATCTCGAAAGACCGATTGGTTTAGTAGCCTTGAAAACACTAGATATATTCATAAGTTTTACATTACATCATAAAACGAAAAACTACTACAACAACATATTGTCTCCATAATCCACACTATAATCTCCTCATAATATCCCTGCAGGACATTCATAACTTACATCATCATATCCTGGGAAAAATAAAACATAGAAAAGGGGTGAGCTCAAATGCCCAGTAAGGATAACAATATAGCGGAACATTCAAAAATAAGCATAAACATTTAAGGCAATGAATTACTAAAACAAAAGCCTTTTAAACTTGAACTTCAACATAGCATGGAAAAAGTAAAATTAAATAATGCCATTTACTTATTCACATGGATATTCTACTAATCGAATAATCACATGCAAAAATCAATAACCACTTTCATAATGTTGGAATGCATAATGTCAAACGTTAATTTCATTGTCTAGGCCTCATCCCAAGACCTAGGGGTTACTTCTAACCGGAACCCAACCCGGAGTGCCTCTAATAACCGGACACCAACCCGGAGTGCCTCTGATAACCGGAAACCAACCCAGAGTACCTCTAATAACCGGACACCAACCCGGAGTGCCTCTAATAACCGGACACCAACCCGGAGGGCATACTTTTACCAGTCCCTAACCTGGAGGGCTTACTTTAACCAGTCCCCAACCTGGAGGGCTTACTTTTACCGGTCCCCAACCCGGAACATACTTGTTTAGCACATTCATCTGAAGAAAAGTTTGAAATATAACATAAACATTCGGATTAAAACTAGCATACGAAATTTCAATAGTTTCACCATAAACTATGAATGGTATAAAATAGCACATCCACAGTCAAACATATCACAAAACCTTCAATACAATATAGAAGTTTTGTATTATAATAAATCAACTTCAAATAAGCGTAAAATCCATTAAAGGATGTTGACATAGATGAAATCAAAACACTTTTTAGAGAAATATCTCTTTCTATTTTTGAAATCATTTAAGAGCCATATAAAATAAAACATTTTCTTGAAAATATTCTTGTAATCTTGTAAGGAAATCTTTGACGATTTTATAACGGCAGAAAATAACCGCACCCGCCGTATAAGTAAAAAAACATTCTTATCTTAATTCTGTCGAAAAGGTCAAAAAGGACCTTGTTTTGAAAACAACGGAAAGATTCCTTTATAAACCTCTTAAAAAAAGTCAAACAAGGGTATAAATGAATTTAACCCATATTCTTGTAAATAATAAATATGTTTTGAAATAAATTTCGAAGAAACATGGATGTGGATGATAAAGAGATCCCAGTAGATTATTACGTATAAACAACCTCGGACAATGAAGAGATTGTGAAATAACCCTTACCTTGTACTTTTACTTGGTTGGGGTAGGTTAACCTCCTGTATAATGGTGAAATAATTGTTATTAAATTATACAAGAATCATATATATTAATATGATATCATATATGATCTTTTAACATTGATTTATTAATAATATCTTAGAATTATCATCGTTTCGGGTGTTAACTTACTCATTTTCTTTTATATGTTTTGTTACATAAGCCATGTTTGTTGTATCTTATTCATATCCAGAATGATATCAAGTCCTTAAACATCATTTTTAAATCATAAAATGATAATTATACTTGAATGGATACGATGGAGAATGAATCTCATCGTGTTCGTGGAGACGGTAGTCCGTACGTACGCACGAGCGACAATATCATTCTTTTGATATTAAAATAATATATAAATGAATGGTATATCATATATACAGAATCATTAACATGTTATATTTATTATTTACATGAGTTACACATCATTATTATACCCATCCAAATAATATTATATTGAATAACAATTACACCACGACGTGGAGACGGTAAGCCGTACGTACGCACGTATGGTGACATGTTATTCAAAGGGTGGATAGAATACTGAATATGGTTGTACAATACTTATAATAACATCACAGTATATGTGAGATACTGGAGTTATTATTTTAGAATGGTAAGAACAAAGGAAGAAGAAGTGGAAGAAGAAATGAACTTAGAAAAGGGTGGTGAAATCATTACCTCTTCTTCGGGTTCTTCCTTTTGATTTGATCAAAAGGGCTCCTTAGGTTGGCTTTCTGATCAAACTAAGGCCCCTAGGTTGTAGTGAGGGATTTTGGGAGAGTATTTGGGCAGAGTTTGGCCGAACCAAAAGGCTTTAGAGGTGTGAAGAAATGAGAAGGAGGAGTGCCCTTTTATAAGAGGGGTGAGGGGCACCTTTGGAAAAGCTAGAAATATTAATTTATAATAAATTCATATTCGGTTTCTAATGGCTCCAAAGTTGACTATTCAAAGGTTAAGGTGGGGATAGGTCGAAAACCACTCAACCAATAGAATTTAGACAGGTTTGAGTACTTATATTAACCTTATCTTTAAGTATTAACTCTAAGTTAATTAGTTTCACTTTTACAATGTCTCTTTGTATTTTTATATAATATGGTTAATAAACTTACTATATACATCCAAGCGACCCCCAAGTGGTCCATTAATGAGGAACCTATCATAATATAAGTCTCTTGGCCGAACCTTAGATTTTTAGAAATTTAATATCAATTAATAATATAATATTTGTTTTAAGAACTCTTTTATGTCAATTTTGACACTATTCAATAGTTGATTTTTTTGAAACTCCTAACAGATTGATTACTTCGAACAAAGTCAATTAAATCAATCCTAATATATCATATTATCATATAAAATTAGTTTAATTCATTAAAAGTTTCATATTATAATTATTTGGGTATTTATAATATCAATTATTTTAATTTTTCACTATTATAGTAATTACTGCATCATCATTGTGTCATAAATAAAATAAATTATTCAATGTCTAAAAATTATGAATAAAATATCATTATGTAGGAAATATTTTTATCTTTCTAATGAATATTTATAATCTAAAATCCAACATATATAACCCTATGTAAAAATTGTTGTTCTAAAAGATATATGCTTGTGTCATTTTTGTATTCGTTTTAACTAAATTAAAATAAAGTGTCATTATCACTTACAAGTGGATCCATGGGGTCCCAAAATAGACCCAAAGATGCCCATGGTCGACCATGTATCAACCAATAGGGTTAAGACACGTTTTAGGGTAATTTAGTATTATTATAATATTATTTTTTAACCCTTATTTACCGGATTTACCCTTAACCATGGTAAATGAAATATTTACCGCAGTAATTATTCAAAATGTCTAAAAATAAAAGTTACCCATTTACACAATTTGAACATCCTGATTCCAAATATGGAATCCATTTTCCTAAATTCAAAACACAGAAGTGGCAGAAATTAATTTAAAATTAATTCCCGCTGTCAAAACAAAAAGCGTGTTTTTAAGAGATAATAACTATCAAAAGATTGACACTTGTTTATGTTCGGTTTAATTGTAAAATTATGTACAATGACCAACATTATAATAAATGGTAAAAATATATTCTAAATATACTTTAAAACCACTCAAATTCATAATTTATCACTATTAATTATTTTGATTAAAAAAGTTGTTTTTAATTAAAATTTAGTAATTTTCACTATTCATCAAAATATGAAAGTTATCCGAAATGTACCAAAATTTCACCTTAGGCTAAATTCTATATTCAGAATCCAAAAATGAAGTCCATTTTCAAATATAAAATATATATAATTTCAAAAAGTAGGTATTACTATTCATAGCGGCTAGTTTGATTGGTTACGGTGTGTTAGAACTCGGTGTTGCGTACAACACACGCTAGCATACCGTGGAAGCTTGAGATGTTTCATTTTAAATTTTTGATGTCCCCATTTAGTCAAAAAGTTTAAAATATAGTATCTAAAAAGGGTTCACTATTAAAATTTGGTAAAATTGAAATACTGAAAATGAATTTGTTCTTACATTATGTCTAAGAAACTCATAATATGGATTCTAAAATTATAAGGATTATATAAAGTTTAAAATTTAGTTGACACTATTCATAACCTCTTTTGAACAGCTTGTTTGGTAAGTCATGGTGCGATTGAACTTGGTGTTGCATGTAGTGAAAGTTATTGAATTGTTTTGAAGAAATAACACACTATAAAATCTTGGGGTGTTACAATGGAAACTATAAATAAACCCCTTAAAGACATGAAAAATATACAATTGCCAATGATAAATCACTATGATATTTAATTTCTTCCTAGTTATACATGCACCCTCAATTCCAATCATAAGGATTCACTCTTTGTAAACCATTCTCACTTCTTCAACATTATTCTCTATCTATCCCAGTGTCATTTATTATTATATGAGAGATTGAGGCCTAGATTAAAAGGTATTGGGATTATTAAATTCTATATCTTCTTCCTTTAATCTATTTTAGTTCTTAAATCCATTAATGTGAGGGATTTGGGTTTATTTAAAAAACCACTAAAAGATAATATATTTATTTATCTTTAAATTTTCTAGCCACAACCATTAAAAATATAAGGAAGATTATAATTCTAATTTCATACTATTAATAATTTAAAAGTAATGAAGTTTTGGTATATTGGATATCATTAAAGAGAAGTACTAATACAACAAAACCTCAAGAAATTATGGTATATGACACAGGAGCTCATTAAATAGATTTATCCAAACTCAGTTTTCAAATTGTTTTCCTTATATATTTTCTTCTTTTCTCACATATTTGTTTAATTTTTACAATTGTAAAATGTTTTATATTTCAATAATCTTAATTATATTCTTCTACTATAATATTTTTATATTTAATCAAATGGTATTACTCTTTTATATTTTAAAAAATGTTTTTTTCCTTTAAGGATTATTTTTTTCTATTTTTCTTTAATTGAAATTCATCCGTCCTCTTCCGATTATATCCTTATAATACCCAAATGAGGTGTTATAAGTCAATGAATATTTGGATGTATTTCATGATGATTTTCATGTTTTTATTCCTGGTCAAGAAGATCAATTTAGTATTTATTTAGTCCCTAATGATATGCCAATTTGAAACCCCTTATCGAATAACTCATGTAGAGCTTATGGAATTGAAAATATAGTTACAAAATTTTATCAATATGGGTTTCATCCACCTTAGAACTTTAAATTGGGGTTCTTATATTATTTTTATTAAAAATAATGAATTTTCCATGATAATTTACGTTAATCATAGATAAATAAATTACATCACTACTAAAAAAATGTATATATTATCATATATCAATGACTTGTTTGATTAACTCTTTGGTGCTTAGTATTTTTCAAGGATTGATATCAGGTCTGGGTATCACCTGTTGAAGGTGAAGGAAAAATACATACCAAGGATGGTGTTCCATATAAGGTATGGGTATTAAGAGTTTTTTATTTTTCTTTTTAGGTTTATAAATGCACCCATTGAAATTATGGATCTTATGAATAGAGTTTCCCCTAAGTAATTGGATAAGATTTTCATGGTTTTAATTTATTACATTATTGTTTGTTCTAAAAGTTTTGAGGAATATGAAAAACACGTTAGAATTAATTTTTATACTTTAAAATGAAATATGTTGTTTTGAAACTTCATTAAATGTGAATTTTAGTTAAAAAATTCTTTCTTTGTGAATATTGTTTTTAAATATGGCATAATAACTTATCTTACTAAAACTAAAGTGGTGAAAGAGTGGAAAAGACCTGAAAATTTCATTAGGATTCAAAGTTTCCTTGGATTCATGGGTTACCACTAACGGTTTCTTGAAAAAATTACTTGGTTATCTTGAACACTGGCTAAGTTAACTCAAAAGGATTAAAATTTATTTAGATAAATAAATATGAAGATTTTTTAGGAACTGAAAATATAATTGGTTAATTATATCTTATTAGCCTTTCCAATAAGAAATGGTATTTTTTTTATATTCAGTGATGTTTCTTTGAAGGGATATGGTTGTGTCTTGATGCAATATGACCAGGTAACTACATACACTTCATATCAATTAAAAATACATGAGAAAAATTACCCTACACATGATCTTGATATTGTAGTGGTGTTTTTTATTTAAAAATTTGGAGGCATATTTTATAAAGGAAAAAATGTGAAATATATAATAACCATGAGAATTTAAAGTATATATTTTCTCAAAAATATTTTAACATGAGGAAAAGAGGCTAGTTGTAATTGATAAAGGATTATGACTACATGATTCACTATTATCCATGTAAAATAGACAAGGTATCCAAAGCCTTGAGTTAAAAAGATAACGTATCATTAACTATGTTAAATTTGGATCATGATCCTTTAGTTAATGTTTTGATGATTTTCTTCCTAGAAATTTTGTATGTAGCAACTACCACTCTTTTGGTTTAGCTCTTAGTGTAGTTATATTTGTCAGACATAATTAAATATTATAAAAAATAAGATCATGATTTGAAAGAAATGAATAATTTTTCCAAGAAGTGTATGTTTCTTGAAATTAAAATTTTCAATTAAGGTGTTAAAATATTTGGAAAGAGTTAGTATGCATCATGTGATTTCTAGTTAAGGAAATAATTTTTAAGTGAAACTCATAACTCTATATTTTCAGTTCTTCCAGTTAGATAAATGATTGACCGAGAAATTCAGAAATATTATTGGTTGGGTGGAATGAAAATATATATTGATTATTTTAATACAAATTTTTTGACTTATCCATAGGTTAAAGCTATGTAAAAACTAATAGAAGGGATGATTTATACTTTTTCTGTGCCTGAATGGAAATGGGAGAATATATTCATGGACTTAATTATGGGATTACCAAATACATATCGAGGTAATAATGAAACTTGGGATATTGTTTATCTTTTAAAAAAATATATTAATTTTCTTTATAATTAAGATATAATTCCTTTGGATCAACTTGATACACTTTATCATAATGAAATAGTTAGATTACATGGAGTCCCTATCTATATTTTATTTAATTGTGACCTCATATTTACCTCAAATTTATAGAATAAGGGTATTGAATTAATTTTGAGTACATCTTTTCATCCTATTTTTGATCGATATTTAGTGGAAAAGATTAAGAAATTTAAAGTTATTATTCATTATTTCTCATTAGATTTTTAGTGAAGTTGAGCTTAAAATATTTTGTTAGTTTAATTTTCTTATAACAATTGTTTTCATTCTAGTAAAGAATGGTACCTTTGGAGTAATTATATGAAAAGAAATGTCAAACAACATCATGTTGGGATGGATTCAGTGAAAATAAGTTCTCGGGGATAGACATGTTAGAGGAAATGGTTAGTAAAGTAAAAATAAAAAATCTCCCAATGAGGGTAGATCAGAGTAAACTGAAAATTTATAAATATAACCAAAGGAAAAAACTATCAATTGAGGCATGAGATCATATTTTTATTAAAGTATCTCCTTGGAAAAGTGTAATGTGTTGCAGTAAAAAAAGGGAAGTTAAGACCATATTACATTGAACCCAATGAAATTCTAGAGAGATTAGGGCCAGTTTATTATAGAGTAGCCTTACCACTAAGTTTTTCTCTAGTACATGATGTGATTCATATTTCTTTTATAAGGAAGTATATACCTAACACATATCATGTTTTGAGTTTGAAAGTGATATATTTAGAGGATAATATAACTTATAAATAAAATCTAGTTTAGATTATCGATCCCATAGAGCAAGTACTATGAAATAAGGAAATTCAATTGGTCATGGTTTTATGGAAGAGTCACATGATGGAAGAAGAAACATGGGAATCAATACAAAAAACTATGAGAGAAAAATACCATCACTTATTTTAGTAATGAATACAATTGTGAGGATGAAATTTTATAAAGGGGAATAATTTAACAACAAAGGAAATCCTATAAATAAATAAATATTATGATTTATAAGTATTTATTTTTATTTATTCATATTCATGCATCATTTTTAAAGTGACTTTATATAAATTTCCAATGAAAAAATAATGCTTTTATTTAACTAAATAATTTTCCCTGTATTAAATGGTTTTATTTTTAAGTTATATTTCATGATATTATAATTTAAATTTTAGAAAATGGAATAAATTTTTATATTTTTCATAATGAATTTATCTCACGTATATTTTTGGTGTTTTTTTTTAAAATATCGATTTTTGGATGAATAATGAAAAATAGCAATTTTTATTAAAACTATCATTTATTTTCATGAATTTAAATATTACCATTATATTTTTGATTTTTATTAAATATTTATTATTACCCTTTCAATAATAATATTCCAATTAATTCTATATTAATCATCATTATACTTGATTTTGGTATAAAATCATTTTTTTCTTAAAAAGGGAATTTTTTAAAAAATTATTTTTGTTAGTGTTTTCATATATATATTTAAATAAAATTTTACCACTTATATAAATTGAATATGGTAAAATGGGTTTCATATTTTAATTAGGAAGTTCATTTTTTTATTAATTTTATTTTCATTTTTCTTCATTATAAAGAGTATACTTAGTAAAACATTATCACGACAGTAATTGTTAAAAAAGTTAACGAGGATGTTAAAAGTAAGAGACAAGTCTTAAAATATCATAAAAATGTTTTAAATTTGATTGGGTGAGTTTATTTCTATAATTTCCTAGACCTTATGGCTCATTAATTTTCTAAAAATCTAATGTTTGAGGTGTTTGAGGGTAGTTTGGGGTGTTTTTGAGATATGTGAGTCATTTCAATGGTTAGTAATTTCAAAGGTTTTCCAAATTTATAGTTTTCCAATAATGACTCATCCTAGAGGTGAAACATCTGGTGGTGAATCATCTAGTAGTTACTCGTATGGTGGTGACTCGTATGGTGGTGACTCATGTAGCATTGACTTGTCTGATGGTGACTCCTTTGGCGGTGACTCATCCTCTAGTGGTAACTCTTCTGGAAGTCACTCCTTTGGTGGGGTATCCTCTAGTGATGAATTGTCTGGAGGTGACGCATCTAGCGGTGAATCATTTGGTAGTGACTTTCTTGGTGGTGAATCATTTCAACTATTTTCTATTTTTCTAGAATTTTCCAGTTTTTCCAGGTTTTCCATTTTTATGTCTTTTTTGACAAAAAACGAGTCTAATAACATAATTAATGATTTTTAAAGCCATTTTAAAATGGATAAATTGTATCTTTTATTTTATAAAAATTAGGAAGCCATCTAAATGTTTAAAATTCATGGTCTTGATGAGATCCCCTTTAATATCAATTCAAAACTGTATCTAATCCCACAATTCAGATCTAATCTTTATAAAGTAAAGATCATTCCTTCCCTATTTTGCTTTGGATTTCTCTTGAGACTGGAAATACCAAATCCTTATTCCTCAGAGTTGAGTAACCTGGTTGTTGTAGTTAGTTCATGTCTTCCCCAGAGAGTTTCCTACTGTTCGTGCACCTCTGTTTTTGGTGCAACAAGGCTGTGTCGATCATCTTTCTTCTAGGTAGGATTTCCTTCATTTATTTTCTTATGTGTATCATACATGATGAATTTATAATTTTTATACTTGTCTATTGGTTAAATATAGACTCATAAAGATAAAATAATTGGTTTAAATTAAATATAAAGTGGCAGGGGAATGTGTTGTATGATCTTATGGCTTCTTTGTTATTTATTGATGTTATGTATTGTATGGTCTAGATTACCCATTGGAAATCATTATTGATTTATTTCTATTATATATTGTGAAATATGGAATACATGTTGTGTGGTTAATAACAAACACATAATATGTAATAGGATAATTACATATAGTCGGTTAATAAAACGGATTCCCCAGGATCATAAGGTTTTTATGATGACACCATTAATTAACAAAGTGAAATTTAATTAGAGATACCTTGATAAATCTGAAAGTATGTTGTGTTCTGGTGTGTGATATGACATATTTGTGTTTGTGTGTGTATGGGGGGGTGTAGTGGATGAGATATGGTTTTGCAGTGGGGTTGTGATGGTCATGATGTGGTTGTGCAGTGGGGCTAGAATGGAAGATGGATTTGGGCTTGGTTGTTGGGATTTTGTTTCACTATAATAGTTATCGTGTTTTTTGCTATGTTAGTTTCCCAGTTGGTATGGAGGAAGAAATGAATAATAATCATGAACAAAAATTATTACATGATAATGATTTAAATGACATGTTTAATGGATGGTGATAACAATGAGCTTCGAAAATAAATTTGTACATGTTTTAGTGAAACAACTTGGTAAAGGAGAATCTTGGAAATGGATTAATGATAGTTCAAGACTAAAATATACACAACCCACCCATGTTGAGCACTATGTGCCAAAACCCATATAGTCACGTGGGGGGTGTCTTTCCTAACATCCCAGTGGGAGGATGGATGGTTGGCCACCCGCTCTTCCCAGCCCCCTCTTCCAGGCAATAATAGACAATGTGTCTTCAAGTGAGTTGTGATGTGTGGTACCAAGTGTCTTCTGGATGAGTTTTTGTGTGCTATCATAGGAGTCTTCGGGATGAGATGTGTTGTGATGACCCAGGTGTGTGTGGGTGGGTTCTGCTATGAGGTGTGTCTCAGGTATGTGCGGGTGGGATATGATGTGATATATTCGTAAGAGGTGGGAGTGTTAGGAAATTTTCCCTTGGGGTGTGAGAGTGGATAATTAGTGGTAAAGTGGTGTAGGGTACCCTATCATCAATGCGATTTATATTATTTTATTTTATATTACTTGGATGTGTTATTTAGTGAGCGAGCATTGGTGAGGTTGGGGTTATGGTTAGTCTATATGTTAGGTGCCCTTTGTTTTTTCTTTTTTCTCATGGGTGCATTAGTATGATCCTTCCAATTATGAGCGAGAGACTTTGGTTTTATTAATGAGTATATCTCTATGCTCACCCTAAATATATATTTTTTTTCCAGGTTTTCAGGAGGATTAGATGGACCGTTCTAGGCATTACTAGCTTGGACCTTTGGACAGTTTCTGTGTTGCTGTTATAGTTTTGTTTTTGGGTATTTACTTTGGAGGGTTTTACTTGTATTATATTTATTTATAAATTAATTATGGTATGGTTTTTAGTTTTATTATATATATTTCATGGAGTTTATTTTTTTATTCATTCTATCTCTCAATATTTTTTCCTTATAAAGGGTAATGCCTCCCATACTGTGAGATTTGTACACCCTTGGTGCTAGTCTCTAACTTGGGGCCTATTGGAGGCAACACTCAGGGTTAATTATCTATGTCCACTAATTTAGGTATATTTAGAGGTAGGGGTTCATGAAAATTTCAACTCATAATCATCTTAGATTAAAAATATTACAATTTGGTACAACTTTCCTTTTGAGAAATATATGAAATATATTTTAAAGTTTAAAGTATTTACTAATGTTTCACTCCCCTAACTTATAAATGTGAACCATATTTCCTCATTGATTCATTTATATATAGAAATACTAGAGAAAATAACTTTCCAAAATATCTTCCCATGTTTTAGATACTATTTTATTTCCATAATATCAACATAATAAGTCTTAAGGTTTAATCCAAGGGAGGATTTCTAAAGAAGAGGTGTAATTATTAACCTAGTGGTTCATGTTTATTTATTATTACACCTCCTTCAAATATTATTTAAAAATGATGAAATAATCACATAATTACCTTCCAAATATTTATACGTTTTTATGATATTGGTAAAACATATTTTATCTCCCTTTTTATCATACGGGAAATAAAAACATCACTTGTGCATATGTGTGGACTACCACATCCATGAAGCGATGTGTTTCATTTTTCATCACCAAATAATATGAATGGATGAAATGATGGATAAAATTAATATATATGATATTTAAAACATAATTATAATTATTTAATGATAAATTATTACTTACCATCTTCCACTTCCATCTATTTTAAAATGATAATGCTGGTCGTGTGTATGTGGGGATTACCACCTTTACGAAATAATGTGATTTGTTTTTTATTTCAAACTTATAAGTATGGTCATAATTATTTAAATAATAATTAAATATTACATATATAACTTATTTTTTATTTTTAAAAAATAAAATATTATCCATATTATTTCTTTTCCACCCAGAAAAAATGAAAACCTTGCTCATGGGTATGTACGAACTACCATCTATATGAAATGACATGATTCATTTTTCATGACCACCTTATATGGTTGGTTTTGAAAGTTTATTTAATGTATAAATATTATAATTATAATATTTTTATGTTTTTGGTGTGAATGGAACCATTAACCGTTTGACCATAGTCATACACCATTTTTTTGTTATAAATCGAACGTCCTCAAAACATCCAACATTCACTTAACCATTTTAGTAAGTAAATAAAACATGGTAAAATTAAAATAAAGAGAATAATGATATTCGAATGAACATGAAAATGGTTCTTAATAAATTTTGAAAATATTATAATCTTATTACTTAGGATGGTATACTTACAAACAAAACGTGTTGGGACTCGAGGTAAATTATTTTCATTTAAAACATTGTTTTAAATGTTTTAAACTCTTTCCCCTGCAATCCACATTCTTTTAAAGATTTTAATATTTTTATTATTTATGTTTAAAATGTTACTCAATTTAATTTTTGTCTATATTTTACATCATTTAAAAATTTCTAGATATTAATCTCAACTTTTTTTATACTAGTTGTTTTTTACTTTGTTTAACAAAGTGAAACAAGAATGTTTTTTAATGTATACTCCTTGACTGATTTTTTTCCAAAAATAATAATAATTATTTATTATGAAGAATCCTATTCGAGATAATAGGGTTTTAAAAGAATTTATTATTCCCTCTCTTATGATAATTTTTCATATTTAATATTTTTAAAGAAAAATGATATTTCTCCTTTTAACTGTGTGAAAATGGTAAGTGTTTTTTTGATGGGTTTAAGTGAGGTTTTGTGATGAAAAAGTGAAATATTAAATATTTTTTCTTCATGATATAGTACCTAATCATTATTTATGATGATGAGTGAGCCTGATATAGCTTATGAGGATGGGGTATCCTAATATAGATCTCCAATGAATTTGGTAATGTCTTAGTCTTCAAAGGAAAAAATATTGGAGATAACTGGGTTTATTACTCCTTTGTAATTAATTGGGATTAAGTTCTTTTGACACAAGTTAAAAAATAGTTTACATTGGTTATGAATATGGTGATCTAATATACCAATATCCTGCTAAAAAAATAGTTTTAGAGAAATTATTTAATTTTATAAGGTAAAGAAGTTTATAAACTTATACAAGTGAATGGTTTGTTTTTCAAAGAAATTTTTTCATGAGTTCAAATATGACTCAAGATTTATTCATGGTTTTAAAATTATTAATAATGAGTTCTAAAATACTTTATTTGAGTAAATG
The DNA here is from genome assembly GCA_963277665.1 of Viscum album. Taxonomy (NCBI): domain Eukaryota; kingdom Viridiplantae; phylum Streptophyta; class Magnoliopsida; order Santalales; family Viscaceae; genus Viscum; species Viscum album. The sequence continues at coordinate 1,062,817,481 of OY728136.1, forward strand.
TTGATTTTAATATTTATAATTTTTTAGTTATATTAGAAAAGTTTTATTTTTAAAAGGTAAACATTTTCATAGGATTTCGTGTCTTTACTAGACTAATGCCATTACTTTATTTTTATATCCCACATTGAGATTTTTTTCTCATCACACATTTCCAAATGTTTTTTATATTATATAATCATGATTATTAATTTTATAAAGGTATATATTTTCCATATGGTGACTCATCATAAATAAAGAAAAATTGTATTTAATAAAATAGTTGTGTAAACTGAAAGCCTATTTTTTGAAAAATTGTATTATGTGTGAAAGTTTCCACTTTTTTATATAAATTTTTAACTAATTCACTAAAAATATTAATTAAAAAGATCCTGTAAATACTATAATGTGAAACCCTTCTTATACATCATGTAATTATGGGTTGATTATATTATAGGGAATTAAATATGTCTTGGCATGTTATGTGGGATATATTATTGATGACACTAAATATTTAAGAAATTTTAAATATATTTTTTATTATATTATTAATTTTTAGAATCAAGGGAATCCTAAGAAAATATAGGTATTTGGATGTTCATTATAAAAAATTTCAGGGCTTTTATTGAACAAAAAAAGTGACGATTCTTTCCATTTGGGGTTTTGGATGAAATTAGAGTTTTTAATAATGTGGGGTTTTAATTAAAATAACGGGATTTCAAAAATTAGTTTTTGAATGGGAAAAAATTTGTTTTAGATTTGTTTTTTATTTTTTTTAAAATATACTCTTTTATATCTCATTTAGATAAAGGATGTTTTAATATGGTTTTTTGAGAAACTTATTATTTAGAAATTATTTATTTGTTTTAAAATTTTTATTAATATTATATATTTGGGATTATTAATTCATGAGAATACATGTATAGGTTGATGGTTATGATACAAGTAAAGTGAAGAATTCCTTTTTTGTTAGTGCTAGACTATATATCTATAGAGATAATTATAGTAGGGGTGTGAGAGGATGATGTTTGGTCATGCTATGCGTTATCTTCTATTTTGATAGTCTTTGTATAGTTAAGCATGTAATTAATACATTCGTCATAATATTTATGGATGCTAATGTTTATTTTTATTTCTATTTGATAAAAAAAGTTAAAATTGAGAATCATAAATTTTGTCAGGGATTATGTTTTATTAGTTCAAATATTCCAGAATGATTTAATTTATTATTTAATACTATTTTATATAATATAGATACTGGGTAAAAATCACAAGGCTATGAGGCATATCAGACTAGGTATTTGGTTTTTAGTTTATAACTCATAGGGTTATAGATAAATTGATTAATCAATAAATCTCTTCGGTTGATAGTTTTAATGAAAATAATTTCTCTCATTAATAGAATGTGATAATGTGTATTATAAAAATCAAAATTCATCATATATTATAACCCAATATATCATATATACCAAAATATCATACTCTAAATCCATATCACATACCTATTAAATTGTAAACGATGAATCAAATTGGATACATTAATAATAAATTACATAAAGAAGATGTTTTTTTATCATGATCACATCATGATCACATCATTATCACATCATCTAATCATAATTACAATTATATTTACCAAATTATCATTATGTGGAAGATTTTCAATTATTTTAAGTTTAAATACAATATTTAAGAGGAATATATTAGTAAATTTCATATTGAAAAATATTTTAACATAAAGATAATTTATAATAAATTATTTCTAAGGCATAGAAAAATATTAAATTTCGTCCAAAATTAGTTTTCCTCAATGTTTTTTTAAGGGCGGATGTATTGATATTTCAGAATAGAAATATATAATTTATAAAATAAATCAATTTTAAAATTCACTCATATAAAATACCAATAACCTATAAAAATTATAAATGAATTTTTTAATAAATTTTAATTATATATGAAAATAACTAAAAAATAATTTTTTAAATACCTTTAAAAAATTATGTTTTAAAATACTAATATTCTTAGAAAAAAATTATAACACAATAAGATACCAATTATCATATTATAAAAATATTTATGAAAATTTTTCATAAATAATCTTTTAAAAATATATCCTACATTAAAATAAAAAGAAGATAAATTAGTATTAAATCTAGTAAAATAATTTTACAGAATAAGAAGCATCGTAGATAATAAAATGAAAAGATATAATAAATTAATTCAAGTGGTTTGGGTTAGAGGCATACCTAAATAATTTTTTCCTAATTAATATTTATTCTAAGTATACTTTAATAAATAAGAGTAGCTTTATTATTATGGGGTGAATATACAACCTATACTATCTTAAAATTTGAGAAAATATTCCTAGGTTCTTTAATAAGAGTTAGATATATTTTTATTTATGGTAATATACACAATAATGTTAAAATAATAAAATAGGTTTAAGGAAACCTTCATTACAAAAGTGAGATTATATAATGTAAGGAAGGAAATATATGTCTAGTTTGATCTCAAAATGTGAACACAAGATAAACTGAGATGTACATTTTTATTTGATATTGATGAAATATCTCCTCCAAGAGTTTAATTAATCTTTAAAAATGGAATCCTTCATTATTACATCTTAAAAATACTTATTATTCTATTTTTTGGAAATCAGAACTTCACAGGAGTTCCTTAGTTTAAGAGAAATATAAAAAGAAACAACCTCTATATTTTTGATTCATTTAAACATAGATAAATTCTATTTTAAAAAAATGTGGGGGGGATATTATTTTACTCCCCGAAACTCAAGGAAAATATGTACTCAGCACTACTTTGGGTCCTACTATAAGATGTTAATTATGTGAATCCTCACAAGGATAGTGTTTGTACATGTCTTTTGTGGTGAGTGGAGAATCCATAAACAATATTATATGGTTTCAGATCTTGAAAAAGAGTTCACATCACACAATTAACACTAATAGGGAGATTGTTGAGAAACTTTTATAGTGTTTCCTAAAAATTAATAAAAATGGACTAACCATATTCACAAGTTCTTATAAAAGATACATATTTCACAAGTCCCCACTATAACAATCATTTGTATTCAGTGAAATGTCTATAAGAAATATTATAAACTATTTTCACCTTGTGTTTCTTATTAATCCGTGAAGATAACATTTCAATCCATTAAGAGAAAGTTCCCAATCATGAAAGGGATAAATCAATATATGTATAAATACAATGATGGTTTTAATGCGAGTGTTATTGGGTTAATTAAGAGCAATTAACATCTTATGATACAGAATATGGAGCTAACATTCTAATAGTAAATAAATAATAAAAATAACAAAATAGTAATGGATAAATATTAGAATTACATGTTACATTAAAAGTATTATAAAATATATGTTCTTTATGTTTTGAAACTCAAGGAAAACATCTTCTATGTTAGAAATTGAATATATATTCTACTAGAAATAAAATATTTTATGTGTTAAAAAATGAAAATATTTTTTATCCAAAATAACATGTTCTATGATTAAAGTAAATTTTTTTATATATATTTATTTAATGAGGAAATTTATCTAGAGATATATACCAAGAGTTAGATGATTATTGTGAAGATGGATAAATACTTAGAAGCCTTTTTAGAGTATTGAATGAGACTTAAGGAACGTCTGATGATGGTTAAAAGAGTGGAGGCTAAACTTAACATGTGTATTTTATGTAATAATTTGTGTTCTTTTATTTTTGAGAAATGTTATGTTGATAAAATAAATAATAAGATATCATAGTTTTGTGGCTGATAATATGAAAATACTATGATATATATTGAAAAATAATAAATATATGATGATAATAACTCTTAATGAATAGAAATAATATTAAAAAATCCTATAGAATAACTAATGGGGATGGCTCATAATTTAAAGGAATAAGCACACTGAAGAGTATATTTGATGTATCATTAAGAGATATCACATTAAAATAATAATATTTTAGAAAAAGAGTATACTTTTATTCACTAAAATTATATAATAACAATTGTAATGTAGGAATGAAAATTACGTATAATAAAATAAATAAATATATACATCACACATAAATAAATGTGGGTTTGGGAAATTTGAAATTTAATGAAATATCATTAATTTTTTTGAACATAATCTTCCATAAAAATTTGATATATTTTTTAATGATGATTAGGAATATATTCTATTGAATTATAATTTTATAAGAAGATATTTTGTTTATATTATTTAAGTGAACAAAAAAAATATTTTTTTTGGGGAGAACGTTATTAAAAATGAAAGAAAATAAGATTATCGTCAAATGAGATGATTAATAAAATTAAAATGTAAGATTTAAAGATAATTTAAATGGGATTCAAGAGGATAAAATCAATGAGTGAAATATATTGATTATTCTCTAAGAAGATATATATTAAAATTAATTTATTTCTTAAGAGAAGAATTCATGAATACTAAAGAAGAGGAACCACATAATGAATAACAAAGATAAAATTAAATTTGTGATTATTAAATCAAATAAAAGAATAATAAAGCATGTTTCCACAGAAATAAAAATAATTATATGAGAAGAATTAGAAGGTGTTTATTAGAGTAAATCTATAAATAAGTAATGTAAATAAAGTGGTGTTGACTTCCATATTTAAAGAAGCAAATGGGATACATGATATTATTCATAGAGAATACAAATAAAACGAATTTGATCTTTGTAAATTTTTTAGGATTTATGTGATTATATTATACAAAAATTAATCAACCTTTGTGAGGTTTATATTACCATAATTATAAAATAAATATGACTTGGTATGAATTAACCTTACCTAAAAACAACTAAAATTAATCTAGTAGACTTTTATAAGGAAACAATTTATTGTTAATCTGACTTAGATTTTCTTAAAAATCATAGGGAGAGTAATTAAATTCTGGTATCTATATTTAATTGAATTATTATTTTGAAAAATGGGAGTGAGTAGTTCTTTAATTTATAACTAAAGTGAATGTTTAAAGGTATAGGTAATCATATTAATTTAAATAAAGATCATAAATACGACCCCACTAACCATACAGTTATGATCAATCTAAGGAAATGGAAACTAATTAATTAAAAGATAATAATATCAAAATAATTTATTATACCATGATTCAACCTATCTCAGAGTCTCCCATAATGGCTTATGCTAACAATAATTTTTTTTTAAAATTATTGATAATTAATCCATGAATTAAAAAAATCATGTGTCCAATTATTTCTCTAATTTACAGTATTGAATTCAACTAATATGTTTGGTAGTGAAAATATGATATATATTAAATTCAATACCTTTTGAATTTTGAGCACGATGATTTAAATTATATTCACAGTCACATGAAATTTCATTTAAAAGAGGATGAAGTATGATATATGGTATCATATGTTAACTAGAATGATAGGTTGGGTACTTTTAAAAATTGAAAAATCAATTCATAATCAGTTGGTTTGAAAATAAAATACAATTGAGTGCACTAGTATGATCAATTCCATTCATCAAAGAGTTGATAAAGTATTGAGAAAAATATGAAAAATTGGGCTAAAAGGCTTAAAAACTTATTTTTTTTAATTTTTTTAATATTTAAATTGAAAATAAAATTAAGCTACCAAAATAGATTTGGACTTATCTGTAATAAATAATTCACTTCTACATAATAACCCATTATATGTTTTTATGGAAACTTAGGCCAGTACCTAGAAAAAAAAATTCATTGTTTTTTACTTGGAATCATAGATCATTATGATGTTTGGTGTATATATCTTATTAATTATTAGTAAATTAAAAATTCCATAAATAATATTTTATACTATAAAATATGAAAACACATAGATCAAACAAAAAACATTATTTCTGACTCCTCAAAATAAGTCATTTTTATACATAACCAAATATTTTCCCCCTTATCGATGATAAAAACTTATAATAATTTTATATAAGAATAAATAACAACTTTTAATAACTAAATATTCTAGTGAATATAATCCATTATTTTATTAGCTTAATATTAAAAAAACACTTTGTTTAACAACACATATAATACGAAACACTGAGCTTAAATGAACCATGAAATATTATTATTTAAACATGATTATTATAACCTTGATGTTAAATTATCAGGTATGAATAATAATAATTTTATACCAAAAAATATTTCTGAAAGTTTTATATAATACAATTATATTTATTAATTCACAATAAATAAGTACTTAATTTTTAGTAAAGTCATTTCACGCTTCAAAAATATGTTTCTTCAAAAATGATTTTATTGCTTTTTGTGAGAAAATATTATATTTAATGTCATGAAATTATGGAAACTTTATTTGATAAAATTAAATTAATCTTAAAAATAATCATATCACAATTATATTAGGTTGAATATTTAGTATTTTTTTATGAAGATTATTTTTTTAGTGAATAGTGAAAAATACCATTTTTTTGTAAAACATTCACTTCTTTTCATTAAATAAACAACATTAATAGTAAAATTTTTATTTGAATATGATATAAAATTAACATAATAATTATTTATTTAGATATAATCTAATTAATTACATATGGACCATTATTATACGTTTTTTTGTATAAGTTCATTTTTGGACTTAAAAAAGTTTTTTTCTAAAAACTGTCTTTCATTGCATTTTTCGTTTTAAACTTAAATTATTTTTTTACAATTATAGAAATCTATTATTGAAAAATGGATTCTATATTTTTAAACATGATTTCAAAATTTTATTAATAGTTTAATTTTATTTTTGGTCTTTCTTAATAGCAACTGGAGTAAATATTTTTCACTTCAGTAAGGGAAAATTAAAAAATTATGCTTAAAATAATATGATAAGAACTAAAAATATCAATAAAACTTATATTTAATATATTTTATGATTGGATTTTTGCCATACTAATCCAATATTATAATTTATGTTAAATTTGTGCCATTTTTCTTTTAAAATGAATTATATATTATTTTAAGTAAATATAAAGTAAAAAATGTCACTCTCTTTCTTTTAATATCTACTAATTTTTTTTGATTGGGATAAAAAATATGTTCATTTATAAATGGTTATTTTTAGTATGTATATTTTTTTAATTTTCATTTATTTTATTTTTATTATCGGAATAATTACCATAAATTCATCCACAATAGTGACACAATTCTTGTACAAGTAATAGAAAAAGTAAGTAAATAATTTTAAAAACACTAAAATTAATATTTGTTAGGTGAGTTTTAGAGTATTTTTTATAGAAATATATACAAAATTAGTGATATTTTAAAGTATTATATTTGAATTCAATTTCTTTCATGTTATTTTCAAAGTCAAAGTAAATTAATAGTTCAAAAAATGATAATAATTCTATTTTATAATAAACAATATTTTATTAAATGATTTAAAATTACTAAAAAATCTATCATTTTTCAAGTTAATGAGATATTGATTAAAACATAAACCATGTTGAATTTATGGTTCATTTTTCCTTTTATATTAACTCTTATGACCCCTAAAGTGTAAAAAACATTATTATCATAGTAATTTTCATAATAGTTAATGGGGTGATTAAAACCAAGATATGATGGTGAAAAAATAATATAAACTCATCCAAGTTTTATTTTATGAGATTATTTAATTAAATACTAATATTATCTTTTAATTATATCATATTGAATCCATTTGAACATAAAAATTAAAATTTAATATAATACTTAATGAAATTTCAAGAATACCCCTTCCCACATTTATAAAATGGAATCCCCTATCCTATCTACTAAACACTTCAATATCTATTTATTTGAAATAATACTAGACCAAATCCCATCCTAACATCCATTAATAGGTTATATAGGTCTTAGTTTGGGAAGAATACCAACCTTAGAGAGATTAAGGAGAAAAGGAATAGAGGTTATCTGAAGAGGAGGAACAACTTTAAACATAATGTTTTAGTTTTATTTCATATTATACCTCCATAAAATATCATTTAAACATTATGAAAAAATAAAAAAAATATTACATATAATTATATGTTTTTATATTAATGTAATAACCTATATCAATCTCCTTATCCTATCAAATGGGAAATGAATCTATCATTTGTGTATACGGTGGAATACCGCCTCATAAAGCAATTTATTTAATTTTACAATACCATATCCCATGAAAGGTCATACTGATGGATTTAATGTATATATATATATATATTATATTAATGAAATAATTATCATTTCACTATGATAATATATCATATTTTTTCCTTACCATTCCATCTAATGAAGAATGATATTATCATTTGTGCGTACTTGCAGATTACCTCCTCCAAAAATATATGTGATTTTTTTTCATTATTGAATCACATGGATGGAAAATATAAATTATTTAAAAATATAGTATTATATTTAAGTTATAAAAACAATTAATTAAATATAAAATTAATACTTTCCTTATTTCTATCATGTTCATTGAAAAATGGACATGTTACCTACATGTACACATGACTTACCCTCTCTTTGATAGTAACATAATTCAATTTTCATAACCATCATTCATAGTTGGTTTTAGAAGTATAATTAATGTATAAAAATTAGTGTGTCACACACCTAATGTAAAGGAAATATGGTGGATGATTTTCTATCATATAGGGCCAATTAGGGAGGCTCTTGTACGAACTTTTCTAACCTATGTTCCCTTCCCTCAAAATGTGTAAATCTTGTTTGGGACAATTCTCTTAGGATACACTTCTTTAGGATTCACTAATCTTCTATCCACTTGATCTTCTATTGTCTCTGGCTAGACAATTTTTCCTTATTTTAATAAAAATTTTACATTAGCGTAGTGGATGTTTCTTAACTCAATTTCCATTTATTGGGTTATACTTCTAATTCAAATACTTTTTATGCCATTATTATGTGGGAATTTATCTCTAAATTGTTTTATTATTCATTTATAATTTTTTTATGAAGATTTATATATGTTCACAAAATCAATTCATGGATTAATTATCACCTCAAAAGTATCTTTCTGAGGCTTTTCTTTTTCTAAATATCATTTTCTTGAGACATATTTCATGCCATGCACCATGATTTACATTTATGGTGTACCTAATAATTAATGAATGAATTTTAAAATATAAATTCATGTAATTAATAGAATTTATAGAACTATATCATCTCTTTCATTTATTTAAATTTTATTTTAAATTTTCCTAAGTATAAAGGATTTAATGTAAAATCTATTTTATTTTTGATATTTTTTATGCTCAAGGTTACATTAAAGGAAATAATATGCTCTTATTTTCATGAAAAAATCTATTTTATTCTCATATGGTTATGAATGTGTTTTACATTTTTATTTTCCATTTCTACCCATATTTATTAAATGAAACATCAAAAATTTTGTTTATAAGTGAAACTGAACTTGTATATTTTTTTATATTTGGAATTTGTCTCTTCCATATCTATGTTTTCTAAAATTATTTCAAGAATATTATTTTAAAAACACAAATTATTTATTAAAGTATTTTTTTTATGATATTTTCAGTTATTTTAAAATATTTTAAAAGTAAATTTCTTGATGTTTTCTACATGGGTCACTTTTTACCCTATTTAAATTTTTTTGAAAGGAATTTTTATATTTAATGTTTATGATTTATAAATATTGTTTTTGAGAATTATGTCTATTAATTTATTTGAAGATTCCTTTTTATATTTCCATGGTTATTTTAAAATAAAATATTTTTACTAATATTTTATATATTTTTTAAAATATTAAACAAAAGGGTATTTTCCCTTGTTTTCAAAGAAATGTATAAATGTTCTTTTAAATGTATTTTCATCTATTTAAACATTCATTAATGATTCCTCTAATTCATTGATAATATAATCCTATTATACTAGCCATATTATTTCTCTAAACGTATTCTGATTATTATTTTAAATATATTTTCATGAAAGCTATTTATTTTCCATGGGTTAACCAAGTTATAAAGTAATGATGGTCATTTTAAATGGTGTTATATTATAATGTTTAAGCTTTAACTATTTTATTCATGAATGGTACATGGAAATTGTTGATAATGGTGGGTTAGACCAATATAAATCATGATAATGGCTGATCCTAATACATATTATATGATGGGTGAGCTAGATATACCACTCCTATGTATTGAGTAATATTCGTTGTCTTTAAAGGAAAGAAGTAGGGATTTAACCAGGGAGTTTTCTCCTATGGATTTAACTGGGTTCTAGTTATTTTTTACAAGAGTGAACATGGATTATGAAGATATTTTTCCATGATAGAAACACATTTTATTTTTTACATGGTTTGAGTTTTAATGGTTCCTTTGACCAATATTGATATCACATGGAACATGATTATTTATTCTCATGATTCTTTACTTTGATAAAGTTTTATTATATGTCACATGTTTTATGATAAAAGTTTTGATGGGTATGGATTCTCTTCTATTTTGTTCATTCACATTGATTATGTCATCGTACACTTATTATGACGTCCTAGACTGGATCACTTGATAACAGTAGCCGAACTGGTGGTCAAATGATCTCAAGCACACCTCCCTTTATTCCATAGGATTAAAACTAGTAGTTAGGTTCTATGAGAGTAAGTCAGAGAGACTATTCCATCATGATTAGTGTGTGGACAAAGATAACATGATAACAATTATCAACGGAAGCAAAATAAATAACTAGCAATGGAATAAATAAATCATCTAGATGTAATAAATAAACCGGTTAAACTATATTCAATGTCATATTAAAATGATGATTACGTCATTCTATAAAAAAAGGGAATAAATGGGAAATAGAGAAACATGCATATACAATATGCTATACAAAAATGAATAAAATATCTAAGGCTATCTTCAATAGCATCATAATCATAATCTCAATCCTCTACTCCCGTAATCCATCCTAGAATAGAAATAAGGCATCCAAATCTAGACCCTTCCATTTGTCCCTATATGTAATCATGAATTATTTTTGAGTACTAATCAACATCCTGAATATGGTGTGAGATATACTCAGTATCCCACCACCAATGATGTCTATAATAAATCCAGTTTATAAATATAATCTCTAATCATGTAAAGATATAATAATAATAAATCTATAAAGATAAATTTTTAAATTTAGTCTATAATCACATTATATAACAAAAAATATATAAATTATGGATAATTATACAATAGATAAAAACATCATCTATAGCCTACGTTGACATATCAAGTGTTATGCAACTATGGAATAAATTTAATAATCATATATCAGAACTATAAGGGCTAGAACATAGGGATAATGACCAAGACATCCTCTTCAAGTCGAAAAATATTGTCTATAGAAAAATATGCATAACATCGAACTATATGGGACAAGAACCCATGACCTATTGTTGTGGTATTATCTTTGAGTCTATAGATCTCATATTTATAAAACTCAGTAAATACTTGGGTGGAACACTAGGAAGTGAGTCCAAGGTTTCCCAACAAGCTAGATCTAAAGTAAGAATTTAAGGTATATAATATATAATATGCAAGTGTTATATAGTTTTCATACTATATCATACATTATCAATGTAATAAATAAAATGATTCAAGGTCTAAGTTAGTTTCCTTTCCTTTATCAGTTTAATTTATCATAATCATTTCATTTACCATTTCATATATAAGTGAAAAGGGAGATGGACTTGTTAGTGTCCATCCCTTTAATCAATTCATTAAATAAATTACTAAAAATATCAAGGGGACATGTTAGTGTCCATTCAATTTTTTCCATTGAATTTATCACATTAAATTATTTAACTAATTCACATATGAGTGATAAAAAGAAGGACCATGTTGGTGTCCATGCCACTTTACCTATCAATTTTATAATTATGCATACGTCAAGGGATTTCTGATTTAATTCCATAACTCCCATTTATTACATTTCATTATTCCATTAAATTATGAATTAAAAGGATATAAACATGGTACTCATCCTTTAAAAATCCATTTAGTTCAAATACAGATCCCTTAACACCCAATGAGCTTAACTCACCCCATGGGTGGTGAAAAAATAATCAATAAAATGAACCCACAACTACATTGGTTCAGGTTGAGATTTATAACCTTCATCCTTACATACAAGAGATATAACATATTAGAATCCCTTTTTAAATATCTTATTTAAGGTTCTAATAATTTAAAGATAAATTCTAGCATGGTCCGACATATGACACTATGGTGTAGGGTATAAAATAATTAGACTTTGAGGTAAAATATATAGACCACATACCTTATGGAAGTTTACACACGCCCATCAGTATCAAATTTAGATTTTTTGTAGAATAGATGAAATGAAGAAATAAAAAAATTCTCTAAATAGGGCATATGATCTTATATAGAAATAATTATGAATATGGTGAGATAAAATGATAAGGGAAGGTAATGGATTAAATCTTTTATTGATAATTTTCCAACATGTTGAATTTCAGTCTAATCGATGATTGAATGAGGGTGATGATTCAAATCCTAGGTGGATTCTATAGAGGAGAACCAATAGTGGACAATTACTGTTCATAGATAAGAAATAAAGATGGGGTGATAATTATAAGGTCATAAGGGAAAAAGAGTATTTTTAGCCTTATTTAAAGGGGTGCACATTTTGGTTGTATGGTTGGCCAAAAAATGTACCAACTATGGACTATAATTTTCCAAGGGAACCACCCCCTCACAAATTTAGGCACATAGTTAGAATAACCATGTGTATCCCATGAAACTTCCCTCTACAACATGTCTACTACAAGCTGCATGACTGTATGGCCTAGGGTAAATGGTTTTATAAACCATGTTGAACCCTATTAGGACCACATGGTTGAGGTTCATGGTTAGCACTAACCATGATCTAACTATTCAAATCACATTGTTCTTACAAAAACTAATTTTTGGGCTCTAAATAAGACATAGATTATTCTAAACCCTTACTTAAGCTCCCAAGAATATTAATAAGCATAAAAAATAGATTTAGAGTGATAATTAAAAGGTTTATACCTCATTCAAAAAGCCAAGATCTTAAAATCTCCCCTCCTTAAAACAACTCATCCCATATTTTAACTTCCAAGGGTGGTAAAACATCATCTAAGAATAACTCTTACCGCTAAGCATGTACATCAAATTCTGACTCCAAGGTCTCATCCTATATATGGATGCACTACCATAACACTCGTACTAGAGGAAATGAACTACCTCAGAAAGCCTTTGTAATCTGATCAATGATAGGTATAAGATACTCATAAAAGTACATTTCATGACCTATCCCAAAGGGGACCATCTCACAACTCCACATGACCACCTCCAATAGTATAGGGGATGGAGACAGGCACTGAGTAGGCATATCACTGATATGGGAGTCCTTAGCGTAAATACTTATACACACACACACATCTCCAATCCTATACAATGTTTAAATGTAAAAAAAACTAAAAAACCCTTCATGAATACATCTAAATCCCATAACCAGAGTACACAATGAAGTAAAGTGAACAAGGACAAATAAAATCCCACCACAAAGAGTTTGAAACACAAGTCTAACATGAAGGTAAGTATTGGGGATTGCTGTAAAAAAGTAATAGGAACACACCTCGGTCTTTCTATTCTCACTAAGCACCATCTTGGACTCAAAAAAATAAAATCTCACCACAAAGAGTCTGAAACAAAAGTCTAACCTAAAAGTAAGTATTGGGGACTGTTGTAAAAAAGGTGAATGAACACACCTTGGTTTGTCCGATCTCACTAAGCACCATTTAGTTCTAGTCTATCTAGGACTCCATCAAAAGGTCTATCCTCAACACAAGACACGACATGTGTAGGAAAATACCGTACATGGGTGAGTATAACAATACTCACTAGGACACCCCAAAACCACAAAAAATATAACAAAGGGAATACATTTACCTCTACATATGTATATGTCAATATCATATATAACAAGAATATTCAGATGTACTCAAAAAAGACACACATTCTAGAGGTAAGTCACAACCATAGTATACTAGCCTAGGATTCCAAATCGAAGATTCCATAAAGCACTCATCTAGGAGGACACATTCCTGAGTCTGAATACACTGATGATGTCCATCCAAGAGGTAGTGCTTGTCAGGTCTCTTTATTAGAAGTACACATTGAAGGTCTATAGAGAATATTATATATAGATGAGGATCACTGCCAAGGCCATGGGGTGATACCAAAAACTCAATTTGAATTAACCCTCTAAGTATAAGATCATCACCCATATAGTGTTGGTCATAAAGATACCACTAACTCCACCTAGGGCATGAAAATGAATATAGGTTCTCACTCTAGGCCTCACAAAAGGATTACAATGACTCTATTCAAGACGTTCTTCTAAAGTGATCATAGTATTATGAGTAGGAAGTGATTCCATACTAATAATTAGGGAAATGATAAGGGGAACACACCCTAATGGAACTTGTCCAAGGTACATAAGAAAATGTCTCTAAGACATATAAAATAAAGTACATGGCATGTAGTAGGGTTACACAATGTGTCCCTTGACCCTAGGTCATACTTGTGTGTTCGGACTATGTATCTTGACCATTTCCACGTAGAAGCACAAGATGTGTAGGCTACCTATATAGTCTAACCATGTGACAGTACATGGATTCATTCTATGTACATGTTCCTATATACCAGTACACTACTTATCCCATGTACTTAGTCCAGGCTGTGTCTGTTGGGGTAGTACACGATGTGCTCCAACCCATGTACTCTAAATCATGTCCGTGTACCCTCTAAGGTACACACTAATTCATTGGAAGGGGTAACATGCCATGTGATCCTTAAATCCTACCTAAAACCCTATCCACTGCAAAGGCCCCCCATACAATATGTAGATCCGAATTAAACACCATGTAGTGCGGGAATTTTCAGAATCCCATATATGGAATTCACACATATTCTGCTTTGTTCGTTCTTTGATCTAGTAACCACCTTGTCATAAAATCATAAATCCTGTCCAGAAAAACCTTTCCATCACCAAAAAACATGATTTGAACCTTGGATCTTCTCAAAAAATGTATTTATATAACTTTCTTCATTATATGTCGAAGAATGAAAAATCAAGTATCTAGGTCATCCGATCTACTATTGCTACCACCATCACACCTTCGTCATGTTGTGTCAATCATGGATCTATGATATCCGATTGTTGCATCATGAAATGGGTGCACAAATATTGATTGATCAGGATATGTCCAACCTTGGGAAAAATGAAGAATGCTCATGGTGAATGAAGGACCATGGGAGAAAAGTCTAAGGACTAATGAGAGGAATGAACCTTGATCAATTTTAATGTCAATATCGATTCATTTCCATGATAATAATAATGAATAAATCAATAATTCAATGTAATTATCCCAACATCATGCCACAATAAACCCATACTATAAATATGCATGATCCATGGATCAATCTATTGGTCAATTAATCCACACTCATCGTAGGAATAAAGAATAGGGAATAAATCCAAATGAAACAACCACCCTACCTCAATTTGGATCAATTGAAAATAAATAATGATGTAGTGTTGTAGTCATTGGTGAGATCCATCATTTCCATCCTATTCCGGTTTTCGATTCTTGATTCAGTTGTCATCCACCAACAAAATCTCATTCCATGATCTCCAATGTCTCACCAATGATTTACAGGGTTATACTGCTAAACCTAGAAATTTTCCATAAGAATGCATTTAAAGAGGAAAAATTAGGTCACCGCATCATCAAAAAATAAAATAATTCATTTAAATTATTTTATTCTTTCTATGTCCATGATGGATTTTCCACAAATGACCCACATCGACTAATGTTAAGTCATGCCTATGGTAAACCCATATTCTAAACTCAATGATGCCCTAAAATTTATAATTCGGTCACCTATTTAGAATTTATTCCATTTTTTCATAAAAACTATGTGTGAGTACTATTTAATATATTTCAAACATTTATTTTGAGAACACCAGGCCTCAAAATTGTATGGTTTATTAGTGTCTGGTCTCAAAAACAATCCATACAATATCTAAAAATAATATATGGAAAATTTGAGTCATTAGATTACACACATACGTCTAACTCAACATAATTAGGATGAATAATATGAGATGGTTTAGAGTTAGAATGACATAACTGAGATATATGAAAGATGTCATGCATTTCTCCATACCACTAAGGTAACTACAATTGATAGGCTATCAACCTGAATCTCTCAATAATCTCAAAAAGTCCCAAAATAATGATGTAAATTTTTACCCTAACTCTAAATATGTATATGCGCCAGTCTAGGTGAAACACTAAAAAATAATCAATCCCCAAATTTGAACTCTAAAAGTTATTGAAACCATTTAGAATAAGACTTATACCTAGATTGAGATATATCCATATGATTCTTGATAATTTGTACCTACTCTTAAGTCTCATGAATAACATGAGGTCCTAGTAACAGTTTTACTCCTTCCTCTAACTAGATCAAGGGTGAATGAGATGGCCTACCATATAATACCTCATAAGGATCCATCTGTATAGTCACATAGAAGCTATTATTGTAAGATAACTCAATGAGAGGTAAGTGTTTCTCCCAAGAACCTCAAAAATCTAGGAAACATGCCTAGAGAATGTCCTATAACACCTATATCATACACTATAACTAATAGCCATTCTATAGGTTATGGGATGTACTCAGTAGTACTTGTGAACATAGTTCCCTCTACATCCCTATCCAGAATCATGATATAAAATGAGTGCCCCTATCTAATACTATAGTAAATGAAACTTCATTAAGGATTATGATATCTCTGAAATATAGCCTTCCTAGATCATCCAATGAAATGGTTTATCTAATTGGTATAAAGTGAGAAACCATGATAAATCTATCTATGATCACCCATACTACATCAAAACCTTGAGGTGACCTAGGTAATCCCATCAAAAAATATATAGTGACATCATTTCATTTCCACTTAGGTATGGGAAATGGATATAAATTCCTTACTATTCACTTGTGTTCTACCTTCACCTATCGACAAGTGGAACACCAAGTAATGAAATTATCTATCTTCCTTTTCATACTAGGCCACCAAAAATGGAAGCATAAACCATGGTATATATTCATAAGGATATGATATACCACCCAAGAAGAATAAGGAGACTCTAGTATCAATTTCTCTCAGATTTCTATTTTAACCTAGATGTGTCTGTGAATGAGAAAGACCTAATGATTATCAACGATCCAAATAGGTGGTGGGTCCTTGCCTAAAAATCTCTCTAGTAGGAAAAATCCCTAGGGGTTAGAAAGTTTCCTCATATTCACTCTATCCAGAAGTGATGAGGTGACTAAGAAATCTATACGGATTGGATTCCAGTGATTCTCATGTACCTTTAAGTTCATTTTAGAAAACGTTCCATAAAATTCCACTCACTACTTTCCTCATCAAATTTCTATTTCTGAGTCATCCATCTTAGATTTTCAGTAATGAAATTTCATTTCCCATGTGTATAAGCAAGGCCAAAGTTGAAATACTGTAGGTATTCAACCCATCTTCATTTACTGAGATTCTAGTAATGATTTGTAAATATATACTTGAGGATTTTTTAGTCCGTGTGCAACACAAAACACTCTTCCATTAAGTAATTCCTCCAAAAATGTAAGGTATGAAGTATAGATGCTATCTCAAGGTCGTGTATCGGGTAATTATGCTAATAAGGCCCCAATTGATGAGACTCATATACCATGGCTCAATATCCCTACATCAAAATAACTCCCAACCTAATACCTGATGCATCATAATATACCATATAACCAGTTATAGGCTTAGCTGGATTTAGGATCGATACAAAAGCTAATATATCTTTCATATCCTGAAATTATTCCATGCACACTTTATACCATGTAAACTTGACACCTTTCTGCATTAAGACTATGAGTGGTGCTGAAAGACACAAGAATTTTTTTATAAATTTCCTGTAATATCCAACCATTCCCAAGAAACTTCATATATCAAATAAATTATTGGAAATATCTCAAGAAAAAATTACTCTCATCTTCTCTGGGTCAACTGATACTCTTGTATCTGAGATAATATGACCCAATAAGTTGACTGTATTAATCCAAAAATAGAATTTGGTGAGCTTATCATACAGATGGTTCTCTATCAGTTTGATCAACATGATATCACAATTTTGGGCATGATCATATTGAGTATGTGGGTACACTAAGACTTATTCCATGAATACCACCACAACTAAATCCAAATATGGGTGGAAACATCGATTCATCAAATCCATTAATATTTCTGGTGCGTCTGTAGGATCAAATGGAATGACCAAATACTCGTATAAGACATATCTATTATGGAATGTTTTATGTGGTATATCCAATGGTATAACATGAACATAGTGATAAACTAACATCAAACCATTCTTAGAGAAAATCCTCGCTCCTTAGATCTGGTAAAAAATATTGTCAATATAAAGCAGTGGATACTAGTTCTTATGGTAATTTGGTTCAGCCGATAGTAATCCCTAGAAATCCTACAAGAATCATCCACCTTATTGGAAACATTTACATATGAACCCCATGGGGAAGTAATTGTCCATATAAAACCATTTTATTCTAATTCCTTTAGCTGCCTCTTGAGCTCATAGAACTTAGTAGCCATCCTATAAGGAGGACAGGATATAGATGTTTCTCATGGAACTAGCTAAATAATAAATTATACCTCTTTATCAGGAGGTTGTTTAGAAAATTAATTAGGGAAGATGTCCCTAAAATGATGTAATACAATAGGGAAATTATCTTGACATGTTTACTGATAACTCAATAAAGGCTAGCAATCTAATCTGTCACCCTACCTAGCCCACGATGCTCGGGTCTAGATCGACTTGTATGGACATCCTATTCACCCTTGTGAGTATAACTATCTCCATATGGAGACTTAAATTAAACCATATAAATATATTAATCGATATAAGAATGATTAGGAACCAACCATTCCATTCTAGTAATGATTTCAAAACCCATAATATTTAGGAAAAAGATATCTAAAAATAAATGATACCCACCTTTATCAATGAGGAACTCCTTACACTGGTGTACACCTTCTGATCAAATTTCCAATGGGTTATAGAGTGCAAGTATTCCAAATGAATACTAAATATATAGCATAAGGATATCTATAATAGAAACAAATATAAAGGAGTGGGAAGAACCTATATCAAATAAGATAAATACTAGTGTAGAGGCTACTAACATCGTACCTTTAATAATAGATGGATCCGCACTTCTCTTCTTAGGGATCAGTTGAACTGCATATATCTGGCCCTATTTTTTGGCCTTGAGATATATCCTGACTACATTGGGAAGGGACACTTAGTTGGCACTATAAATCCTAAGTATGGATCCCTCTTCCATGACCATATCCTCAACCTGTATGGCTGGTAGTGCTTCTACTTCATACCTGACATGAAGCTACTAATGCTGCTCCTAAAAGAGGAGCTAGTGCTGATCCTGTTTCACTATACTTAAGTAAAATTGTCTTATATAATATATAAATATGACTCATTCTACCAGAATCCCTACACATAAATAGAGATATATAATAATAGGGTTTTATATGGTATCAATTTCTATATTAATTACATACCATGTGGATACCCGAGCACATGCCCTGAAAACTACTTCCTCATAAAGAAAATTACATGCAATTATTCTTACCAATGGTCAAATTAGTTCTAGTCCTTGGAGTTGAAATATCATAGATCACAAAAAAACCTATCTCTAATTATTATCAATGATGATAACCTAATTCACTATCTTGGTGATGGTGGTCAAATGAAACACATTCACCTGTGATCGAAAGTCCTGTTTGAGACCATACTTGAATCACCTAGCCCTAGATAAATTGTAACCCAGAAGGAATAGTGTGAAATGTTGGAGCTCTATGAAATGAGTATATTATTACATAATTGATAAATTTCCCTACTATAGGTGTATAAAATCTCTAGTTATGTCATCCCTCAATGTCTTGGTAAAGAAATAATCATATAATTCCATCTACAAATCCATAGAAACCATATATCGATAACAATATTACTGGTTAATAAAATCCCACCATAACATGGAATAATATTGTGGTATATATTTATAAATATTTAATCCCCTCTATATAGGTTCCTTGAGATACTCATAGATATATAATATTGCCTCTTTTCATGACTACACAACTTATGGACCACCATCCCCCAAAAACATGGGCGGATGTTGCTACGAAAATTCCCATGATAAATTTACCATAGTAAGGGAAGGTCATCAGTCTGCTTGCATTGTCTGAATGATTTTTAATAATACATATTTGAAATAGGTTCAAGTTCCCTATTTTTAAATAATAGGATGTTCTATAAGTGTAAATACATGTGTTAATACTGGTTTCCCAAGTCCCACTACCACCAGAGCATGGTTGTCACCACCATCCTCACACATGACTTGATGATGCCATGGTATCATAAATCTAAAAATTCCAAGTTCTTTCCTCATAAAAGGATTTTATATTGAAATAAATCACAGATATTGAATAGGACTTATATAAACATTCTTATATAAAATTTACACCCCTATGATTGATCCTAAAGCCAGTTCTAGGTGATGTATAATACCTTAAGGAATCACAATAGATACTATCCACATCCCACTACTATGTTCAGGTTAGGGTTAAGTACTATTTTTTATATAATGGGTTATGGAATACAATGTATCAGTAGAAATTATAAGAACTCAGATCTTATTTTTAGGTATGGATCTTATTTTCTGGTGTTTTTGAGAAAAATACGAGTTTTTCGACATTTAAGGAGTACACGTCATATACTTAGGATTATATGCCATGTACCTGGTTACCACAGGTAGTCGTGTACTGGCTGTGTAACGGTTGAGTTCATGTCCATGTGGGGTGACCTAGAGACTGCCTAAAGTGGGGCCCGATAAAGGCATATACACGCTATGTACTTTTAAAGGACACACTGTGTATATTTATTTTTAATTGATTAAACAGATTGGGGCCGCGTCTAATCGAAAAAACATCTTCTTCTCAGCTTGTCTAGTCCAGGAGTGACAGATATCACCGATTCTTCTCAGAGCCTCTGATTTACCATCCATTCTCCAAATCAACTTCCGTTGATTGTGTTGAAATTTCCACGGTGTGTTATTCCTTCTTTTGGAGCCTCTTATCTTGATTCCTCCTCTTTCATAAGATATTTTTGGTTGAAATTTTAGGAAGTTTTTGTATATCTATGACATTCTAAGTTGATTTAAAGGATGAGTTTCAAATATATAAATCGTAAAATGTCAAGGTAGGTGGTTTTTTCATTTCTGTAGATTGTATTTGAATTATATGTGAAAAAGTGCCCAATACCCTAGTTTAGGGTATTGCGTGTTTAAAGAATTTAACCCTGTTAATGTCTTCCATGACTTGTTTGATTTAGTATGGGTTTTTTATTATAAATAGTGTTGTTCACCTTTCTATGGACGTGTTTTACCATGTTTGATTTGATATTGGCTGTTGGGTCTAGAATTTCCTATTAGGCTGTTATTCTTTCCATGCCTAGTATTGTTATTATGGATTTGATATTATAGAACATGCTTGTGATATGAATTGTAGTTTCTTACCCAAGTAGTATTTTTGATTTACCTTGGATGCAGAATAACATTTGTGCGTGATTTTTTACATAGGGCTGTGGGAACCTGGTGTAGTGAGAACACTGGGGGAATTAATGTTGAGGGCTTCCCCAGAGTCTTTGTTATACTTTTCATGCTACGATACCATAGTGGGGGATTGACGATGAGTGATCCCTATAAGTATCTATAGTTATCATTATGAGACCACATGGGGAATTGACTTTGAGTGATTACTCATAGAGTCTGTAGTTTATCATTAAAATACTATAGGGGGAATTGACTATGAGTGCTTCCTCAAAGAGTCTTTGTTTTCATGAGACCAAAGGTGTTAGACTGTGTGAGCTATCCCATGGTGTCTTTATATCTTTATTTTCTAGTGATAAGTTGAACCAAAGGGGTTAGGCTGTGAGAACTTTCCTAGAGGGTTACTTGTGAACGATTGGTTGAATATTAAATAAATGTAAATGAATGTGGTTGAAACTATATGAATATTTACTTTTGAGTACCTCCTTGTTTATTACTTCATTTTTCATATTTTCCTATTGTATATATTCACAGATAGTTAGGCACAAATCTTTAGGTGGTTTCCTACTAGGATTTGTCTCACACCTTGTTTGGGTCATGCTTTTGGGTCCAAATAGATTATATTTTTGTAGGTATAGATAAGGGAAAGTGACCTTATACTTCAGGTACTTGATTGGTGTGGAGCTAGAGAGAATAGAACCAAGCTGAGGCTTGCGATGCTGTTGGAGTTTTTTACTTGTTTTCTTTTGTACTTGGATTTATTATTTTATTCTAGTATTGTGACTTTTTTCGCTTCTTTCTTAGATACTTGAGACATGAATCATGATATATATATATATATATATGCTACAATTGTTTATTTAAATTAAGTATTCCATTATTCACTGTTGTATGGTATTATTACTGCTTCTTCTAATGTTATCTATTTATTTATGTTGTGTTACTCTACCAATGAGGGCATAGTTTCCCCAATATCATACCCAAGACCCTCGTTGATAGTCAACAGCCTCTGGAGTTCAGGAAAAAGGACTTGAGGCCATGTGACCAACTGGATATGGGGCACCTCTGGGAGACACCCAAAACTGGGATGTTACAAAGTGGTATTAGAGGATTATTTTCTTATTTGACTTACTGTTTGGAGCCTATAAAAAGTTATAAGAAGGAATAAGTAGTTTTTAATAAGATGTGCTTGGGAGTAGCTAACCCGTGTATAGGGAAAAGCTAATTTACCTAAATTATTGCAAATTTTTATGGTTTTTCAATTATTACAGTTGATTTGATTTCACCATTGGGTGATTCAAATGTTTTTGTGCTATTATCATTGATATAATTGAGGTTCTATTTTTGTTTCAACTTGATGAGATGAGGGTATTCCATCTCATGCATCATATAGGCACTTGCTAGAGATCACATGTCATGAATTCTTATCATTCCATTTAGGGTGCATTACCGGTTGCATGTTGTTGTGATAGATGTTGTTCTAAATATGCATGCTGTTGTGTTAGATGACTTGATAGAATACCTTCTATTTGATAGGGTATTGGTTTGTGTAAGGATTTGTTTGAATGGGCACCAAACTTTGGTCCCTGAGGTGTTATGGCCCTCATGGATTGGAATTTGGGGGATCATGTGATTGATTGAGCTGTTATACCCTTTGATATACATGTATATGATTCCAAGATTTGATTCACATGGAGTATGGCCCCCCACAGATTGGAATTTGGAACTTTGATGTTCGTTTCATTTTTTTCTGGGTTCCAAAGTAGTTTCTGAGGCTTACTGTACAGAAAAACCCAAAATACACAGCGTGTATTGATGAATATACACCATGTATCATTCTATTCGAGAAGGAACTATTTTTCTTAAGTACACTCCATGTAGTCTCTAATCATATCACTAGATGTGTGGGTAGAGACACGGGGTTGAGAAATAATTGGAGGAACATGCCGTGTATTGGATGCAAATGATATGTTGTAGGGACCATGTGTCCACCCGTGTGACTAACAACATTGATGGATGAAACATAAGTTATACACACCATTTCAATCTTGAACATGTCGTGTTGTATAACCCATGTGTCTGACCATGTGACTAACAACACGAGTCGGTGAAATATTTCTATTACACACCATGTTTGGCATGAACACACCATGTAGTCTCATTCTCAGAGAACCGTGTGGGTTAGTCATGTAGAAGAACTCAGGTAGGGGAAAACGATTCAAGAACATGCTGTGTCTTGGGAGAACACACCGTGTGTATGGGGTGTTAAACAACCAGGGTTGGTAGGAGTACATTCCCATGTGAAGACTTAAGGGAACACACCATGTAGTGGTCATACATGCCGTGTATCCATGTTTTGTAAAACTTTACTATTTTTTTCTCCTATTCCATTATTACACTTCTACATTTCATTCCTTGATAATATTGATCTAATGTGTGTGATTGACCTTATTGAGTCATTACACTGTGACGTTATCCAGTTCACTAAATACAGGGCAATGATCAAACACCGAACATGGTAGATCAGAGATTACCAACAGAACCTCCGATCATGCCTGTCTTGTCACCAGTTTTCATTACGGACATAGGTGTTGATGCACAATTCCAAGAAGGATTCATGAGGTTTATATAGACCTTCCAAGGAGCAATGCATCCTTCCCCATCTATGGTAGAGTTGATGCGAGTCTTTCAGAAGTAGCATCCTCCTACTTTCTTAGGGGATGAAGGACCTTAGGCTGTAGAGTCATAGTTAGAAGCCATGTTATCGATCTTTAAGCATATGGAGAGACCTACAGAGAGGAGGTTGAAGCTCTCTATGTATATGATTCAGGATTATGCCAAGAGATGTTGGGATGTGATCCCACAAGTGGGATGCCAACAGGTTATGGCTTGGGGTGAGTTAAAACGTACCTTATATGACTACTTATACATGGAGACTTTGAGGGATGATCGAGTATGAGAGTTCATGAGTTTAGAGTAGGGTACTCTCTTGGTCATGGAGTATTCATCTCACTTCATAGAGTTGTAGAATTTCACACCCATTCTAATGGGTGATGAGCTATTCCTAGCAAGGAAGTTTGAGAATGGCCTTAGGCATGACATCTGATCTCAGGTGAACATCTTCAAGTTGAAAACCACATCTTCCATAGTCAACCAGGCGATGATCATAGAGTGAAACCTAAGGGACTCTGGTGCTGTGGGCCAAGGTGGTTCGGAATCTAGATTTGGTGCTTCTCAGGCTGATAGTAAGAAGTGTCGTAGGAAGTCTACACGTGGAGATCCGAGTAGGCGAGATACACCTTCAGGTAGTTAGGTGGTATGCTACCAGTGTGGGAAGGGAAGACATACAAGACCACATTTTCTGAGAGACATAGTGGAGTTCCAATCGTACAGAAAGATGGTCCATATTCAGTGGTTATATTAGTTTTTATAATTGGAAGTTGGTGATAGGGGTTCCTCTACGACTCATTTAATAGCAGCACCACCAGTTTTTCATCAGTCTAGGAACTGGAGTTTGTTCGACCATTCAGGACGTGGTGGAGGTCATGGTCGTGGTAGAAAGTCTCTAGGATTTCAGTGAAAATAGGGTGGATCAGCTCAGGGTGGTCAGACTGGGTCACATGGCCGTGGTACAGGTCATACTTTTTCAGTGGAGAAGACCCAGTAAGAGTATGATCCCAAACCCTCTACAATTAGAGGTACAATTCTATTTGCCTCAATTTTAGATTCTTTTCTTTTCGATATAGGGGATTCCCATAGTTTCATATATTTTTCTGTTGTGGAGAGTCTTGGGCTCTATATCTTTACTTCTATAGATATCATGACTCTAGACACTCCATTTGGTATAGAATGACTAGTGTATGTTAGTGCAAGGAGTTACCTCTTGAGGTTGGTGGGTGTCACTTATTATAGGAACTCTATGTCATAGAAATGATAGGCTATGATGTCATTCTTGGAATGGACTAGTTGGTTCCCTTCTAGGTTGTGGTTGATTGCTATTGTCGTAGGGTGAGTTTCACGTCACCATAGGGTGGATTATTTCTTCATAAGGGAGAATGGGATGTCCAGGTGAGTAGAGTAGGACCCGAGCATCATGGGTTGGTAGGAGTTACATCCCAGATTACTAGTCTATATCTGGATGATCAGGGGACTTCATAGATGGACTTTAATCCAGTGGTGGATGGTTTCAGGGATTTATTTACATAGGACTTTTCAGGTTTTCCGCCGGAGTGAGAGGTAGACTTTTCTATTGAGATTGCGCCAGTAGCTGGACCAGTGTCAATTACTCCTTATGGGATGGATACACCAGAGTTGTAGGAGCTCACAAAGTAGTTAGAGGAGTTACAGGAAAAGGGTTTCATCCAACCCAGTACTTCTCCTTGGGGTTGACCTATCCTATTTGAGAAGAAGGAAGATAATACCCTCAGTCTTTGTGTGGATTATTGGAAGCTGAACTAGTTGACAGTCATGAAATGATATCCTTTGCTGAGGACCGATGATCTCCCTGATCAGCTTCACGGATCCCGGGTGTTATAGAATATTGACTTGAGACTTGGTTTTAATTAGTTGCACATTAGACCATCATATATACCTCTTATAGCATTTTAGAGTAGGTATGGTCTATACGAGTATGTGGTTATTCTGTTCGGTCTCATGAATGCACCTGCAATTTTCATGGCACTGATGAACCGTGTGTTCCATCAATACTTGGATTTTTTCATGGTAGTCTTTTTGGACGACATCTTGGTGTACTCTCACACTCTAAATGACTATGCTACCCATATTGAGATTGTTTTTAGTACACTAAGAGAGCATTGGTTATATGCTAATCTCTTAAAATTCCATTTTTGGATAGACCAAATTTACTTATTGGTCATGTTAACTCAAAGAAAAAAGTATCAGTAGACCCAGAGAAAGTGAGAGAAGTAGTTTCATAGGAGAATCTAAAGAACATCTTTGAGGTATGGAGTTTTATAGGGCTTGCTGGTTACTACATAAATTTTATATAAGACTTTTCACGCTTATAAGTGCCACTGACGGGTGTAACTAAGAAGGGTGAAAAGTACTTATGGATAGATTCCTATGATTTAGCTTTTCAGGAGTAGAAAGGGAGGTTGAATTCAGCATCGATACTAGTTTTTATAGAGCCGAGAAAGAGATATACTATTTACTGTGATGCATCAGGTATTGGGTTGGGAGTAGTTCTTATGTAGGGGAAAGGAGTCGTTGCATACAAGTCTTGGTAGTTGAGGCCACACAGGAGGAATTACCTGACACACGATCTTGAGTTAGATGTAGTTGTTCATGATTTACGTTGTTGGAGACATTATATGTTGGGAAAACATTTTTTGGTTTTCACCGACCACAAAAGTCTCAAGTATATCTTTACTCAACACAATTTTAATTTGATACAACAAAGGTGGGTTAAGTATCTTTAGTCCTTTGACTTTGAGTTTGCTTATATGACTGGGAAATGCAATGAAGTGAGTGAGTGGAACCTTATGGCTCTATTTTGTGAGATGCATTTGGAGGTGTACGACAGATAGGGGCAAACTTTTCTTTCTTCTGTAGCTGTTACCTCTACTCTTCTTGAACAAGTGATAATGAGGCAGCTATCAGATTCCGAAGCCCTCTTTGTATGAAATAGTGTGTTAGGAGAGGACCCTATTCCTGGATGTACCATAGGTGAGGATGATATCTTGTGATTTTGTGGAAGCATGTGGGTGTCAATAGGCATACACGAGGAGCTTTTGCGGGATTTTCATTCCTCAGTTTGAGAAGTTTATCCCGATGTTACCAAGATGTATCGAGATATTCATCGCCAGTATTGGTGGACAGGTATGAAGAGAGATGTTTCTGGTTTTGTGATGAGGTGTTGCACCTGTCAACAAGTGAAGGCAGAGCATCAACGACCAATAGGTATGTTACATCAGTTACCCATTCCTGAGTGGAAGTGGAATGATGTTGCGATGGACTTCATGATAGGTCTATCGAGGTCACCTTGAGGGAATGATGTAGTTTGGGTTTTCATTGATAGAATCACAAAGGTTTCTCACTTCTTGTCGATCAAGGAGACCTCCAGTGTAGATGATTTGAGAAGGTTGTACATCCGGATGATCATACTTTTTCATGGGGTTCCTCAATCTATTGTTTCAGACAAGGATGCCCATTTTACTTCTCGGGTCTGGTAGGGACTACAAAGGGCATTGGGTACACATGTACTTCTGAGTATAACTTATCATCCCCAGACAAATGTCCAGTCTGAGCATACGATACAGGTGCTGGAGGACATGCTTCGAGCATGTGTCCAAGATTTTGGAGGTTCTTGGGAGAAACACATACCTAATGTGGAGTTTTCCTACAATAATAGGTTTCAAGAAAATATTTATATGGAACCTTACGAGGATTTGTATGATAGGCCATGCCGATCAACCCTATGTTGGATAGAAGCAAGAGAGGAAGATATGCTGGGACCTAGTCTTGTCTAAGAGACCACAAAGAATATAGAGTTGATTCAGAAGAGGATGGCTACTACACTGTCACGACAAAAGTCTTATGATGATCGAAGGAGATGACCTATAGAGTTTAAGGTCGAAGATCAGGTTTTCCTATGTGTTACACTGAGGTTGGGACACAGGAGGATTAAGAGGCAGGTTAAGGTTTCACCGAGATACGTCGGGTCATTTGAAGTTTTGGAGAGAGTCAAAACAGTTGCCTATCGATTTCAGTTACCTCATAGGTACCGAGATATGAATGACGTCTTCCATGTTTCTCAGATATGACGTTACTTCTCAAACTTGTATCATGTTTTCTAACCTAAGGAGGTTGAGTTGGATGTGGATGCATCGTTCAAGGAGCATTCTATCTAGATTTTTTATCGCAGTGCGAAGGTTCTCTATGGCCGGTCTATTCCTTTGGTACGGGTACTATGGAAACGCAGGCAAGTACATGATGAGACTTAAGAGAGGGAGACCGATGTGCGATCACAGTGGCCAGAGCTGTTTGAGGATTCTTCTTCTACTTCTCCTTGCTAAGGAAATTCGGGGGTGGATTTATTTATAGGGGGAAGTTTTAATAACCCAAATCATATCTTGAGGTATGGATCTTGTTTTCTGGTGTTTTTGTGAAAAAGAGTAGTTTTTTTAAATTTAAGGAGGACACACCGTGTACTTAGGAGTACATGACATGTACTTGGTTTCCACGGGTAGCCATGTACTGACTATGTAACAGCCGAGTACAAGGCCATGTGGGGTGACCTGGAGACCACCTAAACCAGGGCCTGTTAAAGGAATATACATACCATGTAATTTTATAGGACACACCATGTATATTTATTTTTAATTGATTAAATGGACTGGGGTCACATCTAATCGACATAAACATCTTCTTCCTAGCTCGTCTCATCTAGGAGCGACAGATATCACCAATTATTCTTGGAGACCCCGATCGACCATTCGTTCTCTAAATCAACCGCCATAGATTGTGTTAGAATCACCACAGTGAGTTCTTTCTTCATCTGGAGCCTCTTCTCTTGATTCCTCCTCTTTAGTAAGATATTCTTGGTTGAACATTTTGGACATTTTTGTATATCTACGGAGTTATAGGTCAATTCAAAGGGTGATGTTCAACTATATCAATCGTACAATGTCAAGGTAGGTGTTTTGTGACTTTCCGTATATTTTCTTTTAATTATATGTGAAAAAGTTCCCAATACCCTAGTTTAGGGTATTGCATGTTTAGGGAATTTAACCCTATTAGTGTCTGCTATGCCTTGTTTTCTTGTGTATGGGTTTTTGATTGTAAATAGGGTTGTTTACCTTGCTATGGATGTGTTTTTCCATGTTTGATTTGATATTGGCCGTTGGGTCTACAATTTCCTGTTAGGCTGTTATACTTTCCATGCCTAGTATTATTAGGATAGAGTTGATATTATATGACATGCTTGTGATTTGCATTGTAGTTGCTTATCTAAGTAGTATTTGTGATTTAACATAGCTGTGGAATATCTTTTTTGTATGATTTCTTTACACAGGGCTATGGGAACCTGGTGTAGTGAGACCAGAGGGGGAATTGATGTTGAGGGCTTCCCCAGAGTGTTTGTTATACTTTTCATGCTGTGAGACCATAGGGGGGATTAACGATGAGTGCTCCCTCTGAGTGTCTACAATTATCATTACGAGACCATAGGGGGAATTAATGTTGAGTGCTTCCTCAGAGTGTCTATAGTTTATCATTAAAAGACTATAAGGGGAATTGATAGTGAGTGCTTCCTCAAAGAGTCTTTGTTTGCATGAGACCAAAGGGGTTAGACTATGTAAGCTATCCCGGGGGGTCGTTATATCTTTATTATTGAATGATAAGTTGAACCAGAGGGGTTAGGCTGTGAGAACTTTACTAGAGGGTTACTTGTAAATGATTGGTTTAACATTAAATAAATGTAAATTAATGTGTTTGAAACTGTAAGACTGTTTACTTTTGAGTACATCCTTGTTTATTAATTCATTTTTTTATATTTGCCTGTTATATATATTAACTGACAATTAGGCACATATCTTTGGGTGTTTTCCTACTAGGATTCGTCTCACACCCTGTTTGGGTCATGCTTTTGGGTTCAAATAGATTATATTGTTGTAGGTATAGATAAGGGAAAATGCCCTTTTACTTTAGGTACTTGATTGCTGTGGAGTTGGAGAGCATGGGACCAAGTTGAGGCTTGCGATTCTTCTGGAGTTGTTTACTTGCTTTCTTTTGTACTTTGATTTTTTATTTTATTCTTGCATTGTGACTTGTTTGGATGATTTCCTAGATACTTGATACATGCATCATGATTTATATATATATGATGTAGTTGTTTATTTACTTTCAGTCTTCCATTGTTCACTATTATATGGTATTATTACTGCTTCCACTACTGTAATCTGTTTATTTCCACTGTGTTACTCTACCAATGAGGGAATAGTTTCCCCACTATGAAACCCAATGCCCTTGCTTCTAGTTAGAAGCCTCTGGAATTCAGGGAAATGTTCTTGAAATGATGTGACCAACCGGGTATAGGGCACCTCTAGGTGGCACCTGGAACTAGGATGTTACAGAAATACCTAGAGGAAAACACCCTTTATATTGTAATTGGAATCACTATTTAATGGTAACTATTTTTTTTTTAAATTTTAAGAATAAATAGTTCATAATAACTTATTCATTTAATTCTCTAGTTTGATGAGTTACCATTCCCCAGTTATGACGTACTATTATTTACAAGATCCAATTGGAATTTCATGTAACTATGACCAAAATTTTATATTTGGAATCAGAATGAAACTTGTTCCTATATGATGGTTTGATTATATGGGTTACCCTTCCTAATTTATAAAGTCACATACAATTTATATGTTTTTATTGTCGCCAATTTAATCAAAAACATAAACTATTCATCCCATGTAACCAATGGTCTATTTCTCAAACATGTCATAATTGGTTAATTAGGGTTCCATCATCAAGCTATACTAAAAAAACCACTTAGGTTGATGTAAAACTTTAATAACCAATATTATGTATCATAAGTATGATAGAACATGCTATCATAGATCAATAATTCCAAAAAAATGTAAATAATCATAGAAGAATGGTATAGAAGTAAGCTTATTGAATCTATACGTAAACATGATACACAAATTAATGTGGCACAAAATTATCTAGTAAAGAAATGCAATGTACATGGAATGGAATATACATGACATGCATATATATATATATATATGCATTCAATGATTCATGAGTCTAATGCCTCCTTTTCATACTAGGCCAAGGGTAAAAGTGAATCCATATCCATAATAATTGAGGCTATACATCATGTGCATCACCCACTAGTGAAATCAACACAGCTATAATAGGAATAACCCGGAACAATAATACCTCATCCTAGGTAATTTTTATTTTCCCTTTACATGGGTTATCTACTATCAGAAATAGGATCAAAACCAAATTCTGACACATTCCTAGTCTCTTATATACCTACCTAAACAGTAAGAAAAATGAAAAAAGATGCTTTGATACCACTTTGTGTCATCCCATCTTGGCTCACTCGATAACATTAGCTAAACCAATGGACACATGACCTTAAGAATTTATCCCATATTCTATAGGATATAGACTAGTAGTAAGGGTTAGTGAGAGTAAGGTGGATAGACTATAACCTAATGATCAGAGTGTGGAACAATGATAATATAATAATAACGAACAATATAATCACAATAAATAACCAGTAACATAATAAGTAAATCATCCAGATACAATACATAAACTTATAAAACCATATCCAATGTCATATAAAAAATGTTGATCATATCATGCTATATAAAAAGGAAATATATGAGAAATAAATAATAATACACATACAAAATTATATACAAAAAATGAAAAAAATATCAAAATCTATCTCCAATAGAATCAAGAGAATAAGTTTAATCTTCTACTCTCATACTCTCTCCTGGCATATAAATCTAGAATCCAAATATAGAACCATCCCTTAATAGCTACCATAAACCATGAAGTCTATCTGGATACCAATCGGTGGCCCAAAAAGGGTGTGAGATATACTCAGTAGGCTACCACCAAAAGTTTCTATAATAAATCCAGTCCATGCATATATGATGTAACCATATACATATATAACAAGTATGAATCTTTAATTATAAGTTATGAAATCCAATCTATAAAAATATTCTATAACAAGAATTATAGAAATGATGGATAACTATACAATATAGAAAATAATTAACTTTGGCCTACACCGATATGTAAAGTTTCATGAAAACATGACATACACTGAATAAATTATGTATCAGACCTATAAGGGACAATACCCAAGTCTAATGAAAAGGGAATACTCTTTGAGTCCAGAGAGATCATCCATAGCAAAAACGGTGTAATCTAGACCTACATGGTCCAGGAACTCCGAGCCCATGGCTATGGTATCCTCTTGGAGTCCACAGAGATCATCTACAAAAAACTCATTAAAGTCTATGGTGGAGCCCTAAGACCATGTCCTAGGTGGTCTAATAAACCAAATCTAAGGTAACAATCTAGCACATCCAATATATAATACATAAATGGGTAATCAATTCCATACTGTATCATCCATTATCAATGTCATTAATATAAAGTATTGAAGGGACAAGTTAGTGTCCACGACCTTATCAGTTGAAATTTTCATAATCACTTCATCAACTATTTCACACACAAGTGACAAGGGAGAAGTCCATGTTAGTTAACATGCCATTTTTTTCCATTTAGTATCCCATATTCAATTCTTTAATTAATTCACATAATACTAATAAAAAGAAGGTCCATGTTAGTGTCCATTACCCTTCACCAATCAATTTAATTATTATGTATAAATTAAGGGACTATCCATTTCACTCCACAAATCCATATATTAAATTTAATTACTCTTTTTAATTATGAATGATATGGTACTAAACAATGTACTCAACCACTAAAAATTAATTTAGTTAAAATATAACTCCATTTGATACATGAAGAGATCAAATCATCCCATGGGTGGTGAAAACATGATCATTAAAATGAACCCACCTCAAAAGTGGTTTGGGTTAAGGTTTCCATTCTTACATATGAGTGTAATAACATGTTTAAATAATGGCTTAAAAATCCAATTTAAGGGTCTATTAAAACTGGGAAGTTCTGGCACACAATACTATAGTGAAAGCTATAAAACACTGAGACATTAAGAGAAAAGTTATAGACCACCAACCTTATGGCGGTTAAAGAACCCTTATTTAGTTTCATCTTCTGATTTCCATTACAATAGAAGAAAATAGAAAAATAGAAAAACACCTTGGAAATAGGTTATATTAGATTGTATAGATTTAATGTTGAATATGGAGAGATAAACCGAGATGGTAAGGTAACATACTGAATCAATTATTGATATGATTAAAACATGATGAACAATAGACCGATAAGATCTAGGATTAGGGATATGCTTCAAACCCTAGGTGGATTACATGGTGGAGCACAAATTGGGGAGGGTTACTGTGTATCGAGAATAAATAAAGAGGGGGTGAGAATTATAAGGACATAAGGGTAAAAGGTAATTTTTATCTTATTTAATGGGGTGCATGGTTTAGCTGCATGTTTGGCCAAACCATGTGACAACCATGTGACAACACTATCCAAGGGAACTACCCCCTAACATGATTAATCACACAATTTTAATTACCATGTGTAGCCAAGTAAAATACCCTATAGAAAATGTCTAAAAAAATCTACATGGTCACGTGTCCTAGGATGAATGGTTTTATAAACCATGTGGCACCCTATAAGGTCCACATGTCTGAGGTTAATGGTTAGTACTAACCGTGTACTAATAGTTTACCTCACTCCATTCTTCCAAAAATCATAGTTTCGAGATTCGAACATGCCCTCAACACTCTCAAAACCTTCCTTAAAATTATAGGTACATTTCTATTCATAAAAAATATGTTTAAAATGAAAATTAAAGGGTTGATACCACATTATAAAATCTAGTATCTTACAGTTACACTCATATTATTCTCTTTGAGCACATTCATTTGTTAATCCTTATGTTTACCCTTACCGAGCGTTTATTCTCAACCTTTTTATTTTATCTATTTACATGAGTTATAAAAATTATGTTAAATTAATTATGTCTCAAAAGGTTTCATGTGTGAATAATTTTATGGGAGATGTTGAGGAAATAATGTAGAATTAGAAAAAGTGGATACATTCGGGAAAATACTCATGTTAAGACCCGAGTATTGTTGTGTAAGATTTTATCCTAATTCTATAAAACTATAAACAAAAAATATCCTTGGTAATGTATGTGATCCAATATTTTTATTTGATTTTGTATGACTTTGATGACAAAAATTGCGTCACATATACTTTTATCAAATGTAGAAATGTAAATAAAATGTTTATAAAAACAAATCTAGGAGCGTTTGTTCGGGGATTTTATAGTTGGTGTTTTAGGAAAGGTTTATACCAATTTGGTGATTATGATGTTTTCTTATTAGGTTATCTTAAGAGTTATAGAAACCATCATGGTTTTATATGTTTAAGTTTTATTGTATGTCTGAATTATTGGAAAATCCATCCAAGGTTTTATGTGATGGGGGTTTTGAGGTGATTAATGATATTTTGGAATATGTTCTATTAGGTTGAGGTATATTAATACCTTAGTCTTAATGTGGATATTATTTCCAAATAATTATATTAAATATTTTTTATTTTTAAGGTAAAAGGTATGCAATAAATTTTTAGGTTAAAAATTTCCTTAATGTTGAGGTTATTGAAGTTATTTGGGATATATGGTTTTTTATTTATGTAATTATCTATTTTAAACCTTTTGTGATATTGATGTTATTTATAGATACATGTTAAATTTATCATAGATGAATATATGATAAAATCATTCTAATATTTGGGTTTTAATTTTAGTTTAGAATATTTTGAATAATTTTAAGGACGGTTATTTATGGAATGATTCAGTTAGAACATTGAGTATTACTATTGAATTTTGGGGATATTGTATTATTTTTTAATATAAAGGTTTATTTATTATGTGAATTATCTACATTGTGCTAACCATTTTGGTTTTGGTTAATGTATATTGAAAGGAATAATAGATTGTTACCCTTTTTTGGATTATGTGATCCATTAGAAGTTGATTTTAGTACTTCAAGAATGAAAACTTCATGTTGAATAATCATAATTTGAAGAAAAAGATGACTAAATAGTGAGGGATTCATGGGTTGGTATGGAAAGGGGAATGTTGTGGATGATGATTTGAGTAGGAAGTCATGGAAGGGTGTTTTTTTGGGAGTATGTGGTTTTTTGGAGATAAATTGAAGAGTTGAAAGCCTTACACTTAGATGAAAGGGTGGATGATGGTAGAGGATGTTTGTTTCAGATGATAGTGAAATATTATTTGATGCAGTAGGTGGAGGAGTCTCAGTGGGAGACTCAAAGTTAGAGGTGATGTTCTATCGTGTTGGCCATGGTGATGATTTGGAGGGATGGTTGGAGGATGGTCATAACCAGATGTTGTTTCATGAAAGGTTGTTTTTTCTGATAGCAATGCACGAGGGAATTCTTCATGAGTTCCATAGCTCACCCTTAGCGGAACACTCGAGAATTTATAAGATGTATCGTGGATTGAGGCTTCAGTTTTGGTGGCTTAGGGTGAAATGGTCAGTGGTGGAGTTTGTGGAAAAGTGTTTTCACTACTATAGATATACCCTTTAACAATGCACAAATAAGATTTTAACAATACTGAAAAATAACTATTAATAATAGTGATGATAGTGGGGGGTGTCATCTTTATTAGTGTTAAAAAAGTGCTGATAAAGGGGGGCCTTTATCCATACTAAAAAAGCACTGATAAATAACACCCTTTATCAGCACTAACAATAATGTTGATAAAGGCCTAGGTGGCTTCAATGTGCTATTAATATAACAACACACCCAAAAAACCCCGTAATTTCAAACAATGATATATACAACCTATAATTTTAGACAATTCTATATACATTTAATTGACCTCAAGAATACAAAAATTTCTACCCATTGTATATAAAAAAACACTATTTACATTTCAAACAAATTTTTATATAATTACATTTACAATTATCTAACAAACATTTTAAAACATTAATATTTCATCTTTTGACAACCATGATCCCGTCTCAAAAATGTTCACCCATGGTATCAATTGCTGAAAAAATCTTCTCAACATGATAAAAATACTCCATCTATATAATAAAACAAATATTATGTTAGTAATACTATAAATAAATAAATTACACATTATTATGAAAGAATACATTAATAGAATGTCAATATTTAATAAAAAAGACACATTTGGTGTTATACCAGTCCCATCATGTGTCCTATTAAGGTGGGTTTGATTTATAAACTTCCCAAATGAGTGAAGGATTGTTTTCTTGAAATATAAAAACAATCCAAATGTGTTTGATCAGTTTTGAGTATGTCACTTGTTCTTTTACTAAAATTAATGTTAATTTTAAATAATGATACATTTAGAGTTATACCGGTCACACCATGTGTCAAATTGAGGTGCGTATGATTCCTACATGTCACAAATTACTGATGGATCATTATCCTGAAGTATCAAAACAATATAAATGAATTTTCTCAGTTTTCAGTATGTAAGTTGTGCTTTTTTACTAAAATGTCATTTCAAACTAAAAACATGCATTATGAGTCATACCGATCACATCATGCATCAGGTTGACATGAGACTGCTTCATATGCATCATAAATTACTTTTGAATCATTTTAATAAATTATCAAGACAATCAGAGTGTGTTTTATTGGTTTTTAGTGAGTGAAATGTTTTGAACTAAAATATCAATTTTAAACTGATAATGGACACTTTTAGTCATACCGGTCACACCGTGCATCGGATTGAGGTGTGGATGATTCTTACACATCAAAAAATGACTCATAGATCATTTTCCTAGAGTATCAAAACAATCCAGATGCATTTTCTTGGGGTTGAGTATGTCATTTGTTCTTTTTTACTTAAATTAATGTTAATTTTAAATAAAAAGAGACATTTGGAGTCATACCGGTCAAACCATACATCGTATTAAGGTGAAGTTGACTCATACACATCATAAATGACTCATGGATCATTTTAATAAAATATAAAAACAATACGAACACATTTGTTTGGTTTTAATTATGCCACTTCTTCTTTTTTACTTAAATTAATGTCAATTTTAAATAAAAAGACACACTTTGAGTCATATCGGCCACACTGTGCATCATATTGAGGTGATATTGAATCCTACACGTCACAAATGACTCATGGATCATTTTACTAAAATATAAAAATAGTAAAAATGTGTTTTATTGGTTTTCAATATGTTACTCATTGTTTTTACTTAAATTAATGTCAATTTGAAATAAAAAGGGACACTTTGAGTTATACTGGCCACACCATGTGTTGTATTGAGGTGTGGTTGATTATTACACATCAAGAATGACCTATAGATCATTTTCCTAAAATATCAGAACAATATGAATGCATTTTCTTGGTTTTTAGTATGTCACTTGTGTTTTTTTACTGAAATGTCATTTCAAATGAGAAACACGCATTATGAGTCATACCAGTTGCATCGTGTGTAAGTTTTACATGAGACTACTTCATACACATCACAAATGACTTATGAATTTATGTACTAAATTATCAATAAAATATGATTTCATTTTCTTGGTTTTCAACGAGTGACACGTTTTGGACTAAAATGTTAATTTTAAACTAATAAAAGACACTTTTAGTCATACCAGTCACACCGTGCATCAGATTGAGGTGCGGTTGATTACTACACATTAAAAATGACTCATGTATTGTTTTACTCAAGTATCAAAACAATAATTTTTTTCTTGGTTTTCAGTATGTCACTTTTTATTTTTTACTTAAAGTAATGTCAATTTTAAATAAAAAGGACACCTTGAGTGATACTGACCACTTGTTCTTTTTTTCTTAGTTTTGAGTAGGTCAATTTCTCTAATACCAACTATATTGAACCAAACATTTCATACATAGATATCACATCTTAGTAGATTAATATTACTTACATAACATAATGATCCATGCCAGAATAGTTTAGGTCTAGTGCTTTTGGAAACATGGAAACATGAAAACATAAAGAACTAGTTCCTAAGAGTCTCTCATTAAGTTGTTCTTTACTAGAATCCTTTGTAGAAATATCATTTCTAAAACCATTCTTAATAATCTAAGGATATGAAAAATAATATAGGGTGATCATAGATTCTAAATAAGTGTAAAAAAGGGAGATATCAATGATCATATAAGGATATCATGAGAATAAAGATGTTATAATGTGATATTAATAGTATAAATTCATACCCTACATATCATAGATCATAATAATGAGTCATGGATCAAATCATGGTAGTTCATAAGACATGAATATTAAAGGATAAAATAATATTATAAACTAAAAACATACACTTCGAGTCATATCAAGCACACTGTGTATCAGATTGAGGTGAGACTGATTACTACACTACTCAAGAAAATGTTCATGATAGATATTTTGAAAATTCATAATTTTCATTCAACTACTGAAAAATCCCTTGGTAGATACATCATTACGATTCACATCACATTTCATACAACATGGGGTTTCCTCTTCCACCCTAAAGGAACATTTTTTCTCTTTTCTGGATTATTGTAGATTGTTGAAAGAAAAACACGACTTCCCAAAATATCTATAAAAAAATAAAAAGAATTAGATAAAAATGTTATGGAAATTAAATTACAAATAGTAGATAAAATGATGACAAAATTAATAAATTACATTAGTAGTAGGAATTCACCTTTATATATTCTTGACCCTTTTCCTTGTTGTCATTATCTCAGTTGCATCCTCAAAGTCTAATCTATCACGAGCATGATCAGTTTCGAATGAACCTCCTTGACTCGAACAAAGGAATCCACCTATATAAGAAGAAAATTATTATGTGAGAAATACTAAAATAAGTAAATTAAACATAAATTTGGAAAAAAACACTACTTTTATGGAAGTCACATCTTTATGATATTTGTGTATATTCTTCCATCAGGTATGCTGCCCATTAGTTTCTGAGAACATCTATATCGTCTTGTGAATATGAATCTTTTTTACCATCATACTAGTACTAGAAAAATATAAATACACAACGGATTAGTAAATATTTTAAATGAAATAATAATTATCTTAAAAAATACCTCTTTAGAGATCTTAGTTTGTTCATGGAATACAATCTCTCATAAATTTACAAATATAATTACCACAATATTTTCGATTAGTTTGTTTCAGAAACTATAGAAACATTGAGTAGAATAAGTAATTTATCTTTATATGTGTTTGGATAGTGAAATATTATTATATATACCCTGATACTTGTCCAGTCATATAACTTGTCTTGGTCCTTGTGCTTAGCCCTTGGGCACATTCCTTGTTTTTCATGATATTTATGCACCTCCCTATCATAACAAAATCATCATTAAAATATAATATAAATTATATAACTTCATTTTTAGTTCTAAAAAACACCATCACGTGTGGAAGGTTTGTTGGATATCCATGCATTGAATTCAGAAAAAAAATATTTAGAGTATCCAAATTTACCGCAATGAGAATCCAATACTACCTAAAAACACAAAAAATAATAAGTAATTAATGAAATGAAAATATATTTTATATGATTAAATTTTATTGTTTTAGCCCTATATCATTGGTATGGAATAGAGTCTATTATCTAGAAGTTTTCTTTCAAACAATTTGACCAGACCTGCCACTATTTCATCCTTTTTTTGGTATCTATTTTTGGTTTTTATATAGAGGTGATGTGAGGACTAATTAGTCCATTTTTTTCATGGGAAAATCCCTTCAATTGTTTTTCATATATACGTCTTCTAAAAATATGAATTATATCTAATCATAATTAACATATTATATTATCTTTTGTAAAATAAAATCATGAAAACATACCTCATGTATACATTTTCAACTGATCCACTTAGCCAATTGTAGTCGAGGATTTCACTTACATTCTAAACACCAGTTAAGTCTTGTTTTTCCTCTCCATACATATTTTATTCAAAATAAACTATGTGATTACGACCATATTATAACTTTTTATCCACATGAAACTTTAATGCTAGTAAATATTGATATAGAGCGGGCGAGGTAATGGTGCTTTCGATAGATCTTTTTGATCATTTTGTTGATCCTTTAGATGGTTTTGATCCAGTCTTTCATTTCAAACCTTCCCTTTGTCCATCTGTAATAACATTCATTGGTTCAAACATTTTTTCATTAATTTTTAAAGTTTTATCTTTAAAAATAAATTATAAATGAATACCTACTTGTTGACATGTTTTCTACAAGATGTGACAACCATGTAATGAATGTTCCAATAGCTTTTTCGACCGTATGAATATCTTACTCATTAATTGGAATAGGTATCTCATTTCTCAACACATGGTCTATTCTAATCGACACTCTCACATGACCTATTGGCAGTGGTCTACTGTGCAACATTTTTTTTTTCAATATTGAGCACCGTATCCCTTGTTATAGGGTGATAGGTGGGGGTTGATAGATATAAATCATAGTCATTATCACCATATATAATATTAGTATAATAAAGTTATTAGTGTATATTTGATTAAAATAAAAAAAACATTTATTAGAATATTTATTACCTCATCTTAGACATCTCTTTGAGTGTAATGGATCACCTCATAGCTGGTGGGGGGGTAGGGTGGGATCTCCACGCGATGGTTGTTCTTGAGTTCTTTCTTCTCTTTTCTTCCCACCCATAAAAGTTTTCACCATCTCTCTCTGGAATTGGATTTGTTTTTCAGGTGTATCTAGTATTTCTCTCATCCATTTTATTTATTCACTTTGATCCTCTTGTTTTTTTCTCAAAATATGTTTGGGGGTGTCACACCAAAACTTGAACCTCTGACAAAACCATACTGTTCTGGCCATTGATAATATGTGTTCATCCGATACAGGTGTTGATGATTCTTGTGACTATGTAAAATAGAAAATATAGGAAAATAAGTGATCATTGTTATGTAATAGTGATTTAAAGAAAAACAAAATTTTATTATGTAATACTTACACATGTTTCCCACAATTTTTGTGTGTTTTCAACTATTAGTATCCCGTATTTATTTACACGTGCCTCCTTTCATATAACATGGAATGGAATGGATGTGGATTTGGATTTGGAGCCATCAATCTACATGTAAATATAGGAATATAATTATTGTTTTGTTTCATGTAACATAAAAGTATTATGGTAGATTTAAAACATGTACCAATTTTTTTCAAGTAAAGCATACCCCATCATTACTTTACGGTAGGGGTATGCTGGTTTTTCTTATTGTTCCTTATTTATAATACTTTGTTGTTGTTTCATAAATAATTTTTTTTTCAATCAAAGTGATGAAAACACACATCGTCCAAAAATGTATTACTTGACACAATGTACCTAAAAAGACACATTTGTATGATATTCAGTAAATGAATCCCATGCTTCTTGGGTTATCAGGTGTGCATTGATAAGTGGTGGGTGAAGGTTTATGTTCCCTTCATCATCTTTAATATGATGTATAGTTATAATTGTGTGAAATACTCTGTGAATATTTCTAGTAAGAATTAATACAAATTTCTTATGGGAGTCATCTACTATAAATGCACTCTGAAATGGATGATGAAGAGTAATTAA
The DNA here is from genome assembly GCA_963277665.1 of Viscum album. Taxonomy (NCBI): domain Eukaryota; kingdom Viridiplantae; phylum Streptophyta; class Magnoliopsida; order Santalales; family Viscaceae; genus Viscum; species Viscum album. Next base: position 1,062,859,563 of record OY728136.1, read on the forward strand.
ATGTTTCATTATTTTATTTTTTAGTAAACTAAATAAATGAGTTAATAATATTACCATAATCTATTCCCACATCAGTGTCTTGAGTGTGGGTACAACATGGTGACACAAATCTACATCAATCGTCACATGTTACTGAATGATGATTCTAAGGTAACTACTAAACATGGACTTGTTGGGGTTAACATGTTGGTACCATGCATTCCATACGACCTCATATTTGATGCCTTTGATTTTAGTCTTAATGTTTTTTGATAACACCATTAAACTAAGACACTCCTTTTTTTCTACATCATCATTCTTTCATCACCTACCATTTCCTTATATTCAACATCATCAATATGTTTTTCCTATAACGTAGTAGCATCATCATGTGCAGATGGTCATTGTAGCTCTGTATTGGGAGTATCAACATGTTGAGAAACCTTTTATTCCTTAGGCATGGGAGCACCAACACCTTGAACCTTTACACAGCGAGCAATAATAGGTTGAGATACTTGTTGTGCCTCAGTATTGGGAGCAACAAAACTTGGAGAATTCATTATTTGCATAAGTGGTTTTACATTTAATATAGAGTATATAAATGTATCATCAATCATCACATTAGGTAACATGATATATATTGCAAAAAAATAACATGGTTATTGAACTCTTTTTTTAAAATATTGATGGGATTTGAACTCTCTATTTACTATTCAAATACATTTGTTGTGGTCTTCTATGACATACAAAATGTCATCTACATTGGGACCACTGTGAAATGATTGTGATGTCCCAATGAAAGGGTAATCCCCAGTTGAATTTTCATCTGACCCTTTAGTGGTTTTGGTCAATAATAAAAAAATTGACCACTTTTGGTTTGCGGGATCTAGAACATAAAATACTTGTACTTATTATGTTGCCATTACAAATAGTTCTTCTTTGTACCCTTACTTACTGAAATCAACTTTCTTGAATCTTAATTCATCTATTTTAACATAACTCCTATTATAAACCCACTTGAATTGAAAAATTAGAATTTGGAATTTTGTATAATCCAACTCCCATATTTTATTGATGATGCCAAGGTATGACATATTAGAATAAATTAGATTTCTATCCTTAGTACCAGAAACATGAATTTATTTATCCATAAGTGTAAATCCACTATTTTTCATGGTACTGTCATCATCATATTCATTTGGAAAAGAAATATATATTGTGTGATTTGGTCATTTTTCTAGAGTTCTTATTGAAGTTGATCTCAATTCAATTCTTATAGATTCAGTTCTGTTGCTTACTACTGATTCGTGGTTAGAACTCTCAATAGATTTTGTGAAGAAGCTTTCCTTTTTCAAGATATGTGGGAATATAGGGAACTTGGATTCATAATTCTAGGATTTTTTTGTTCCAACTACAAGAAGAATGGTTACACTATGGTAAATTGAAAATTTATTATTCCTTTGGATGAGAATATGAATAATGGGGAAGTATTGAATCCCATGATAATACAAACATCTTTTCATGTAGTAGATGATGATGTTCAACCACTGGATTGACTTCCTGTCGAACCTGGTAATCATAAGTAGGATGGTCTTGATGAAGTCATTTAAAAATAGGGTGATGCACATGGTGGTATTGAGAAGGAACTCTAGAGGGTTAACCCTATATAGAGGTCTTGTAAGAAAAAACTTTGGTCAGATATTGTTGTTGAGGGCCATAATGTGGATGAAGCCTCAAATAGTAAAGGTAAACAAAACCTAGAGCATCCAATGATTATATCTCCTGATGAAGTATGGAATGATTAGGTTTTTAAACATTCCCTTGGTGGGAATGTAGCAACCATGGAGGATACCACTGTCCTTCCAGCGTCTGGGGATAGTCCTCTTTCAGGGCATGGTGAGAAAATGAAAATTGATCAATCTATTGATTTTGGGAAAGATGTTTTGAAAGGGGCATGGAAAAATCCCAAGTCTTGGAAATGAGATCTTTATCTAAAATCTCATGGTCGGGGATGTGGTCATGGTGATTGGGATGAAACATGGGGGAGTGGCTGTTCTTCAAGCCAACTAACTATGGACTAGGAAAATCTTAGAGAGAACTATTCTGTACTCTTCAATAAGAGTAATTCCTAGTCATAGTGGGAATATTATGATGATTCCTCTGATCATAGTTATGGGGATGCCTAATTCCCTTCATTTCTAGTTCTATTTTATGGATGAGGTCTTATCTCTGTTTGACCAAGTCCTTATTTGTTTCCGTTTTCATTTTTATTTTCTAATAATTGTTTCAGTGGAGGCTCTCCTTTCTCCTAAACCTTTTGAGTATATTTATTATTTAATTATATTTATTATCATATTATAATTATTTAAATATATATATAATTATAATCTTATAAATTATTTTTTAAAACATCTATATTTGAATTATTTAAAAAAATATATTAACTATAAACATGCATTTTTTATTTAATGTATACAAATAAACATTATTTGTGAATATAAATATAATAATTCTATATACATTAGTAATAATTTTTATTAAATTTTTTATCATCACTGAAAAAGGGTAGATTTATCAGTACCTTTAGCTAGAACTAATAAATTCCCCCTTTTATCAATGCTTTCTGCTTAGTGCTGATAAAATCTAGTTTATCCATTGACCAGATTTGTTGTAGTATTTATTTTCATGCAAGTAAAGATTGAGAATCCTATTGTTTATGGTTTTTTGTTGCCCTTAGATATTCCTGAGTGGAAATAGGATGACATGTCAATGGATTTTGTCACAGGGTTACCTAGAAATCAAGGAGGTTGTGATGTTATTTGGGTGGTCATGGATCAGTTGATAAAATAAGCTCACTTATTAGCGATCAAGGAGTCAGGAACAGTGGATTATTTGGCTAAGAGGTATGTGGATGAGGTTGTGAGGTTGAATGGAGTTCTGCGGTCCATTGTCTCGAATCTGGACACACGATTTACATCATGAGTCTGGAGGGGATTGCAGCATTCTTTTAGCACTCAATTACATCTCAACACTACTTTCCACCCATAAAAAGATGGTAAGATGGAACGGACTATCCGGACATTAAAGAATATATTGCGAACATAAATCTTGGAAATTATGGGATCATGGTCACAACACCTTCCCTTGGTTGAGTTTTATTATAATAATAATTATCACTCTTCTATTTGTATGGCTATGTTTGAAGATTTGTATAGATGGCCATGTCATTCTCTATTGTACTAGATGGAGGTTGGGGATATAGTCATTCTTAGTCCTGATGTAGTACAGATCATGACATAGAAAGTTCAACTTTTTAATTAGATGATGAAATTAGTGTAAGACCAATAAAAATATGATGCCAATCGTAGAAGGAGTCCCTTAGAGTTTGAGTTTGGGAACCACGTGTTCTTGAAGGTTTCCCCTCGACATGGGTAGTGGAGGTTTGGTAGAGGGAGTAAGCTTTCTCCTAGGTTTGTTGGGCCCATTTAGGTGTTGGGGTGAGTTGGTGAGATTATGTATCGGTTGTCATTGTGACCATGGTTGGAGAGGATCCATGATGTATTTCATTTATCTCAGCTTCATCAATATATTCATGATGAATCCCATGTAATTGATATGGAAGATTTAGATATCGAGGATGATGTGATGTTTGTGGAACAACCAGTAGAGATCCAGGATCACCCAGAGAAGACATTGTGTGGACAAACCATTTCTTTAGTTCATGTGTTGTGGAGGCATGGTGTCCTAGCAGAGAGTATTTGGGAGTGATAGATATAGATGCATGCCTAGTACGTAGAGGTGTTTTGAGTTTTTATTTACACTATTTTAGTTTGTGAAGTGATGTTTGTATCCTTTTGTTTTATGATATGATCTGTTTCCTTGGTTTGTGATGTGTGTGGTGAGATGTGTGATAAATTACTAATGTATGAAAAGGTAAGGAACTGATTCGTAATCAATAAAAATTAACTGTAATGTGATTAAATTTGTGCGGATGAGTCAATGATTCCCATAACAGATAATATATTAACATGGAAGACGTAATTCTCCTATTCATGTATTCGGGACAGTGTGGTTAGTTGGTTGTAGAGGTTGTTGGTTTGGGCTCTATAGAGGATGAGATAGTTTTTCAGTGGTGATGTGGTAGTTTGGTTGTGTGGGAGGAGGCAGCTTGTGATTGTGCAGTGTGTTTTTTGTCCCTTTGGGTTAGTGTGTTTAGATAGAGGTAGTGTTTGAGGTATGATAAGATCTTTGAGAGGTATATTGTGGGACGGCTGTTTGGACCCTTTTTTTTATGTTCTTGGTTTTGGATTATTGAGGGAGGGAATCATTTTAGTGGTATATGATGTAATGGTTAGTGCCATACCAATTTGTTACTTTTCTAGTTTTGGTTGTTGGAGGTGTTTGGGGGAGGTTCTGGGAGTTTTCGTGGGATTTGAAGGTGCTACAGAGATACTACCGGAAATACATATCATGTAAGTGTATTAAACAGTGTGAAAGTTTGTTTCATGGCTTGTTCAGGGATGGTTCACAATGCATGAATTTTGGGGTTAAATAATAAAAAGGTGTTGCATTTTCAGCAAAACTGAACCCTGAGGATTACATGACGTGAAATGGGATTACACGTTGTGCAAACCCCCATTACAGTGAAGTTTTAAAAGTTATTTTACCATCAAACCTTCATTAATTTGGCTATGGTTTCTTCTTCTTCTCATTTTGGGTGAACCCTAGGTGACCTGAGGATTTATTCAAGGACTCTCCCTCCATCTTTGATATGTTGGTCTTTGTAGTTGTTCATTGTAAATCCATGGTTGATCTATGGTAGGTTCTTCTCCTTTATTGGTGTTTTTATTTCGTTCTTCTCCTGGGAATTTACTACAGTGATTTTGTTATGGTTTTCAGTGTGTGTTGGGTTTATTTTTTTAAGGTATTTGGTTGTGGTTTAGGTTTATCCATGGTTTTATAGGGTGCAATGGTGGTTTTCCGGCGTTCTTCTTCGCCATATGGTGCACAACAATTCAGCAAAGATTTTTTTAGGTAGGTATTCCCTAATTTCTCTTTATTGTGTATCAAGCAGGAGGGGTTTATTTTTTAATCTATGGATCATGGTTTTTAGCTTAATTAAAGATAAATAGTTGGTTAAATTGAAATGTAAAGGGGCAAAGGGTTTTTTATTTGCATGTTTTTACAGCTTTATTTGTTATTTTTGATATTGTGATTGTTTAGGCTTGATTCCCCACTAAAAATTATGGTAGTTGGGGCATTTGTTTCACTAGATATATGTATTGTGACTACTGTGATTATTTCTATATCACCCTAAATATAAATTGTTTAATTTCTTATACTTAGATAATTCAATGGATGCCCCAGGATTTTGGTTTTTGTGTTAACACCACTAAAATAAAGTACAATGTGATAAAATACCCTTTGTAAATCTTTAAAAATTATCTTGATGCATTGTGATGTGTTTTTGTGCTTGTAGGACATCAATGTGAGGTTTCAATGCGATGTGGGGTGATGTGTGGTTTGTTGGGATGTGCTTTTGGGGGCGGTGAGGTGGTTTTTTGTTTGTCCATGCTTTTGGGGTGGTGATGAGGTGGTTTGTTCGACCATTCTTTTGGGGCGGTGAGGTGGTGGTTTGTTTGGATATGCTTTTGGGGTAGTGAGGTGGTGGTTGTTTTGTGCTAGATGCTAGAGTAGTGATGGAATAAATTAATAATTGTTTAATAATGATTGAAATGACATGGTTTGGTTTGGTTAATGTGATGAAAATGATTAATTGGTAATTAAATAGTGGGTTGTGTTGTTAAACATGGTTAATGCTAAATAATTAAATGAATGTGGTGATTTAAATGAGAATTGGTTGGGAATGGGAAATGAGGTTTGTGACTTGATATGCGGTGTTATGCATTTAGAGGTGTCAACAAAAGTGACGATGTTGTGAGTTGGTCAGTTTATTTGTGAACACATATGTTGATAATGATTGTTTGATAATATATATAATTACTTATATATTATTTTTATTTTTATACGCACCCACCCACATTGAGCACTTTGTTCTGACACCCGTATAATCACACAGGGTTTTTTTCCAACATTCGGTGAGGAGTACAGATGGCTAGGTACCTGCTATTTTCCACTCTCTCTTCTAAGAGAGGTAGATATTACATAGGTTGTGATTTTAGGAGGGTAGTTAGTTCATTATATGGTGGTTGTGATGACCTAGGTGTATTTAGGTGTGATGTGATATCCCATATGTTTACGGGCGAGATGTGATGACCTAGGTGTTTTTCGTCGAGATTTGACCATTCTTGTGGGGTGGATTCTGGTGGGGGTTGTGTATGGTAAGAGAAGGGAAGGAGGTTGATGTCCTACATGTTCACAATACCCTATTACTTTGGTTATGGCAATGGTTGTGTTGTTTCCTAGGTATTTTAGGGAGAGATGTTTTGTGGACATGCTTTTGGGGTAGCGATCCCAGTTGTTTGTGGGAAAGGTGTGTTGTGGCCATGCTTGTGGGGAAGTGTGGTATACAGAAGAGATGGGAGTGTTAGGATGTATGATGTTTGGAATGAGAGCGACATACCTGTGGGAAAGTAGTGTGGGGTACCCTTATCTATGTGATTCTTATTATACTATATTACTTGGTTTGCATTATTTGGTGAGTGTTCCTTAGTGAGGCTGGGATAGTTAGTATACCTTGATAGGGGTTGTTTGGTTCTGGTATTGTCTCATAGGTTCCTTAGTATGCTTCTTTCACATGTGCATGAGAGACTTGATTTTTCCCTAATAAGTATACTTGTATGATCACCCAACATATATAAAACTTTTTTAGGTTTCTAGGATTATTATGTGAACTGTGTTGGGTATTTACTTTGGAGGATTTATTTTATCTATATCAGTTCTATTTATACATGCATGTGGATTTATTTTTGGATTTCTTTTTATATTATGTACTGGAGTTTCTTTGGATGATCCATCTTATCTCTTGATCCTATTTATATTATAGAGGGTAATTCCTCCCATATATGAGATTTCTGTACCCTCAGTGCTAGTCACCAACCTGAGGCCTACCAGAGGTAGGACTCAGGGATCATTATCTCTCTACCATCATTGTGGAGTTTTTGGATGGAGGGGGTCATGATAATGAGATTAAGGGAAGTTTATATTATAGTGATCCAAGTTGAAATATCTTATTTTATAAAAAATAATAAGGGTCAAAATCATGTACCATAACTGTTAATATCCCTAAAAAAGGAGTATTTATTAAATCATAAAACCCATACTAGGTGTTGGTGAAGTGTACTAATAGATTATCTTGGTGACCCCAAACCACTATAAATATTCCTTGGTGCTTAGCCTTAATTTTATTATTTTTATATGAACCATTTTACTTAAAAATAGGAAAAAGTAAAGGAATCAGTGTGGGAGAGATGTTTAAATTATTTAAAGGGAACTTTTAGGATCTCAATTGACCATCAGCCCTATAGTCCTTATAATACATAAAACTAAGACAATATTTTATATAATAGACAATATTTTGAGTTGATTACTTTGGTTAATTGATTTTTAATTATATATCTACTTTTTTCTATAATGAATGATATTAGATGAGGAATTTCCATTAAAATAGAACCATATTTGAGTGAAACAAAATTATGGACGCTAAAAAATGAGGATAAACATTTATATCAAGAATTTAGATTTGAATGTTTTTCTCAATGTGTAGTAACCTTATAATTTTTTTTGGTGAGGCCAAGTTATCTGATGTTGATCATGAAGCTGAATTTGAGTTGAATTCTAGTTTCTTGAATGTGATAATTTATTGTTTTGGTTAGGATGAATTTAATAGAGTTTTTCAATGGGATACTTCTTATTAAACATGGAAAACAATCTCTATATCAAGTGATGGTAAAAAATGTTATACAATTTAGATATAACATTACCAAGATTAAGTTTGGTAAATGAATAATGTTTAATAGATAAAAATTTATATAGGTGAATGGATGGAATAATGAAATAATAATTAATATTTCCACTTTAGGTGTTACAGTTTCAAAATCATATCAATATTTTTATTTATTAAGAGTTTTAACTATGATATGGAGTGGAATATGAACTACTATTTGAAAATAAAATCCTATAAAATTTCTATAATTGAAAAATAATATTGTAAAAATAATGGTGTTTGATGCTGAATCGAAATATGAGGTATATGATCTTAAATTAATTAACAAAGGAATGTTTTAATCTTAAATTTACTTCACAAAAATAAGAAAAAAATAAAAGGATTTTTCTTCACTCATCTTAATTATGAAATTTCAATACTTCTAATTATGATAATGTACATTGATAGATTTTATGAAGGTTTAACCAAATCAATAATAGATCAAAGGATAATTCAAAATGTTTAACCCATTCTCTAAGAGGAGAAGTTTTTAATGACACCAAGGCCACCATAGCTAATTCAACATGATATCTACAATTATATATCATTATATGGAAGTAGGATCCCTATAAAAATTCAAATTCCTTTTAATATAATTAAAAAATCACAAAGTAACTTTATTGGCCATTATAGATACCAAGTAGAAGGAAAAATGTGTTCATGTTTTTTCTTCTTTACTAACTTATAGAAACTTTAGAAATGAAAACATGACCAGTAAACTTGTATGGATCATCTGGAAGAATAATAAATTAGTTGAGTTTGTTAAATCCTACCTAAAAAACAACACCATCAAGGTAAACCATCTCTCTCAACCAATATATATAACCTTTATTTATGATAATTTTGATGTGAAAATATTGAATCTTTATATAAATATATTCCTTATTTCAATCTTGGTCAACATAGATGGTTTGATGGTGGGGATTGCAATAAAATTTTCAAAAAATTAGATAAGAAATAAGCTTACAGTTATTATAAGAAATATATTATAAACATTTAATATCTCATATTCTTCCAACCATTCATAAAATCTGAAGAATGTAAATTTACCTTCATAGGTCCTTATCAACCTTGAAGGAGTTTATAGATTCTCAAACTCCATCATTAATAATCTGACTCAGAATCTATCAGTTCCTTATCCCCTATTGATAGAGTTGGAATGCATAAGTGTATTTTATTATCACTTATATTTAAAAAATAATTGGATCTAGGTAGATGAATTCATGAAAACTTCTAAAAAATTTTGGGAAGTAAATGTTCAAGGAAAATCATGAAATATATAACACAACAAAACTAGGTTCCTTAAAAGAAATATTTAAGAAAGGTAAATGTATCATGTAAACCAAAATTTTAGATTAAGAGATCTTGATTTTGAAATTAAGAATTTGGATAGAAGGATTCATAAAACAAGGATGATGATATTTTCATTTCTCTTTAAACCAAATAGAAATAATTGGTAGAAATATTTCTAAAGTTCGAAGTAATAGTTTAGGGAAAATCCTAGAATATGTGGACCAAATAGTAGGATAGGAACATAACCTATTTATATCATTGAATTAAGTAGTGAAATTTAATCATTAACCTCAATCTATAGCTTGAGGGAAGTTCCTTCACTAATGATACTAATATTAAAGTTCCTTTACTCGTCAACCATTCTTCCAAATTTATAACAAGATCATATCATGAAAACATGGATGGATATCCGAATGAGGAATAAATTCCATATATTTTTAATTATATTATATTAAAATTTTATTATTAAATGGATACCCAACTTGAAACCATCCCTAGTGATGAAGATATTTTTATGGTAGTTAAATGTTTTAACTCTAATAGTTCCCAAGATCCTGAGGTATTTCTAGAAGATTTATACCTAACAGTTAGTCACCTAATCAAAAAGGATCTCATGGAATTAATACATGATTATTTCAATGAGAAATTCATACATAGAGTAGTTTTTGTTAAAAATATCATCATTATATTTAAACTAACTCATTTTTAACCACTCAACTAGTTTCGACCTATATGTTTTTTCACCTTATCCTACAAAGTCCTCACAAAGATTTTTAGTGACAACATAACCCAATTTATTCCTGATATCATTTTAAAGGAACTAAAATGATTTATTAAGTATAGGAGTATTCAAGGTACTATATTCATGGATTAATAGATAAAAAATAAATTTCAAAAAATAGTATTAGGTTATAATAGTAGGAAAAAAACTAAGATAAATAAATAATATAAAAAATTGGAATGGAACTTTATAATGAAGGTGATGCGGTAGTGTGGTTTTTTCATAATGATTTAGAAACCATCATTTCTACTACTTATCCTCTCCATGGTTCTTGGTATATCTGATGGATATGAAGACGGGATTAATCAATTTCTCTTGAGGTCTTCTTCTAATATATCCCATATCTCATAACTTATTTTTTTAGCATAGGATAACAATGGTAAGAATATAAAAAATGAAACCTCTTATTGAATTGTGAACCCTTTTAGAGTGATTTATGGATATTAAATAATCTAGAACTTATATGTAATGATTTTATTTCATAATGGAAGAAACAAATCCATTATGGATTTTCAGGATATCACCAATAGATATGGATTTTGGAGTTCTAATTAGGTGAGTCTCATATAAATTAGTGTTTATTTATCATGTAGTTATTCATAATAGTGATCAAAACTGATTAAATTATAGATGGGATTCATAATAAAAATCTCTCTATTATATTATATCAGAGTTCCTTTATCCATACTGAGGATCAATTCCCATCATTTTCATAGTCTAGATAAAAATATTTGTGGGGGAATCACTGACCAAAAAAGTTAGATCCTCTCATTTAGAGATAGTTTAAATCTTATTAACAATATATTATCCTTGAAACTTATTTATTTATTTTAATTATGAGATTTCTCAATGTATTTTAGTTATTATAATTCCCAAAGGAATCAATAGGTGAATTAAAACCGTCCTCAAAATATTCCTCTAGTATTCTCATCATGAAGGTAATATTCATTGGGGTAGATGGAAACACTAATCTAAAACCTTTATAAAAAGTTGTATCAAATTGAGAAGCCTTGAAATTACTATGAAACCGATTCAATCGAATATTTACTAGTACATTATCATGGGAAATTTATTATTGTATAGGTATATCTGTAATAAATATGTTAACATACCTGATGTTTTTGAAATTCTTAACACAATAGATACCTCATTATGGAGGAACGCTCAAGGATACCATTGCACTATCATTTACTATTTACAATACATCATTATTGAAGGATAGGTTTCAGTATAAAAAAATAACTTTCTTGGTATCCCTTTCACTTTTCAAGATTCTAAGTATTTTATATGAGATTTGTGAGGTGAATGATCACCCAATCCAAGCCAATGCAGAACATGATGAAGTACAAAGGGATATATTTAACTCTATTAAGGTCGTAGACAAACCAGATCATTACATATTTAATCCTACATGTTCTGGTTTATTTAATAAGAAATTTATTTTATTCCCCCGACATCTCCACCAAGGGATAGATATATAGGGGAAAGTTTTTTTTCATAGTTCCATCCATTTTAATTTATTCTTCATAGTTTAGTGATTTCATAAAAATGTTTTACCCATAGACGATGTGATATAGAGGAGAGGTATTCTTTATTCCTTTAAATACTTGTATTTCTCACACCCTGAGATAGATTTAGTGTTATATCTATTTTTGGGTGTACACTGGGAAAACTTTTTATAGAAATTACATGGGAATCACTTAGATATTAACCTCAACCTAAACTTATATTTTTCCCCTCAGACTCATTTTATAATATTAAAATCCCATATATAAAAGGATTCATTCATGGTATATAATTTTTAGTATGTTATTAGAAACATTGGAATACTCATAATTCTACCGGACATCATATTATGCCTTTCCAATTCAATCAACATTAAAGAAATTCCTTCTAATTAATCAATGATATAACCTAGCTTATCAATAGATGAGATCTATCTTATAAAATATGGAATAATTGAATGGAATTTTCTAATTATTATAATCCATATAGATTCATTAATCAATGATGTTGGTTTCACATGATTCATCTAGATTCTAGCTATAAGATCAACACAAATAGTTCATGTATAAATAGAATCATGTGTGGAAGAGGAATTGATTTTGATGATTGAGGCTTGATGAAAATTCCCTTTAGGATTTATAATAATTATTTACAGAATAATTACATGGGAACACATAATAGACATGCCTATAAGTATAAAATTTTATATCATTATAACATAATAAATAAATACTAATTTATCCCATAAAATGATTTAGGAATTTAATAAACCATAATTAATCATTATATATATTTTATTCTTAGATAAAATATTAATCATATAATCACTACTACACATATTCCCTTTAATAGTGCATAAAATGGATTTTAACAGCTCTAAAAAAGCATTGTTAATCACATCAATGATAAAAGTGGGGTCCCCTTTATCAGTGCTCAAAATAGTGATGATAAAGGCCTTACTAGATGTCATCAGTTGTTAATATAATAACACAACTCAAAAAATCCTTCAAAAACCTGTAATTTCAAACAATTCTATATAAATTTAATGTGAAACTAGTAATAAAAAAATGTACACTCATGATGTATACAAAAAAACACTGATATATACATTTTAAATAATTTTTAATTTAATTACATGTACAATTATATAAAAAAAATAAAAAAAATAAAGTTTCATCTTTTGATGATTATGATCCCCTCACAAAAATGTCTACCGATGGTATTAGATTTTGAAAAAATCATCTCAACCAGAGAAAAATATTATGCCTATATAAGAAAACAAATATTACATTAGTAATAATATAAAGAAATAAATTAAACATTAATATGAAAGAATATAGTAATAAAATGTCAATATTTAATAAAAAAGACACATTTGGATTTATATTGGTCACACCGTGCATCCTATTGAGGTGGTTTTGATTCCTACACATAAAAAATGAGTTATGGATCATTGTCTTAAAATATTAAAACAATATAAATGTGTTTTCTCGGTTTTGAGAATGTCACTTGTTCTTTTACTAAAATTAATGTCAATTTTAAATAATGACACATTTGGCATTATACTGGACACACCGTGCATCATTTTGAGGGGAGGATAATTTATACATGTCAAAAATAAATTATAAATCATTTTCTTAGAGTATCAAAACAATCTAAATATGTTTTCCCAATTTTTAGTATGCCAGTTGTGTTTTTTAATAAAATTTCATTTAAAACTTGAAACACACATTATGAGTCATAACGATCTCATTTTGTATTGGTTTGATGTGATACTACTTCATACACATCACAAATGACTTATGAAACATTGTACTAAATTATCAAGATTATTAGAGTGTGTTTTCTTGGTTTTTAGTGTGTGAAATGTTTTGAACTAAAATGTCAATTTTAAACTGATAACGAAAACTTTTGGTCATACTAGTCAGAAAATGCATTAGATTGAGGTGGGGTTGATTCCTACATGTTGAAAATGACTCATGGATCATTTTACTAAATTATTAAAATAATACAAATGCGTTTTATCCGTTTTTAGTATGTCACTGGTTGTTTTTACTTAAATTAATGTCAATTTTAAATAAAAAGAGAAACATTGAGTGATACCAAACACACTATGTGTCGTATTTAGGTGAAGCTGATTTATACATATAAAAATGACTCATGTATCATTTTTATAAAATATAAAAAAAATCCAAATGCGTTTACTTAGTTTTCAGTATGTCAATTGTTGTTTTTACTTGAATTAATGTTAATTTTAAATAAAAAGGTACCCTTTGAGTGATACCGACCACAACTTGCATTGTATTGAGTTTTGGATGATTACTACACATCAAGAATGGCTTATAGATCATTTTCCTAGAATATCAAAACAATATGAATATGTTTTATCAATTTTCAGTATGTTAGTTTTGTTTTTTTACTAAAATGTCATTTTAAAATGGAAACATGCATGATGAGTAATAGAAGTTGCATAATTAATAAGTTTGACATGAGAATACTTCATACACATCACATATGGCTTATAAATTAATTTCTTAAATTATTAAGACCACCGGAGTGTGTTTTCTTGGTTTTTAGTGAGTGACATGTTTTGATCTAAAACATAAATTTCAAACTGACAACGAACACTTTTAGTCATACCGGTCACACTGTGCATTGTATTGAGGTTTAGTTGATTCTTATATGTCAAAAATGACTCATTAATCATTGTAATAAACTATCAAAATAATATGAATGATTTTTCTTTCTTTTAAGTATATCCCTCGTTCTTTTTTACATGAGTTATAGTCAATTTTAAAAAAATACACACTTAAAGTTATATCAGTCACATCGTACATTGTATTGAGGTTAGGTTGATTCCTACATATCAAAAATGACTCATATACCATTTTCCTAAAATATAAAAATAATACAAATTCATTTTCTTGGTTTTCAGTGTGTCACTTGTTGTTTTTACTTAAATTAATGTCAATTTTAAATAAAAAGAGACACTTTGAGTGATATGGGTCACACCATGCATTGTATTGGGGTGAGAATAATTCCTACATGTCAAAAATGATAGATAGATCATTTTACTAGAGTATCAAAACAATCAGAATATTTTTGCTCATTTTTCAATATGCTAGTTGTGTTTTTTCTACTAAAATGTCACTTCAAACTGGAAACACGCATTATGAGTCATACCGGTCACATAGTGTGTTATTTTGATATGCGACTACTTAATATATGTCAAAAATTAATTATGAATAAATTTACTAAATTATCAAGATAATCAAAGTGTGTTTTCTTGGTTTTCAGTGTGTCACACGTTTTGAACTAAAATGTCAATTTTAAACTGATAATAGACACTTTTAGTTATACCAGTCACACTTTGCATCAAATTAAGGTGTCGTTGATTCTTAAATTTCACAAATTACTCATTCAGAATTTTTCTAAAGTATTAAAACAATACAAATTTGTTTTATCTATTTTCAGTATGTCACTTGTTATATTTTACTTAAATTAATGTCTATTTTAAATAAAAAGACACACTTGGAGTCATACCAGTCACACCGTGCATCATATTGAGATTTAATTGACTTCTAAAAGTCACAAATTACTCATGTATCATTTTTTTAAAATATCAAAAAAATTGAACGTGTTTTCTCATTTTTAGTTTTTCACTTGTTGTTTTTACATAAATTAATGTCAATTTGAAATAGAAAGACACACTTGGAGTTATACCTATCACACCGTGCATCTTATTGAGGTGTGATTGAATCATAAATGTCATAAATGACTCATGGATAATTTACTAAAATATAAAAACAATATGAATGCGTTTTCTTTTTTTTAGTATGCCATTTGTGTTTTTTTACTAAAATGTCATTTCAAACTAGAAACACACATTTTGAGTCATACTGATCATATCGTGCATCAATTTAATGAGATAATACTTTATACATGTTATAAAGGACTTATGAATATCTATAATAAATTATGAATACAATCAGAGTGCATTTGTTTGGTCTTAAGTGAGTGATTTGTTTTGAACTAAAATACCAATTTTAAATTGATAACAGACACTTTTAGACATACCGGTCACACCAAACATTATATTGAGGTGTGGTTTATTACTAAACATAAAAGATGACTCATGGATCATTTTATTAAAGTATAAAATTAATCCAATTTTTTTCTTGGTTTTTAGTATGTCACTTGTTCTTTTTGCTAAATTTAATGTCAATTTAATATAAAAATACACACAAAAATTCATATCGGCCGCACCATGCATCTTATTGAGGTGAAATTGATTCATACACATAAAAAATTATTTACGAATCATTTTAATAAAGTATCAAAACAATCCAAATGAATTTGATCAGTTTTCAGTATGTCACTTATTCTTTTTACTAGAAGTAGTATCGATTTAAAATAAAAAGAGACACTTTGAGTGATTCCAGTCACATGTTCATTTTTTCCAGTTTTTATTAAGTAAAATTATGAAAAAATTAATTAATTATATAAGTAGTAGGAATTAACCATTATATATTCTTTACCCTTTTCCTTGTTGTCATTATCTCAGTTTCAACTTCGAAGTTCAATCTCTCATGAACATGATCAATTTTGAACAAACTTCCCCAACTTGAATAAAGGAATATACCTATATAAGAAACAATTATTATTCAAGTAATGATAAAAATAATTAAATTAAAAAATTATATGAAACAATTCAATACTTCTATGGAAGTCACATATTCATGATATTTGTGTACATTATTCCATCAGGTATGTTGCCCATTCATTTCTGAGCACATCTATTACATCTTGTGAATATGAGTCTTTTTGACAGTCATAATAGTACTGAAAAAATATAAATACACAAACTATTAATAAATATTTTAAATGAAGTAGTAATTATATTTGAAAATATATCTTTAGGGATGCTAGTTTGTTCATGGAATATGATCCCTCTCATAAATTTACAAACACAATAATCACAATCTTTTCCATTCGTTTGTTTCAAAAACTGAAGAAACATTAAGAATAATAAGTAATTTTTTTTGTAACATATTATTATATGTAACTTGATAATTTTACATTCGCATAACTCTTATTAATTCTCATTCTTATCCCCTAGCCCCATTCTTTAATTTTCATGTTATTGATGAACCACCCTATCATAACAGAATCCTCATTAAAAGATAATATAAATTATATAACTTGTTGTTTAGTTATAAAATGTTGGATGTAGTGTATTACTTATTGAAAAATACTATCATGTGTGAACGGGTTTTTTTATATACATTCATTGAATCTAGGAAATAAATCTTTAGAGTATCCAAATTTACCGTAATGAGCATCCAATGCTGCCTAAACAAAGAATAAGTAATAAAAGAAATAAAAATAGATTTGATATGATTAAATTGTAGAGTTTTACCCCTACATAATTGGTATTAAATAGAGTCTATCATCCAAAAGTTTTCTTTTAAAAGATTTGATTAGACCTGCCACTGAATCATCTTTTTTTGGTTGTTCTATTGTGGTGATGTGAGGACTAACGAGTCCAAACTTTCTTTCATGGGAAAATCCCTTAAATTGTTTTTCATATATACACCTTCAAAAAATATGAAATGTATTTAGTTATAATTAACATAGTATATCAGATTTTTGAAAATAAAATCATGAAAACATACCTCATGTATACATTTAAAACTGAGCCATCTAGACAATCATAATCAAGGATTTCACTTACACTCTCAACCCCAATGAATACTTGATATTTATCTCTATAAATATTTTATTCAAAATAAACTATGTGATTATGACCATTTTTTTACCTTTTTATCCACATCAACCTTCAATGATAGTAAATTCAGATATAGAACAGAAGAGGTACTGGTGATTTTGGTAGATCTTATTGATTGGTTGGTAAATCATTTAGATAGTTTTGAGTTAGTATTTCAATTCAACCCCTTCCCTTTTTCCTCTTGTAATAAAATTCATTAGTTTTGAACTTTTTTCAATAATTGTAAAAGGTTTAGCTTCAAAAATAAATTGTAAATGAATACCTCCTTATCAAAATGTTTTTACATGATGTGAAGACCATGCAATGAATTTTCCAATAGTTTTTTTGACCATAGGAATATATTACTCAAGAATTGAAACAAGTTTCTTAGCACTCAACTCACGGTCTATGATAATCAACACTCACACATGACCTGTTGGAAGTGGTCTATTGTATAGCATGTCATTTTGGATATTTAACACCATAGCCCTCGCTACAAGGTGATGAGAGGGTGTTGATAGATTTAAATCACAGTCATTATCACCCTGTAGAATATTAGTAAAATAAAGGTATTAATGTATGTGTTAGGTCCACTAGGTCGAATACTCTGAGAGGGGGGGGGGGTGAATTAGGGTATGGTAGATTAAAACATTGTCCCTTTTGGATCTTGTTTTATTTTTAGAAAAAACTCAATTCTCTCTTCCTCCTGTGGAAATATACAGACTGATATGAAATCATGCACATGACACATCAATTTTTACTTGGTTCATGCTCACTGGGCTACGTCCAAGGATCATACAATGACAATGTGCCGATGTACCAAATTCACTAATGCTCACAACTAATAATGAGTAAAATGTTCATGCTAGATATTCTATACCCATGCTCACTATCTTTACAAGGTTTAGGGTCTACTCACTACATTCCCAAGGGTCACTCCTTATGCCTCTTTCTCTATCTCACTGCCGGTGGAAAGGGTCATAGTCTTCCTCTCCCTTCGCTCACTGCTCTTGGAATGGAATCCACTCATAGTTTATGGACTTGTAGGTCAGACATAGTTTATAGACATGTAGGTCCCTTTATTATTATGAATTAATACATCCACAACTATAGGTAGATGATCTATTAAAGTTCCTTTTTCACCCACATATGAATTCAACCTTCTTGAGTACTGTTAAGTACCAGAAAATACTTTTGAAAACTGAATCGAAGCCTTTTCAAGATTATTTGATCAAACCATGAACCACTTTTCTCTCTAAAATATTGAGTACTAGGTTTGGTATGTGGGACAAATTATTTGTGTACCGTCGCTGCTACCGCGAACTGCCCTTCGTTCGCGGACTGCCTCCGCCTTCGCGATCGCGAAACCACTTCCGCGAACCTTCTTTGAAAAACCCCACTTATTCACGAACTATTATCTATTCTCAGATTGCCTTTGCTTCTACGTACCGAAGAAATCCCTCCACATACCCCTTGTATAACTAACCCTCTCACGTATCAGAGATTCCTACTCCGTGTACCGAGACAACTCCTTCTACATACTGGACTTCCCTCTCCACATACCAGACTTTCTTTGCGGGTTAAGAATCCCCACAAACACCTTTAGCATCAACTAATTTCAGAATTTTCCGAATTCCCCAAGAAAATTATATTTTCTAATGATGTTCAATCTCCATAGTAATCATTGGGATTGGAATTTCTTATATATGCAAAGATACCCGCTTAATCCACTGAATCAACATTTACCAAATCTTTAATCCATCCTCCACCGCTTACCGATTCTTCAGACACCACGTACCGTAATACATTTTTGAACCATTTTCCTACGCACTCCGCATAACACCTTTTCTCCTACATGGTCTACTTCCTCCGCTGACTTCAGCCCATCTGTGTACTGCATTGCTGCTCAGCCGCAAACTGTTTTTGGTTCAGCAAACCTCATCCGCGTAACGTTCCCACTTCCTGGTACACGGCCACATACCCTTCCTAGACATGGTACACAATCCATGTCCCAAGATCCTCATTCCTCTTCCATTGATGATTTCATTCACCATTATTCACACAAATTCCTGATTTTGAGGCCCCAAAATTTGGCAAACACTGGGAAAATGCGACACCTTAAAAACCTGTCTTCAGCAAATACAAACCATTCTCATTTGTGGTCATCTGGATTTTTCAACAAACATAACCACACCCAAAACATACTTAGAGGACGAATTGAGGGATTTTTCTCAACAATATTCCCCTTTGGGTTTGTTGAAAACTCTTCTTAAAATAATTATTTGTATTTTGATATCTTGATAAAGCTCATGTCATCTTCAACCATTATTCGCTTCATGAAATTAAGATATCAATAAAGGATTATTAAACACATACTCTAAGCCCACATGATTCATGCTCGGTGTGAGAAATAAGAGTAAATTAGAAGTTCATCAAAGAACCATTTAATTTCTAAAACCAATTGTTGATACTAAACTGATACCAATTGTTGAGTACTGGAAGACTTCTGAAATCATTACAACACCACTCTTCTGATTTTATCATGATCCTCAACTATTGTGATATCTATTATTTGATTGATAACTTATAGCATCATCAGATTTAATGCTCTTCATATCTTATAGATCTTCCAAACAGGTTTATCTTAGCTTCAACTCCCCCTATCTCGCTGCTCCACTTAACAACTTCTCCTCGTGTCTTTTCTCCCCCTAAATAGTCACACTTTCACCCCCTTTTTCAAAAAACCTAAAGGGAACTTCAAGGTTTTCTACAATAGGGTAAAGAACACATATCAATACATTAGGGAAAGAAACATCATACCTTGGGGAGAGGGTGACCCACATCCAAACTTTTTCAAGTACGGGAAGTCAACTGGACTCCCAGAGCTAGTCGATGACTTTCAAATGCATCTTTGGGTAAGTCCTTTGTCAGAATGTCTGCAACCTATTGTTCTGTAGGCACATACACTAACTTCACAAGCCCTTGCTCCACCTTCTCCTTGATAAAATGATTTTTAATTTCAATGTGCTTTGTCCTTGAGTGATGGACTTGATTTTTGATCAGATTTATAGCACTTGAATTATCAAAATGGATTCCGATCGAAGACTTCACTTTAATTTCCACATATTCTAGTTGATGCTTCATACATAATAGCTACGTGCAAGATTGAGTATCCGAAATGTATTTATCTTCTATGGTGCTCAATGAAATGCAATCTTGTTTCTTACTTAACCAAGAAATACACAACCCTATAAGATAAAAGGCACCTCCGAACATTGATTTTCTATCATCTACAGAACTGGACCAGTCCGTATCTGTATATCCCAATAACTCTGGTTGATATTTTTCATTATACATTAGGACAAAGTATATTTTTCCCTTAATACACTGAAGAATTATTTTTACTGATATCAAGTGGATCTCCTTATTATTTCTTTGATCCCTCGCTGCTTGGCATATGGAAAATACGATATCAGGCCGTGTCGCTGTCAGTTACAACAGAGTTCCAATGATTTTCCTATATTCTGTGATATTAACTCCCTTACCTTCAGCATCCCATAATAGTTTCAACCGGGTAGCAACCAAAGACTTTGGAATTTTCCATTCCAAATCTTTCTCCAAACCTCCTTAGAATGTTTAGATTGAGAAATAAATGCTCCATTACTTCCTTGCATCACCTGTAATCCAAGGAAAAATGTTAGCTCTCCAATCATGAACATTTCAAACTCACTTTCCATGAATTCAAAAAATTGACAACACTGTTCTTTGTCTGATCCACCAAATATTATGTAATCGACATAAACTAGCACCATCATTCTTTGACTATTGTCATTGTTGAAATAGAAATTGTAATCAAATCCACCATACTAGAAACCATGCTTCTTTAGAAACTGATCAAGCCTTGAATACCATGCTCTTGGTGATTAATTCAAGCCATATAAAGCATTCTTCCGCCAAAAAAAATCTATTCTCATATTTATTAATGAGAAAACCATCTGGTTTCTCAATGTAGACTTATTCTTCCAAAACTCAATTCAGAAATGATGACTTGATATCCATCTAGAAAACTTTAAACTTTCATTTCAAAACAATGGAAAATAATAATCTAATTATCTATAGCCTTGAAACAGGTTCGAATGTTTCATCGACATCTATACCCTCTATTTGGGAGTACCCTTTGCACACAAGTCATGTTTTTTTTTCGAATCAAAACACTGTCTACATTCATTTTTTTGTGAAAGACCCACTTTGTCCTTATGAAATTCTTTTATTTTGGTATTGAAACAATTTCCCATATTTGATTCTTCTCAATTTTATCAAGCTCTTCTTACTGATATATGGGAAGACAATGATTTATTCTCATAATCTGAGTCTTCTTCTGAATCTACATTTTCACATATGCTCCTCCTGACTCTCTTACCACTTCATCACTTTTGATAAGCATCTTGTTGAAACAATGTTGATATTATTTCATAGATCCTTGGTATTCTAAAAATAGTCAGATGATACCACATTGTTAGAAAAAAATATATAATCATGAAGTGCATGATTGTTGCTACTTCATGGCAATCCATATTCTCTTAGAAGACAACTAACACCTGAACTGGGGAATGATACCAATGGTCATATATTAAATGCAACTCAGAACCCCGAGATAATCCATGTATAACATTGATATCTCTTCAATTTCAATATAGTATCTTCATCATGTCATCTCTTATTTCCATAGAACAAATCCTTATGATAATTATTTCAATAATAAAAACATTGTGTTGAATCTGATTAGGATGTAGAAATCTCCCCCTATGATGTCTAGCTCTTCCAGTTATAAGGCCTATTTTTTAGACCCACAAACATTCTTCTTCTCCTTCTCCAACTTTGGTAACTGATTTGAATCAGTTGACATTATAGATCACATCACATCACTACTTTTCTTCTTTTGATTCCACTTACCTTTGGATCATATCTCCCTTTTAACTTGAAACACATTATCATCATTTAATAGAATTTATATTCATATGGATAGGGGATCTTATGGAATCCTTAATGTGAGGATTGTGGTTGATCCTGATGGGTCAAACCTTCGATTTTTTTGGAGAGCATCACACTCTTTCCTTGATTCTTCTTGGTACATAGCCATCTTCAACTGCTCTGTCCATATCACTAGGCATCCATTACCCACATGATGAGTCTTTTTATGATATGTATATTCTTCAGGCTTGTAATTTCTCATAATTTGGGGTTTAAGCCCACTGATACACATTTCCATCTTTGATGTTCCATCGATATTCCACTTCCCTTGATTCCTTATCTGAGTAGGAATCTCTCTTCTTGTTATCTTCCCTTGATTCTTCCAGGTTTGTTCACATTCTCTCCATGAGAGAGTTTTTGAGTGTGATAGAGAAGGTGATTGATACACCTTTTGTTTATCTCCTTGTGATTCCCCTATGGTAGTAAACCTAATTCTCAATTTACCACTTTGTCTTCCAGAGTAGGATTTCTCATTATACACCACTAGAGTTGAGAATCTCCTTTTGAGTTCCTTTTCCTTTCCTACTTTCTTCTTGCTGCAATGTCTTATTAAATGCCCATAATCAGAACATATAAAACATTTTCCACCAAAGTCATACCTAATTTAATCATTTCTCAGTCGAGATGTTGATGTAGCTTGAGTTTTTCTTTTGACATTGAGCCCCTGATCTTCTTGACACATGCTCATGATGTGTCCCATTATTCAACAGTAATAACATCTGATGAATGATTTCTTCTGAGAGACTTCTATTACTGATTTCTCATGAAACTTATTCTTATTCTTAGATTTAGTAAAACATTTATCCTCACAACACGAATTGTATTCCTGATCCTCTGAACAAAATCTTGATGTATGACCATGAATCCCACAAAAATAGCACATATTTCCATTAATTCATGTAAAAGCCTTTCTAGGTCTATCTCCAGCACCCACAAGGTTTTTCTTATCTTTGGAACTTTTCATTAATCTCTTACTATAATGCATAAGAGTGGGATTATCATATCCAATTCCATATTTTCCCAAAATAGATGGCCTTTGGGATTACATTATCATTTCATGATTCTCCTTTGAAGTAGCATATTTGGATTTAATTTCATCATAACCCACCGAAGGAAAATCGAATAGTAAGTGTAGTGCATCCTTTAACATAGGATTTCCTTTTTCATTTGATTTATCCATTTATTTCTTGACTGATTCTATATCTTCCTCCAGTTTTTGAATCTTTTTATCCCTTGATTCATGTTGAGCATTGATATCTGTTATGAGATTCTTTCTGATACTCATCTCATCTTCCAGTTTTCGTGTGATATTTTCTACCATATCACTTTGCTCCTTTATTTTAATTTTTTTATTGAGAAATAGAATTATAGAAGGATACAGTCTCTTGTTTTAGACATTGATTCTTCTAAACTATTTTAGATAGTTGTGTACCAAGACCATCATTTTTGGAATTCTGATTCTGAATTACATCTGACTTCTGATTCTTTCCCTTGTTATCGGCTTTGTATTTTTCTCTATTTGTTGATATTTTTTGCAGTTATTTATCTTGAGAATCATTATTCTCTCTCAAATCAGTGGTCACATTAATAATGATTTGATTTAATCCTATTAGCTTGTTAACCTCAATTTACAATTCTTGTATTCAGATATCTTTATAGTTAATATCTTCATCCAATTTCTGATCAAATTCTTTTATTTTGTGGAAAACTTCCACTTTTCACCTTCTAGGAGTTTCTTTATTATCTGTAGTTCCAACATCACTTGGAATATCACGTTCTTATCTCATTCCTTCAGCATCATTTAATGAGTAAGTATTTTAACTGTATGATTTATCCAAATCATCATTATATTCACTTACTGATTCCTTTAACTGAATCACACTATCCCCATAGACACTTCCACGCTGAGGAATACCACCCGAATTCTTCTTCTTCTTTGAAGTTCTAACTTTTTCCCTGGTAGACCAAGATAATAGAAGACTAAATATTTAACATCAATAATTGACTTAATCGAGCCAGAGATAACAAACATGATAAAAGAAACTTTCCCTATGATACAAATTGTTAGGTCCACTAGGTAGAATAACCTGAGGGGGGGGAGGTGAATTAGGGTATGGTAGATTAAAACATTCCCCTTTTGGATCTTGTTTTATTGTTATACAAAACTCAATTCTATCTTCTACCATTTTCAATATACAGACTGATATGAAATCATGCACAAGATAGAATAATTTTTACTTAGTTCACCCTCACTGGGATACGTTCAAGGAGCATACAACGACAATGTGCCGATGTACCAAATTCACTAAGGCTCACGACCAATAATGAGTACAATGTTTAGGATAGATCTTTTATGCCCAGACTAACTACCTTTACAAGGTTTAGGGTCTACTCAATAGATTACCAAGGGCCACTCCCTATGTCTCTTTCTCTGGATCACTACCAGTGTAAAGGGTCACCATATTCCTCTTCCTTCGCTCACTGCTCTTGGAATAGAATCCAATCACAATTTATGGACTTGTAGGTCAGACGTAGTTTATGGACATGTAGGTCCCTTCATTTGCATGAATTCATGTATCCTCAACTATAGGTAGATGCTCTATTGAAGTTCTTTTTTCACCTGTAGATGAATTCAAACTTCCCGAGTACTATTTGGTACCAAAAAATACTTTTGCAAACTAAATTGAATCCTTTTCAAGATTCTTTGAGAAAACCATGGACCACCTTCCTATACTACATACCGAGTACCAGGTTTGGTATGCGGGACACCTTCTTCGCATACCATCTTTCCTACCACGAACCACCCTTCATCTGTAGACTGCCTCTGCCTTCGCGATCACGTACCGCTACCGCGTACAGATTCCACGAACCTTTTTTTTGAAACCCATCTTGTCCACGGACTATTCACTATTTGCGAACTACCCTCGCTTCCGTGTACTGAAGTACTCCCTCCACGTACCACTTGTAGAACTAACCATCTCACATACGGAAGATTCCTCCTCTTCATACCAAGACAAATCCTTCTACGTACCAGACTTCCCTCTCTGCATACCAGACTTCCTTTGTGGGTTAAGAATCCCCGCAAATACCTTCAGCGTGAACCACTTTCGCACTTTACCTAATTCATAGAGAAAAATATGTTTTATAATGATGTTCAATCTCCACAGTAATTGGTGGGATAATCATTTCTTATGTAGGAAATGATACCCGCTTAATCCGCTGAATCGAGATTTACAAATCTTTAATCCAGTCTCCACTTCTTACAAATTCTTCAGCCACTGTGAACTGTAAGCCATCTGCAAACCATTTTCCTATGTTATCTGTGTACCACCTTTTCTCCTACGTGGTCAAATTCCTCCACGGACTTTATCCCATCCACATACCTCACTACCGCTCAGCCGCAAACTATTTTTTGTTCAGCAAACTTCATCCGCGTACCGTTCCCGCTGCCTGGTATGTGGCTGCGTACCCTTTCGAGACATGGTACGCAATCCATATCCTGAGCTCCTCATTACTCTTCCTTTGCTGATTTCATTATCCATTATTTATAAAAATTCCTATTTTGAGGACCCAAAATTTGGAAAACAGTGGGAAAATATGCCACCTTAAAAACCTATCTTCGGAAAACACCAACCATTCTCATTTGTGGTCATCTGGTATTTTCAATTAACACAACCACACTCAAAATATACTTAGAGGATGCCTTGAGGGATTTTTTCCCAATAGTACTTCTAATTCAAATTTCACAAAAAAATTTATTAGAACATTGATTAACTTAGCTAAGTCATCTATTTGAGGGGAATTTCTTTCCTTATAGCTAGTGGGGGG
The DNA here is from genome assembly GCA_963277665.1 of Viscum album. Taxonomy (NCBI): domain Eukaryota; kingdom Viridiplantae; phylum Streptophyta; class Magnoliopsida; order Santalales; family Viscaceae; genus Viscum; species Viscum album. The sequence goes on from OY728136.1 coordinate 1,062,885,693, forward strand.
TGGGGAAGGATCTACACATTATAGCCATTCTTAAGTTTATTCTTCTCTTTTCCTCCCCCTATAAAAGTTTCAACCATCTCTCTCTTCCATTGGAATTCTTATTCAAGGGTAGATATTATTTATCTAATATATATTTTTTAATTCAATTTGATCCTCCTCTTACTTTTTTTTCTCAAAATATGTTTGGGGTGTCACCCCAAAATCCACATGTCTAACACGGTCATACTGTTTTGGCCGCTTCAAGGACACTAATAGTATGTGTTCATCAGATATAGGTGTTGATGATTCCCATGACTATATCAGATTGAAGATATAGGAAAATAAGTGATCATTGTTATTTAATAGACATTTAAATCAAAAAAATATTTATTATGTCATACTTACATGTGTTTTCTACACTTTGTGTGTGTTTTCATCTATTGGTATCCCATCTTTATTTACACGTGCCTTCTTCCATAGAACATGGAATGGTATGGAAGTGAATTTTTATTTAGATTCATCAAACTGTATATAAAAAAATAACATAATTATGGTGTTGTTTCATATCACATAAAATTATTACGATATATTTATAATATGTACCAATTTTTTTTCAAGTGAAGTGTGCCCCATCCTTACTTTATGTTAGGGTTATGCTGGTTTTGCAGCTCATTCCATATTTCCAACTCTTAGTTTCTGTTTCATAAATAAATTTTTAATCAAAGTAATGAATACACATATCATTAAATAATTTATTACTAGCCATAATGTACCTGAAAATACATATTTTCCTGATATCCAGTAAATAAATCCCACACTACTTGGGTTATCAAGTGTGCATAGATAAGCGGTTAGTGTGGGTTTATTTTCCCTTCAACATCTTTAAGATGATGTCTTGTTAGAATTGTGTTACATCCTCTATGAATCTTTCCAACAATCATTAATTCATATTTATTATGGGATTAATATAATATAATTTCACTATGTAATGGATGATTAAGAGTAAGCCAATGTTTCATTATTTTATTTTTTAGTAAAATAAAGAAATGATATCATAATGTTACCATAATCTCTTCACACATCAGTGTAACATCCCAGGTAAATAAATAATATTACATTATAATGTTTATCAATATTTGTGAATAAAATGTTAATATTACTTTAAAGGGAATTCTATTCTTGATGGCGTACCCAATACGCAACACCGAGTTTCTTTGAAATCTTACGTTGCACACTAATAATATAATAATATAATAATAGTTAACGCCTAGCTGTTGTAATGCCGGGAATGAACATAAATAACTAAAAAATGATTACATATGTTTGTTAAATATTTTTACATTTATCCAATAAATGTTATAGTCTTAAAATCCAAATGAATCCAATTTTAAAAATAAACACTCTAATATTTTTAAAAGATTGTTTTACCGCCTTTTGATGGCGAACCTTTTTTAAATCTAACTTTTGACAATTTTATAAGCTCTATTTGTCAATATAAACTTATTATTTATGATTGGGACATTGAAATTTACTTTGTTTAAATTTTTGGTATGTTTCTGACATTGTTCATTATTTTAATGAATATTGAAAAAATACTGCATTTTACATCAAAACTGCTTTTTCATCTAATTTAAATATTTGGTTAGATTATATTTTTAATTGGTTTAAAGTGTAATCTGAATATATTTTTACCATTTAATCCAATAGTGGTCATTTGAATTAATTTCAATTTGAAATTGGACTTAAACTAGTGTCAATCTTTTAATAGATATTGTTTCTTAAAAACACACTATTTGTTTTGACAACGGGAAAGAATTATTAAATTAATTAATGCAACTCATATATTTTTAATTTTTTAAAATAGACATAATTTTTGAATTTGGAATATCAAATATAGATTAGGGTGAATTTTTGGTATTTTTCTAAAAAACTTCAATTTTTGATGAATAGTGAAACCACTAAGTTGTAGTTAAAGAAACTGACTTTTCGTTTAAATGAAACTTTACCACTTCTATGATTTGATTTTCAAAAATCCGACATACATGGTTTTCATTAGGAAGTAAAATGTGGTTCAATGAGATGAAAATAATTATTTGGTGAATAGTAACTTTTATGTTTTATTAATCACGATTAAAGGTAATTAGTGTAATTTAAGGTAAAGATAATGTTATAATAATATGAAATGACCTTGAAACATGTCATACCCTTATTGGATGAGTCATGTCCGACCGAGAAAATACATGGGTCAACTTGGGGACCCCATGGAGCCACTTTTGTTGGAAAATGACATTAATAACTTTTTATTTAAAGTTAAAATTAAAATGTCACAAACATGTATTGTTTTACTAAAACAATTTTTACAAGAGGTTATACAAGTCATATTTTTTACTATAAATATTAATTAGAAAGCTAAAAATATTTCCTACATCATGATATTTTTTTTATAATTTTTAGACATTAAATATATTAATTTATTTATGACACCGTGATGATGGAGGGATTACCTCATAAATGAACGATTTAAATAAAATGAGAAGGTAGGGTAAAATATAAGTCTTACACTTGTCACAAACCTATTTTATGGGTGGATTTAAAAACCTTATCACCTTTTACTCTAAATATATCCTTTTGGGACCTTTTAAATCTGAAAATCATTTTATAATAAAGTAATAGTTTATAACTTTCCAAGAGTACCCCTCCTCTTCTCTTATAAAAGGCCCCCCCACCTCTACGACCTTAGCCACACCTCTCAAGCCTTTGGCTCACCCAAACCCTGCCCATTTAATCTCTACAAATCCATCTATTCATCATTTAAGCCTCACCTTTGGCAGAATACTCTTCAAGAAACCCTTTTGGTTCAAACCAAGAGGAGTTACCCGATTTAAAGGTAATGTCTTCACTTGTGTTTTTTGTTTTATTTTGCTTCTCCAAACCACTAAACTATTTTTATTCCTTTATTTTGTAACAACAAGAGTATATTAAATATACTAGGATGTTTTTATGTTAAGTATTCGAGCTACACTTACACACACCTCCATCTAATGGTTAAAGAACATACTGTTTCTATGGATGGCGAATTACTACCTCACGAAATGATGATTGTTCAATCTTCTCTTAACACCTTTCAGGGTGGCCATTATGATGTCACTGTATTTTATATATAATATATATGGTATTTATTTTTCCCATATTCTTCTTTATTTTATATTTAAAACATAGCTTTATGCTTTGCATGTTGTGCAATTGCGATAATTTCATACGAGGGTGTGGACTACTGCCCCCTCAAGTGATGTGACTCGTTCATGAAATACATGGAATGTATAAAGAATGAAAATAATTAAATTATGTGACCTATAAAACATATATATTATACTGGAATTATAATATATATATATCTCAATTATTTTTAATTCGATTAATATGACAAATAAATGAAAGTAGCGTTAATCTGTACGTACGGCCTACCGTCTCCATGAACGGTGCATTTCATTTATTTTTATCTCAAAATGTTATGGAATAGTATAAAATGAATACGTACTGGATATATATGATATTTAAATCATTAATACTATTCTGGAGATGATTTACTTATAACTACATGGACAATCATTTTCAAACAATTTCATTTTTGACTCATGTACCAAACATCGACAAAAACTTCTGATATGAACTCACATTATTAACCAATTATTTTAACATTGTAATATGTGATATGAAATGAATAATAATATTTAAAGGAGGAACATAATCAATTATAAATCTACCAAAGTTTATTATTCAGGAATATAAAGAAACGAATAAGACAAGTCAGACTTGAGGTAAGGGATCCGACCTCTCTCTTTCTTTTCAAGTACCATCTTTTATGTCATTTCATTTATGCTCCATGTTCTTATGTTGGAGGATGTTATTTTATATTAACCATAATGTAATTTTTATTTTCATATAATTATATACCCCATCTTACTCTCATAAATTCATTTTTATAATTTTTATGTGGCACCGTTAGGCAGCTGAATTTTCGTAAGGGATCCTACCTCTCTCTTTCTTTTTAAGTACTCTTTTTTATGTAACTTACTTTTTTCTCCTCTTTCTTATGTTGGGGGATGTTATTTTATATTCCTATTTATGTAAATTTTATGTTAATATGATGATAGACCCTTTTTTATCTCAAAAATCCATTTTTTTGATGTTTTATGTGGCGTCGCCAGGCTGCCGAATTTTCATAAGGGGATTTTCATCTCACTTTTTATTCCCGTGATATTCATGATACATTTGCCACTATTTCCTTTTGTGTGGTGTATGTAATGCCCATTATTTTCCTATTTGTATAATATACTCTCATTTATGGGTATTTAAATCTTCATTTTATGATCCTTCTTTCATGGGGTGTACGTTTCGAAAGTTACCCAAATCGGTAAGGGGACCTTTCACCCTCCCCTTTTTAAAAGACTTATTTTGTTATGTCTTTTAATTTACATCTTTTTATGTTGGGATATGTTATTATATATCCTTATTGATGTAAATTATATGTCCAAGTGATGAGATACCATTTTCTCTCCCATCAACTAATTTTATGAATTTTAAAGTGACGTCGTTAGGCTGTCGAATGTTACCAAGGGAACTTTTTAACCCAATTTCGATTTCTTTGGGTTCAACATGTAGTTATTGAATATATAATCCTTTTAATATGTTTGAATGACCTTTGATTGTTTTACACTTAATATTCACATATATTGGGTGTATTTATATTTGTCAGACATAATTATGAGATTGATTTATCCTTAATTTAAGGATACCTTTTTTATAAGGGATTTCATCTCATTTTACATTTCTATTGAGACTTAATTTTTGTTATGAACCAATTAACTATTATATGGTGTATATACTATCCTTTGGAATATTATATCATGAATACATTTATTCTCATGATATTATAAAGTTCTGATTAAATGTTATTCCTCAATTATTGTATTAAAGTGTCTCTAATTTTGGGAAAAACCCTCTAACTAAAATATCACTTTAAATGTTTTAATGATTTGTTCTTATAAATATATCTCATTAATATCCATGTATTCAAAACTATTTTAAGGATTTATTTATATGGATATTAATGGTTTAAAATGTTAAATGCTTCAAGGTGGTATGGGACACTTTGATTCAAAAATCTCTTTATTAAATGTTTTAAATGGTTTTGAAAATGGGTTTTTTAAATGGATTCATTATTTCAATATCTTAAAATGTTATATTGTTATTGCAATGTGGCAATTTTGTCTTTCCTTTATGCTTAAGTGATGTGATATGATTATGTTATGTTTCTTGTGCATTGTTTATAAAGATGGGTGGTTCCGTGATAAACTAAGGGCGGGTGAGCCCGATATAGCTCTCCAATGCATTGAGTAACGCGAAGGGGTTAAATGTTATGGTTTCTACGAAGAGATTTAGGGAATATACTATGATGGGTATTCCAAACATAAACATGAGGGTTACTCCCTACGCAAGAATGTTATGAATTCCTCAAGTTACCTTTATGTCTTATGATTTCTATGAGTTATTCATAAATCTTATGATTTCATGAGGTATGTTAACGTGCTTATGTTTTATGAGTAAAGTATGATTTCATTTATTCTTATGTATACATGTACTAAAATTTCCTTTCCGAATTTTTATATCCCTTACTGAGATTTTTATGCTCATCCCAAGTTTTTGGAATGTTTTTCATAGGTCAAGGGAAAGGTACATGATATGATGATAGTGTCAAGGAAGTGTCAAGAAAGAATCGATGTTTTATTTTAAATATGTTTCCGTTGATGGGAAAAAAATGAATACAATCTTTTATGTAACCACTTTATTTAAATGTGGAATGTAATGCATGATTTATGATCTAATTCTCTAAAACTCTAATCCTGAAAATATCCTCAATGTGTATTCTTGAAATAACTCAAGATTAAGTAAGGTTTAAGGCCGGGTCCTTATAATCAGTGTCTTAAGTACAGACACAACATGGTTTTATGCATCTATATCAATTAAAACATGTTAATGAGTAATTATTCCAGTGTAACTACTGAACATGACCTTTTTGGGGTTAACATGTCAGCACCATACATTCCATCTGACCTCTTATTTAATGACTTTGACTTTTGCCTTAATTATTTTTGCTAACACCATTAAACTATGGTGCCCCTATTTTTTCTGCATTTTCGGTCCTTCATCACTTACCATTTCCTCAGATTCAACATCATCAATATGTTCCTCTAGAGTGATAACATCGATATGTGAAAATGGTCATTGTACCTCTGCACTGGGAGAAACAACAAGTTGAGAAACCTATTGTTCCTTAGGAATGGGAGCCCCAACATGTGAAAAAGGTCATTTCTATACACTATGAGTAACAACAGGTTGAGATACCTATTGTGCCTCAGGATTGGGAGCACTAACACATGTAGAAGGTTGTTGTTTCTCTACACTGTGAGCAGTAGCATGTTTAGAGACCTGTTGTTCCTCCGGATTGGGAGCACTAATATGTGAAGAAGTATTTATCTGTTGAAGTGGTTTAACATTTAATTTAGAGTACATAAATTTAGTAATAACTGGATAATAGCATGAGGTGACACAATGTATATTACAAATAAAATATTAACTAATTATTAAATACTATTTTTTTAAAGGATTAATTGATTTAACTCCTCTATCTAATATCCAGATCCCTTCATCATGGTCTCCTCTTATATAAAAAATTACATCCACATTGGGAATACTACAAAATTATTGCGATATCCCAATGAAAGGGTCATCATCAGTTGAATTTTCATCTAACCCTTTAGTGGTTTTGGTCAATAATAAAAATTTTAATAATTTTAGTTTTTAGGATCTAGAATATAAAATGCTTGTTTTGCCTTTGATTCCATTATAAATAGTTCACCTTTTTACCCTTCCTTACTAAAATTAACTTTCAAAAATCCCAATTCATCTATTTTAATAGAACTCTTGTTATCAAACCACTATTATTGAAAAATCGTCACTTGAAATGTTGTATAATCCAACTACCATATTTTTTATGATGCTAAAATATAACATATTCATGTAAATTGGATTCATGTCCTTAATACCAGAAACATGAATTGCTTTAGCCACAAGTGTAACTCCACTATCTTTCATGGTACTTCCTTCATAATGCTCATTTTTATAGAACATATAACCATTAATTAAATAACCATTGTAAGATAATATATACACACTTGGTTGTCCGGTTATCCCTCGAAGTCATTCGGAAATTGAATCCATATTTTCATCCAAATCTTTAAAAATATGGTCTCAAAACCATCCTATAAACTATTAATTTTGTGTATTTGGTATCCATATTTCATCCCTTGATGGATTAAAATGCCTAAGAATTTATTTATGGGTTTAAAAATATAGAAAAACCTCCAAACTATTATGTAAAACATAAAGGTGGGCCTGCCATTGATCTTTAATATTGATCATTAAAACATCTTTTTTAGAAATTACTTTACCCGCAAGTCTCGCAATGTGATGAGATTTTGGTAAACCAATGCTTTCCACACTGGATAGGTATTCAGTATATAATTCAATGTCTTCCTCAACAATATATCCCTCTATAATACAATCCTCTATCCAAATTCGATTTTTGTCATACCCTTTCAAAATATTCACAAACCATTCTTCTTGTTTAACCAAGATATTCATTTGGTGGAAACCTCCTTACTCAAACTTTAAATTTCTAATTTCATCTAGTATCTCAATTCAAAAAAATTTCTCTAACACTTCATATTTTACACATGTGAATATTGATCTATATATAAAAAATATTTTAAAAACACCTACTTTATATAGTACCACTTGGAGGAGAGAAGGTGGGAACAATTAAAATTATGAATCTCCCTATTAAAATAACTCTCCATGTCCGTTCTCTATACTTATAGAGAATTATTTAAGTTTCTCATAATATTGAGCATCCAACATCATAGAAAACATCCTTCTTCCTTAGCAAGAATCACCCATCTTCTTCTGATAATATTTTAAATATTGAAAGATAACCATTGGATCATCACATTTGATATAATTTTGAAATCTTTATAAATAATTTGGAACTAATAAAACATTATACAACTTAATTTCTTAGTAAAATCTTTTTATAAAATCTTCAGTTTTTTGAGATGGAATCTGATTGTTCTTGTAAAAAAACTGTAGAAAATTCAAGGAAGTATTTCCTAAAATATTACTCCATCTTATGACTTTCATAATAACTCTTCATTTTTTGATTTTATATGCCATTATTTTTCTAATGATCTTTTTACAAAACATCTATTTTATTATCCTAAAGAAACATCTATTTCACAAATTCATACATGTATGTCTAATATACATTTTACAATTTTTTTCCAAATAGACTTCATGCGATTGGAATTCACCTAACATGGATTTAATCTGATTTGGACTTTTTTTATTTTGAATTTATTCTATGAAATTCCTAAAAATCATCCCTTTGTATTTCAAAAACATTCCTCTATCATTCAAAATTCACAGATATCAAAAATATAATTTATAGAAATAAAAAATAATATTTTTTCCTTTATGAATTATTCCAACTACCCATTTATAGTGCTTCATCAACTATAAATCACAAACTTATATTTTCTGAACCTCTATACACTAGTATCTCTTTGGTAAACTATAGTAAACATAATTTTATGAATTTTATTCATAGAAAATAATTTTTCATATGTTCTTTTTATTCTTGGATCATAATATCTTTTATAACTAATGATGATGAAAAAATTAAACACAAAAAGGCATCACCAGATTTTATTTTCATCAAAAACGTTTTCTGTTGACTTAGTAAGAAAAAATATAAACATTCTACACATTTATTATTCCAATAAATATTCATCCAGAATAGAATGTCCCATGTAATTTTCCCTAAAAACTATTTCTGCTCATTAATTATTTGAAATCATGACAAACCTTGATGATTTACATTTGAATAAAAAAAGGAAAATCTTTCTAAACATGTTCTATAGCAACTTAAACCATCTATATATTAGCTCAAAACATTCTAGTAATGTAGTTCAAAAATCTATTAAGTATATCTGACTCTCCTTTACCTTTAAAAATTATCATACTCAATTTATTATATTCATGTAATCCATTACCCCATAAGGAAATTTTCTCAAAAGACTAATCATTCCACCGAAACCATGAATAATCAAGAATATATATAAATTATTAAATAAAATAAAATGAGAAAATTTTATATGTAATCATATAAATATAGTTAATAATATTATTCTAGAAGATAATAGAAGGGTTTAAAAATCCCTTACCTCAATATACTTGATTTCCATTCCCCAAAAAACTCACAAGAATATTCTTTAAACTTATAAAAATAATCTTACCTATGAATAAATCATCCATTATACATCAAAATTTATCACAACCACTACCATTGCCCCGTGAAATAAATATATGAAAAATAATAAAGAAATAATAATAGAGAATCACCTCAGAATAAGGAATAATCAACTACAATTAGCCAATGTTAGGACCAAGTTGATGAGGAAGGTATTTGTTTTCAAGTTTTGTCTTTGGTTTTCAAGGAAGGTTAATATGAAAGGGAAAATCACCTCACTTTTTATTTTTGGTGAAATTTTGACTGAAAATCATATTTAAAAGGGTCATACACACAATTTATTTTCAAGAAAATAAGACTCACTTCATTCAAGAATGTCCATCATTTTGAGAAGAAGCTGTTTGTATGAATAGGTTCTTATTATACTTAACTTGTGTTTGATATTGAAAAGGATTTTAATGAGGAATGGTTTTAGTTATAATCATATTTACATTATGTCTAGAAATAAAAGATAAATTTTATTGGGAGTGTATCTTGTTGGAAGTAAATGGTCATCAGATTCACTCTGAATTTAGTATAGAATAAGTAATCATAATGGGAAAATAAAAGTTTTCATGAATAAAATTAATAAAATTTGATGATGATTTAATTATCATAGATTTATAATAAAACATAAGTAAGTTGTGAAAATTATGATAAAAGAATGATGAAAGAAAGGGGGAGTGAAAGATATGTTGTTTATTATATTTAGATTCATTGGAAGAAAGAAGGGATATGAAGATCATATTCATCCTAATTGTATTAAGACATGATCATATTAAGACCAATAAGATTCATGAAAACTGTACTCTGGTTGAGCTGGGAAGTCATGATAAAAGCATAAGTTTTGGATTGAAGAAAGTTTCTGAATCTGAAGATATTGACATTAGTCCATCATAGTTGGCATACCATCGTACATAGGGAGAATTATTTTCAACAAGACTGATGGAAAAGGAATTGAGTTGAAGCCAATGAAAATCGTAATGAAATATACCAATAAAAAAATGTAGTAAACCATTTGAAAAGGGTTGAATTATATTTTTTATTTATTCAAGTGGGTCAAAACCCATCATCATAGAATTTAATTGTATTTAAAATAAGCCAAGAGAATTTCTGAAGAAAACAGTTGAATGTATTGTCGAGGGGGATCTTGAAATTCAAAGGGTGATTTGTTTTTCTCTAATTTGTACAGAGCATTGTATTGAATAAAATAAGACTTCAAAATTGAATTCAAACTTGAATTTCAAAAGAGAACTTGAAGAATAGATGAATTTTGAAGAAGATTTGAAAAGATTCAAGAAGCATTGACAAAGTCATAAATACACCCAATATTTTACGGGAAAATGAGATTTGGGTGTTTTTTTTAGAAGGAAGGATTTTGGGATTTCCACCAAAATCTCTTATATGTCACCTATAAAAGGAAAGTGTACTTTAAAATTTTTATGACTGATGCACTTTTTACCATAGAAGATAGAGAAGCTCCAAAGTTTTAGGGAGATACATAAGGTTTCATTCTAAGCCTTTGTTGAAGATGTTTTGACGAAATAATTTAAAGGAGAAGAGATATATCACAACATTTTATTCAACTAATCATCGTATTCACTGATTATCATATTTAATTTATTACCATATTCATCTTGTCAATTTTATTCAGCTAATCATCATATCGAGATGGATAATCAGATCGGGATTTCTGTATTAGGATTTCTAGACTGAGGAAGAAGGATTTCTGAATTGACTCAATCATTTTCTGCTAGAGTTATATCTATTGTATTGGGAAATAATACTAATTTTTTCATACCCAAAATAGAATTGTTTCATATTCATTTATATCATATTCTAAAAAATCCATATATTTTTTATACTGTGGAGAATTTTACTTGGAAGAATCTTATTGAGGAGAATCGTAATGGGAATAACCAGACTAGAAAAAACATACTAGAAAAATCAGTCTGGGTTTTCCTTAACAAATTATACTATGTTCTTACCATCTTCTTAGGTAATAAATTAAAGATTTTTTTTTAAAATTAATGCATTTTTTAAGTGGAAAATAAGCACAGGTTACACGTATTGTTACACAAATACTATTTTACCCTATTTGTGCTAAGAGGTCACACACACACTATTGGAATTATTTACATAGTGCTACATGAGTGAAAAGGTATATCATACTTGTTGTAATCCGATGATTGTTTTCTAGTGGATTTTATGGGATTAAATCATTTATAAAAAATATTAAGGAAGTATCTATTCTTATTGAATAGAGAACCTTGTAAATACTTGGGTTCCTTTGGATGTGTGTTAGAATTATTTTTAGCAGGGAATAAAATCTTTTACAGGAGGCAAATATTTTTTCAGAGAAACATAAAAGAAAAATAATCCCCGATTCACCCCCTCCCCCACTCAGTGATATAATTATCCAGACTGGGCACTTTCAAGTGGTATAAGAGCAGAGGTTCCCTTCACTTATTCTTTTCTGAAGATTTGAAGAGCAGTTGATGGAGAATTTGAATTTTATGAGAAATAAAGGTATTCTGGTTTTATATGGAAAGAATTATCATATCTAGAAATATAAAATGTTTCCTTATCTTATTTATATTGTATATGACATTCTTTAAGGTACAACAAATAGGTTTCCTCCTATTGATTATAAAGTTCCTCTTTCATTTTTTGATAAAAATAATCTTGAGAATGATAGAATGGAGAATAATTCTATATTATCATCACTTTATGAAAGTTAATTCTTAATAGAGAAATGGATTTTCATAACCAAAAGTATACGGGACAAGTTAAAAAACATATATGAAGGAAATAAAAAAGTAAATAAGGAAAATGTACAAATATGGAGATTGAAGTATGAAGATTTGAAGATGGGTTAACATGATTCTATTTGGGACTTCTTTACCATTGTAAATGAAATTTTCAACAATATTAGACATCTTGGTGAAAATTTAAATGATTCTATAATTTTTTAAAAGATCTTGAGAATCCTTTTACACAATTTTGATACAAAAGTTTCTTTATTATAAGACAGATATACTGAAACATTATCTCTTGATGATTTTCATATTACTCTCACCACTTATGAAATGAGAAGAGAGAGAGCTATAAAAACAAAAACAAAAGTTTATAGAGAAATTTATTTCAAGTATACTAAGAACAAAAAGTAAAAAAAGGTTCTTATTTAAGATAAAGTTAGTGACTTTGAATCAAGAAATGAGGTATGTAAAAATATTGATGAAATTTTATCCTTGTTTTCTAAAAATTCTAGAAGAGGTATATGGAAATAGCAAGGAAAGTTTCCCTTGAAATGTTTTGAAGGTGGATGTGTTGGTCACTTTGCAGCTAATTATCCTCAAAGAAAGAAATAAGAGGATAGTGATGAAGAAGAAATAAATCCAAGAAGATCGTCGAAGAAATAGAGAGATGAAGAAAAATCTAAATCTATAAGAAAAAATAAATTTATAAAAATCCAAAAGAAAATGTGTCATTTTTAAAGATGAAGAAGAAGAAGGAATTGATATTGAATTTGAAAAATCATTTGATTATGGAATTTAAAATACTTTCATTGTAATAGTAAATAATGAGGAATTCAGAAACTATAGTTATGAATAAGAAGAAACTCAACTTGAATGTCATTTGAAAGAAGAGTTTAAAGAATGTCCAAGAAAGATTAGAAAGATTGAAAAGAAAAACAAAAATTTGGAAGATGAATGTTCATCAACAAGTAATCAAGAATGTTTTGTTAATGAGAAAGTGAAGCTGGTGAAAGATATTTATTATTTGAAGAAATCTCTTAAAGAAGAAAAGAATCATAATGAGAATCTGGAGGTGAAGCTAAAAGAAAAGAAGAAGACTTGGATCTTTTCCAACAAAAACTTTCGAAATCTAAAAAGAAAATTACAAGTTTCAAAAACTCTATCACTGATGTTGGTGAAAGTTCTTAAAATTAGAAACCAAATAATGTTTAACAAAATTTACCTTGAAAGTGTGAGAAAAAAGATGAAATTGTTTTTTAAAAGAAGAAATATGGAAAGTTATATAGGTGGACAAGAGCAAAAAAGTTGGTAATTCAGAATTCTTAAAAAACAATAAGTCTGAAAATGTTTTGAAATAATATGAATCCAAAAAAATATAAAATACTTCTAATTTGTATAAGGCTGAAAAGAAAAAAAAGAATCAGAATGAAAACAGAAACATTGTTGGATTAGAAAATAAATAAAATAATATTGCTGAGAAAACTATTCACAATTATGATTAATATGGAAGTTTGAGAGGAAAATACTATTTCTATGGTTATTGCTGGTATTGTGGTGGTTTTAGAGACATAAAGAATATTTTCTGGTTCAACTAACAACATTTTTATTAACCCACAGGTTATGGAAGGAGAATACTGAGGGGGAGTCAATCTCCTCAAAGAAATAATTCTAAGAAGGTTGTTTTAAAGAAACCTAAAAATATTGTAGTAAATATTAAAAATAGGTTCCATACCCTGGAAACTATTTGTGAAATATATGAATAACCTAGACACCTTGAAAAAGGATGTCTTTTTTTTGTTACTGGAACAAGAAAATATTCTTAACAATTCTCAAGATCTGAAGGTGAATAATGTAAAGGAAGAATAAAAAATATTATTATTGAAACTACATTGAAAGCTACAAAAGTAGAACAACTTTGGATTCTAGACAGCAGGCGTTCTTCTCACATTATAGGAGATTTGAAATTTTTATAGAATATGAATGATTTTAAAGAAGGCACAATGACATTTGGAAATGATGAATCCTTGAAAATAAAAGGTGTTGGATCCGCCATCATTGGGAAAGTAAAGATGAAATCCAAGAAAACATTGTATTTTGATAGACTGAAACAAAATTTTCTAGGTGTTTCGAAATTTTTTGACGAGTGTAACAAGGTTATCTTCTAGAAAGATGTGTTTTTTTGGAAAAATGAAGAAGATGGAAATATTGCTTTGAGAGGTCAACGTTCAAAAGGAAACTTGTTTCAAGTTAGTAAAATATAAACTCTTATTACATAAGTATGTTGGAATAGAATCTATTGTGGAATAAAAGGATGGGACACATGTGTCAAATAAACATGAGCAAATTGAAAAAATGAGATAGTGTCTGAGACATTCCATATTTTCCAAGCAGAAGAGACTGGTGTTGCACTATTTTTTAGAAAGGTAATATTATAAATGTTGTGCAGAAGAAAGTTGATATTTGATTAAAATGAACCATAGAGCTTATTTATTCTGATATATTTGAAAAAAAATAAGAAAATAATAAAAAAATGGAGATAAGTAATTCATCACTTTCATAGATTATTTTACTCGCATTACTTGTGTTATGTATATGAAACATAAATAAGATGCATTGAAAATGTTTAAAAGTTTTAGAAGGAAATATGAAAATTAATGTGAGTATTTAGTGAAGTAGTTGAGAACCAACAATGGAGGTAAATATAGAAGTAAATAGTTTGACAGTTATTTAGAGAATAATGGAATTTGGCATGAGTATAGTTCTCTATAAACTCCTCAAAAAATGTAGTTTCTAAAATAAATAATAGAATTTTTGTGGAAATGGGAAGAACTTTGTTACTTGGGCATGGTCTTTCTCATTACTATTGAAGGAAATCCACGGGTACTGATGTTTATATTCAAAACCGATGTTTCTATTGTTCAAGATCGGGTATGACTCCATAAGAATTGTTTTATGGAAAAACTCCATTTTTGGAACACTTAAGAGTTTTTAGGAGTCTATGTGTTATAAAAAGGAAAGGTGGAAACTATGGAAAGTTTGATTAGAAATATGAAGATTTAATTTTTCTTGGATATGCTCGAAAAAGAATAGGTTATATATGTTTCCACAAAGAAATAGAAATAATTGTTGATTTAGTTGATGTTAAAGTAATTGAAAAGGCTGAGGAATAAAAACATAATTTATAAGATAAGGAAGTTGAGAAGGATACATAAAGTTTTGAATTTTTTTTAATAAGGATACAGAAAATTTTAATACAACTCAAGAAGAAGAATCAGACTCAAATATTTCTAGTGATAAGGAAGATTCTCAAAAATCTCATCCTAGGATAAGGAAATAAGTGGAATCTTAGAATATTATTGGTGATCAATATCATAAGGTTCAAACAAGAAGAACAACTAATGCTATTACACATACTTATTTGAATTCAAAAGTTAATCCAAATGATGTGAAAGAAGATTTTGAGTATTTTGAATGGGTTCCATCCATGATTGAAGAATTGGATCTGATAGAAAATAATGACACATAGAAACTTGTACCCAATCCATAAAATAAAAACATCATTGGTACAAAATGGGTTTTTTGGAACAAGATGAATAAATAAGGTGAAGTGATAAGAAACAAAGAAAGATGGGTTTGAAATATTATTCACAAATTTAAGGTATTGATTTTAATAAAACCTTTTCCTCAGTAGAAATATTATATAAAACCACAATATTTCTTGCTATTTTTGCCCAACGAGGTTACACTATCTTTCAAATGGATGTTAAATCCACATTCTTGAATAGTGATCTTGATAAGGAAGTTAACATTGAACAAGCTTGTGGCTTTGTTGTTGGAAAAATTAAAGTTATGTATGCAGATTGAAAAAGGACTAGTATGGGATAAAACAAGATCTGAGGGCATGGTATTCAAAATTGGATACATGATTAATAAATATGAATTTAAAGAAAGGAATAGTTGATAGAAATATTTATATAAGGGAATGTCAATAGTATCCCCTTATCATAATTGTTTATGTTGATGATATTATCTTTACTGGGAATGATGAATGAATTTTTGAATGGTTTTCTAAAGAGATAAAAAAGGTATTTGAAATATTTATGATGGGGGAAATTAAATACTTTCTGGGGTTACAAATTTTATAAAAGAATAAACATATCTTTCTTTCTTAAGAAAATTATGCTATGGAACATCTGAAGAGGATCGACATGGAAAATTAAAAACCTATTTTCACACCAATTTTAGTGGGAAAAAATATGGAAAAAGATGGAGAAGGAAAAGTAGTTGACCAAAAAGAATTTCAGAAGTTGATTGAAAGTTTTTTGTATTCTAATGTCTCAAGAGCCAACATTGTTTATGTTGTTACTTTATGTTCCATATTTTATAGTTCTCTAAAATAATCACATTTAATTTATATAAAAATAATTCTTTGATACACCAAAATCTCAATTGATTTCGGAATTAGATATAACAACTTAGAAATTATTGATTTTTTTGGGTATTCAGATGATTATTGGGTAAGAAATGTTGATTTTAGAAGATCCACATATGGTGGAGTATTCTTTCTGGGAAAGAATTTTGTTAGTTTTCATACAAAGAAATAGAATTTAGTAACTATTAGTATAACAAAAGTTGAGTATGTTTCTACCACTCAAGATGCTACTCAACCTATGTATATAAAAAATTAATTAGATGAATTACATATTGAAGTGAAATACCGTTTCTCTTGGGTTGTGATAATTAGAGTATAATCAATCTCACCTGGAATATATTTCAACATCCTCATTCAAAACATATTGATATAAAATATAATTTCATCAAAGAGAATGAAGAGAAGAATGAATTGAAGCTAGAGTATGTTCCAACATCGGAACAAGTTGCTGACATATTCACAAAACCTTTACCAAAGGAATAATTTTCTAAATTGAGGTTGAACATGGGCGTCAAACCTCTTTCTCACCAATGTTGAGGTATGTGTATCTGTCCCCTATCTCTTCTTACCTTTGGATAGTATTTTCAATGGGGATAATTAAATTGTTTCATAAATCTATCCTTAAAAGGCATGTAAAAAGGGGTATTTGTGGGTAAGCTGTGAATTCCACATTATATTTGGTGTGAACTATTCCATCTATTTATTGGTGTGGTTTTAGAAAATAATTTGTTTTATATTATAGGAAAGTGGATAAGCTGAGGAAGAATGTTGAAGATATTTTAATAATCACTTCTTTTGGACAACATGGTTTTTCTGTCCATAATTCTTGTTTTCTACAATGAGTTAGATCACAAATGCTTAGAATTGATGATAATTAATCTATTTCTTGAGGATAAAAATTAAATGATTTATGAAACTTGGTTGATAAAAAAGTCTAAATGAGTAGATTGTTAGGACCAAGTTAACAAGGAAGGATTATTTTTCAGGTTTTGTATTTTGTTTTCAAGGATAGTTAAGATGAAAGGAGAAATCACATCACTTTATATTTTTGGTGAAATTTAGACTAACCATTTTATTCAAAATGATATGAATCACAATTTTTTTAGAAGACTTAGAATCAATTTGTTCAAGAAATTCCATCGTTTCGAGAGGAAGCTATTTGGAAGAAAATGTTCTGATCAAACTCACATTTGGTCCAGTATTGGAAAGGATTTTAATATGGAATGGTTCTGATTGTAATCTTATTCACACTAAGTCAAGAAATAATGGATTGATTTTATTGGTAACGTATCTGGATAGAAGTAAATTTTCATTGGATTCAATTTTAATTCGGTATGGAAGAAGTAATCGTAATGGGAAAATTAGAGTCTATATGACTACGACTAATCAAATGTGATGATTCTTTTCTAATATGGGAGGTCTCATAAATCGTAATGAAGTTGTGAAACTTATGATGCAATATTTATGAAATAAAGGGGTTGTGAAAGAGATGCTGCTGATTGTATTTATATTCATTGGAATAAAGAAGGTAGTTGAAGATCACATTCATCCTGATCGTATTTAGACAAGATCTATTCAGACCAATCAGATTCATGACATTCATACTCAGGTTGAGTTGGGAAGTCATGATACAAGAAAAAGTTTCTGATAAAGAAACTTTCTAAAGTAGAAGTTGTTGACACTAGTCCATTATTTTTGGGATACCATCGTACTTAGGTAGAATTCTTTTTAACAATACTAATGTAAAATGAATTGATCTGAAGCTGATGAAAATTGTAATGACAGAGACTGATCAAAAATGTATTCAACCAATTAAAAGGGGTTGAATTACATTGTTTATTTGGTCAATTGGGTAAAAATACATCATCCTATAATTGAATTTTATTTCAAATGAACTAAGAGAATTACTGAATAAAAGAGTCGAACGCATTGTTGAGTGGGAACTTGTAATTCAAAGAGTGTTTTGTTTTTCATTAATTGGTAAAAAGCATTGTATTGAAGAATATCAGACAAATGAATTGAATCCAGACATGCATTTGAAAATAGAATATGAATTAGAGATGAATTTTTAAGAAGATTTTAGAATCATTAACAAAGTCACAAATGCACCTGAGATTTTAGGGGAAATTGATATTTGGGTGATTTATTTTAGCGAGAAAGATTTTGGTATTCCCACCATAATCTCTTATGGGCCTCATATAAAAGGCGAGTGTATTTTACACTTTTTTTTGACTGATGTACTGTTCAATACATAAGAAAGAGAATAATCAATGTTTAAGGGAGATAAAGAAGGTTCTACATTGAGCCTTTGTTGAATAAGTTTTGATGAAAGACGTGAAAGGTGAAAATAGAAGATTATAACACTGTATTAAGGTGATCATAATATTCACTGATTATCATATTCTATTGATTACTATATTCAGATTTTCAATCGTATTCAGTTGATCATAATATAGGGTGGGATGATCAGATTAGGATTTCCTTATTGGGATTTTCGAATTGAGGAAGAACGATTTCTGAATTGACTCAATCATATTCTTCTAGAGCTATATCAATTGTGTTAGCCCATCGTACTGTAAAAAATAGTACTTAGTGTTTTATACCCATAATAGAAGTGGTGTAGATTCATCTCTATCGTATTATGAAAAATATATATATTTTTTGTACTGGGAAGAATGTTACCTGGAATAATTATACCGAGGAGAATTGTACTGGGAAGAATCATAGTGGAAAAACATACTAGGTTTTCCTCAAAAAAGTTCAAAAAATTCCTACCATATTCTGTGTAATAAATTAAAGAATTATTTTAAAAGGAATAAATTTGTAAAGTTGAAAATAAGAAAAGGTAACATGAATTGTTAAAAAAATATTTACCCTATTTGTGATAGGTGGGTGCACACACACTGTTGGAATTATTTACAAAGTGATACATGAGTGAAAGGGTATATCCTACGTGTTGTAATCTAAGGATTTTTTTCTAGTGGATTGTGTGGTATTGGATCATTTACAAACCTTACCAAGTATATAGCTATTCTTATTTAATAATGAGCCTTGTAAATACTTGTGTTTCTTTAGATGTGTATTTTAATTGTTTTTAGCAGGGAATGAAATATTTAATAGGAGATGAAGGTTGTTTCAAGGAAACACAAAAGAAAAAGTATCATTGATTCACCCTCCCCCTTTTAGTGATACAATTATCCTCACTGTTCACTTTCAACCAAGGCCTAAGGATTATATTCATGCATATTTAATCCCCAAGAAGATAAATCAAGAATACCTAGGGTTTGAGAATAAATAAATAAATAAATATGAACTCTAATGTACTTTTAAATTTATAATAAAACCAAAATTTTAAGGAATCACAACAAGACATGTCCTTGGCACATCATTATGGGACTAAATTAATGACAACTATAGAAATCACGTTATACCATCCCTTATAATTCATCTTTTTTAACTTAGTACACCCCTTTAAATTTTAAATAACTGGTGAAAGTTATGGTATTATTATTATAACCATGCCGTAATATTTAAATCCCTAAAAATTACAATGTGAATCTGAACCAATCCATGGCACAATAAGAGAACCATGATTAATTGAACTATAAGAATATAGAAAAAAGGAATTAAATATCTAATTGATCATGGTTTGATAAAAATAAATTAGAACATGACTAGAAAAGTTTTTAAGGAAATTCATAGGAGCATTGATTCATACATAATTCCCCACACGTAATGGATAATAACTTTGAAAAAATTCTCCTCTAGAATCCTTATACTGTTCCAAGAACCTCCATGTTGTAATTGACCCTTCATAGGATGATATGTTTGGGTTACTCATGTAAGATTCATTATATGAAAAAATGTGATATGCAAGGGTTTCTTATTTAAATATTCATTGAAACATAATGGTTACACAATTAAAAATTTCTCTAAACATATACTAATTAACACATTCCATCTATCTCTTTATGGTGAAATACACATGCCCCTCTGATCTATTTTTTATATTATTAAAAAACCACTTTTAGGATAAGTGGGAGCCTAAAACAAAAACATCAATTACAAAATCAAGTCATAACCATACACCCTCAAAAAATACATATTTCACTTGACAGAATTTAAAATTCAAAAAAAATCAAACAGATAAATTTGATAAATTTTGGGCCTCTATAGTAATATTATAACACAATATATCATGTTTCAAGACATACCATAATCTTATAAAATACCTTTTATAGCTGAAATATCAACATTAGAAACACTTATCTTCCTCAAACATATTCTGAAACCTCCAACACCCAAAAATAAAGAATTAAGGGTTTAAAGAAATTTTGGGCCTCTATAGTAAAACTGTGAAATTTTTAAAAGATCTATTCGATATTAAATTAGATCTTGGATAGTGATTTTTTTAATATGTTAGTAATGATATTCTCAATGAATAATATATATATATATACTGGTGACGAAAGGGAGTACCCCTTAACCAAGTACATAACACTACTCAACCCAATTAAGTAAGGACAATGAAATTTTAATTATGTTTTTATAGGATAAGAGCAGTGAATCCATAAATTGAAAAATATATAAATACAATTTTTGAAACTGTATTTTAGTACCCTAAACTAGAATATGATAAAATTATTTTTTATTAATGTATTAATTACATATTTTTATGTAAATATAAAATTATAAAATATATTTTCAATACATTTTTGTTATTTTAAATTATTACTAAATGTCAATATAAATATATAATTATTTTTAATTAAATAAAAATATATTTTAAATTTATAAAAATTATAATATTAATTTATTTAAATTGAGATCCACTCATTTTATATTTATAAATTAATTTTACGAATTTAAAATTATAAATAGTTATTTAAATGGGTTATGGTAGTAAAATTAGTTTTTCAAAATCTTAAATAGTATATATAGATAATGAGATACAAAATGAGTAATAAATGGATATGGTTTTTAAAAATAAAAAGGTTAAAGATCCACACCAAACCCATTTTATTTCCTAAAATAAACTAAATTATTATTTATATTTTTTTAAGTTTAACTAAAACTATTTCATATTTAAATAAATAATTAGTTTGAATCAATTAAAGAATATATAAACACTCTCTATCTTCAAATCTCTAAATTTTCCATCAAAGTAAATTAAGGAATAAATCTGATATTATTATCCACAATTCCACAATTCCCTATTTTCTATAGTAATAAAGGTTTCTTATAGGAATTAATTTATTTGTGATTATATTTTTAACTTTTTTTAGTTTTTTTTGGTTTTATTAACACATTTTTCATAAATGATGTCTTTTAATTATATATTTTATCACCATGACATGTTTTTTCAAAAAAATATTGATTATTTAATAAAAAGAGGTAAAACTAAAATATTCATATTAATAGAGACTTAGATTAATAAATGAAATTCTATATTAATGGTGGAATAAAGAGTTTCCTTTGGTGTTTAATTTTTTACTTTGGTGTCATGTTGTTGAAAAATATAGTGATATAGATGAACTTTTAAATTAATAATACCTTATATTTATAAATTATATTTTAACCTATAATGACCTTATATATTCATATTTTTGAAAAATTTAACACAACCCCTTGAAAAAGAGGAATCTCAAGATAAAGGAATCCATCATAAGGAGATAATTAAATAGTGTTTGAGATTTATATGATAATTGAGGTATGTTTCATAAATATTATGTAATTTTATAATATTATCATTTTCTTTATTATCTAATATGATATTCAACCTTTTATAGATTGATTCATAGAAAACAATTCATGTATAATAAATACTAAATAATTAGATATATTATGAAATTGTAATGACATCTATTTGAGTAATACCTTGAGGTTATTCTTTAATAGAAGTTCTGTATTCTCCAAATTTCATCTATGATTGAAGGAAATAACTAAAAAAATAAATATTAAATACATATGTTTTTTGGTTAAATTTATAGATATGGTTCTATTTAAATATTTATTTTTTGAAATCTAAATTACTATTTAGAGATAATATACTTATAATATTTAAATCTTTTTTAAATAAAAATGATAATTACTTCAAATAGTGAATAATTGTTTCATAGAAAACATACCATTGATTAGTTAACAATGAATCAAATTTGACCCAGAATGAAATTTTCGGATATATGGATATAAATTTAGCATATATCAAAGTTTCATTTAATTTTACAATATTCTAAATTTTTATAGATATTAATTGTATTTCATAATTTTAATATTATTTTCCTATGAACCTCATGAATATATGAACCTTTAATGAATATTGAGAGGTCATTAGAGGCCGTTTTTCTCAAGGTTTTATTTGTTATATTGAAGATAAAAAAGATATTAGTCAATTAAGTGGATCTAGGGAGTCATCTAATCATAAATGATCAAAAAAAATTGAGCTACCATATTAGTGCTACTTGATCGAGCACAACATGGGTGACACAATTTGTTATGAACCATCCTTGGTCAAACTAGAATCAGTCACTCAAGTTGGCCCACCACAAGTCCCAAGAGGTGTTTATAATCCTCATAAGTTGGAAACTAGTTCCAAAACACAATTAAATTGGGATAATTTAGCCCATGTATGACATATAGATAAAAAATGATGGACAAAAAGAATAAAATAAACATTTAAAGTCGAAATAAATAAAACTATACATACCTCATTGTGTCCTCACAGGTCACTACCAACCATGAAACCAAGATTTCTCCATGGGAGAATCAAAATAATATTTTGAACATGCAAAATAGTTGGGGTCTACCAACACCGAGTTTTATATGTAGGGTGTGATCATGAATAACCGAATTAGTAAGCACCCCAGATCCCATAAATATCCATTCAAAAAATAGTCTATAAAATTTGGTTTGAAAATAATGTTAAAAAACAAAATTTTATCTACAAAAACTAAACAAATATTTCACAAAATCCACATTTTAAAAGCAACCACAAATATCCATTCAAAAAATAGGTTCACATTTAAAAACAATTCTTGAAAAATGAATAACAAATAGAAAAATATCCCAATTAATTTATAGGAAAAAGGAAATTATGAGATAATTACAAGAATCAATGTATAATAAAAGAAAGAAACAAAGTAAACAATACAGGTGTTAGATGAAATATGTAATAAGAACATTAAACTAAAATAAAACAAAAAAAATACAGAAAAATACAGATATGTAAACAAGGTCATATCCTAAACTTCTCTATAAGTGAACTTGTATGTACTCGATTCCGACCCATTAGTCAGTGTATGATGAAATAGATAGTTAATAACCAACTTGGATGATTTAACTAGCCTCTCCAATGGCCTAACCCAAATGGATTATACCACTCAAATGGGATATAGTCTGTCTAATTGAGACATTGATACAAAACATCACTCGACCCTCTATATAATGTTCAGGAATCCCATGATAATAGTAGAATGGGAAAATGAGGAGGTCAATACATGTTTGGAATTAAATATAACCCATAGATGCCACCATTCATTCCCTATACACTCCTCAACACTGTATATGTAGGGATCCTCTCCAATGCTAGAAAACTATAGAGGTTCCCATAACACATAATACAATTCACAAGTAAAAACCAGGCCTGCACCTCAGGATAGTTCATATCCAATTTCCAAAAAAATATAAAATTACTAACCAGTCCTCTTTATCTGAAAATGAAAACCATTTATTAAGGAAAAAAAAAATTCTTTCAAAACTAGTTCCAAACCCTTGTAGATTTTCCAAACATAACATCCAATGTTCCAAATGGGATTATAATTCTAGTTGTTTATGAAATCACATTTCGAAGGAACCAAATGTTCCATAAATTGAAAAACATATTTAAATCCACATTTGAATTCATTTGATAACCAAAAATTAATTTGGAAAACATTTGGAGTTTTAGGAAAAGTCATTTGAAATGAAGATGAGAAAAGAAACAATATGTGAGGAGAGTGATGTTTAAAATCTAAATGTATAAAGGTTGTAATTTTTATTTAAATACCATTGATATTCATGTTATTATTTATATATACACCACATGTAGATATGGATATACCCATATTCACCAGAATTTATATGGATAACCATAAAAATGTCCAAGGGTCAAATCAAGGAATCATAAGGAATGTCACACCAAAGAACAAGTGTTCACACAAAATTACCAAACCATAAAGGGAACAATAACCTAACAAAAATATAATTACACATAAAACCTAATTTTAACAAAGCTCGAACAAGGCCATACATCGCTTCAAAATACCCAATTCCATTTTAAAGTCCACTTGGAAATTTATCAAACACCTTATATATATATATAGGCATAACCATGTAAATAGTTTGAAAAAACCCATTTTATTATAACTACCACCAAGTAAAGCCACAAAAAATTACACTATATACCAAAAGAATAAATATCATATTTAAAATGAATTTAGGAAATATAAATCATTATATAGAAGATCTAGAAATGAAATGGATGGAAACACCTAGCTTAATGACATGTGAACAGAATAAAACTAAAATAATGCCATGAAGAGAAACAAAGAGTCAATACATAGTCCCTAAACATATATACATTGAGATATATATATATATATATATATATAAATATAAATACCCTATACCCAATGTATATATTTCTATGACCATATGGGAATATATAAAAAGTATATATATATATATATATACAAACCTATATATGTATATATGTGTAGGTTATATTCAAGGATCCACAATTCATCACCTTCACCAACATTTGTTCAACACTACCTTAAGGAAGTCCAAGGCACCCTAGAAAAATAATAAAAACTCAAAATTTAGAAAATAACTAAATAAAATTGTTCTAAAGGGGAAGAAAGTAAGAAAACCTACTCAAAAACATTGGTGAAGTCACTAAATTTGATGTGTGAGGCCCAAACTCATCTTAACCAGGTCTCAGGAACCCCGAAAAATGTAAAGAGACCCGAGATAGAAATAAAACCACCAAAATCGAACTGTGAGGAAACTCTAGGGTTTGGTTGATCCCATGCCATAGTGTGGGGAATGATAAAAAGGAATAAGGATATGAATGAGAGGAAGAAATGCTCACTTGAGGAAATTTCCTCATGAATCGGGAGGAAAAACAACATCTGGAGGAAGAGGGGACGAGGCACTCATGCAACTAGAAGGCCCCTCATGGATGACACTATTATAGGAAGGGAGGGGGGAGGGTGAACATAAGTTAAGGGGATGATATGGGTATATTAAGTTTTAATTTTTCTTTATTATTATTATAAAATTAGTTTTTTTTTGTTTTTTTTAAATCCTAGGAAGGATGAATGGTTTGGACACATGATGGGCCAGATTGTGAACTAATTGTATGGGTGATTCTACCCCCACATGAAGAGGTTTAATGGTTTTTACTAAACAATCTCTCAAACCATACACCTAACCATGCTATCATCATGGTTCTTCCCAAGGATGTATGTGATTTAAGGGATGTCTTTATATCCATGTGACTAAAAATTCAAGCTCACCAATGCCTCTTCTAAAGTCACATGGTATGCAGAGGGCTAGTGAAAAATTTCTCCTAACCATGCTCTAACCTTTCACCACACCTTTTGCTACCAAAAAACTCAAAATTTCCACCTAAAATTCATATCAAAAACCAATGAAAAGATCATGGAAACAAAAATAAATAAAATAAAAAATCAATATAGGGCTGGGTTTTAACATTTCTCCCCACCATTAAAACTTTATGCCCCCAGAAATTCACCAGCTAAATGAGGCAAAAAACTATAATATGAAATAGAACAAGGAAAAATGAGACTAGAGATACCATTGTGGCCTTTCAAATCCACAAGTCACACCCAAAAAGATTAAGGGATAAAAACAAGGTGATCAATGGGGGAAAAAAGAGTGGTATCACAACCATTTAAGAACTAACTAGACCAATATAACCAACCCTAAACATGATGAGGGACCCAATAAAGAAAATCCTGACCATAAACTCAAGAAAAAAATAAACCAAACCATTGTTCATAATTTCAAATAGACAAAAACATCTATAAAATAAGAATAAAAAAATTAATTACTATAAAATAACATGGAAAGATCCCAAAATAATAAGGCCACCATACCATAAGAACAAAAATTTTCCAAAATTAGAAAATTAAAACCAAGGAAAACATAAAAAATTCCAAAATTTTTGTTAGAAGTATATATTGACAATTATTCACACCCATAAGCTCCTCCACTACATGAGAATATTCACTTTAAGGCCTTTTATTGGAGCCCTAATGTCTTGAATCATTTACCGCCTCATAGTAATGTGATTACAATCCCTAATTGATGATTCCTCTCTTTGTTTCACAACATAGAACCTATTTAGAATTTGACCATTGAAAAAATGGTCTTTAATATCTCTTTGTTCAAACCATCTTTAAAATAGGATAAAAATATCAATTTCCACATGTCCAAACTTGGTCCATCAAAAATATTCAAGACAACTCACACACGCGCACACAACCTATGGAGTTCCTAAAGATAAGGATACACATTAAATTACCTCAATCCACTCTATATCCTCAAAAAAACATAAAAAACCATGGTAAATAGAAAAAAATGAAAAGAACTCAACTCCATTACTCCACAAGGATCCAGAAAAAAAACCACCAATTGAAAGTGACCCCTTAAAAACCTTTAGAAATTTCTAGGTAGAATACTATAAATAACATAAAAAACTTGATCAAATCAATATCAAACCAAAACTAAACAAAAAATCTACCAATATAAAATTTTAACACCAAAACACCAATTCAAAAACTAGTCACAACATAATGGAACCAAATTACCCTTTTTTTAAAAACTGAAATTTCTAAAGTCACCTATTTCTAAAAACAATTACCTAATTCAAAATTAAAAGCCTTTTCAACTTCCCAAAACCATCCCAACCACTAAATCCCATTTCAAAAACCAAATTTCCATTCTAATCCCACTTGGAATAAAATTCATTGAATAAAATCACTTTTAAATTCTAATACACCA
Organism: Viscum album; assembly: GCA_963277665.1. NCBI lineage: Eukaryota > Viridiplantae > Streptophyta > Magnoliopsida > Santalales > Viscaceae > Viscum > Viscum album. The sequence goes on from OY728136.1 coordinate 1,062,913,336, forward strand.
CTTATAATGCCCCTTTAAAAACACAAAAATCATTAGAAAATAATCCAATTTCAAAAAAATTATATCTCTCAAAATCATTTAGTTTTTCAAAACCATCTTTTTCACTTCAAATTTTTTATTAAAATAATTTTCTTTCCAAAATCCACTCACACCATCCAAAATCAAACCAGTTTCATCACTCACACTAAAAACTCCCAAATAGGAGATCTAGTGGCCATTTATGAATACACATCATTGTTTATTATACCATTCTCTAAGAATGAACAAACCACTATAAGAATATTAAACCATTCAATCCGGAAAAATATGGTTTGATATTCCATGTAAGCTCACTCTGTGACACTGAATAACTTCCATTTTCATCCCCCAGCATGCACATGCTCATCAAACCAAACAAGAAACAATGGTATGAACCTAAAATAAAAATAAAAAACTGAAATCCCTACTACCCATTATAACTCAAATCTCATCACAAGTGGTGGTGATTTGGAACCAATCCATGACCTAACTCATAATTCCCAAAAGTCCTATTTTTAGTCTTCTTGATACGCCAAATAAACTAAGATTCTTTGATAACATTATTTATGAATCGAACTAGTTTTACCTAAAACCGCTCACCCAATCTATCCCACAATAAGTCCCGATAGGTGTTCCCAATCCTCCCAAGATGGAAACTATTGTCACACATCAAACATAACCCATTTGGGAAAGATTTATCCCATGAATGAATGATACATAAAAAACATGAAAAAAATAAATGTAAATTAGAGAAGAAAGAAATAAAACATGACATACCACCTTATGATCTCATGGGTCACCACCAACCACAAAAATAATCTTTCTCCATAAGTGAATTAAAATAAGAAATCAAACCTACAAAGTATCTCAGTTCTAGCAACATGGAGTAGAACATGTAGGGTGTGATCATAAACAACATAGTATTTAAGCACCATGGAATAAATCCTTGTAATTTCCAAAACAAATACATAAATACTAGTTTTAAAATATATTTAGATATTAGGTTTTTATCTTTTAAAAAAACTTAACACAACTTTCCATAAATCCTTATTTAAAAACCACCCCAACATTCAATATTAAAAATAGATCCCCATTTAAAAACCTAGTTGGAAAACCAAATAAAAAATAGAAAACACATCCTTGGTAATGCAAAGGAAAAATTAAAATGTAAACTAATTAAAATAAATATGGTAAGTTAAAAAGATAAAAAGAAATGAAATAGTAAAGTCTACGCCTAGATAAGTAATTATAATAAGAATCTAAAATACTAAAAAACAATACAGTAATATATAAATATGTAATCATTGTCATGTCCTATGCATTTCTATAAGCAACCCCATATGTATTTGGTTTAGACCCATTTTTCAAAGGTTTGATACAATCGATTTTCAATAATAGTATAAAAGTAAAGTGAGGAGGTCATCACATTATTAGAATTAAATATAACCCAGATAATCCACTATTCATGCCTTTCCCACTCCACAATTCTATCTATTAAGATAAACCCCCCAAAGGGGGACAAACATAGGGGTTTCCACCACACATATAACCCTTTGAAAGTCCTTAATAGGTATACACCTCAATAAAATTTAAATCCAATTTCTAGAAACACCCCAAAGTTTGAACCAAGATTCTTCACCTAAAAAAAACTACTTAAGAAGGAAAAAAACTTTATTTCTAAACATATTCTAAACCCAAGGAGATTTTCCAAACATAACATCCAAAGTTCCAAATAGTCCTATAATGCTATTTGATGATAATATCACTTTTATAAGGTGAAAAATGTGAAAATAATTTGAAACCATATTGAAAGCCAAATTTGAAGTCATTTGAAAACCAATAAGTCATTTGGAAAATAGTTAGTCTTTTAGAAAAAAGTTTGAAAGGAAAAGGGAGAAATAAAGAAGATGGGATGAGAGTGTTAAAAAATAGGTATCAAGGTTGGAATTTTTATAAAACTAAAATTTATATGAATGTCCCTATATATATGTACAACCCATTCACATATATATATGACTACATTCACTAGAATATATATAGATAACCATAAAAATTTCCAAGGGTCCAATAAAGGAATCATAATATATGTCACAAAAAATAATAAGTGTTCAAACAAAATGACCTAACCATAAAAAGGAACTAGAAACCAACCAAACTACAATTAAACATACAATTTTTTTTACTAAATCTGAAACAAGTCCAAACACCATTTAAAAATACGCAATTCTATTTTAAAGTCCACTTGTAAATTTATCAAACACCTTACATACATGTACATATAGGCATGCCCATGGAAATCTTTTGAAAAATAAAATTTCATCTAAACACCAACAAATAAATAAATAGAATGTTCTAATAACGAACCAAAAGAATGAAAAATATATTTAAAACCAATTTAGGAAAGATAAAGCATTATATAGAATGTTCTAGAACATAATTGGATGAAAACTCCTACCTCAACAACTTGAGAATACAATAATACCCCAAACACAACAAGAGGAGAACCTATGGACCAAGACGCACACCCTAAACACATATACAACTTTATATATACATATATAAGTACCACATGTATGATGTATATATTCCCATCACCATGTGGGAATATGTATAAAGTGGGTTTATCTATATATACACATACCTATATATTTATAAATGTGTAGGTCATATACATGGATTCAAAAGTAGTTCAATTAACCAAATATAGTCTAAAAATACCTCAAATAAATACAAGGAACCCTAGAAAAAGAAAAGAAACTTAAAGGTCACAAAATTCAAATGGTCCAAAGTAGAAGGTAGGGAGAAAAACTACCTGAAACTATTGATGAACTACTACCTTTGATACATTATTCTAAAACTCATCTCAATCAGTCTTAAATAACCCCTTAAAATTAAGGGGACCATATCCACTAATAAAATAAAAAACATTAGACTGTGAGGAAACTATATGGTTCATATAAACTCATGAAACATTTAGGGGAAGAAGAAAAATGAATAAGAAGATGAACAAGGGGGAGAAATACTCACATAGGTAATTTTCTCCAAAAATCAGGAGGGAAAACAGTGTCTGGAGGGGGTGGGGAGTAGGTGCGTGTGTTTCTAGGAAGCCCCTCTTGGGTGGGATTAAATGAGGAATGGAAGAGAGAGGGTTCATATAAGGGAGGTGGAGGAGAGGGGTAGATTATGTTTTAATTTTTTTATTATTGTTACTATTAATTTTTTTGATTTTATTTTTTTTCTTTCTTTTTTAAACCCTAATAAGGATGTATGGTTTGGTCATGCAGTCATCTAGACAGTGTGCCATCCATGTGGCCATTTCATCCCCCATAGGATTATGGTACATGTATCCTTAAATTGTGTACCCAACTGTGCGGTACCCTGATGATTCTACCCAAGGATGAACATGCTCTGTGGGAGGGTCGTATGCCCATGCACATAACTATTAGGATCACTAGTACATCTACCTAGAGAAAACAATTTTTAGATGGATGGTACATGGTTTCCGCTAACTGTGCTCCAACCATGAGCTACCCTCTTGGATACCCAAAAACCTCAGAAACTCAAAATCCATTCAGGGAGAATAACCTAAAAACCAATAAAAGGTAAATAAACTATAAATAAATAAAATAAAAAATAAATCTTTAGTTGGGGTGTGATATAGTCCACTATTTATTATTAATAAATAATGATTAAAAAATAGATGAATGAATACTTGGACTCTCATATGCACAAAAGTGGTATGTTATCCAAATGAAACATTATCATCCAGTCAATTGATTAGATATATCACAATGAGGGAGGACCACAAAAAAGGTTGCATAATAATGTGGGTGGGTTTTGACCTTGTGATCAATGATAATATATCTAGAATGATGAAATGAATCAACACAATGAAGTTGGATCTACAGTATGTGCAGGGGTGGCACACACCCCTATAATTTGTTTAACAATATGAGGGGTTTGCGGGCATCAATAAGGTTAAAGTTTGGAACCAAAAATTTTATTATACCCCTTTTTAACATTATCATTCAATTAGACATTTTTGAATGGTTTTGGTGAATTTTAGATTTTAAATTTATTTAATTATTATCCAAATAAACTCATGACCTCATTTTGGCCTTTCTTTGTGACTACTGTTGATGAAATATTTCATCAATAATGTGAAATTGTCTTAGCATTGAACTACAATTCTATAATTACAAATCAGTAAAGTTATGGTTGTATGATTAATTATTTATGAAAATAATAATAATAAATCCTCCAATTAATAATGATTTCCTTGAGAATATTACAATGATTAGAGAGATAATGAATAAATTTTTAAGATGAAAGATTTATTATGTGATGGAATTGAATATTTGAGAAAGATGTAAATTAATTAAGACAATGATTATTGAAATGAAATAATATATACTAAATATTTGTTGGGGAAAAAATAATCATCAATAAATTTACTATAATTTTATATGAGGTTATATAGTTGAAAAAGAATATTTTTTATTTTTTCTTGAAATTTGTATCCTATGAAAATGAGATTTGTTTAAAGATAACTTGAATTAATTACTTAAATGATAATACATTTTAAGAAATAATTGGTGTGTTAAACGTATGTATGTAATTTATTAATATTAACATGAATTAAGAAAATTAATTTTAGTGAGATGATGTTAAATTATACACATGGGTATTGACTAGAATTGAAATGAATAATGTAAATGACATGATTCATAGAATTATGATGTGGATTTAATTGGATTTACATGGGTTAATATGAATCATAATTAATGATATACATGTCGTATGATGGTTATGTAAATAAATAATATAAGTACAAGATTTATCTTGGTGATAATAAATTAATATACAATAGATGATATAATATCTCTTAGAGATATTATGAATAATTAGTAAATTACTTGTTATTTTTTAAAAGAAGACTATGAATGAAAATGTGAACCTTATCAATTGGAGTAATGGATTTTTTTAGTTTGGTATTCTGTTAGAAAATGATAATAATTAGTGAATTTTATGATAAATCATTATGATTACAAACAAAGATATGGATATAATCATAATTATTTCGTATTGATTTTGTGAATTGAGTGACTCAATAAATGAAAATTAATTATAATTATATTTGATTTGATTTGGATATAGGAATCATGGAAAATGTAATGATGGAATGGTAATTATTAGATTAAATTCCATGAGATCAAAGGATTGATTTTTTAATAGGTTGTGTGGTTTCATAGAATACTTACACACCACAAATTGTATACATGATGTAGTTCAGGGGTTATAAAATTTCAATGGAAATGGTATAATATAGTGATTAACAACATTCTCACCCATTACTCTGGGTTGAAGACCAATTATGATATATAAAAGTATCTATTCTTATCTTCACCCATAGACCAAGCCTGATGCTACTAATGGAACAATTTACTAATTGATCAAATTTACAAACATTGACATGGGTTTGAGGTTAATGATGATTATTTATAGTGCTCATACTCTCTATAATTTATCTGAAATCAATGAAAATGATGATGAATTATGTTCCTTTTCCCATCTATAACTTTGGATTTAAGGAAGACTATCAGAAGTGGTGATACTTTACACGAGACTAGTTGTACATATACTTCTATTGTATGAGATTCTGGTGTATCGCATGTGATCTAAAGAATGTAGAATTTATGATAGGATGTGAGATAAATATAATAATTTCATATATGTTTTTAATATAAATTACCACCATTCATATTTGGGGTAAATTATTTCCCAAATCCATTGATGGTGGTATAATTTGATTCTATAAATGGATAAATCATTATGATCAAAACCACTCTTCAAGTTTTAGGGATATGTGATAGAATTTAGTGGAGGGTTTGGGTTCCTAGTGACCTTTACTATGACCTAGTTCATAGAAGGATTCTTATTGAAAAATTTATAAATGTGAATATTATTTATACATATAAATATAGTGTTATGTGGTGTATGAAGTAATAGTAATTTATGGGTACCTTGAAATAAAATGATCATTATTATTATTATGGTAATTAAAGATAATGTGTTGTGTTTTAGGTTTGGTCATTACATTTTTTCTAATAATTTACCTAGACAATAGTGAGTTATAAGGCCTACTCACTACCCGGGATGACTATAATAAGTATAATTTATCACCCCTTTATGTACAATTACAAATTTTATACTCTTGTATTCATAGAGAACAAAATATTTAGTTGGATGATGATTTTTTTTCGTTACAATCTAAAAAGAGATATGGTTTATGATTTCTTGAATCCTTCCATAGAGAAACTTCTTGGGTTACATTAATTTTTAGTTTTATGTTTCATTACATATGTAAATGATGTTCTGTATTTATGCCATGATTTATTCTATAACATAAATTTTTATTATAGATATTTTTACTATATATTCATTTTTATAGTGCATTGTGGTGAATTAACTTATACAGTAAACCATGTTATTGAATGTTTTAGGTGAAATGTAATTTTATAATTTCATTCCTCTCATAATTTTTTGTGGATATATTTATTATGGTTACTATCCTAAGAACTATTAAAGTTGGGTTTGAGGAGTTTTATTACTAATATTTTACAAGGTGAATATATGATAACCCATATTTTTAATACATATTAAATCACGATTTATTAAAAAATGTAACACATAATAAAATCCAAGAAGAGCATGATACCTAGTGTCTTTGGGAAATTAAGTACATTTTATAGTAACTTTAAATATAATAAAATAACATTACTGAATAATTCTATAACATGATCATAAAATTACATCATTCTTCTAAAATAACACGGGATAACCTGGGGCCTTACATAAGAAAGGGTTGAGCTATAAATCCAATAAAGGGAATAAATAAATAAAATCAAAAGGTAAAGTAGTAAATGTTAGACAAGAGGAATATCAAGGTAAATTAGTAGGGGCTACAGTCATACTCTTGAAACATTTGGCATGATATAACATGATAGCATAAAGGAAACATAGAAATGTGGCCACAACATAAAATAAGACACCATAAACATTAGTCAAGGATAAAAACCAAGAAAACACATCACAGTGTGCTTAGGATAACCTTTTATGAACGGTACATGTAATATCATGAGATTAAAACATTACCCATTCATTAAAGGACTATATAATTATGGTCCCACCCATCATTTTCTTATCATGTACATGATTAGTGTTTCATATAGATCATAAAATATAAGGATGTATTTCATAAATTTTAATCCAATTATTAATGAGTTTAATATATATAAATAGAATTCCCATAATAATTAATGGAAGGTACATATAAGTGAATAACCTTGAGTAGAAATAGGGATGGGTATTTACTAAGAAACAATTTAAGATAAAAAATCATTGGATAATTTTGGTAGCATAACAACGATAGTTAAATATTCATAGAACTGATTAATGAGAGTGAAATGGGTATATCACCACATGGAAATAACAAGAAGATTAAGTGGGGTATATAATAACATAACCCAACATGAACAATTGGAAATTAATGTTTATAATACAAAGAAGATTCTTGGATAAATATGAGAAGGAGAGGTTCCCATACCATGAGAGGGCACTTTAAAAAAACATTAGGGGAGCTTCTTAAGAGTTTTGGTTAAGCTTGGGAGGACTATATAGAGGAAAATGAATGTAAATTCAATGCTTTAAGAGTATTTAGTTAAGAGGAATAGGATGGAGGGTGGGTTTATATAGAAAAATAGAGGAGAATTATTTATTAATTTCCAAAAAAGGTTTTGGACTCTATATGATAAATTATTCGAAACCACAAACCACAAACCTTCCCATGGGTTTTCCCAAGGGTTCATCTAAATAAGAGTTTTTCATTAGTTTATATGAATATGAACTGAAAAAAATAAAATAAGTTTCCTTGGTGTTATGGAAGTGTTTCATGTTTATAAATAATTGATTTTAAAACATTAAAATATAATATAGATTTTGGAGGATTCATTATTGTTTTATTAAAGTAAAAAAATAAAGTGAAAAACATATTGTTTTAAAGGGGAAACATAATTTTGTCCGTTTATCCTATTTATTGTATTTATTACATCAATTTTACAATATTTTGATGTTATAATACTTATTGTATAATAATAACGCATTTAGTTTTTACCAAAAAAATCAGTTATTTTAGAAATTTATGACAAATTCATTGTTGGATAGTTTCTATTTACAAATTTCAAGAAATTTTTTTATTTTAACAAATTCTAAAAATATTATAATTTAAACTTTGACATCAAAAAACCCAATTTGTTGAAAAGGAATTGTTTTTTGACAATAATATTTTTATAACCCTTATAAAAAATATATTTGACTTCAAAATAATATGTTATCATTTATATTTAATAAATATTATCTAATAATAATATTTTATAAAATATTATTTATTTTAAAAATAATTGAATGTATTAAAAAAATTTCTTGATTAAAAATATATGTTTCCCCAAAATAAAATGTGTGTTTTATTGTATCAAAATCTAATTTTTATCAAAATTATTATTTATTCAGTTAAAAATTAATATTAAAAATGGATAAATATAATATTTTTTATTATAAAAAAATACATACAAATTAATACTGTTATGTTCTAGATACATAGCGCTTTATTACACTAGTGAATAACCTAATTGTAATGTGTGTGATGGTGATATTTTCATGGGATGATTCAATGAACATGGTTTGGTCTATGATCTCAATGAGCTTGAACATCTCCCATAAATGGTTTCCCTTTTAACACCCTTGTAATTTGTTTAATAATTTTAAATTAAATGTTTTAATTAATAATAATACATATAAATAATTATAATTCATTGATTTTAAATTAATTAATGTTCTAAAAAACAAATACTATTTTATAGTATTATTTTTGTGTAAAATAATATTTTAATATGAATATATATATTTTATTATTTTTAAAAAATTAATTTTTATCAATATAATATTTTATTAAATATAATATATATAGATTATTATAACTATTTTGATAAATACAAAATTATTTTATTAATATATTCACTATTAATATGAGACTCCAAGATTTTATAGTATATATCTTCATAAATAATTTAAATTTATCAGATGGATTATATACACACAACAATGAGTCTCTACAAAACAACACTTTTTTATAGTTATAAACTATCCATGAAACATATTTTTTCCACTTATGTGATTTGAAATTTAAAAAACAAACATACACCTTTGCGATTAATAAGTTTTTTAAAGTATAATAGGATCAACTTAATTTTTTCAATGAACAATAACTTCACCCTTATGAATAGAAATGTAACCTTATGAATTGTATCTTTACCCTTATAAATAGTGACGTTACCCATTAAAGTATAAATAAAATTTAGGCACCTTATAAATGAGAGTGAATGTTTAAAAATAAATAAATAAGTTTTGGTATTTTTGTGAGTAATAAATATTTATTTAAAAATTTTAATTAATAAATTTATTTAAAATTAAATTAATTTTCATAAAACTTATTCCTAAATAGATATTTTGTTTTCCTATGATTTTAGGATAATTTCATGAGAGCTCATTTATTTTTTGAAAGTATTATAAAATTAGTTTTAAAATTAAAATCTGTATTTTTCAAGTAAATAATGATTTTATTTAAAAAATATACTTTCACATATTTATAAAATTATTTTGGTAAAATGGAGTCCACTTTTTAATTCTACATGTCAAAAAATGGTTGGGGTTAATTTTTGAGATTTTTCTGGAATACTTAAATTTTTGGTGAATAGTGAATTTTGATAATTTACCAAATATTCATAATAAATGAATTTTTTGCATCATGATTGATTCTTGTTTGATATAAATAGATATTGGTTCGAAAACACATACAATTATTAAAAAAATTAGTTATAATAATAAATACTATTCATAGTCTTTATCCAAAATAATAAAATAATGTTTATAATAATGGAAAAACTCATCTCCTCCACGATAAACACCACCCTCACTCTCTCTTCTCTTCACTCATATAAGAACTTAATATTATAAAATTTCTTCTCAAATACTATTCACTAGTCCATAAAAATATCCTGGAGCCATTTTTCTTTCCAATAGGCAAAAACCCCTTCTCTTAAGAAGGTTCTCAAGGAGGATATTTCAAGAGGCAAACCCTCTCCCTTTTTCTTTTAATTTCGTTTTAAATTTGTTTTATATTATTATATTATCCTCACCTACTATATAAAAATGATCATTATATATTCAGTATCATCTTTATACTATAATTTTATAATTTTAATGGAATATAAATCATCAAACTCTTTACTCTCTCTCTTTTATTTTAAAAACGAAATCATCTTTCAGGAGGTGCCAATTTAAAACCTTCATGGGCAACGAAACTTGATTATTAATTTTATCATTAAAGTATGGTAATGAAACCATTTTTATGGCTGAAAAAAATTATAAAATATGTATTATATCTTATGTAATGATTTTTTAACCATAATTTGTACATGATAATAAATAACCATAAAACTAGTTCGTTGAGATTGAAAAAACACCGTAAAAATCTAAACGATTATCACTAAATGACTTATCTAATGATTCATCCTCATACCATGTAACCAAATAATATATATAACCATTTAGAATTTTATATGTTCATTAAAAATATATAAATTCAATCTTGGAGAATTATATCCATTCCACATGAACTTCCATAGATATAATCAAGTGAACTGATCTTGAATATTAAGAAACGAACACTTCGTACCGATGAAATTCAATCTTATAACTTATCAAAAGGCTATAAATGAACTTAATAAAATTTTAATAAATTATATAAATGTATAATATATTCTTAATTAAATTATTAATGGGTCTAATTTCATATTACATGACCTTAAGGATAATTTCAGATCACATTCAAACATAAGTTAAGGTTTTTCTCATCTCACTTCCATTTTTGGGAGATATTACTTATTCACCACTATTTCTTATATATGGTGTATTTATAATACCCATTGATGTATCATATCATGAATATATTTATTTTCATGTAATTCAATGTATTATTTTATTATTATTATTTTTGGGGCATATTGTTCGATTGATTACAAAGTGGTGAGGGGTTCCACCCGAACCTTCATTTTTCCTTCAGGTTATTCCATCACTGTCCTTAACCAAATGTAATTCTTATTTATTTTTTTGTACATATTCTTTATTATTTTTTTATGTTTATAAATCATATATTAAGATCATTTAATATTTTTTTTCTGGGGATTATATGTTTTGAAATAGTTCCCTTTTTAATTCTTCTCGATAAATAGGCCTGATTCAAGGGAACTTCTCGAATTTTTACCATTTTCAAGTGCACTATATAATCTGTTTTAAGCCATCATTATTATTTTTAGAATAATAAAATTTTATCATGATAAACTATCATTTTTAATTTCTGGTTTTATCAAAACCAAAATGTCATTCTTCTTTAAAATCTCTTTATTATTTTCCTTAAACCGCAATAAAATGTTTTATTTCTAATGCTTCATTAAAAACTCTCTTTACATGATTTCACTACAGTGAGACATAATTTATGCTTAAAATATAATTTTAATGTATTTCCCTTTTCATATTTGGGATAATTTTTTTTACAATACGATTTTATGACAAATAAAAATTGCTATCCAAAATAACTCTTCTTTCCAAAATAAAAGGATTTTTTCTCATCTTAATTTTAATTTTATGAGATTTAGGACCTGTTCACTAGTTATTCCTTTAATGTGGAGTATGTAATACAATTTAATATATAAAATAACTATTCTTATTATTCTTATGATATTATATGAAATTAATAATTAAATGTTTCAAAGTGGTATGAGACACTTTGGAATGTTTAATGATCATTTTACTCAAGAGTTTCTCAATGATTTAATTGGATTATTTTCATCTATGATTTTGACTGAAATATTTCAATGTGTTATGGGGCACTTCTATCTAAAGATATATTTTATTATACATATTTGAAATGCATTGGACTCAATAAGTGATGGGTGGGGCCCACTATATCCCCTCGATGCATCAGTATGTATCATGAGACAAAACAGAATTATGTTTTGGCTGTAGCCATTCCCTAGTATTTTCCAAAGTCTTAGAAGGGGCATCAAGGACAAGTTTATGATTTTTGGAATATGTATTAACTCATTATGATATTAGTAATAGTTAAATCATGTGATTATTTGACTAGTAGAATATCCATTGTGAATTCTCATGTGATTATTTATATGGAATTATTCATTTATTTTTTATTTTTTCCATATTATGATCAGGATTATGTTTTAGTGGCATGAGTTATTAACTTTTCCTTATTATTTATGATATATTATATTGTATCACATACCCTAACCGAGAATCTGAGCTCACCGCTTTCAGATTTTTCCTTTCCTCAGGTTATGAAGAAGAAAAACATTGAATAAGATTTCATGGATACAGTTTATTTCATATTGTATCATGTTTAATTTTTTTCAATGTATTATGGGTATTATGAATATAATATAGTCTTAAAAGACTTTTGAACTAATATATCCATCGGTATTTGATTCCTTTTAATCATTTGAATGTATTAAAATAATACAACTACTCCAGGCTTTTGGGGTCAGGGTGTTATAGTTGGTATCAGTTTAAGTTTAACAAAAACCATGTAAACTAGATTTAGAAAAAATAGGTTAGGGAACATAACCCTAATATATAATTTGAGGATAAGAATATATGAACATCCTATAATTTTGGTAAGGTATAGTTTATGTGTATCTTCTAATCAAATACATACCTTTCTGGATATTACAAGTGGACGAGGTTCTGGAACATATGTACCTAGGGGTAACAACTCCAACAAGGTGTTCTGAGATTAACTTGGGGTAACCTGGTACACAAAAACCTGCCTTAATGTTTACCTAGTTTCACACTCCTGGTAGATATTCATTGGATAATTCAAATTTTTCTTACATACCACTATGAAGGATTTATTCTTCCAAAGTAACCAAAGTATATGGTTCTAGGATTTACGATGAATAAATTTTTTTTTGTGTTATAATATAATTATATTTTTATAAAGTTTATAATTTTATGAGATAATATAGTATATGTAATTATTTTTAAATGGTACCTAGAATAAGGAATGAGAAATCCACCAATACACATAAGGAAAAGTGTAAGAAGGATCATATTTTTCATGGTCTTAAGCCAAAATTTAGAAGGGAAATTGTCTCCAAGGTATCCTCATCATATGAGGACATAATATAACGTTTTAAAAAGATAAGTAAATAATTATATGAGTCCTATGTATTTAAAGTAATCAAGATAATAAAAGTATGGAAGAGGAAATTATAGATAAAGGGAAGAAGGTAATTAATGGGTTTTCCACATGTGATAACTATTGAAAGAATCACTCTATAAAATGCTTGAAGGGAATGGAAGTTTGTTTTAAGTGTGTAGAAAAAGGACATCAAGTCCATGATTTCAAGGGTAATAAAAAGGTTTCCGATGTACATTGCTTCAATTGTGAGGATATGGGAGACTATGCAAATCAATATCCCAAGAATTAGAGAAATATACCCCATTGGGTAATGATCCAGTTATTCTAATGCCATAGATAAAGAGGAATCATTAATATATATATTTAGGAATTATGTCATTTGAATATTTTATCAGAAATGTAGTAGTTATAATAATTATGGAATATATGATTATTTTACTGTAATACTTTTTCATTAATGATTTGAGACTATATGTTGAATGGTACCAAGAAAAGATATCTAGTATAATGTTATTTTTTGTGTAAAATACATGATTGTGGGAAATAAAACCCATAATATATTTCTGATGTTGAGATAATGATGAAAAAATGATTGTTTTTTATAAGTACTGACTACCTTGGAATAGATTATTGACTTGTTGAAAAGTGGTCTATGCTATCATCAATGGAGTTTAAAAGACTTTTGAATTTAAGGAATATATATAATAACATGTATCTTACTTAAGAAATAAGGAAGAATGCATGTTTCCATTAAGGTTTTTTGGTAATTCGATTTATTACACTATTTCAAGAGGATATATGGGAATTTATTTACATGTTTGGAATTTAAAAATTAAAAGCTGCTTCATGGCTAAGATCATTTGGGAAATTCAATGACCTTATTTCTAAAGTGTTTAACCATTATATTTTGGAAGTTTAACCATTTATGAATGGTTTAATTTGATCATTATATGAGGTTTTAGAGGTTAATGTATTACTTTACCACATGATTCAACCTATGCTAAGAGATTATGTATAGATATTTCAAGGATAAATCATAGTATAATATTGTTTTTATGAAATAGAAATGTATATTTATACTCTTATATAGTGGAATAATTCATAAACTCATAGAGAAGAGTATTAAATAGTTTTTTTCCTATTACCATAATCTTTGATAATATTAATGAATTTTTTATAGTATTTTTCTATTTTTTAGTAATAAAATTTAATCTGAACATGTTCTTTATCACTTTCTATCAGAACATCATAGTTTGATTTTCCTTCCATGTTTAGATTTTTACTTCCAACTAATTTCACCCCATTTGAAAGAAGAATTTTTATGGTGACCACCTTATTTCCCCTAACCTCTATTTAAGAGGATATTTTATTAACCCTATTTCTGATGTGGGTTTCCCACAAGGGAATTTTAATGCATCAACCTTCAACCTTGAAAGTGTAGTTTTAAATTACAAGGAAAAATTCTGTTGAGGGAGGAATAATGTAACACCATAGTAATTTTTTTAATAATTTTAAATAATTTAAATTTAAGTATTTTAATTAATAATAGTACTTATAAATAATCATAATTTAAAGCTTTCAAATTAATTAATGTTATAAAAACTAATACCATTTTACAGTATTATTTTTGTGTAAAAGAATATTTTAATATGAATATATATATATGATTATTTTATAAATATAAAATTTTATCAATAGATTATTTAATTAAATATAATATATATTGACTACTATAATTATTTTTATAAATACAAAATTATGATACAAATATATTCACTAATAATATGGAACCCCAAGATTTTATGGTATATTTATTGATAAATAATTTTAATTCATTAGATATCTTATATGAACAAAACACTAATTCATTGAGAAACAACACTTTTTTATAGTTATAACCTAGTCATGAAACATAAATTTTCCACTTATGTGATTTAAATTTCAAAAAACGGACATAAACCATTGCGATCAGTAAGTTTTTTATAGTCTAGTAGGATCAACATATTTTTTAGTGAATAGTAACTTGACCTTTATGAATAGTAATGTACCCTTATGAATAGTAAGTTTACTCATATTAATAACAACTTAACTCTTATTAATAGTAACCTCACCCATGAAAGTATAAATAATATTTAAGAACCTTATAAATGAGAGTGAATGTCTTAAAAAGATAATTAAGTGTTGGTATTTTTGTGAGTAATAAATATTTATTTACAATTTTAAATTAATAAATTTTTCTAAAATTAAATTATTTTTTATAAAATGTATTCCTAAATAAATATTTTGTTTTCATATGATTTTAGTAAAATTTTATGAGGCATCAGTTAATTTTTTAAAGTGTTATAAAATCCGTTTTAAAATTAAAATATTTATTTTTCAAGTAAATAATGATTTTATTTAAAAAATTAAATTTTAGATATTTAGAAAATTATTTTTGTAGAATAGAGTCCATTTTTTAATTCAACACATTGAAAAATTTTTAGGGTGAATTTTTTGGATTTTTCTGAAATAATTGAATTTATGGTCAATAGTGAAATTCAATAATTTACAAAATATGCTAAAAACATGAATCTATGCATCATTATTGAGTCATGGATGATTTAAATGTCCATTGGTTTTAACTCACATTCACTTATTACTATTTTTAGTCACAATAATCAACACTATTTATAATCTTGAGCCAAAATAATAAACTAATGCATAAGATAATGGAAAAACCCTCATCTCCTCTACTATAAAAACCACCCCTCACTCCCTATTCTCTTCACTACTATAAGCCTTGAAGCTTCTAAAAGTCATACCCAAATACTCTTCCCTAGTTCCTACCCACCTATAGATCCCTTGGTCTTTACAAAATACCAAAATTCCTTATCTTAAGGAGGTTCTTAAGGACGATATTTCCAGAGGTAAACCCTCTCCCATTTTCTTTTAATTTTATTTTCAATTTGTTTTATATTCTTATCTTCTCCTCACCTATTATATCCAAATGATGATGATAAATCCAGTATCATATATATATTGGAAATATATCATGTTAATGGAATATATATCTTCAATATTTTTACTATATCTCTTTTATTTTAAAATGAAATAATCATCCGGGAGGTACCAATTTACAACCTTCGTGGACAACAAACCTTCATTCTTCATTTTCTTTTTCAAGGATGGTCATGAAACCATTTTTATGGTTGAAAAAGATTATAAAATATGTATTATATGTTATTTAATCATTTTGAACCATAATTTGTATATTATACTAAATAATATAAGAAAACTAGTTTATTCTGGTCGAAAAACAACTGAAAAAATCTAAATGATTATCACTAAATGTCTTATATAATGATTCATCCTCATAATTTGTAAGAAAATATTATATAAAAAACCATTTAAACTTATTTATGTTAATTAATAATATATAAATTCAATCCTATAGAATAATTTCCATTCCACATGAACTTCCATACTTATAATCAAGCGAACCGATCATGAATATCAAGAAACGAACACTCCAAAACAACACAATTCAATATTATAACTTATCAAAATACATAAATAAACTTAATAAAATTATAATAAATTATATAAATTTATAATAGGTTCTTAATTAAATTATTAATGAGTCTAATTTTATATTTTTGGACCTTAAGGTCAATTGCAAAACACATTCAGACATAAGGTAAGAGTTTTCTCATCTCACTTCAATTTTTGTGAGATATTCCTTATTCACCACTATTTATTATACATGGTGTATGTATACTTCCAATTTATATATATATCATGAATATATTTATTTTAATGGTATTAAATGTATTATTTGATTATTATTAGTTTTTGTGCTTATGATTCGATTAATTACAAAGTGGTAAGGGGTTCTACTAAAACCTTCATTTTTTACTTCAGGTTATTCCTTTACTATCCTTACCAAAATTTAATGATTAATTATTTTTGATAAATTATTATATATTCTGTTTTTATGTTCCAAAATCATATATTCATATAATTTCATCTTTATTTTACAGAAATTATATGTTTTAAAATAGTTCCCTTCTCAATTCCTCCCGATAAATAGGCCCGATTCAAGGGAACTTCCCAAATTCTTACCCATTTTCAAGTGAACAATATGATCTATTTTAATACATATTTATTTTTTTAAAATAAAAAATTTTATGAGGAAAAACTATCGTGGTTCATTTCTATTTTTATGAAAACAAACATTCTATTTCGCTTTAAAATCACTTTAATATTTTCCATAAACTGAACTAAAATGTTTTATTTCTAAAGCCTAATTAAAAACTCTTTTTACATGATTTATCATTTTTGGGATAAAATTTGTTAGTCAAATATAATTTCTGTGTATTTAAATTTTATTTGCTAGGATAAACATGTTTAAAATCTTATTTCAATACAAATAAAGATGGTTTTCCAAAATAACTATTCTTTAAAAAATAAGAGTTTTTTCTCATCTCACTTTTAATTCTACGATATTTATGACTTGTTCACCACCTATTCCTTTAATGTGGTGTATTTAATTCCTTTGGATATATAAAATCACGAGTCTTATTATTATTATGATATTATATGAAATTAATAATTTAACTGTTTCAAAGTGGTATGAGACACTTTGGAATGTATAATGATCATTTTCCTCAAGAGTTTATCAATGATTTAGTTAGAGTATTTTAATATATGATTATGATTAAAATATTTCAATGGTCTATGGGATAATTGTATCTAAATATATCATTTATTGGACATATGAGGAATTAATTGGACTTAGCAAGTGATGGGTGGAGGCCACTCTATACCCTTTATGCATTGGTAGGTCTCATGAGACAAAACAAAATTGTGTTTTGGACGAGGCCTTATCCTAGTATTTTCATAAGTCTTGGAAAAGGCCTCAAAGATAGGTTTATAATGTCTATAATATGAATTACCTCATTAAGAAATTATTAATTGATAAATCATCTTATTATTAAACTATTAGAATATCCATGATGATGTTTATGTGATTATTTATATAGAATTATTCATTTAGTTTTTATTCCCTCTATATTATACTCAAGATTATGTTTTAGTGAAATGAGTTATTCACTTTGACTTATTATTTATGATATCTTATGATGTATCACTTACCCTTACTGTGGATCTAAGATAAACTCTTTCTTATGTTTCATTTCCCCAGGTTATGAAGAAGAAAACATTGAATATGCTTTCAAGGATGCAGTTTATTTCATATTTTATCATGTTTTATTTTATTTTTCCAATGTATTATGAGTATCGTGACTGTAACATGGTCTTCCAAGACTACTCAACTGATCGACCCTTTGGGTTTTTTTGTCTTGTAATCATGCTAATGTATTAAAATAATGCCCTATCTCTAGGCTTCTGTGGTCAGGGTGTTACATCTCTTATGCTTTAGTTTTTGAATCTCATATTGGGATTGGTCAAGGGAAAAGCCCAGTGATTCTATCTCTATCAGATGATTCGATAAATGGGATTAATATGATATAATCCTACTGGTTTAGGGCACAACTCATTTCTTCTATATCAATTATAATGTATCATAACCCTTAATATACTAGTCATAGCGGTAAATTATATAATGTCTATATTATCAATAATTTTGATTATTAATAATATTTTTATTTTGAAAGACTATACAGTGGTCCAAAATAACGAAATTAGTGCATGAGTCTTATATAACTACAATAATTAATAATAGGTCTATTCATTCAATAATTGAATTTCAATTAAAAATCTTCAAGCCATTACAAGAAGTATCATAAATAGATAAATTCACTATATCTTGAAAAAAATTTGTGTCTGGGAATATGGGAACTGGTGGGGGAGGTTAAGACCTTAAATATAGAGAAAATAGCCAACATCATGGATCTCTTAATTCATGGGTTTAACAAGTTTAGTGGAAATACATTCAAAATCCATTAACATATTACGTTCTTTATTAAAAGTTATTATTTATAATTTTATAATGAAATGTGAAGAATAAATATAATTATTTTATTTGAAGATATTTTTATAGGTGAAATGATTATTTAATTAATTATATATTACTATTTTTAATATATATATATTTTGATAGTCTATGAAGATATAAAGGTGAGTTTGTAAAAGATTATGTAGTTGAATTTAATATAGGATTATAAAAGACTCTTGATAAATGGAATTTACCATAGTCGATCATAGTTAATTTTCAAGGATAAGGAAATGAGTTTATTCAATTATGATTCAATTACACATATAAGAGTTATGATAGATAGGGAGGTGGTGTATAAGTAAGTGTTTGTCCACCCTATTTCCTCACAACCTTCATCTATATATTATACTCTAATTTAGAAACTCTCATGAAATAGGGTGGGTGGTTAATGAGTTCATAGATGGTTAATGAAAGTTAATGGTTGATCAGAGTATTAAGGTCTATTCACAAACACTCTTTATAATTTAAAAAGATGAAAATTTTTAATAAAATAAAATATTACCATTATAAATTCATATTATAACTCCATGTAATGTACTGGACCCACTAGAAATTCCACTAAGCCCACAATAAAATCGATAGTGACCCATAGAGACATCCTTTAATAATAAATAAGGTTAAAACTGGTTCCAAGTTTGTAAATTATGAATATACGAGACATTACCCTTACTTTAAGTAAATAACAACTACTATACTATAAAATTATTAACCAACCACAAAAAATAAAATGAATGAATGCATGAATAATTTCAACACACATATCATAAACAACTCAATATCATCCTAATGGAATCTATGAAGCTTTAATCATCCTACTCCAATTTGATAACCTTATTATTAAACTAATACTTACTAGAACATCCCTATATAATATTTAGTAACTCAAAAAAATAACATGGAATAATGGGGGTGAGTAAACAAGTATAAAAATTAGGTTACTAATTAACATGTATCAAGTGAATAGTCATTGTAATGGATCAAGGTATAAAATATATAAATATAAATAATTTAATCATGGAAAATCAATGGAGAAAATAATAAAAATCCCATTACTTCTATCATCCACCACCATAGTAACATCACCACATCCACAATACCACAATTATGATATTAATTATAACCACATGATATAACCACATCCAATGAAAGTATTTACAACCCCCAAACCAATATTTTTTTTCAAAAAGGGACAATAAATCTACAGCAACACCATAAACTATATAGAAAAAAACTTCAAAAAAAAACACTACCTATTGAGGGAATAAAATGTATCTCGTAAATATCAAAATTAAAGAAACCACACCCTCTTATCAAATTAATATAAGTGAGTACCACGCCCCTCTAGAAAACACATACTAACTATAAAGACAAGGTTAGAAAAATAAAATAATAAAACATAAATATCATATAATCTTGAAATCACATAAAATCACTAGATAAGTATTATACATAACCACATTATATGGAAAGAATGTATTCATGACACACAAAAAAAATTCAATATCTTCTAAACCCATCTTACTTATCCCAACAACTACTATAAAATATATATATTCTTGGGAAATTTATCACAATTAACCACAACCATGAAATATACCTGAATGATTATACCACCACCTCGTAACTACACACCCTTCATTATAGCTTAATGCTACAAATTCATCCATGGGTTCCACCATTATGTTTTCAATAATTTGTAACAAAATAATTTAATTCAGTAATAAAGGTTTACAATACTACATCACACCACCCTATATTAACCAAGAACAAAACATTAAATAATATAAGAGATCATAGAAACAGAGAAACACCATATATGAAATCACATTAAACACTTAGATTCTATTTCATTCCTTTCACATGAACCATTTAATTCCCCACTCTATTACTAGGATCCAATATTCTAAATTATTTCTTTATTCTAAGAAAATTAAACTTCTATATCCCTTAAATTACATTAATATGTCATTAATTCTTATTTGATTCAAATAAATTACTTATCACCACATTTAAAAATTTTAAAATTTACACAATATGAATATATAATAAATTTTAGCATCCATTACCTTCTCAAATCATAGACCTTACATAAATCACCGATTAATCAAATTCTCAAAATACATAAATAAAAATACAAGATGAAAATCCCATGATTTATCCAACCATATAGTAATTCCCAAGAGATATAGAGGAATCAATAAATCCTATGACCCACCATAAGAATATAGACCATGCATGTAATTAACATGTTATATAAGATTCAATTCATCAATTTCCATATTGAAATCCAACAAGGTATTACATGTATCTTTTAAAATATTCCCTAATTCATCCTTTAGTTCATCTCAGGTTTGTAGAGAAGTAACATGAGAAAAATTATGTTCAACGAGTTTTAAAAATATTTTAATCTGCTCTACCAAAAAATGAAACTAAGTCTACCTACACCATATAATGTTTTTATTAGTTAAAAATTTAATCTAATACTTAATATTTAATTTACCTTATACCATGAATTCTACAACCACCTCTTATATCAATTATCATGTTTAAAATTTCAATAAAAAATGGTTTATGAAACTACATCATGTTTTTTGAAAAAGTATGAAAATATAACATATATTTATAGTGTAATATGATTCATTGTGTAGAAAATATAAAAGAAAAAATACCCTTGAAATCCATTACAAAAAGATTTATATAAGTATCTCATAGTTTTATAACTCTGTCTCTAGTGACATCACCAATTATTTTCTAATCCATTCACATTGAATACGTGTTTCTTGATATAACCATAACATAATGTATTAAACTATAACATAATTTATATATCATGTTGGAAAATAAAGTGAACAAACCTTTATCTCCTTCATCCCATCAAATATTATCCCAAAAAACATCTATAGAAACTCACTATGGCATAATATATAAAACAATAGTGTAGTTTTTAAAATAAGATAAATTTCTAACAAAATTCAAATATTCTTCTCCCTTTTCTTCTCCAACAACCACAAATAAAAAAGGAAGTAATATTTTAAATAATTCAAACCATCATAATTTATACCTATAAAAAGTTTTCTCCCTTTAAAATAAAAAGAAAACCTAAAATAGACATGGTTCTATCCAAAAAACATAACAACCATAGGAGATACCACTGAGAGTTGTCCATTGTCACCAAAAGGACTCCATTATGAAATTTCAACAGGAGGAATTCAGACAATAATATCATTAATTTCAGTAAAATTCGTAACTTTAATGTCTTTAAAGGTTACAAAAAACAACTATTGACTTTAAAATCTCATTTATAACTCTGTTACCATTGTGAATTTCCTATAAAATTCAACGCCTCTATGGAAAAAAGAACAAAACAAGGTTCATTCTGATAATAAAATATATTGATAATACTAGATCTCAACTTACCACTCAAACAAAATCATATCTATGTAAATATCAAGATCATCCAAATTCACCACATGAAATTCATAAGGAAGATAACTCTAAATCTTTGATTAATGGAAGAAATCATGAACTCACACTAATCTAGGATGAAGAAAAAAACTATATGTTACATTCACCACATAGCTATACACTTATAATGGTCAATAAAATACTATAGAAGTATTTATAATTTAACCAAATATACAATTTATATTATAGGATGAAACTTTAAAGAAAACAAGATTATAACATAAAACACTAATGGTATACTCCCATCAACATTTGATTTCTACTGATCTAGTGAGTAATTATTTGAATCTTGATTCTTAATTGTCCTCTCTACAATTTGTTACAAAATGTAATGTACAACAACCACCATCTCACAAAAACCAACCCAAAACAGAGGTGATATGATGGTTCACCCAATGAAAACCTCTAATAGATTTATTACTATTATGGAATGATATTTTTTATTATAGTAAAACTCATCCAATAAAAATTTACCTACATGTAATCCATTAAAATTTTCAATGAACACTTTCATTATACCCTATTTTTTTTGTAATATTATTATTTTTATTATCTTTCTATTGATAAAATGTAGCATTGAAACACAAATGGGTGAAAAAATAACTCTAAAATACCCTCCATTCATATGATATAAATTGAGGATCATAGTTAGAATCATTTAATCTTGAGACTCAATGTGTTTAAACCTCATCCTCTATATAAATCCTCTCTAAAATGTTCATTGAAATCAATTCATTAATTATAATTAAATGAGTTGAGTTTTTCAATCTATCTCGAAAGATCCAGATTGAATCACACCATTATAATTCATAGGGTGACACATTTACTAAATTTATAGATATTCCTTGTCACTTCACTATAGAATATTCAAGGATCCGTCAAAACATGATGCTCTACATTAAATTACTAGTGTGTAAGAAATTTTGACGCACACATTATCATAAAACTACTTAATTTGGGACAATAGAAATACTTCCTTAATACATTATATATATGCACATCAGCCGGATATACCATTAATTATGTAATATAAAACTCAAATAAATTAGTGCCTTATGTTTTATAAGGAACACAAAACCTCACAAAAAGTAACACTTTATTACTATCATCCAGTAATAAACCATCATGATTATATCCATTATTTATTATTTCGATATACTAATACATCTCGTAGTCTTAAAGAAAAAACAGCCAAAACTACTAACATAAGGAATAATGAATCTTTATCAAATATGGAAAACCATTTCATAAAAATTTTCTAATTCTAAATACACAGTTATAAGTTAATGTATAATTTTCCGCTCATTAGTTAATTTCAAAGAAACATCTCCATAATTATTCTAGATCAACAAATTAGTTACTATATTGTCTTTTCCAATATAATAATGATGTATCAATAATAAACTTGAAGGAACTATATCTATATCTATTGGTGAAGGTTTAGATCCTATATATAGAATATATAATGTAATATTTTTCAGTTAGAAATGACTAATAAGTGTTATCTAAGTAGTTAATCACTCCAACTCATCAAATAAAGAAACAAAACCACCAAATCATGATCATGTGTCACATCATTTTTTCCATGGGTCCATAAATACATTTATTCGTAAATTATAACTAGTTTATTATGTATTAATATTCACCTTAATATATGGTTTCAAATATTTAACAAAAATAAAAAATAAATCATTTCCCTAAAAAACAAAGAATATCTATAATGACCTGAACTTTTATGAATAAAATCCCCCTTTTGATTTAATTAAATGTCTTGTTATTATAGAAATCACTTGAAATTATTTTGTTTTAAAATATTCAAGTGGTTTTTGTAACATCCCAAGTAACTAATGAATAATATATATTCTTATCTATGTCTATTCATGAATTATATATTGTTTTAGAGGCTTAAAATGAGAATAAATCCAATCTTAAGCATGGAATACACTAATATTTTTAAAAGATTGTTTTACTGCCTTTTGATGGCAAAACATTTTTAAATCATACTTTTGAAAATTTTATAAGCCTTATTTGTCAAAATAAACTTATTCTTTATGATTGGGATATTGAAATTTACTTTGGATAATTTTTTTGTATTTTTCTGACAATGTTCACTTTTAATGAATAGTGAAAAATACTGCATTTTACATCAAAACTGCATTTTAATCTAATTTAATTATATATTTATATTATATTATTAATTTTTTTAAAGTGAAATTAGAATATATTTTTTCCATTTAATCCAATGGTGTTCATTGGAATTAATATCACTTTGAGATTGGACAAAAACGAGTGTCAATCTTTTGATAGATATTGTTTCTTACAAACACGCTATTTGATTTGACAGCGGGATTTAATTATAAAATTAATTAAAGAAACTTCTATGTTATGAATTTGGTAAAATAGACATCATTTTTCAATTCATAATATCAAATATAGCTTAGGGTGAATTTTTGGTATTTTTCTGAAAAACCTTAATTTTTGATGAATAGTGAAACCACTAAGTGGTAGTTACAAAAACATATTTTTCATTTAAATGGAACTTTAAAAATTCTGTGATTTGAATTTCAAAAATCCATTATAAATGATTTTCATTATTAAGTAAAATTTGGTTCAATAGGATGAAAATAATTTTTGATGAAAAATAACTTTTAATTTTTATTAATTACGATTAAAGGTAATTAGTGTGATTTAAGGTAAAAAATGATATTATAATAAAATGAAAATATCTTGAAACTTTTCTTAACCCTATTGTATGAGTCATGGCCGACCAAGACAACCAATGGGTCTATTTTTGGGACCCCATGGAGCCACATGGGTAAGATAATGACATTAATGCCTTTTATTTAATGTAAAAGTAAAAATGACACAAACATGTATTGTTTTACTAAAAAAAATTACATGGGGTTATACAAGTCAGATTTTTGACTATAAATATTCATTAGAAAGAAAAAACTATTTCCTACATCATGGTATTTTTTATAATTTTTAGACGTTAAATAAATTAATTTATTTATGACATCATAATGATGCAACGATTATCTCATTAATAAACTATTTAAATAATGTGAAAAGATAATGTAAAATCTAAGACTTACACTTGTCAAAAACCTATTGGATGAGTATATTTTGAACCCTTATCATCTTATACTAGAAATATATCAATGTGGGACCTTTAAAATCTGAAAATCATTTGAAAATAAAGTAACATTTCAAAAATTTCCAAGAGTGCCCCTCCTCTCCTCTTATAAAAGGCCCCCACCTCTACCTCCTTACCCACACACCTCAAGCCTTTGGATCGGCCAAAATATGCTCATTTTGTCTCTACAAATCCCTATCCTCATCCTAGAATCATTACCGTAGGCAGGAAGCTCTTCAAGAAACACTTTTGGTTCAAACCAAAGGGAGGTACCCGATTCAAAGGTAAAGTATTTTCTAATGCTCTTTTGTTTTATTTTACTTCTCCAACCCCCTAAACTCTTTTTATTAATTTATTTTGTAACAACACCAGTATATTCCATATACTAGGATATTTTTATAAGAAGGATTATAGATACACTTACACACACCTACATCTATGGTTAATGAGCATACTGTTTCTGTGGATGGCGAATTTCTGCATCACGAAACGATGATTGTTCAATATTATTCTAAAACCTTCAATGGTGGCCATTAATATGTCACTATATTTATATATGATATATAATTTATATATAATTTCCTTATTATTCGGTTTTTTTCATTTATGTCATACCTTTATGGTTCCCATTATGGGTAAACACGATATCTACATTTTAGAAAATGCGTACTACGCCCCCTCAAAGTGATTTGATTTGTTAATACCATATGTGGTACATATAAAGGATAGATTTAATGATATTATATATGATACCATACTATAATTATAATACTATTATGTATCATTATGTTTTAATTCCATTAAATATGAAATATAAATGGAATTAGCGTTCATGCGTACGTACAGCTTACCGTCTCCATGAACGATGTATTTTATTTCTTACCCCTAAATGTTATATAATATTATAAATTCATGCATATACTAGATATATATGATATATATGATATCTAAATCATGAATATAATTCTGGATATAATGGATATTTTACCACATGAACAACTTGTAATTATAAAGAGTTTATTTTTGACTCAAGTAGCAATGATCGACAAAACGACCATTATTAACTGTAATAATTACATAGTGTTCATAACATGGTAATAGTTGATATAAAAGGAATAATGAACTTTAAAAAGGTTCTTAAGAAATTAGAAATTAACTCAAGTTTATTATTCAGGAGGTTAAAGAACGATCGAGTCAAGTCGGACCCGAGGTAAGGGACTTCGTATCAATCTCCTTTCATTGAGGCATATTTTGTTTTATACAAAACATTCTTTTATACGGTGTATAAAACCATTTTACTTTTATGTTTATTCAAAAGGAATATTTTTATATGAATCGTTTACTAAACGACAAAATGGAATGTTTTTTATCGTACGTATGCGGCGACAACGACTTCTCCGCCGCCGTGACCATTATTTGAGCTTCGACTTCCTCTACAAGCCTTAACTTCTTTTAAATGAAAAGTAAATACCATGTTTTACTTTTCTTTTATTTTGGTATTGAAAATGGTTTTCATAATGTTTTTATATCAATGTGTTTTATTGATATATTATGATTGAAAAGTGGAAATATTATGTTTCATTTATGCATGTTTTATGTGATACGATTATGTTATGGTTCTTGGGCATTGTTATGAAGATGGGTGGTTCTGTGATAAAATAAGGGCAGGTGATCCCGATATATCTCTCCAATGCATTGGGTAACACGAAGGGGTTAAACGTTAAGGTTTCTCCGAATATATTTAGGGAATATACTATGATGGGTATTCCAAACATAACCATGAGGGTTACTCCCTACGTAAGAATGTTATGAATGCCTCAAGTTACCTTTATGTCTTATGATTTCTATGATTTATTCATGATTTGATGAGGTATGTTAAAATTATATTCTTTTACGAGTTAATTATGATTTCATACATGGACTAATGTTTTCATTTCGCACTTTTATATCCCTTGCTGAGCTTTTTATGCTCATCCCATGTTTTTGAAATGTTTTTCACAGGTCAAGGGAAAGGTACATGATGTGATGATAGTGTCAAGGAAGTGTCAAGAAAGAATATATGTTTTATTTTAAATATGTTTCCGATGATGTGAAAAATGAGTACTATCTTTTGTGTAACCACTTTGTTTAAATGTGGAATGTAATGCATGATTTATGATCTAATTCTCTAAAACTCTAAACCTGAAAAGATCCTCAATGTGTATTCTTGAAATTACTCAAGATTAAGTAATGTTAAAGGATGGGGCCATATAGTTGGTATTAGAGGTCAGTTTAGACAACTTTAGGAGTTATAAAATTGTTAAATTATAAATTAATTTATGGTATGTTTGAAATGATATAGCATTTAAAGATTACCATGTTACTTTACCTAAGTTATTTCAGTGTTAAGAATTGTTTTTCGTAGTGGAAACAGAGAAGCTTTTTTTGCAAGGCATACTAAGGGAAATGACCTTCCAAATCAGTTTACTGAGATGGCCAGAATCAGAATTTAGCAGTTTACTATAGTGATGGCTCAGTTGAATCAGGTGATAAATGGTGGTTGTGTTATTGATGATATTTTGGTGTTTTCTAAAAGTAAAGAGGAGAATGAAAGACATTTAAGGGTTATTTTTCAAACCTTAAAAGAAGAGAAATTGTATGGGAAATTCAGAAAGTGTGAGTTTTGGTTGCACCAAATTTCATTCCTTGGTCATATTGTTTCTAAAGATGGAATAACTGTGGATCCTGCAAAAAAAAAGTTGTTGAAGAATGGACAAGACCCATAAATGTAACCGAGATCCGTAGTTTTCTTTCTTTGGAAGGGTACTACCGAAGGTTTGTTGAAAATTTTTCACGGTTATCTAGTCCAATGACTAAGCTAACTCAGAAGGGTGTTAAGTTTATCTGGACAAAAGAATGTTAGGATTTTTTTCAGGAGTTGAAAAGAATATTGGTGAATGCTCCAGTTTTGGAACATCCTTCCAGGAATGGTGAGTTTGTTATATACAGTGATGCTTCGTTGAAGAGACTTGGCTGTTTCCTTATGAAGAATGATCAGGTAATTGCATATGCTTCACGTCAGTTGAAAAATCACGAGGTAAATTACCCTACACATGATTTGGAATTAGCTGATGTTGTTTTTTCTTTAAAAATTTGGAGGCATCATTTGTATGTAGTAAAGTGTGAAATATATACTGATCATAAAAGTTTAAAGTATATATTCACTCAGAAAGAATTGAACATGAGACAGAAAAGATGGCTAGAATTAATCAAGGATTATGATTGTACAATTCATTACCATCCAGGAAAATCAAATAAAGTGGCTGATACTTTGAGTCGAAAAAGTAATGCTTCATTAACAATGTTGCATTTGGAACATGATCCTTTGGTTAAGGATTTGATGAACTTTGGCATAAAAGTTGTTGGTGAAGGATGTCCTTCTGTTTTGATTCAGGTATTAGTGAAATCTTCTCTATCAGACAGGATCAAGCAAGCATAGAAGCAAGACAGTGAGTTGCAGAAAAAGGTAGAGCTGGTTCACAAGGGTAAGTTTCCTGAATTCAACATTGATAATGATTGTGTTTTGAGATTTGGGAAGATATTGTGTGTGACTTGTGATTCACAGTTGAAAACAGAGTTGTTATGTGAAGCTCATAGTTCTCCGTTTTCAGTTCATCAAGGCAGTACTAAGATGTATAGAGATTTTCGGGAGTATTACTGGTGGGGCAGAATGAAAAGAGATATTGCTGATTTTACTTTGAAGTGTTTGATTTATCAACAGGTTAAAGCAGAGCGGTAGTTACCGAAGGGGATGCTTCAGCCTTTACCAGTGCCAGAGTGGAAATGAGAGAATATATCCATGGACTTCGTTGTGGGATAACCGAAGACATCTCGAGGTAATAATGCAATCTGGGTTATTGTTGATCTCTTGACTAAATCTGCTCATTTCCTTGCTATACGAGATAATTTTTCCCTAGACCAACTTTCTAGTTAGTATTTTAAAGAGGTAGTCAGGTTACTTGGAGTTCCCCTCTCCATTGTATCTGATCGTGATCCCAGGTTTACTTCCAACTTTTGGGAAGGCCTTCAGAAGTCGTTGGGTACTGAATTAAATTTTATTACAGCTTTTCATCCTCAATTAGATGGGCAGTCAGAACGAACAATTCAGACTTTGGAGGATATGCTACGTGCTTGTTCGATGGATTATTAGGGAAGTTGGGACCAACAACTTTCTTTGGTTGAGTTTTCTTATAATAACAGTTTTCATTCTAGTATACAGATGTCACCATTTGAGGCATTGTATGGGAGGCGGTGTCGAACTCCAGATTTCTGGGATGAAGTGGGTGAAAGGAAGTTGATGGGACTGGAATTTATAGAAGAGTTGGCAGAAAAAGTTCAGATGATACAGAGACACATGAGAACGGCTTAGAGAAGGAAGAAGAGTTATGCAGACAAAAGGAGGAAGGATCTCTCTTTTGAGGTAGGTGATCATGTTTTTCTCAAAGTATCACCATGGAAAAGTGTGATGCAATTTGGTAAGAAAGGAAAGCTGAGTCCAAGGTTTATTGGACCATATGAAATTCTGGAGAGAGTTGGATCAGTTGCATACCGAGTGGCTTTAACTCTGAGTTTATCTCAGGTACACAATGTTTTTCATGTTTCAATGTTAAAGAAGTACATGCCAGATCCATCTCATGTTTTGAGTCCAGAGGTAGTTCAGTTGGAAGAGAATCTATCTTATGAGGAAAACCTGGTCCAGATTCTTAACCACAGGGATAAATTGTTATGGAATAAGGTGATTCATCAAATAAAGGTTTTGTGGAAGAACCACATGAGTGAAGAGGCAACATGGGAATCTGAAAATGCAATGAGGGATAAATACCCCCACTTATTCGATAAGTAAATAAATTGCGGGGACACAATTTTCTAAAGGGGGGAAGGATGTAACATTACAAGTAAGTAATGAATAATAGATATTCTTATCTATGTCTATTCATGAATTATATAGTGTTTTAGAGGATTAAAATGAGATTAATCCAAACTTAAGTATGAAATACACTAATATTTTTAAAAGGTTGTTTTACTGCCTTTTGATGGAAAACCATTTTTAAATCAAACTTTTCACAATTTTATAAGCTCTATTTGTCAAAATAAACTAATTCGTTAATATTGGGACATTGAAATTTACTTTGGATAAATTTTTGGTATTTTTCTGTCAATGTTCATTTTTTAATGAATAGTGAAAAATACTGCATTTTACATCAAAACTGCATTTTCATCTAATTTAATTATATAGTTAGATTATATTTTTAATTGGGTTTAAAGTGAAATTAGAATATATTTTTACCATTTAATCCAATGGTGGTCATTGGTATTAATATCACTTTGATATTGGACATAAATGAGTGTCAATCTTTTGATAGATATTGTTTCATAAAAACACGATATTTGATTTGACAGCGGGATTTAATTATAAAATTAATTAATGAAAATTCTATGTTATGAATTTGATAAAATAGAAATAATTTTTTAATTCATAATATCAAATATAGCTTAAGGTGAATTTTTGGTATTTTTCTGAAAAACCTTAATTTTTAATGAATAGTGAAACCACAAAGTGGTAGTTACAAAAACTGATTTTTCATTTAAATTGAACTTTACCACTTCTGTGATTTTAATTTAAAAAAACCAATATAAATTATTTTCATTATTAAGTAAAATTTGGTTCAATGGGATGAAAATAATTATTGATGAAAAGTAACTTTTATGTTTTATTAATCGCGATTAAAGGTAATTAGTGTGATTTAAGGTAAAAATGATATTATAATAAAATGAAAATATCTTGAAACATGTCCTAACCCTATTGGATGAGTCATTTACGACCAAGAAAACCCAAGGGTCAATTTTTGGGACCCCATGGAGCCAGTTGGGTAAGATAATGACATTAATGCCTTTTATTTAAAGTAAAAGTAAAAATGACACAAACATGTATTGTTTTACTAAATTTTTTTACATGGGGGTTATACAAGTCATATTTTTGACTATAAAAATTAATTAGAAATATAAAAAGATTTCCTACATCATGGTATTTTTTTTATAATTTTTAGACATTAAATAAAGTAATTTATCTATGACATCATGATGATGCAACAATTATCTCATTAATAAACGATTCAAATAAAGTGAAAAGATAATGTAAAATCTAAAACTTACACTTGTAAAAAACCTATTGGATGAGTATATTTCGAACCCTTATCATATTATCCTAGAAATATATCAATGTGGGACCTTTAAAATCCGAAAATCATTTGAAAATAAAGTAACATTTCAAGAATTTCCAAGAGTGCCCCTCCTCTCCTATTATAAAAGGCCCCCACATCTACCTCCTTACCCACACCTCTCAAGACTTTGGATCAGCCACACTCTGCTCATTTTGTCTCTCCACATCCCTCTCCTCATCCAAGAAGCCATACTCTAGCCAGGAATCTCTTCAAGAAACCATTTTGGTTCAAACCAAAGGGAGTTACCCGATTCAAAGGTAATGTCTTCTCTAATGCTCTTTTGTTTTATTTTGATTCTCCAACCCCCTAACCTGTTTTTATTAATTTATTTTGTAACAACAAAAGTATCTTCCATATACTAGGATTTTTTTATAATAAGGATTCGAGCTACACTTACACACACCTACATCTATGGTTAATGAGCATACTGTTTCCGTGGATGGTGAATTTCTGCCTCACGAAATGATGATTGTTCAATATTTTTATAACACCTTAAAAGGTGACCATTAATATGTAACTATATTTATATATGATATATAATATGTTTATGTTTTCCCTATTCTTCTGTTTTTTTCATTTATGTCATACATTTATGGTTTCCATTATGGGTAAATGCGATATCTTCATTTTAGGAAGTGCGGACTACCGTCCCCTCAAAGTGATTTGATTCGTTAATACCATATGTGGGACATATAAAGGATAGATTTAATGATATTATATATGATACCATACTGTAATTATAATACTATTATGTATCATTATCGTTTAATTTCATTAAATATGAAATGGAAATGGAAGTAGCGTTCATGCGTACGTACGGCTTACCGTCTCCATGAACGGTGCATTTCATTTCTTACCCCTAAATGTTATGTAATAGTATAAATGCATGAATATAATGGATATATTTGATATATATGATATCTATATAATGAATATAATTTTTGATATAATGGATATTTTACCACATGAATAACTTGTAATTATAAAGAGTTTATTTTTTACTCAAGTAGCAATGATCAAAAAAACGACCATTATTAACTTAAATAATTACATAGTGTTAATAACATGGTAATAAGTGATATAAAAGGAATAATGAACTTGAAAAAGGTTCTGAAGCAAGTATAAATTAACTCAAGTTTATTATTCAGGAGGTTAAAGAACTATCAAGTCAAGTCGGACCTGAGGTAAGGGACTTCATCTCAATCTCCTTTCATTGAGGTATATTTTGTTTTATACACAACTTTCTTTTATACGGTGTATAAACCCATTTGACTTTTACATTTATTCAAAAGGAATCTTTTTTATATGAAGCGTTTAATAAAGGACAAAAGGGAATGTTTTTTTGTTGTACGTATTCGGCGACAACGACTTCTCCGACGCTGTGACCATTATTTGAGCTTCGGCTTCCTCTACAAGCCATAAAATTTTTTTAAATGAAAAGTAAATACCATGTTTTAATTTTCTTTTATATTAGAATTGAAAATGGTTTTCATAATGTTTTTATATCAATGTTTTGTATTGATATCTTATGATTGAAAAGTGGAAATGTTATGTTTTCATTATGCATGTTTTATGTGATAAGATTATGTTATGGTTCTTGGGCATTGTTATGAGGATGGGTGGTTATATGATAAACTAAGGGCGGGTGAGCCCGATATAGCTCTCTAATGCATTGGGTAACGTGAAGTGGTTAAACGTTAAGGTTTCTCCGAAGAGATTTAGGGAATATACTGTGATGGGTATTCCAAACGTAACCATGAGGGTTACTCCCTACGTAAGAATGTTATGAATGCCTCAAGTTACCTTTATGTTCTATGATTTCTATGATTTATTCATGATTTGATGATGTATGTTAAAATGATTATGTTTTATGAGTAAATTACGATTTCATACATGGACTAATGTTTTCATTTTGCACTTTCATATCCCTTGGTGAGGTTTTTATGCTCATCCCATGTTTTTGAAATGTTTTTCACAGGTCAAGGGAAAGGTACATGATGTGATGATAGTGTCAAGGAAGTTTCAATAAAGAATCTATGTTTTATTTTAAATATGTTTCCGATGATGGGAAAAATGATTACTATCTTTTGTGTAACCACTTTGTTTAAATGTGGAGTGTAATGCATGATTTATGATCTAATTCTATAAAACTCTAAACCTGAAAAGATCCTCAACGTGTATTCTTGAAATAACTCAAGATTAAGTAATTTTTAAGGCTCAGTCCTTATAGTTTTAAATGACCATAAAGTATCTTTACCGTTAATAATATAACCACTGAACAATGATCACATGACTAGTATAAATATAGTATTTTAACTAATCTATTTTTCACAGACAAAGGAAGTGATGCACTCAACTAGTAGGACATTACCCTAAGACCAATTATTATAGCTTCTAAGGGAGTTTGAAATTTTGGGATTTTCCCTAGACAAATCCCAATATGAGATCCAACAACTTAAGCATGAGTGAAACCATTTACGATACAAGGTCACGATCATCGAGATCCTAACCCAAACTATATTTTCCGAATGACCCCACGAAGTACCCACCACCACACACCTTAATCTTAGAGAATATTATGGTGTATTAAAGGGATATGAATCAAAACCATATCAATAGTATTATGTACATTATTTTTTATAAAATAATTACTATATTTTCATTCTATTATTGTTACTTTATAATTGTTTTTTATTTTGATTAAAAAACACAAATAGTGTTTTTAGTTAATTAAGATATCTATTTTGATTAATTAATGGATTATTAATATAAATAATATTTTAATAAAATATTTTTATCAAATAATTTTTATTAAATATAAATGATCATATAATTTTTAGGAAGTGAAATGTAATTTTTATAATGGTTAAAAAATGTTATTGTAAAAAACTCATCATTTTAAATAAATGTATGTTATTATTTTAAAATTGAAAATACACATATTTATAAATTTATTTAGATAAAAGGAATATTATTTTTGTAACCTTAACATAAAAATTATCCAACTGTGATGTTTTCAAAATTTTTTTCAGACAATCGATTTTTTGGGTAAAAGTTAATTACCATATAAATATACCTTGTGTTTTATGAAATCAAAATGATCCAAAAGTGATGTAATGAGTAATATAAATGGAATAAAGGACTAAATATATGTTTTAAATTTAAAATAGTGTTATTTTAAGTTTATTTTAATTATTTTGTAAATCCGTTATGAATCCTCCATATATTATAATAAATTTTAAGATTTTAAAATCAATTCTTTAAGAGTGTGAGTCACCTTTACATCACCAAGTGTAATATTTTAATAAATTAAGACCATGGACATATAAAATAATTTAAACCAATTCCATTTGGTAGAAACCATGGTAAAAAACTTTTTTTATATTTTTTGGTTTTGAATATTCTATAATGTAGAGTCCAAAACAAATGATAGAGAAATTGCCCTCCTTTCCTATATAAACCTACCCAAGTCACAATTTATCTTCACTAAAACACCTTGTACCACGTCCCCACTATTAAATAAACTCCCTATAGTCTTAAAAATGTGTAACCAATATCTCAAAATTCTCCTCCCAAGTCTTTGAGTTACACATTCAAGTAAGGGATCTTCCACTCTCCTCATTTATCAAGCACTACTTTTTTATGTTTTGTATTTTAATTTCAATTTTATTATGATGAGATATGTTATTTCATATCCCCTTACTGTAAATTTGATTTATAAATGATTATATCCCCATTTAACTCTCATTTTTACTTCCTATGAACCCTTATGTACACCTGTTACCAGGCCAGAATGTTGTAAGGGTTCTTTCCTTTCTCCCCTTTCTTCAAGTTTCTTTATTATGTTACACATTCTATATCCAATAACTTATGTTAGGAAATGTATTTAAATTTACACCATATTTTAAATTTCATGTCTAAATTATTATATACCCCTTTCACTCTCATCAAACCATTTTAGTAATTTCTATATGATGTTGTTATACTGCTGAAATTACACCACAATTTTTTCCATGCTAAAATAATTGTGTAGTGAATACCATACCAATTTTTCTATCAAGTAAATTCAACTTTATGAACATATAATTATTTACTTGAGAATTACATGTATTTATTCCACATTATTGATCTTGGAATAAATTATGATTTTTAATGAATCCATGTTATATGATATATGTGGCACACTTAAGCATTAGAATGAAATGATTATGGAGGGTGCACACTGATAGAGATCTCATGCATTAGGTAATGTTTAGTATCATGATACGTTATGTTGGGTCATGGGGTTTACCTGATTCTTTTATGGTAATTTTACACCATGATGTCTTGGCAGGTTTATCCTTGAACTATGTTTATGATACAATGTTTTAAGTTGTTACCACATTTCTAATGTTATAATTATCATGCTATATCATGCCTTATTATCCATTTTCCGTTTATTCTCCATTGATATTATTATTGTCTAATATGTATTATATTATTCATGTTATGACTTTTTTATTCCCTTACTGGGATTTATAGATCTCCCATTTCTTATGAATGTACTCAGGTTATCCCATATAGTGTTATGTATGAACGAACGTTTTGGTAATGTTAAAGAAGTTTTAAAGAAAGATGTTGCATTTCATGTTTTAATTTTTTATATAATGTACCTAATTTACCAAATATAATAGACCTCTCAATCTTATGGGATTTATTAGGTGTAATTTTATGTAATAAATCATGTTTAAATGTGAAATAAAGAGTAGGGTTGTTATAGTTGGTATCAGAGGACAAGTTTAGTTATTTTTGGGATTAGGATTAGATAACTCTAGTGAAAGAATTAGGATTAGAGAACTCAAGATAATTAATTAGGGATACTAATAATTATAATAAAACATCCCAAAATTTTGGTAAGTATAGATTAAGTAGTTTATAAAGCAAGTAAATATCTGTCAAGATACAACAATTAGACGCAGTTCTGGAACATATATACATAGAGGTTACAACTCTGAAAAGATGTTCCAGGCCTGAATCAGAGTAATCTGATACATAAAAATGGTCCTTACTGCAAACCTAGTTTGATACTCCTAGGGGATATTCTTTGGAAAATTTATAATCTCATTATGAACCATTATTAAGGTAATTAAAAAAATTTCCATAAGAATATACATTAAGAGATAGATCATGGATAACATAGATTGTATCCTAGATATTCATAAGTTAAGAAATAAATGTAATTTATATATTATACCTTTATTTTAATTGGATTCCCCTTTATGTGTTTAATAGATTAAAATATTCTTCATTTATTTTCCCTTTATTCTAGCCAATGGCCAGTAATAGGAGGAACTAGGTTAACAACCGATGTGAAGGGAAATGTGATGACTACCTCAACGAGATTCCCAATACGATGGGAGAAGGAATGAATTTTTTTGCCTATACTTTCTCATATAACTGAAGTTATAAATAGAATCCTAGATCAAGAGGAGTGACCAAATCCCTCTAAGAGAAAAGAAGACACAATCGAGTCCTTCACGTGACAAAGGCCTCCTAATTATAGTGGATCATTTGATCACTAAATCATAGAATAATGGATCAAATACATTGAAAATATCCTCTCTATTTTCAATGTTCTAAACAAGAGAGGGTTCTTCTGGCTATTTATCATATGGAGGGAGAAGCTGATCAACAATGTATATTGATCTGGAATATAATGCCTGAGGAAGAGATTGAAATAATGGAGTGGAAGGAATTCCAGAATATGTTTTTTGATAAATATTTTCCTCACACTATAAATCTTAAAATTGAAAGGGATTTAATTTCCCTCAATCAAAAAGATTATGAATCTATTAGTGTGTATGAGGAAAGCTTCACAAGACTTGCACGATACACCTTTGGTTTTATCATTACCCCAAAATGATAGGTTAAACACTTCTTTTGTGGGATAAATCCTAGTCTACCAAAAGCCTTAGAGATACATGGTTTTGATAGCTATGGAGAAATATTATGATGTGTACTCAAAGTTGAAATAGATAACAGAGAATCCCAACGGTATTATAGGGATAATAAGTTTAAAGTAGAGTTTAATTATGGCAGTCCTATGGATAAATCCAACAGTGCTAAGAAATTTTAGCACCCCACTAGTCAAAGGTGTGGAAATAAAAACCCAAAAAATTGCCTCAGAAAAATAAAGAAAATTATTTAGGTGTGGAAGATAAGGGAACCTGACCAATGATTATTGACAAGAAAAATACACCAATGTATAAGAGGAAAGTAATGCTACGGTTAACCCTCAACAAGTTTTTCACAGCTTTAATTGCAAGGAAAGATGGAACTTTATGAACCAGTGCACTAAGCCATTGTTTTTCAGAGGCAAACAAAAATCTCCAAGTAGAAAGGGTGAGATTTTTCCATCAATACCATTAAAGTGAATCCTGACAATGATGTGGTGACAGGTACACTAATTAGTCATTCAAGAATAGAAAATTTATTTTTTGATTATGGTTCTAAGCATTACTTTATATCATGAAAGTTTAGTATAACTATCCAAACACCACAAAAAATCATGAAAGTAGAGATGTCAATGAAAATGTAAAATGGGGAAATTATTTAATTCCATGTATATAAATCCTCCCCTATCAATGTTTGTGGGTTGAAATTCCTAGTGAGCCTTATCATACTACCTTTGGATGAATTTTATACATTTATGGGCATCAATTGGATTTACCTACATAGAACTAGCATAAATTTTATTGGGAAGGAAATGAATATCTATATAGAGAATCGACCCCCAATTCCAAACAAGTACATGGAGGATGATGAATATTCTTTATCTCTATCATCTCAAGCATGAATATTATTACACTATGATCAAGCGTATTTAGATTAAATGATTAATATTAAGGAAATGGTCATCCCTTAAGATATGCCTATTGTAATGAAATATGCTAATGTGTTTCCTAAGGAATTTACCATTCTTCCTCCTAGCTGTGAGGTCGAATTTTCAATTAAGATTATAATCAGGGGGTTTCTAATATCCAAGACTCTATAAAGGATATATTATGTATAACTTTAGTAACTAAAGAAAAAACTAAAGGAGAATCTGGATAAAGGATTTATATTCACAAGTGATTTACCATAGGGTACAACAGTCCTCTTCTTCATGTAGAAGAATTGGTTAATGCACATTTTCATTGATTATCACGATCTGCACAAGATCTCAATAAAGAAGAATTATCCTTTACCATGTATTGATGACTTGTTCAATCAGCTACATGGAGAATAATAATTCCCCAAGGTGGATCTATTATTAGAATATTACCATGTTTGGGTGATGAAGGAGCATATCCCCAAGACTACTTTTCTTATGAGGTATGTGCACTATGAGTTCATAGCGATTCCATTCAGACTCAATAATGCTCCAAAACATATTCATGGAATTGATGAACAAAGTCTTTTGATATTATCTCATAAAATTCATGTTAGTCTATATAGATGATATTCTAATATATTCCAAAATCAATGAGGACCATGAGAAGCATCTAACCACTGTGTTAAAGACCTTGAGAAATGATAATCTCTATGAAATGTATAGAAAGTGTGAGTTTTAGTTTAAGTCTCATTATTGTGGAATATCATCACAAGCAATGGGATATATATGGATCCGTCAAAGAAAAAAGCAATTTATGGATGGATGAGGCCAACATCTGTGAAAAATATCCATAGTATCCTTGGGTTATCTAGATATTATTTCTGATTTGTGAGAAATTTCTCATGATTGTCAAACCCTCTTACCAAGATAACTCACAAGGGAGTCAAATTTTATTGGAATGATGAATGTGAAGAAATATTTATGGAGTTGAAAATGAGGCTTATCAATTTCCTTGTACTCATACTACCCAAAAGTAAGGAAATTTTCATAATTTTTACTGATGCTTCAA
Organism: Viscum album; assembly: GCA_963277665.1. Taxonomy (NCBI): domain Eukaryota; kingdom Viridiplantae; phylum Streptophyta; class Magnoliopsida; order Santalales; family Viscaceae; genus Viscum; species Viscum album. The sequence goes on from OY728136.1 coordinate 1,062,953,462, forward strand.
AGAAGGGATTGGGCTGTGTATTGATGAAAAAGGAAATATTCATAGACTATGCTTCAAGGGAGTTGAAAATTCATTAGCAAAACTATCCTAAACATGATCTGGAGTTGGAAGTGGTGATATTTGATTTGAAAATTTGGTTGCATTATCTATTTGGGTATAAGTGTGAAATATATATGGGTAACAATAGTCTTAAATATATGTTCACACAAAAAGAGATTAATATGCTCCAATAAAGATGGTTAGAGATCATGAATGATTATGAATTCTTAATACACTACTATCTTTGTAAAGCGAACGAAGAGGCAGATGCTATTAGTATAAATGATCCAAAAATTCTACAGAAATGAGAATTGAGATGGATACAATATTCTTATATTTGAAGAGGATGAACATGGGATGTCATGACCCATCCCAGTGGGGCCTACACCGTGACTCCCCAAGCCCGCCTCTAATAGGCTAGGGGCTGGTGACTAGAACCGAGTATGAATATTACTAACATGGGAGGCATTGCCTAAGTACCTATACACATGCACACATCTCCAATTCCACAAATGCTGAAATGAAAAAACCACTAAGGAACAAAATGCATGCATACAAGTAAATCCAACCAAACAGAGTACGACATAAGGTAATGTACTAAAAGTAAACTAGGCCAGAATACAATCCCACTAAAAAAAGAGACTACAAACTACATAGTCTAACCTATAAGCCCAAATAGGTACTGTGACTGCAGATCATAGTAGTAGGAACACCTCAGCCTATAGGGAACTCAGAAAGCCCGGTCCTACCCCGGTGCACCATGGACTCTGTCAGAAGGCCTCTGTTCTGCACAAGACATGACACATGCTGGAAAATATTGTGCATGGGTGAGTATAAAAATACTCAGTAGAGGACCCCAAAAACCAAAAATCAATACACAAGGTAAAGGTACAATCAGATCTACATAATATATGTCTACTGAACATATAACAAGGAAAACACAATCTAGATATTCTCAAAACCCAAACCTGTAGTCTAGAGACAAGTCACAAAACAACAACCCATGCTAGGGATTCAGTTTGAAGACTCCACAAAGCACTTGTTCAGAAGAACCCACACCATGAAACTGATAAATCTGATGTCATCTATCGGAGAAGTACTGTTTTTCAGGAATATCCATGAGATATAGATACACTCATTCCGGGAGAACACAATCATGAGTGGGGAAAGATCACAACACCCAGATGAGGACCTCTTCCAGGTCCTTGGAGGATACTACAACTCATCCAGATTCACCTCCTAGGTAGAGGATTGGTCCCCTGTTGGAATATTCACAACGATACCTGAGTCTACCTAGGGTCAATAATGGATAGAGTATCTCTCTCTGAGCCTCTCAGAGGGATACCTGACTCTATCTCAGGAAGTCCTACTGAAGGGATCATACTTCTGTGAATGGAAATTATACCTAAACTTCAGGGGAGTGAGCCGAAGGGGCACTAATCCAAACAAAACATGTCAAATATATGGTGTACAAGAAGATAATACATGTAATGAGAAGTACACAGTGGGTAGAAGTGTCACACACAATGTCTTCTGACCCTGGCTAATGCCTATGTACAATGGCCCTTGTTGTAAGGCTTGTCATGTAAAACAAAACTACACAACATGTAGAAAGGATCACACATTGTGTCAAAGTATCTGGGGTCCTCTCCATGTAAGCTAGACATGTGCTCGTACATGACCTTAACCCATGTGTTCCAACCTATTTAATCGACACATGAGGTGACCCACACTACTGGCCTCGTATGGCTGTGTGGTGGAGTACACAACGTGTAATCCAACCTGTGTCTGTGTATCACCTAGGATACATGATGATTCCTATGTAAAGAAGCAAATGACATGTTCTTTGGAGAAAATGCCATGTCATTTCTTCATGCACTACATAACCCTAGCGGCCACTTAGCTGGACCTACACGTCGTGTTCTTTGGGATACACGCCGTGTGTTCTAGAAATTTCCAGAATCATGAACCTCCACCGTCACACCTCGAGTGAAGCCTCGATCTTTGTTCCATCCATCTATTTTCCATTAAACTTGAATATTAGGGTCTCCCTGATGTCTCGATGTTGTCTCTGTTGTTTTTGGGCTTTCGATCGACCCCAAAAATGCGTGACGATCCACCAACGCCAAGAATGCTCAAAGAATAGTCTCTCCTAATCCGAGCTGATTCATCATTCGCCATTGTCTTCACACCTCCGCTAGGTCATCATGACATCATATCTCTAATTTGGTATCGTTTCATTTGGAAAAGGATGTGCAACTATCCATTGTTCATCACCCCATGAAGAACACGAAGAAAACAAAAAAAGAGGAAGGAAAATCCAACAAACCAAATTGAGGAACGATCCTCCGCTATTGTTAGTCATGATGTCGATCCATTCCCATTAATAGGTTTAATAGGAAAATCAAACAATAATCCCATAGTTATCAAAATCATATTCCCGAATCAAACCCCAAGGAAATGAAAAAAATAACACCCTCCCACAAGAACACAAGATCCACCGATCACCTTGTTTGTGGGTTGATCTGCATTTGTCATTTAATCCAAGAACAGGGAAGAGAAGAATTGAAATAAAAACCACTACCTTAGTTGTCGATGAAGAGGGAGATCAATCATTTATTGGGATTTCATATCTCTGGGCAATGATCCATGCATCGTCGTTCATCGGTGCCCCCAAAAAATCATCCAAGGTTGGATCCTCTTCAAAGCTCTAGAGGATTTTAGGGAGTTCTCTAGGGTTAGGATCCTAACCCTGGGCTCCTAATTATTTAAAGAAAATAATATTCATTGTATTATGGAAACATTTAAAATAAAATAAATTTTTAATTTTATTTTATTTCAACTAAAAGGTTGAAAAAAATAACTCTTACAGCTGACCCGTGCCGATTAATGTTAGGCCCCACCTAAGACAAAGTCACTACTCCGAACACAATAGTGCCCTTAGATTTCTGATTTGAGAACCCATTTTAAATTTATTCCACTTTTTCAAGAAAACCTCTCACTCGTGCTATTTGAAGTTTAATTAATTTCAACCATTGATTCCAGGAACTTTGGGCTTCAGAATTGCACACTGTTGAAAGGTCTAGTCTCGAAATAATTCTATATAATATTTAAAAATATTAAAAAAAAATCTAAGACATTAAATTCTACCCACCTAGGGGCTTCGCATCCCCAAAAAGTCAAAATAAGGTCTTCTAAAAAAGATGTGGGTACTGGGAACATATTTGAGTCCCCTTCTCCTACGTGCTCTCCTAAATATTCCCGTGCTGCCACCAGACGCGCACCAAGGGAATCGATATCCCATAAAGGATCTTCTTCTTCCAATCCTCGATCTCCTCCAGGTACTCAACAAAGGTCGGTCCATTATTTATGTTCATCTCTCCCCAATTTATTACATGTGATGGGTCATGTATGTACCTCCTCAAATACGACACGTGGAAGACATCATGTACTCGGTGCAACTGTGGTGGTAGATCCAGGTGGTACGCCACCTTTCCAACTCTTCACAATATCTAAAAAGGTCCAATGAACCTTGGATATAGCTTTATGCCTCGAAAAATTCTCTTTAACCCTTGTTGAGGTGATACCCTAAGGAATACATGGTCCCCCCTCCTCAAACTCCAGAGGTCTCTATCATTTGTTAGCATAAGACTTCAGCTAGCTTTGTGCAGTCTTCATCCGCTCTCGGATGGTCTGCACCTTCTCGGTTATAGCCTGCACCCACTCTAGACCAATGAGTTCTGAATCTCTAGGGTTGGTCTAGTAAATCGGTGACTGGTAGGGTCTCCCATATAACGCCTTGAACGGTGCCATGACAATTGTAAAGTGGTAACTGTTTTTGTATGCAAACTCCACCAGTGGTAGGTGGTCCTCCCAACTACGACCAAATTCCTTGATATAGACCCGCAACATATCCTCTGGAACCTAAATGGTCTTCTCTATCTGACCATATATTTGGGGATGGAACGCTGTGCTCAAGCGTAGCTGAGTCTCGAAAGCCTCCTACAATCCCTTCCATAACTGGGATGTGAAGCAGACATCTCGATCCGAGACTATTGTCGAAGGGATGCTATGAACCCAAACTATCTTCTGCACGTAGTGTCGTCCCATGCTCTCCACGGAACTATGCTCCATAATAGCTAGGAAGTGGGATGACTTAGTGAGTATGTCAACGATCAACCAGATGAAATCATGTACCTTGAATGTCTGTGGTAAGACTTTCATGAAGTCTATCGATATTCCATCCCACTTTTACTCGGGAACTTACAGAGGTGAGCTAATACCGCTAAAACCTGGTGTTCAGCCTTCAACTGCTAGCATGTAAGGCATCGATAAATGAACTCTGCTACTGCCTTCTTCATTCCTGACCACCAGAACAGTCGTTAGAGATCTTGGTACATCTTCGCCACTCCAGGATGTACTTCCAAGGGGGATGTATGGAACTCCATTAGGACCTCCTCCTGCAACGCCACTGGTACAACAATGCATCCTTTAAAAATAACTACGTGCTCCTCACCTTGAGAATATCCATCTGGGGAATGCCCTTAGGATAACTGAGCACATAAATCCTCACAGTCGACATCCCTATGCTATGCCCACTATGTCGCTGTAAGAGTAGTGGGGTGATAGCTATCTACTGAAGGTAAGCTGTATCCTGTCTGTCCATGAAGGAAAACTATAACGAGGCCAACTATTCCATTGCGTCACTTAACAGCTGTGAGTTCAATCTCTTGCTAAGAGAATTTTTCACCTTGTTCCCCTTCTTATAAGTATAGATTATCTCAAAATCATAGTCCTATAAGAACTCTAGCCAATGCCTCTGCCTCAAATTCAGATCCTTCTATTAGAAGATGTACTTGAGGATCTTGTGGTCAGAGTAGATGATGAACCTATCACCCATAAGTTAGTGTCGCCACATCTTCAACACGAAGACTACCACTGCCAACTCGAGATCATGGGTTGCATAGTTTCCTTCATGTGGCCTATGCTGGTGCAAAACATAAGCAATCACTACCTATCTCTGACTCAGGACACAACCAAGCCCGGTCCCAGATGCGTCATAGAAAACTATGTACTTGATGCCCTCCTCAAGAAATCTCAAAATTGGGGAACTCATCAAACTCCACCTCAAATTCTTGATAGCCTACTGAAACTTCTCCATCCACAATAAGGGTTTCCTCTTCCCTGTAAATGTTTTAATTGATGCTGATATCCGGGAGAAATTAGGAATGAATCTTTAGTAATATCCGACCAACCAAAGGAATCTCTACACCTCCATCACGCTCCGAGGTGGATCCCATGCTAACAATGTATCCACCTTGTATAAGTCTATAACTAATCCATATTTTGAGATGACATGTCCCAATAAGTGTACCTACTAAATCTAGAACTGGCACTTCGAGAGCTTCCCATAAAGTTGGTTCTCTGGGAGTATGTCTAGAACCATCTGCAGGTGTCTCACGTGCTCCTCCTCTGATGCTGAGTACACAAGGATGTCTTCGATGAAGACAACTATGAACCAGTATAAATATGGCTGGAATATCTGGTTCATAAGTCCCATGAACACTACGGGGGCTTTCGTCATGCAAAAAAGAATCACCAAGTACTCATAGTGACTGTAGCAGCATCTGAACGTCTTCTTTGGTATATCCTCATCCCATACTCATAACTGGTGGTAACCTACCCGAAGGTCAACCTTCGAGAACCATTGTTCCCCTTTTAACTGAATAAATAGGTCGTCGATCCTTGGAAGTGGATACTTATTCTTCACCGTCACCTATTTCAGGCTTCGGTAATCCACACACAACTTCAAACTCCCATATGACTTCCTGGAAAACAAAACTGGGGCCACCTAGGGTGAAGCACTGGGTGTCACAAAACCCTTTCTCTAAAAATCCTCAAACTGCACCCTTAGCTCACGAAGCACTGCGGGAGCTATCCGATATGTTGGTGAGGAAATCGGTGCTGTACCAAGGTGTAAGTTGATGCCGAAGACAATCTCTCGGTGGGGAGGTAATTCTAGAACATCTTTGGGAAAGACGTCCTCATACCCCGTCACTACTGTTGGGAAATGGAGGCTCAGAATATCTAAAACTCCGAGGGTAAGGCTAGCCTACTCATGAGTAATCAGATGAAACCTCCTATACATGAGCCCATTTAGTGATGCCTGGGTCTCCTTTTCATCGACAAAGGAAAACCTCATCCCATCACTGTGGACACACCGCACTCTTCACCTAAAGGAGTCAATCTAGGCATGGACCGAAGATAATCAATCCATATTGAGAATGATGTCATAAGGCCTCGACACTGCCACCAAGAGGTTCTAACCAAAACTATTGCCTCCAAGTGTGAGATCACACTATCTGCAAAGGTGAGTGATCATAGAGTCTCCTCCCGTAGGTGTTTCCAAGTGTAAGGGTCGAGTGAACGACTCTAACAAAATCTCAAGGTTTCTCACAAGACATGTGGTGAGAAAGGAATGACTGGAACCTGTGTCTATAAGTATGAAAACTAAGGTAGAAAAGACATAGATCATACCTCAGATCATCCCTAAAGTTCCTAGGTTATATGCCTTAACCGCATGCAGTTGTACCCGCCCCTACCCCCCAGCTCCATAAGCATGGTGCAGACCTCTTGGGGGTGGTGGCGGAAGTAGATAGAAGCATCTCCCACCACCTTAAGCTCTACCTACTCCTCTTCCACGTCCACTGCCTGGCAGTTTTGTCTGCTCCACTCTCTGCCTCTGCCTCGGTGGTCCATCCACCACTTCCCTATTAGCAACTGGATGGGTCGTACAATGTCTAGAGAGATGTCCCCTGCCATCACACGAGTAGAACTGCCTCTCCCTAGGATGAATGAATCTATCCTGAGAACCATAGACTACCAAACCCCTATCTTGGGTCCTCTTGTGACGTCTCCCATGTACTGATCCCAATGTCTGACATCGACTCCCTACTACCGAGGTCTCCACACAGGTCTGCCTGCTGCTAACTATCGTCGGCTGTCTCTACTCCGCTAAGAATCTCTCAATCACCAAGTCTTTCTCGAGCACTCCAGTATAAGTAATTATGCATAGAGGCACGAAACGAGCTCAGATTTCCTATCACAGACCGCGATCAAAGTTATGAGCTCTGAAGTACTGATCCTTGACCATATCTATCGAGTACCTGTAGAGTTTGTTAAACCTAGATGAATAGTCATCCATAGTCAAACAACCCTTATGGATCTGAAGAAGCACTTAAATATGAACTTCTCTTAGTGTTACCAGTGATAACTCCTCCATAGAGAGTCTCTCAAACTCTGTCCATGAAAGGGTATCCTCATCACGATTCTCTATGTTCAGACTCCACCATCATCCCACTGAACCTTGAAGAAGGCTCGCTCTTAGGATCACCATATGATCTGACTATGTCCTAACGAGATGGAAAACTCTGGTCACCACCTCAAGCCAGTCCTCAGTTGCTTGAGGGTCGGGCTCACCTTGGAACTTAAGGGGTCTCTATCTCTAGAACTCATGGAGCATGCTCAGCCTGCACCCTTCATCTGTCGGTATCACAGGTACCACAGGGTGCTCCACTAGTGGTGGTATATCAGGTGCACTACCTGAAGGTTACTCCTGGGGAACTGATCCCTATATCAAAAATTCCTCACTGAGGAGGTCATCCTTATGATCGCGCTGTTGAATCCTAGAAGGTATGCATCATAGAGGCATACTGTAAGGAAACAAGATGTACCATGGTCAATGAGTATATCTGGATAGCTAACACAAAGGACATGTAAAACACAACCCATTTCTATATAATTCATGTACTAATATCTTATTTCCCCGCAACTACTGTTTTCATGTACCGAGTCGAAAAACAGGTTATCAAAGTCTTGGTGTATGGATACGTCGACTGCCCGTACCAACACTGGAGTCTCTGGACTGAAAGCCAAGCTCGAAACATTGAACATTGTTTCCCCAAACCAATATCATAGATTATGGGTTCTAAGGTAGAATCGACCACCTCTGATACCACTCTGTTATGACCCGTCCCAGTGGGGCCCACACCGCGACTCCCCAAGCCCACCTCCAATAGGCTAGGGGATGGTGACTAGAACCAATTAGGCATATTAATAACATGTGAGACATTTCTTAAGTACCTACACACACACACACACACACACACTCACACACATTTCCAAGCCCACAAATGCTGAAATAAAAAAACCACTATGGAACAAAATGCATGAATACAACTAAACACAACCAAACAGAATACGATGGAAGGAAAAGTACTTAAATTAAACTAGGCTAGCATAAAATCCCACTAAAAACAAGAGACTGAAAAATACAAAGTCTGAACTGTAAGAACAAAGAGGTACTTGGACTACTTCTCATAGCCTTAGGAACACCTTGGCCTATAGGGAACTCAGAAATCCCAGTCCTGGCCTAGACTCTATCAAAAGGCCGCTCATCTACACAAGACACAACATGTGTGGGAAAATCCTGTGCAGGGGTGAGTATAAAAATACTCAGTAGAGGACCCCAAAAACCTCAAAGCAATACAAAAGGTAAAGGTACAGTCAGCTCTACATAGTATATGTCTAATAAACATATAACAAGGGAAACACAATCCAGATCCCATATTTATAGTCTAAAGACATGTCACACAATGGAATACCCATGCTAGGAATTCAGTTTGAGGATTCTAGGAAGCACTCATCTGGGAGAACTCTCTCCATGTGTCTGATAGCTCTGATGTCATATTTCCACGAAGTACAATTCATTGGGAAAAACCACCAGATATAGATACAATCATTCTGGGAGAATACACTCCTCAGTGGGGAAAGATTATGATACACAAATGAGGATATTTTCTAGGTCCTTCATGGATACCGCGACTCATTCAGATTCAATTAACAGGTTGAGGATCGAAACCCTGTGGGAATAGTCACGTCGATACCTCACTCTACCTAGGGTCAATAATGGATAGAAGATCTCACTTCGAGCCTCTCAAAGGGATACCTGACTCTATCTCAAGAAGTCCTGCTAAAGAGATCATACTCCTGTGAATGGAAATGATACTTGAACTTCAGGGGAGTGAGCCTAAGGGGCACTAACCGAAACAAAACATGTCCAAGATATGGGGGAAAAAAATAATAAGCCCTGTACTGAGAAGTAAATGACATATAAAAGTGTCACACATGGTGTCTCCTGACCCGGGATACTGCCTGTGTACACCGACCCATGTCATAAGGCTTGTCATGTAAAACCAAACTACATGGTGTGTAGAAAGGATAAAATGCCATGTAAAAGTATATGTGGTCCGATCTATGTATGCTAGATGTGTGATCATACATGGCCTTAACCCATGTGTTCCAACCTATTTAATCGGAACATGGGGTGACCCGCACCACTGACCTCATTTGACCGTGTGGTGGAGTACACGGAGTGTAATCCACCCCGTGTCCATGTATCTCCTAGGATACACGATGAGTTATGTGTAAGGACCCACATTCCATGTTCTTTGGAGAACATGCTGTGTCATCGCCTCATGCACTATGGAACCCTATCCACCACTTAGTCGGACCTACATGCTGTGTTCTTTTGGATACACGCCGTGTGTTATGGAAATTTCCAAAATCACAAACCTCCACCATTACACCTTGGGTGAAGCACTGATCTTTGATCCGACCATCATTTTTCATGAAACATAAATATTAATGTCACCCCGACATCCCAAAGTCATCTCCATTGTTTTTAAGCCTCTGACCAGCTCTAAAAATGCGTGACGATCCACCAGTGTAAAGAACTCTCGAGGAACAGTCTCTACCAATCTGAGCCGATTCTTCATTCGACATTGTCTCCATACCTCCAACAGGTCTTCATGACATCAAATCTTTAATTTGGGATTGTTGCCTTGCGAAACAAACATGCAACAATACATTGTTCTTCACCCTGCAGAGAACATGAAGAACACAAAAAAAGAGGAAGGAAAATCTAACAAACCTAATTGAGGAACGAACCTCCACCGTCATTCGTCACGATGTCGAGACAATCCTGTTAATTGGTTTAATAGGTGAATCAAATAATAATCCCACAATTATCAAAATCAAATTCCCAAATCAAACCCCAAAGAAACAGAAAATATAATACCCTCTTGAAAGAACACAAGATCAACTGATCCCCCTGTTTGTGGGTTGATCAGTGTTCATTGTTTTATCCAAGAACAGGGAAGATAAGAATTGAAATAACAACCCCTAACGTAGTCATCGATGAATAGGGTGATCGATCATCAGTCGGGATTTGATCTCGCTACGCAATGATCCATGTGTCATCGTTCATCGATGTCCGTAAAAAATCCTCCAAGATTGGCTCCTCTCCAAAGATCTAGAGAATTCTAGGGAGTTCTCCAGGGTTATGAGCCTAACCTTGGGCTCCAGATTATTTAAATAAAATAAGTGTCGTTTCATAATAAGAACATTTAAAATAAAATAAATAAATAATTTTATTTTATTTCCATTAAAACATCTAAAAAAACTAACTCTTGCAGCTGACCCATGTCGGTCGATGTTAGGCCCTGCCTAAGGCAATGTACCTGCTCTGAATGCAATGACCCCCTCATATTTCTGAACAAAGCACCCATTTAAAAGTTATTCCACTTTTTCAGGAAAACCACTCGCGCACGCTGTTTGAAGTTTAATTAATTTCTACCATTGATACCAAGCACTTCGGGCCTCAAAATCGCATTCCATCAAAAGGCCTAGTTTCAAAATAATTACCTATAATATTTAAAAATAATACAAGGAAAATCCAAGACATTACATGGGAATCATAAAGAAATGAACATCATAAATCCTTTCACAAATTATTTCTCAACCATATCTTCTTGAAAGGCTAAAGGATGATAAAAAATATGATGTGGGAATTCAGAAGAAAGTGGAAACTATAAGAAAGTGGAAATCCTCAGATTTCAATGTTAATAAAGATGGAATTGTGAGATTTGGGTTAAGACTATGTTTTCCATCAAATCCTATATTAAAGAAGGAAATGTTGGATGATGCATATAATTTGAATTTCTCCATTTACCCAAGAAACACAAAGATTTATCGACATCTCCTAGTGGAGTATTGGTGGGATAACATGAACAAGGAGATCACTGATTATACATCAAAGTTCCTATCATGTTAGCAAGTGATTTCTTAAAGGCATAAGTCTAAGGGGGTGATGAAACCATTAACCATACCAACATGGAAATGGGAAAACATCACCATGGACTTTGTCACCATACTTACAAAGACATCCAAGGGAAATAATGCTATCTTGGTTTATGTGGATCATATTAAAAAGATAATACATTTTATTGATATTTTATTGGATTTATCATTGGATAAATTGGTACAGATATATATCATATAATTGGTAAGGTTGTATGGATTACCATTGTTAATTGTGTCCGATCTAGGTCCAAGATTCACCTATATGTTTTGGAAAAGTCTTAAGAAAGCTTTAAGCACTGAGATGAACTTCAGTATGGATTATCACCCTCAAAATGATATCCAATCTGAGAATACCATCCAAACACTTGAGGAAATGTTGAGAGCATTATCAATTGAATTTAAGGGAGGATGAGGCCAACATCTTTCTCTGGTTGAGTTATCTTACAAAAATTGTTTCCACTAGAGCATCCAAATGGCTCCCTATGAAGCCCTTTATGAGAAGAGGTTCATATCATCGACATGATGGGGTGAAGTTGGGGAACAAGAACTTATAGGTCCTGAAATGGTTGAAGAAATGGTGGATAAGTTTAAGAACATTCATCAGTATGTCAAAGCTACACAGATATGACAAAAGAGCTATGCTGATAATCATCGATGTGACATAGAGTTTGATGTTAGAGACCTAGTATTCCTCTACATATCTCTATAGAAGAGAGATATGTGACTTGTTAAGAATGGAAAACTTAGTACAAGGTACATTGGACCTTTTTAGATCATTGATCACATTATATTAGTAGCCTATTGACTAGAATTCCCACCAAATCTGTCTCAATTACATGATGTATTCCATGTATCCCTCTAAGAAAAGTACATAACAGAACCATCACATATACTCAATCCAGAGGTGGTACCATTAGAGAATGACCTTTCCTATAAGGATAAGATGGTGAAGATCTTAGATCATAGAGAAAAGGTCCTACAAAATACGACAATGCAACTAGTCAAAGTGTTGTAGAGAAACCAAAAGTTTAAATAATCAACATGGGAATTAGAGGATGTGATGAAGTAGAGTTACCCTCATTTATTTTAGTTTGAGAAAAGATTTTTTTTGGGTGAAATTCATAAAGGGGGAATATTGTCATGACCCAAACTATTAATAATAAAAATACCTTTTTGATTTAATTAAATTCCTTATAGTTATAGAAAACACATGAAATATTTTGTTTTATTACATTCAAAATGATTTTAATGACCATTAAATATCATTACCATTGATAATATATCCATTGAACAATGATCACATGAATAGTATAAATATATGATTTTAAAAAATCCATTTTTCAAAGACAAATTAAGGGATGGCCTCAACCAATTAGATCATACCGTGTGGAACCCATTTATCAGAGCTTCCAAGGGAGGTAGCATTTCTGGGCTTTTCCCTAGACCAATCCCATGTTGAGATCCAAGAACTTAATCATGAGTGAAATTGTTTAAGGGATAAGTTCAAGCTCATCGAGATCATGACCCAAACCATGTTCACCGAATGACCCCATAAAATCCCCACCATCACACACCTTAATCAAAGATCATATGATTTTGTATTAAAGGGTTATGTATCAAGAAACTATAAATAGCATTATGTATATTATTTTGTATAAAATAATGAATATATTTTCATCCTATTATCGTTACATTGTAAATGATTTTTATTTTGATTCAATAAAACAAAAATAGCATTTTTGGTCAATTAAGATATATATTTGAAAAAATTAATGGACTACTAAAATAAATAATATTTTCAGAAAATAATTTTTTGAAATAATTTTTATTAAATATAAATGATCATTTAATTTTTATGAAGTGAAATGTAATTTTTTCAGGGTAAAAAATGTTATTATAAAAACCCATCATTTTCAATAAGTATCAATTTTTATTTTAAAAGTTAAATTTCACATATTTATAAAATTATTTATATAAAATGAATATTATTTTTGGAATTATAAAATTGAAATTATATAATGGTTCTTTTTTAATAATTTTTGAGATAGTCAAATTTTTAGGTAAAAATTAAATATCGTATAAATATACCTTGTGTTTTATGACACAAAAATGACCCATATAATATTTAATATAAATGGGATCCATCAAAAAATATTTGTTTTACCTTTAAAATAATTTTATTTTATGTTTATTTGATTTTATTTTTAAAGCCATTATGAATCTTTTAATACTTATAATATATTTTAAGATTTTAAAATCATTTTTTAAGAGTGAAAATCACCTCCATATATCCAAGGGTAATATTTTAATAAGTTAGTCCCTTATAATTATAAAATAATGTTAACAAATCCCATTTTTCATAAACCATGCGAAAACCCATGGTATGGTTAGTGGTTTTGAATATTTTATTATGTAGAGCTAAAACCAAAATAATAAATAAATTCCCATCCTTTACTATATAAACCCACCCAAGACCCCATTTATATCCACTAAAACATGTTGGAGCACATAAAAACTCTTCCCTACACACCCTAGAGTCCTCCCAAGTTTCCCCCAAGCTCTCAATAAGCCACTCCCAAGCCTTGGAGTCACACATTGATGTAAGGGATCTTTAACTCCACTGTTTTATCAAGAACTCCTTTTTTGTGTTATGTCTTTCAATTTAGATTTTTTTATATTGGGATATGTTCTTAAATATCCCAATTACCTTCCATTTTATGTATAAATGATTATATACCCTTTAAATATCATTTTTACTTTTCATACACCATTACGTACACCCGTTACTATGCCAATCTGTTTGAGGATTCTTTTCTTTATCCTCTTTCTTCAAGTTTCTTTATTACATTATACCTTCTATATCGAATTACATATGTTGATATATGTCTTCACATTTCCCCATTACTATCTATTTTATGTCTAAATTATTAAATAAATATTTCAATTTCATCAACCCATTTTATGATTTTCTATATGATGTCGTCATGCTTGCCAAAATTGCACCACGATTTTTTTTCCATTCCAAAATAATTTTGTAGTGAATACCATACCCATTTTTCTACCAAGGGTATTAATATTTATGTACATATACTTATTTATTTGACACTTAAATATATGTATTAAACATTCATTGATCATGTAATAAATAATAATGTTGAATCAATCCATGCTATAAGATCTATGTGGAACACTTAAGCATGTGAATGAAATGATTATGAAGGGTGCACCCTGATTACACTCCAATGAATTGGGTAATGTTTAGTATCATGATGAATAATGTTGGGATAGGGGGTTTACCTAATTAATTTATGATAATTTTCCACCATGATGTATTGGTGGGTATATCCTTGACCTATGTTTATGATTCAATGTTTCAAGTTGTTACCACATTTTCCATGTTATGATTATTATGCTATATCATGCCTTATTATCCATGTTCCTTTTATGTTCCATTGATATGATTATTGTCTTATTCATGTTATTAATTTTTAATTCCATTAATTTTATTTATATATCATCCCTTTCTTATGTATTTCCCCTGGTTATCCCATGCAATGTTAAGTATGAAGGAAATGTTTTGTCATGTTAAAGAAGTTTTCAATAAAGATGTTTCGTTTCATGTTTTATGTTGTTATGTAGTGTACCTAATTTCCAAAATACACTATACCTATCGATATTTTAGGTTTTATTAAGTTTAATTTTATATAATAAGTTATGTTTAAATGTGAAATAAAGAGTAGGGTTATTGTAATATCAGCTCTAGAAAACTTCTCCTTTAGACACCCAAAGGATGACTAACATTGTGATGTCTAAATTATGGCATGATAAAATTTTTTCCAAGTTATAAGGTAACTGAAATTTAAGAAAAATTAGATACAATACTATAATAATATCCAACCATGTTGAGGAAGTTATGTACCTCAAAGATACAAATTAGATCATTATAAGAAAGAACCATGGATTTAAGGAAATTATATGTTCCTCCAAATTAAATTCACTATATTTTGACTAATTATACTTATAAACCATGATTTAGTGAAATAAATTATACCAATCTATGGATATAGGGGTTTATACAATACCATGGAAATCATTATATGTTCTTATTCATCTTCTTCCTTATTTTTCTCTTGTTTACTCACATTTATTGAATTATTTATCATTAGGGCTCCCACATTTCAATACAACCGCTACTAATTCTTGATAATAATTGTTTTTTTCCAATGATGTGAGCTTAAAATTTCCAAAAAAAATACACTTAAAAACATTATTATACAACTAGTTTTATATAATTAACTCCAAAACTATCCAAAAAATTTCAACATACTTTTCTCCAAACCTCAAGTAAACTAAAATATTATTAAAAAACTATAAAAAACTATAAATATAATTCATAAAACCTAATAAATTAATATCATAAACACTACTAGAACATAGTTTAATCCAAAAGGAATCACCATAAACTAAAACAAAAAATACAATATAAACATTAAAAAAGAATCATTATGGATTTTCAATTTCATCTTGTTCATATGATACTATTATAATTACTAGTATATCTTTGTGAATAAACTGGAATCATTTCTCTAATCAATCAAGTTATTTATACTTAAAAGAGGATTCTGAATCTTCACCATTCCCAAGGATAATTTTTAATAACTAACAATCAACTCCAAAAATCAATCATCTTTCATATGAAATAAAACTAGGCATCCCCACATAGCCACACTGGGGTGAATGAAAACCTTCTCAAAAAATTATAAATTCGATTCTGTAAATTTTAAATATATTTAAATTCCATTCTATAAGTAACTATTGATATATAGTCATATCTGGATAGAAATGAATTTGAAAATAATTTTAATTGCATCAGGAAACATGTAATATAATCCATATACATGTAAAAAAATTCTTAAAAACCCTCAAATTATTCTTTATTTCCACTTTCGATGCATGAAGAGGTTAACATGTGTATTGATATAGAATTTATTTATCTCCAAAATATTAAAAAATAGTCTACCAACATACTTCTCCACTAAACACCACATGATCTACAATCATTTATTGAATAAATTACCCTCCTTTGGTAATAGTTAATAACGACTCTTGCTAAGTATGACATCGAACAATTACATGTATAGAAAGAGTGGTTACAATTTCACTAGGACACCTCCAATCACCAACTAAACCTTATGAACCACCTCCACTAGACTCAACCAATCGCTTACCAATGTTAATAACTTTATAGGATGAAGAAAAAAAATTTATGGTCAACTAAAGACCCCAAAATAAAATAATGAAAATAAATAAAAGAGATTCAATAGAATTCAATAAAACAAGCACAAGATTCAAGAAGATACATGTAATTCATCTCAAAAACTTATGTTATCGCAACTTATAAATATCTAACATTTAAACATGTACATGAGCAAAAAAATTCCATGATTTAATGTATGTATACCACCTCCCTACCTTTAATGAATCCCTTATTCCCAAGGAAAAAAAACATTATCATGTTGATATCTAACACCACTACCCTACATCATTTGACATATCACGTCCCTCATGATAATACTGAACAATATTGGATGGATACATAAATTAATTAGTGGACAATATACAGTTCCCCTATGAAATATTCTATATTGACGTCCTTGATGTATGGAATACACAAACTATTGATGTGATCTATCTCTATAAATAGGATAGATCACGCCACCACATACACCTAGGGGCGATGCTACCTTTAAGGTCCCAGCCTTAAAATATTACATAATATTGAATTTTAGTCAAGAAATTACATTATTTCAAATTGAGGATCCTTTTAGGTTTAGAGTTTTAGATAATAAAAACATAAAACATATATAACATCCCACATTTATAGAGAGTGGATACCAATAAAATAGTATCCATTTTTCTAATATATATTTTTTAAATAAAATAGGATTTCTTAGACAAATATTTATAAAATTAAACTTGAATTACTTATTTATATTACACATCCTTAAGACCTATGAAAAAATTTAAAAACATGGGATGAGCACAAAAAGTTCTGTAAGGGATATAAAGAAATTAATCATTAGTCACGTCATAACATAAAAACATAAAAATTATTTTCATAAAAACTAGTTAGCATGCATAGAAACATCATGTACTTTCCTTGGAACATATTTAACATATAACTATAATAATCACCATTATAAATGGAATAACCATTCATTCAACATCCATCATTGGAGTACCCAATGCATTGATGAGTTATATTGGGGCTCACTTGTCATATCTTTAGCTATAATGGTCTTAATCCAACATATATTGAGCTATAATGGGATCGAAGAAACATATCATGAGCTATAATGGGATCAAACCAACATAACTATGTCCAAATAACATATCATGAATAAAAAACATGATAACTCATTTAAAACCTTGAGCAAAACACATTAAATTCTCAAAATACAATTTTTTGTAAAACAAATCACTTTTAAAGTATAAAAATAATGCACACAATAATGAAATAATATGCATCAGAAATTACTATATAAAAATATAATTGAAAAAATATAGTAATAAAGAATCATGAAATAAGGAGAAACCACTCATGCCATATATATAAAAAAACAATCTTTTTGAATTTCATTAAAGTGACTTTTAAAAGTAAGGCCCCTTACAAATATAATTGGTGTGAGAATTAATAAAATGGAATTAATATTTGTATAAACTATAAATAAACATAATATAAACAAAAATTCATCCCACAAATAATCTTACTACCACATAATGGATAATGTAGAATGTTAACCCAAAGAATGGAAATTGGGTTAAGAATTCCCTTACCTCGAGTTCATCTTACTTTATATGTTTTTAAACCTCCTATATAATGGTTAAAAAAGTATTATTAATACTTTATATAAGTATAATAATTTTTATAACACCTTATATGATCATTTTATGACAAAATTCTGTACATTTATTAATAATATTTTTTTATTTACATTGTTTCGGGTGCATTATTTACATGGTTTCCATGGTCGGTTCGTAATGGATTTCCTTGTCGAATGGAAGAGAAACTATAGAATTGAAATGAGATGTTATTAATATATTTTTGTAATATGAAATTATACCATTAATTATTTTTTATCATATATGATGAATAATCATTAGATAAAACATTAATGATGTTTAGATCATTTTGGCGGTTCATCGATAATAACAAACTTGTTTCATCATATACCTTTAATATTATAAACATAAGTTAATTATAGAAAATAAGAGAGGTAATATAATAAAATATAAAATATATTTCAAAAATTAAAATAGTTTTACAACAATATTTTATGGAATTAAAGGAAATTTTAGACACATCGTCCATGATGTCGGTAAATCGACACATCATAGACAATGCTTTTATTTTTAGAATAAGAGGGAGATGAGGAGAAGTATAATGATTAATTGTTCAATAAACATGATAAAAATCATGTATATATATATAATATAATGTATGTTTAATGGATCTTTTATAATATTAGGTGAATAGAGTATAAGAAAAGAAAAAGAATTAGAAGGAAAACACAAGAAAATTAACGAGGTTTTTTACCTCTTCATATATTCTCCTTGAGATCCTCCTTAAGGCCTTAGGTATTGGACTTTTGGTGATACCAAAAGGTGTTGGACGTGGGGAATATCATTTTGAATAATATTGGGTAAGATTTAGACAATTATCAAAGCTTTATAGGTGTGGTAAGAAGATGGGGGTGAGGGTGGTATCTATAGTAGAGGAGAGGACAGGGTTTCCATTACTTTAATCATTAGTTTAATATTTTTCTCAATGCTATGAATAATATTGATTATTGTGAAAAAAAAATTAATAAGTGCATGTCATTTCGAACCAATTTCAATTTACATCATCCATCACTCAAGAATTAGGCATAAATTCATTTATGTATCATATTTCATAAATTATCGAATTTCACTATTCACCAAAAAATCAAGTATTTAATAAAAATACCAAAATTTCACCCTAAATTTTTTTCAATGTGTAGAATTTAAAAATGAACTCCATTTTAGAAAAATAATTTTCTAAATATTATTAATTTAATTTTTAAATAGAATGATAATTTTTTCAAAAAATAACAATTTTAAAACTATAACTCATATTATAACACCTTGAAAAATGAATCAAGGTCTCATAAAATTATCTTTAAACTATAAGAAAATAAAATAATAATTTATTATTAAATTTTATGAAAATATATTATCATATAAATTATTTAATTAATCATAAAATTTTAATTAAATATATTTGGTTTACAAAAATACCAACACATATATAATGATTATATTGTCACTTATAAGATACCTTTTTATTATAATTTAATTAGTGAGGTTTCTATTCATTTTTACATGTTAATAATCCTAAGGGTCATATTAATTTTAATAAGGGTAACAATAATATTCATAAGGGTAGGTTACTATTCACCAAAAATTATGTTTGTCTTATCAGACTCCAAATAACTTACTGATCGCAATAGTGTATTTCTGTTTTTCAAATTTCCAAACATAGAAATGGAATAGTTATGTTTAATGTATAGATTATAAATATATCATAATGAAATATTGTTTCATAGAGACTTAGTGTTTCATGCATTTCAATAAATTTATTTGTAAAACCTTGGGTTGTTACATTCTTTCCATCTTATAAAAATTGGGTCCTCACAATTTTTATTTACTTAGTAAAAAAGTTAGGGTACATTTACCTAATAGTATTTTCAGATTCCCATGTTGCTTCTTCAACCGTGCAGTTTCTCCAAAAAACCTTCACCTAGTGGATAACCTTATTCCACAATTCTTTATCTCTATGATCCATAATCTAAAGAGGTATCTCTTCATAAGAAAGATTCTCTTTCACATGAACTACTTCTAGGCTCAAAACATGATATTAATCTAGTACATACTTTATCAATATCAAAAAATGAAAAAAATTGTATACCTGAGATAAAATCGGAGGCAAAGCTACTTGGTAGGTGACTGGTTCAACTTTCTCCAAGAATTAATAAGGTCCAATGAACCATGGACATAGATTTCATTTCTTAACAAATCACAAAACACTTTTCCATGGTGAGATTTTAAGGAAAACATGATCACCTACCTCAATTGAAATTTATTTTCTCCTGTTATCTATATAACCTTTCTGCCTGCTCTGAGCTATCCCCATGTGTTTCTAGATCATATTCACTTTCTCATCCACTTCCTCTACTAATTATGGTTCCATCAGATTCTTTTCCTCTACTTCATCCCAAAACGATGGAGTTCAACAATGATTTCTATACAATTCCTCAAAAGGTTCACTCTGTATACTTGAATGGAAACTATTATTGTAAGAAAACTCAACGAAAGAAAGATGTTGTTCCCAACATTCTTGGGAGTCCATTGAACAATATCAAAGAATATCATCTAATGTCTGAATTTTTCTCTCATTATTTCCATATGACTAAGGGTTAAAATCAGTGATGAAATTTATATCTATTCCCAAAATTTTTTGAAGGCTTTTCAAAAAGTTAGAAGTGACCCTGGGATCACGGTTAGATATAATGGAAATAGGAACTCCTTGTAACCTAAAAATATCTTTGAGGTATAATTGTGAAAGACGATCCAAGTACATAGTATCTCGAATAGGAAGTAATTGTGCAGATTTAGACAGATGATTAATAATAACCCAAATTGCATTGTTACCTCAAGATGTCTTCGATAGTCCCACAAAGAAGTCCATGGATATATTTTCCCATCTTCAATCTATAACTGGTAAAGTTTGAATCATCCCCTTTGATATTTAATGCTCTACTTTAACCTATTTACATGTCAAACATTTCATGGTAAAACCAACAATATCTATTTTCATTCTATCCGACTAGTAAAACTCTTGAAGATCTCTGTACATCGTTGTGATGCTAGGATGAACTGAAAATAGAGAACTGTGAGCTTAACATAACAATTATTTCTTCAACTAAGAATCATAAGGAACACATAATCTCTTCCCATACCTTAAACACTATCCTTATCATGGTTAAATTATGGTAAATTTCCCATTTTAACCAATTATATATTTTTCTGTAACTCACCACCTTCTTTCCGTGCTTGCTTAATTCTATCTGACAGAGATGACTACAATAAATCTAGGAACAAAACATAGGAATTTCATACACCAACAACTTCCATGCCAAATTTAATCAAATAATTCACCAAAGGGTCTTGTTCTAAAGATATCATCGTTAATGTTGCATTATTTTTCTAACTCAAGGCATCAACCACTCTGTTTTCTTTTCGAATATAATAATGGATCGTGCAATCATAATCCATTATTAGTTCTATCCATCTTATCAGTCTCATGTTTAATTCATTCAGGGTAAATAAATAATTCAATCTTTTATGGTCAGTATATATTTCACATTTTACTCCATACATATGATGCCTCCAAATTTTTAAAGCGAAAACCACAACAACTAATTCGAAATCATGTGTGGAATAATTTAAATAGTGATTTTTTAGTTGTCTTGAAACCTAAGTAATTACATGATCATTCTGCATTTGTAAACAACCAATTCCCTTTAATAAAGCATCACTATAGTTAACAAACTTTCCATTTTTGTAAGGTAGGGTCAGAACAAGATCATTCACCAATATTCTTTTCAATTCTTGAAAATAATCATCACATTCTTTTATAAAGATGAATTTAAATCCTTTTCGAGTTAACTTAGTCAGTGGGATAGATAAACATGAATTTTTTTCGACCAACCTCAGGTAATATCATGACACACCAAGAAAGACATGAATATCAGCTATATTTATGGGTCTTGTCCATTTCTCGACAACCTTTTTTTTGAAGGATCAATAGTTATTCCATCTTTATAATCAATGTGACCATGGAAAGAAATTTATTGTAACAAAAATTCACAATTTCTAAATTTTCCATGTAGCTTCTTTTCTTTTAAGGTTTAAAAAACAACCCTTATATGTTTTTCATTGTTCTATTTAATTTTAGAATATACCAGAATGTCATCAATAAACACAACCAAAATCTTATACAAAAACTCATGAAATATTCTATTTATAAGATCCATGAATACAATAGGTGTATTAGTTAACCCAAATAGCATAACTACAAAATCATAATTCCCATATCTAGTACGGAATAAAATATTTTATAAGTCTAAATAATTTACTTTCAACTGATTGTACCCAGACCTTAGGTCTACCATCGAAAAATACTATTCTTGTTAGAGCTGATAAAAAAATCATTGATATGAGGAAAATGATACTTGTTTTTAATAGTGATGTTATTAAAGGCTCTATAATCAATGAGAAATATCATTGAACTATCTTTCTTTTTAACAAACAAGATAGGAGTACCCCATAGTGAAGTGATGGTTGGTTGAATCATTTATATAATAATTCCTGTAACTTATTTTTAAACTCTAAAAGTTATATTTGAGACATTTTATAGGGGGTTTATAAATTGGGTTAGCATTAGGAAATAAGTCCATATTAAAACCAACTTCTTGATCATGAATAACAACAGGAAAATCATCAGGAAATACATCAAGATACTCATTTACCACCATAACATCATAAATATGAACAGTTCCCTTATTTTCAACAATGTGTACAAGATTAGATTCATTTCAATATTTTGTCCCATAGGAATACTCAAGATGGGGGGGGGGGGGTGAATTGAGTTCCTATTACAAAAATTTTTATTTAAAATATTTATATTGAAATCCCCCAATTCATAAAACAAGTTAAACTATAGTGAATTTATAATGATTGTAAGTGTTCAATTAGTTTCTCAAAGATGGATTATTTCTCAGTTAACTTAATCTAAATATTCAGTTAGATTTTGAAACTAAATTACTAGATATCAATAATTACAAACACTTTCTAGTTCAACTATCATAGTTACTTTAAAACAGATCTGAATTTTAATGTAATTAGAAGTGGAATATTGAAAGTGGTTTAAACTAAAATAAGATGAAAAATAGTTTTAACCAAGAGGTTCAGTCTCAAGATGAGACTTAGTCCTCTCAAACAATTTATATATAACATTGATCCACACCCTAGATCGAGGTTTACAACTGTACTCAGACTGTCCAGGTCCTCATACCACTACCATAGTTCTATATGGGAAAGAAACAAAAAAACACACAGGTTGTCCAGGTCCTCAGACCTCCACCATAGTTCTATATGGGATACACAAAGGTATAAATATTTTGGTGTGAGGATTTTAATATCCTCGAGTTCAGCTTAAGAGTCAGTGTGTGTCCAAACAGACAGAAGCACACACACTACTCATAATGTAATAAAAATGATCACAACAAAGCAGTAATATGGAGATGAGTTTAGAATGCTCTTGTGTGATGTCAATGAAGCTCAAGAATCCTTTTGATTAAATCAGATGAATATTTTAGTCCTTCATTGGATGTTGTCTAGAAAATAGAGTGTTGTGGTTTTGTTCCTTCACTTATAGTACAAGTGTTCAACTTGAATGTGAGAGTATTCCTTGTATCACCTTAACTTCCAATTTGAACTTCTGTTCTTGATGGGTATGAGTGTTCTTCGTGTTCTTCGTGTGTTCTTATCCGCATGTATGTGTGTATCTACCTATATGTGTCTCATATATATCTTATGTTCTTCCTTACGTATATATATTTATTTTATCTAGTAGCTCGATATTACTTTTATTCCTTGATCTCCGAAAATGGGAATGATTACCTTATACAGGTACGAGGTATGGTTCCCTGACATGCCAACAACCCACATTAATTAATAGCAGTTTCATTTAATTATGAAAATATAACCATTATAATTATATTAATAATATTGAAAAAGTATAGAGTTTGAGTAACAGTGACTGATTAACAATCATCTTCTATCAGTAGCTCTCTATCCGTAGACTTGTAACGATAGTTCTTGTAGCTGTAGCTCATGTATCAGTAACTCCATGTGTAGCAGTAGCTCCTTGTATTGGTAGCTCCATCTGTTGGTAGCTCGTATCAGTGTACTCGTATCTGTGAACTTTTATATCAGTGACCTTGTTTATCAGTAGACTTAGTCTATTGGTGTATTTTTCTAACAGTAAACTTGTATCAGTGAGCTAGTATGTATCAATGACCTTGTATTGGTAGCTAATATATATTTGTCAGAATTATAACTATTACACTTCATCATTTTTAAACATAAATAAACATTGATTAATATATTCTATGATATTATATGATTATTTTGACAACCATACTAACCCTCGAACATGAAGGCATAATTATGAAACATAAGTACTTTATAGATAAGCATGATTTGGGATTATCAGATCATATCTAATCATATTTGAGATTATCAAAATAGGTGAGGCCAACAATCTCCCCCTTTTTGATGATCACAAATTAAGGAATTACAATCCAGAATAAAATTTAATGAATCAGAGTAAAATACATTTAATGGAATTTCACAGTGTGTTCAGATCATAACACTCCAATGTATCAGAGCTCCTCAAATGTATCATATCTCCTGTATTACTCTCAAAAGTTGAAGATAACAATAAGATGTATCAGAGTTAAACTATGGAAAAACATAAGAGTAAAAAGAAATAGAATATTTATTTTCCCCAAAGACACATATTATAATTTTCTCCCCCTTTGTGCGATTTCTCCCAAAATTGTAATTTCTCCCCATATTATAAATTTCTCCCCCTTTTTGATTAGAAAAAAGAGAAAAATAATGGTTCAGAGCATAAAAGAAAAAGACAGGAAACAAACAGTTTTATTTCACATGACAAAGTTACATGAGATAGTACAAAAGAAATACAATAAGTACAAAGATTCCTATCAAAATCCATAGCCTCATTCAATCAACCTCATGGATGTCCACTTTAGATTTCCATTTAGGATTAAGGGAATGAGGTTGGGTAGGGTGAGATGCAGGCTTGGGTAATCCGCAAATTATCAAAGCTGTTTTAACTAGTAAAACACTGCCAAGTCTATAATGAGTACTCCTCTGTGTGATCATAGGAGTCAGGCTTCTGATTTTCTGAGCAGGAGTCATTTGAGGTGTGGAACCAATAGAACTAGTGGCAGGTAAGGAAGGAGGCATGTTGATAGGTGTATTGTCCTCATATAGGAATTACAGTAAGATATTCCCAAAATACATAATGATACCTCCCCCTATCTCCATGGAAGAGATGAAATCATCATTGTTCTCCATAAATTTTTCCAAAGCAGGGGTCAACTTCCTAAGCTTACTAACTTGTTATCTGAAGGCTTGAGTAACTGGGGTCAGTTTTAGATTCCCAAACAGTAGCTTGAAATGACTGGTCAGCTGATTCTTGATGTACAATCTCTGAAAATAATAATCAATTTTGTCTTTTATTTCCTTCTGGGATGTAGTATCATCTCTCATATAATCTTGGATGATTTTTCAGATATCCCTAGTGGTAGTGATCACCTGAGAATTAGATGAGCTACTTGCACAAACTTGTCCAAGTTCTTCTTTCAGCACAAATCTAAACTATTCAACATCAACTGATACTTTGGATGCACCAAAAGGTGCTATAGTAAAAGCTACTATTTCGTTGAAAGACTTAGTTAAATTATTTAACAAAATTTTCACAAAAAAATCCTGAGTGTTGACATTCTTTTATATGGTATTCTTAAAATCTTCAAACACATCCACAAACTGTTTCACTACACCTCGAATATAGTTGATGTTAGCATCAACTTGAGATTTAGAACTAATGAAGGTATCAAATGAAGAAAAATATTTCCATATATAGTCAACAACCTTTGATAATCTTTTAACTTGATTTTGACATTCTTTTACTTCATCCATCACTTCTGTCATAGAACTTGAAAAAACACTTCCCAGAGAAGATACCAAAGAACTTTCCATATTACATAGATCTTCAACAAAACAGGTTTTCAATTCATATTTAAGTGCCTCAAGATCACCTTTTATCATGATATCTTCAGGCATAGCTAGATGAGCTACTGGTTGAGTAGTAACTTCCTCTGAGAAAATATCATAAGACAAAGGATGGATTCTAATGGGTGTCTCATTATCAGAATCAGGATAGTCTAGTCCCAATACAACTAATCCTGGATCCATAGACCAATATTCTATTTCATAGTTCATAGAAACTGATCCTATCCTTACAGGTTTCTCCCCCTAACCCTGAGATTCCATCACCATATCTGCAGTAGCAGAAGTCTAATTAGACACTTCATCTTCAGAAGAGTCATCTACAATGATATTTATATCCAAACTAGGTGGCATAGGCTAGGGAATATTAGCAATAGTCACTGGTCTGTCAACTTCAAGAATCTCCTCAACATGCATAATAGAGATATCAATCAGAGTAATGAGACTCAAACATTTACTTACATTTTTAGATACTTTTTCTTCTTCATCATCACTACTACTGGAATCTGGAGCAATCTCCTCATGATTTGATCTAGGCAGGTCTTCCTCATTTATAGAGATTTCTTCAACACTTTCTCCCATAACTGCTTCCTTTCTAGGTAGGGTCACAGGTGGACTTGCTTTTGCATATGATACCTTTTTAGCAGCTGGTCTTGGAGGAAAATCAGGATCCCCTCCATATTCTATAGAAGTATCCTCCTCACCATAATCATTACTATATTGAGGTTCCTCCTCGTTAGGTCCTAGACCTAGATCCCTCACATCATTTGGTCTGAAAGGATGGTCCACAAGATTGAAGTTTTCATACAACTTCCCTTCATCACTGACCCATTCTCTTCTCCATGGTTTCCGGTTAATCTTCATGTATTTGAAAATAGTTTTGGTGATAGAGTATTTTTCCTTCACAGCTATAGTCTCATCTTGAGACCAAGCTATTTCCTTTACTCTAAGCATTAATGATATCAACTTGGCAAAGAACAAGGCATTTGTTTTTGATTTCAGCCTAGTCATATCTTCCATTTTTATCATTAGAAGCCTACACAGATTTACTTTGAAATGATGCCTTAGTAGATACAACTAGAATATATCTTGGAATCCGAGGTTTGTAAAATCTCATCTTCTTGGACTTAACACATGTTGGGTGAATTTGACAGCAATCGGTTTTCTCCATCCATTTATATAGAAACTAATTTCCTTAGTGTTCCATCTCAAGCTAGCTCTTACAAAGCAATTTAATACTCAAAAACATCACTATTAGGGGGTAAATAATTTGAATAAAAATTGAAGATACCTTCATGGGGTACCCTCAGAAAATCATCACATTCCTCTGAGGACAATGAAACATACTTTTCATTAATAAATGAGAAGACCCGATTCTCATTATCCATTTTTTAAAATTTGAGAAACTCATAGAAATCATTAACCAAATTAGGATAATACGATCCATTTTTGTTTGAGAAGCACTCAAACCATTCCTGTTCTTCAATAACTCTTATAATTAATGACTTACTGGTCATCAACCATTCCACACATAGCTCTTTCTCAACTACTATTTCCCTTTTTATGAGATATGGGTTTATTGGTTTCTTTACTTTACTGCCACCACTAGACTCTCCTTTGAGTCTCTTGGAATTCATCTCATCACCCTATTCACTGACTACCAGTCTCTTCACTCTTTCCATTCTGCGGATCATGAGGCTCAGGGTTCGAGAGAAACGAAGGGTTGGGAGATAAGGTTTGAAGTTAAAGGGTTCGAGGTGGATTGAAATGAGGTTAAGACTAATGTTTAATCATTTAGGAATCAATAAATAAATAAATGAAACATAATAAATATAATAAAAATGATACAGATTATAGCGGCTAAAAATCGAAGATTAAAACTGCACAAACTAGTGGTAACATATACCGGTGAGGATTCCTAATGGTGAGGTTCACTAACAGTGAGGTTCTAATATTGAGGTACATAACGGTGAGGTATAATAGTGAGGTACATACCGGTGAGGTATAACAGTGAGGTCCATACCAGTTAGGTATAACAGTGAGGTCCATACCAGTGAGGTATAATGGTGAGGTCCATACCAGTGAGGTATCCATAAACTGTTACGAAACATTTATCATTACAAATTCATGTTTGATGTAATTTAACCTCTCTGAATTTAAATGTTTGGAAAATATATCAGCCAAATTATGTTTAGTGCCAATTAATTCAAGAGTTATATCACCTTTTTATAATTATCTCTCAAAAATTTATGTCTTACATCAATGTGCTTAGTCCTAGAGTGAGACACATGATTCTTGGAAATGTTGATTGCATTGGTATTATCACAGTTTATAGATACATGTCTAAATTGATATCCATAGTCCAATAGAGTGTGTTTAATCCATATAATTTGTGCATAGAAACTACCAGCATCTATGTACTCTTCTTTAGTAGTTGAGAATGCAACATAATTCTGCTTTTTTAATACATCATGATACTAAGGATTTATCTAGAAAGTGACATGTTCCCGATGTACTCTTCCGATCTAACTTGCAACCAGCAAAGTTAGCATCTGAATAAATTATTAAATCAAAATATTGTCCTTTTGGATAAAATAATCCTAGATTGGTAGTTTGTTTAAGATATTTGAAAATCCTTTTAACAGTAAGTGTGATTCTTTTGGATTATCTTGAAATATTGCACACATGAATACAATGAACATGATATCTAGTTGACTAACAATAAGGTAAATTAAAATCCCAATCAAACCTGTATAATTTGTTTGATATATTGGTTTCCCAGCTTCATCAATATCCAATTTACATGTGGTACTCATAGGTGTATCACATCCCTTATTACTATCCAGACCAAAAAATTTTATAAGACCCTTTTTATATTTTATTTGATTTAAACAGATACCGTCATTATTTTGAAAAACATGAAATCCAAGAAAATATTTGAGTTCTCCCATTAAACTCATTTAAAATTAACTTTTCATACTCTTTGAAAAATCAATACACAAATCATTTTTAGAAGATCCAAAAATAATATCATCAATATAGATTTGTACTATCAAAACATATTTGGAAATCCTTTTGATAAAAATTGTAGGATCAACAATACCTTTAGTAAAACCTTTTAAAATACGAAAATTACTATGTCTATCATACCAAGCCCGTGGATCTTGTTTTAAACCATATAAATCTTTAGAAAGTTTAAAAAATAGATTTTGAAAATGAGGATTAGTAAATCCTGGTGGTTGATAAAAAAAACATCTTCATTTATAAAACCATTTGAAAAAGCACTTTTAACATCCATTTGATATAACTTGAAATTAAGATGAGTATCATAATCAAGTAGAATCCTAATAGCATCTAACCTAGCTACAGGTGAAAATGTTTCCTCATATTCTATCCCTTCTTGTTGACTATATCCTTGTGCAACTAGCCTTGATTTGTTTCAAATGATATTTCCAAATTCATCAACTTTATTTCTAAACACCCATTTAGTGCCTATGGTCAAAGTGTCCTTAGGTCTATCTACTAATTCTCATAATTTTTTTCTTTCAAATTTATTTAACTCTTCTTGCATAGAAATTACCCAAAATTCATCATTGATAGCCTCGTTGATATTTTTAGGTTCTAACTGTGAACGAAAAGCATGATGTTCAACCTGATTTCTTAGAAAAGCTCTAGTTTGTCTTCCTCTATCTAAATCTCCTACTACAACATCTAAAATATGGTTTTTAAGGTTCTTAGTTGGTCTAGTAAAGGTAGGGCTAAAAATTTCAGGTTCAATTATAGGATTGGGTTCAATAGAAATAGGTTCAGGAAAATTTATAGAACTGGTTGTCTTGACAATAGGTTCACTATTTTTGTCATTAATGTTTAGAATTGACATATCTACTTTAAGATTTTCAAGAGGGGTCTTAGGTTCATTTGGATCAGTTTCAACAAATTTTATGTGTATAGATTCTTCCACACATTTGGTTCTTTTGTTAAATACTCTATAAGCTTTGCTAGATATAGAATAACCTAGAAAGATTCCTTCATTTCTTTTGGATGCAAACTTATCAAGATTATCTTTATTATTAAGTATGAAGACTTTGCAACCAAAAACATTAAAGAAATTATCATTAGACTTCCTATTATTCCATAGCTCATAAGGGGTCCTTTTGAGAATTCGTTTAATCAAGACTCTATTTATAATTTAACAAGCTGTATTGATAGCTTCATCCCAAAAGTAAATTGGTAGATCATATTCATTAAGCATAGTTCTTGAAATTTCTTGAAGTGTTCTATTTCTTATTTATACTACACCATTCTGTTGAGGTGTTCTGAGGGCAGAGAAATTATGAATATATCCATTATATGAGCAATAAGTTTCAAACTCATGATTTTCAAACTCACAACCATGGTCACTTCTCAGGGTCTTAAACTTAAGTCCACTTAGGTTTTCTATGAACTTGGAGTATTTAATGAAATAAGAACAAGCTTCACTTTTGTGATCTAGAAAGTATACCCAAGTATATCTAGTAAAGTCATCTACAAGGACATAGACAAAATGCTTCCCATTTAAGCTAGAAAATCTAGATGGTACAAATAAATCTACATAAACCAACTCGAGAGGTTGAGAAGTTGAAACTTATTTCTTTTATTTGAAAGATACTTTATATTGTTTTCCATTTTGACAAGGATTACAAACTTTATCTGTTGGGAATTCTAGTTTGGTGAGGTCTCTAACTAAACCTTTCCTAGTCAGTTTCCTGAGTGAATGAACATTGCAGTGTCCTAATCCTCTCTGCCATATCCAGGATTCCTTATGAAAATAATTTAAACAAGTAACATTTTGTTTAACTAAAGAATTAAAATCTACAGTATATACGTTTTGATTTCTTAAAGCAGTAAATACCAAAAAAAATTATAATTAAAAACATTACATGAATAATTTTCCAATTTTACATTGAATCCATCATCACACAACTGAGAAATACTTAATAGATTGTAGTTTAATCCATCAACAAATAGTACTTTAGAAATTAAAATTGAATTAGTGTTACCAATCTATCCTAAGCCGATGACTTTTCCTTTTGAGTTATCCCCAAATCTGACATGTCCTCCATCAACTTTGATTAATATCTTAAAGCATGAGTAGTATTCTGTCATATTCCTTGAACATCCACTGTCCAAGTACCATATATTCCTACAGGAATTTTCAAGAATGTTTCCTACAAAATAGATTTAGACAGAAGATAATTTTGGTACATAGATTTTCTTGGGTCCAGAAAGGTTATCAAGTAAAACTTTAGGCACCCATATTTGTCTAATGGGTTTCTTATAATTAACAGATTCAAATGATTTTGATAAATAAAATTTTTTTGGACTATAAAAATTTTAATAGATAGATGAATCATAAGAATTTTTTGAACTTGAACTAGCAGCATACTATCCATATTTTGGAATAAATTTATTTTTAAAAATATTTCTTTGTCCCGGATGGTAACCTATGCCAGTAGTATATTTTGCTGCAACTTGTTTTACAAGAATTTGAGTTAGAGTATTCTTTACATCTGTAAAATTCTCTAAGTCATTTCTAAGTTTCTCATTGGAAAATTTCAGTTCAGTATTCTCCTTCAAGAGTTGTTCATTCTTTTCCTTTTCTATACTAAGATCAGAACTAACAATACTAGTTAAGGCATACTTCTTATTTAATGATTTGTAATTATATTTTAGTTCATTACATGTATCTTATAACATATTACAATATTAAAATAATTAATATTTAGACATATTATCATCATTATTTGAATCACTTTCATTCCCAGAATAATATTCATTGTGCATAGGGGAATTAAGTATTACCTTAGATGTTTCAGTCGTGAAATAGATGTTGGCATGATTCTTTTCTTTAGAATCAGAAGATTTAGATCCACTTGAGCTATCATCAGAATCACACTATGTTTCTTTCATGGATTTATTTTATTTCTTATCCTTATAGTCATACTTTTTCTTAAATTTCAGTTTTGTATAGTCAGCTTTGACATGCCATTTTCTTTTTCACTCATAGCAAACTATTCCATCATCTTTATCAGTTTTCCTCCAATCTTTCTTCAAACTTCCTTGTCGATCATGCTTGCCCTTATAATCATATTTTCTAAAGAATTTCTTCTTTCTATAGAATTTCATGAATATTTTGGCTATCTAAGCCATCTCTTCATCACCATCTGAGTTAGAATTTTCACTAGTTGAGCTATCATCAGTTATCTGAACCTTCTCTTTGTCCTTTCTCTTTAAAGCAGTGGACTTGAATGCCACTGACTTCTTCTTGGGTTCAACATCTTATTCATTATTCACTTTTATCTCTTCTTCATACATCATCAATTTTCCAATCAGCTCCTTGAGAGGTAGCTTTCCAATGTCACATGATTCTCGTATAGAGACAGAGGTTCCTCTCCATCTTTCTGGTAGGCATCTCAGTATCCTCATGATTTTCTCTTTTGCTGGAACAACTTTTCCCAGGGAGCTCATTGTATTAATTATCTCCTTAAAACTAAGATACATATCAGAAATAGATTCATCAGATCTCATTTTAAAATTATCATACTTAATAGTGTATGTATTTAGTCTCATTTCCTTAACATTGGTTGTTCCCTCACGGGAAACATCCAAAGTATCCCAAATTTCATAAGCAGTCTTACAAAAATGTATTTGATTAAATTCTTCATCTCCTAAAGCACAATACATAGCATTAGTTGTGTAATGTCTCGGATTTTTACCATGTTTTAATTTAATATTATGTGGGAATTATTGATGAGACCAGTATTCGAGACGACATGCTGTTTCGAGGCCCGGTGAGCCTGGAAAAAATGTTTGAATTTAATTAAATAATTAAATTACGCGCGTGTGCGGTTTTCCAGAAAAAGTAGAATAACTCCTGAATGGGTGATCAGATCAGAAATCTGAGGGCACTGATGCGTTCAGAACAGTGATTTTACCTTAGGAAAGGCCTAACATCAGCCGGCGCAGGTCGGTGGTGAAATCTAGTTTTTGGACGTAATAGTAATAAAATATTTAATAAAAATATTTCATTCTACAGTGAAATATTTTTCAATCTATTGCAACAGATATCATTTATCCTTTTTTAATAAAGTCTTGCGCAGGGGCCCAGGGTTACAAACCTCATAACCTGTAAACCCTTGGTGGCTCTGGAGGCTCTGGAGAAAACCTCCCAACGCAGCGATGATGTTCTTGATGATTTTTTCCAGTGATGACGACGCGGTGACCGGATCTTCACCAACAAATGTCGCGGATCCAGGTAGGATGTTTTCTTTTGATTTTTCTTTCCCCGTTCTTGTTTCCTATTATGAACGCAGACTAATCTGTGAACCGATTAGCCCGCAGATCGATCGTTTTGCGGGTGGGTGTGATTTGGGGTTTTACCGAGAAATCAAATAATCGAGAATTATAATGTGTTAATTGTTGTGGTTTTGATCTAACGGCGATGAACCCATATTTTCATGAACAATGATCATGGTTCGTCCCTCTTGTTCGATTATTTGTATTCTTTTCTCCCGCGCATTCTTTGTTGTGTTCTATGTGTTCTTGGAGGAAATCGATCGTTGCACATTCTTTTGTTGGCACAACGATCCGAGATTGTAGATACAACACTGAAGCGATGTCACGAAGGTGTGATGACAGTTTTAGTGGGTGATTCGGAGCATATCGAGAGATATGAGTTTCCAGCCGTTTTTCTTCGGATGGATCGTTCGAGGTTTAAGATCCGATTTGAGGACCGAAAACACCCATTTCGGTTTTCGTATGATGAAACAAACCAACCCCTAGAGTATTGGGATGAACGGATGAGAAACCATGGATCCGGAGGATCAGCCGCAGCGTGAGGAGGAAGACGGCGTTTCTGAAAAAATCCCGACTACACGGCGTGTAGTATGGGATACACGGCGTGTGTTCATCGGCGGACTACCTGGCGTGTTTTCCGGGAGTACACAGACACGGGTTGGGTACATGGCCAGGGACATGACATGTATACCCCTCCCCGACCCGAACTGACCAGATACACAGGATACCCCGTGTACTGGTACACAGGTAGGCAACACGGACGAAGTCCATGTACGGGCACATGGCCAGCGTACACGGAGCGAGACCCAGGTGCTCGGACACGGCGTGTAATACTACTACATGCAGTGTAGTTACTTTTATATGATGAGCCAAATGACACGACCCATTTACACGGGCAGTACCTAGTGTCAAGGAATATGGCGTGTGATTCTTCTACATGTCGTGTAGTTGAGTTTTACATAGCTTGAACGGATGACATGGGCCGTTTGCACGGGCAGTACCCGGGGTCAAGGAACACGACATATAAACATACTACACACCGTGTAACCAATCATACATGGCTTGAGCCAGTTTCCTTATGTGACTTGGGCTAGTTCCCTTAGGGGTCGTCCCCTTGGTCTTTCTCTTGAAGGTTCCCGATATCATTTCCTACATACAAAAGTATGATCCCTTCAACAATAATTCCTGAATAGAGTTGTTGGAATCCCCTCTGTGAGACTTAGAGCCGGATCCTCTATTCATTCCTGGAACCCTAAGTAGAGTTCTTGGTATTGACGTGACCAAATTTACCCGGGCGCCAATCCTCTTCTTAGCGGATTAGTTCAGAATGAGTTCTCGGAATCACCCAATGACATGGTGGTGATCCTCATATGAGCATCATGTTCTTAAAGTACATATGGAGGGTGTTCTCCCAGAACGAGTAGTTCGTGTATCTCTCTCTTCAGACCTAAGAGTGTGTTCTCTTTGTTGCTTGCTTAGTGGAATCTTCGAGCTGGGTCTTAGCAGTGGTTTCACGGTAGTTGATCATGTATGAGTATATCTGTATATTATTGTTATATGTTCTGTAGATATATACTCTGTAGAGCTGACTGTATCATTCCATTGTGGTATTTTTCCCTTGTTGTATTCCTTTGTGGTTTCGGGGTGTCCTACTAGGAATTGTTATACTCACCCCTGCACGGGCTTTGCCCGTACGTGTCCTGTCTTGTGTAGATGAACGAGCCTTTGACTGGATTCTAGGTGGACCAGGACCAAACGGTTCTTAGTGAGATTAGGTAGGCCGAGGTGTGTTCATACTGATATGGATTGTAGTCCCAGTACCTTTCTTCACAGGTTGGACTTTTATGCAGAATCTCTTTTGGTTGGGTTGTATTTTTGGCCCAGGGTTTTACACTTGCTGTACTTTACTTCCCTTTCGTACTCTGTTGGTTGAGATTTTTAGTGTATGCATGCATTTACATTTTTAGTAGTTTTTACTTTTCAGCTTTGTGGGATTGGAGATGTGTGTTCGTGTGTACAGGTTTGTAAGCAATGCCTACCATGTTAGTAACATGCATACTCAGTGCTATTCACCAGCCCTTGGCCTATTGGAGGCAGGCTTGGGGAGTTGCGGCTCGGGCCCCACTGGGACGGGTCGTGACAGAGTGGTATCAGAGGTGGTCGGTTCTACCGTAGGAACGAGAGTGTGTGAGTTATTTTGGGGAAACAATGTTAAGTGTTTTGAGTTCAGATTTTAGGAAAGGGACCCCAGTGTTGGTGCGGGCGGTCGAAGTATCCATACACCAGGACTCTGATAACCTGCTT
Organism: Viscum album; assembly: GCA_963277665.1. Taxonomy (NCBI): domain Eukaryota; kingdom Viridiplantae; phylum Streptophyta; class Magnoliopsida; order Santalales; family Viscaceae; genus Viscum; species Viscum album. The sequence goes on from OY728136.1 coordinate 1,062,989,306, forward strand.
TTCGACTCAAAACATGAAAACACTGGTTGCAAGGGAAAATAATGGTACATGCATCATATAGGAATGGGTTGTGGTTTCCATGTCCTTCTTAAGTCATCTCTCCATATATACTCACTGACTGAAATACATATTGTTTCTTTACAGGATGCCTCTACGATGAGCACTCACTAGGCTCCAATAGCTCAATCATGAGGATGACCCCCTTAGTGATGAGGCTTCAATACAGGAACCAGATCCCCCAGTTTTACCATCGGGTGGTGTGCCAATTATCCTGCCACCTGTGGAGCAGTGTTTAGTGTCTGTCGTACCAGTGGAGGAGGAGCGCAGGCTGAGCGCACTCCATGAGATTCAGAGACAGAGACCCCTCAGGTTTCTAGGCGAGCCTGACCCTCAGGCAACAGAGGAGTGGATTGAGGCAGTGACCAGAGACTTCCGTTTGGTCAGGACACCAATAGATCAGATGGTGATCCTGGTAGCGAGCCTCATGTAGGGCTCGACAGGATGATGGTGAAGTTTGGTTATCCATACTCACGACGAGGCGACTCTTGAATGGTCAGAGTTTGAGCATCTCTTCAGAGAGGAGTTTTCACCGGTTACCCTAAGAGCAGTGCGTATACAGGAGCTTCTCCAGCTCTAGAAGGGAACCATGACGGTGGCTGACAATTCATCGAGGTTTAACAACCTATCGCGGTACTCGATGGATATGGTTAGAGATCAGTACTTCAGAGCTTAGACTTTTGAGCGGGGCTTGTGCAGAGATATCTGATCTAGCATCATCCCTATGAGAATTCCTACTTATGCTGGGGTGCTCGAGAAGACTTTGGTGGTCAAGAGCTTCTTGGCAGAGCAGGGAAAACTGGTAGTTATCAGTAGTGGGTGAGATGGAGCAGAGACCTCGGCAGCAGGGAGCCAACGCCAGGGACCCAGGCATGGGAGACGTTTTCAGAGGAGATCCCAGGATAGGGGATCTGCTGTACAGGGTTCGCAGGATGCGTCCAGCCAGCCTCGAGAGAGGCGATGGTACTCATGTGATGAAAGGGGACATCTCACTCAAGATTGTCCGAGCCACCGTACTAATGACATAGGATTAGTGGATGGACCACCAAGGTAAAGGAAACGTGTGGAGTAGATAGATCCGCGGGGCGGCAGACGCGGTAGAGGAGCTGGGAGGGCAGCTAGAGGTGGTCGGTGTTTTGACCCTTTACCACCACCACCCCAAGAGGTCCACCCCAGGCTCAGGGAGCTGGGGGGAAAAGGTAGGGATACCTGAAGGCAGTAGAGGCATATGACCAAGCTACTCCCAGAATGATTAGAGGTACAATATGTGTCTTTTCTACTTTGGCTGCCGAACTGATAAACACAGGTGCTAGTCATTCCTTTCTGGCTGTTTATCTTCTTCGAGACCTTGAGATTCTAGTTGATCCGTTGACTTGACCCTTACACATAGAAACACCGAATGGAGAAGATTCAGAGATCATAAACCTTTGGAGACAGTGTGACCTGACCCTTGGAGGAGAGAGTTTCGGTTGGAACCTCTTGGTGGTAGCATCGAGGCCTTACGATGTCATTCTTGGTATGGATTGGCTATCCATAGTCCATGCCTAGATCGACTGTTTTAGGTGAAGGGTGCGGTGTGTCCACAGTGATGGAACACGGTTCTCTTTTTTCAGTGAAAGAGAGACCCAAGCAGCGTAGGATGGACTCATGCATAGGAAGGTGCAACCGATATCCTATTAGTTGGCTAGCCTAGCCCTTGGCGTGGAAGATGTTACGAGTTTCCAGTTTCCAACAGTAGTGGATGAGTATGAGGACGTCTTTCTAGAGGATGTCCCCAGACTACCACCCCATTGGGAGATAGATTTATTCATTGAGTTTCAACTCGGGACGACCTTGATATCAGCATCAGCATATCAGATGGCTCCTACAGAGCTTCGTGAGCTAAGGATGCAGCTGGAAGACATGAAGAAGAAGGGATTTGTAAGGCCCAACATTTCACCCTGGGCGTCCCCAGTGTTGTTCGTCAAGAAGGCGGATGGGAGCTTGAGGATATGTGTGGATTACCGGCGCTTGAATCAGGTGACCATAATGAACTGATATCCACTACCGAGGATCGATGACCTCTTAGACCAGTTGAGAGGGGCATGATGGTTCTCAAAGGTTGATCTACGATCAGGCTATCATCAGTTGTGAGTACGGGATGAGGATGTACCGAAGATGGATTTCAGATGTCTCTACGGTAAATAGGAGTACATGGTGATGCCCTTCGGTGTGACGAATGCACCGGATGTTTTCATGGGACTCATGAACCGGATCTTTCAGCGCTATCTAGATCGGTTCGTAGTGGTCTTCATCGATGATATCCTTGTGTACTCTGCATCTGAGGAAGAGCACGTGAGACACCTAAGGATGGTTCTAGACACACTCCGAGAGCACCAGTTGTATGGTAAACTCTCGAAGTGCCAGTTCTGGATAAAGGAGGTCCACTTTCTGGGACACGTTATCTCAGTAGATGGTGTGGCAGTGGACCCAGCCAAGGTGGAGGTAGTGCAAGCATGGATGCCACCCCAGAGCGTGATGGAGGTGCAGAGTTTCCTTGGGTTGGCAGGCTACTATCAGAGATTCATTCTTGATTTGTCCAGGACTTCAACACCCATGACATCTTTGAATTGAAAGGGGCAGCCTTTCGTGTGGACCGAGAGATGCTGACAGGATTTCCAGCAGTTGAGATAGAGTCTGACGAGCGCCCCGATCTTGAGATTACCGGAAGAGGGTGTCGAGTATGTAGTGTTCTTCGACGCATCAGGAATTAGGATTGGTTATATCCTCATGCAGAGGCAAGCAGTGATTTCCTATGGATCATTCCAGTTGAGGCCCCAAGAGCAGAACTACACGACCCATGATCTTGAGTTGGCAGCGGTGGTCTTCACGTTGAAGATGTGGCGGCACTACCTGATGGGAGATCGATTTACCATCTACTCTGATAAAAAATGTCTCAGATATATATTTTCTTAGAAGGATCTGAATTTGAGACAAAGGCGATGGATTTATTTCCTCCAGGTTTACAACTTGGAGATCGTTTACACACCTTATAATGGGAACGTCGTGGCAGATGCTCTGAGCAAGAAATACAGTTCGTAGTTGCTGGATGAGGTGACGAGGCAGCTAGCAACCTTGCAGTTATCTTTCATGGATGGAGATGATGGATCTTGCCTTCAATCGATGGTTTCTACCCCTCCACTCTTACAGTGAGTCAAGGAATCACAACTCGAGGATGCTAGCTACGAGACTTTATGTGCTCAGATATCCGCAGGTGTCGCCGCCGATGGATATTCAAAAGGTGGGGAGCACATTGTTCTTTTCAGAGGGTGTACAGTAGTACCAGTGATGTTTCCGGAGGAGGTTATGAGGGAGTTCCATACATCTCCTTTGGCGGTGCATCCAGGCATGAAAAATATGTACCAGGACCTCCAACGTCATTTCTGGTGGCTAGGAATAAAGAAGAGTGTGGAAGAGTTTGTTTCTCGGTACCTTACTTGTCAGCAATTAAAGGCTGAGCACTAGGTTCTAGCAGGTTGGACTCAGCCCCTTGAGGTGCTATACTGGAAGTGGGATGGGATATGCATGGTCATCATGTCAGGTTTATCACGTACGTCCATGGGACACGATGTAATCTGGGTGATCGTTGATCGACTCACTAAGTGGCCCACTTCCTAGGCATATGGGAGCAGAGTTTAGTAGAGAGCATGGGACGCCTCTACTTGCAGGAGATAGTCTGACTTCATGGGGTTTTATCCTCGATTGTCTCAGATCATGATGCTTGTTTCACATCCCGGTTGTGGAAGGGGTTGTAGGAAGCTTTTGGGACTCAGTTACGCTTGAGCACATTGTTTCATCCCCAGACTGATGGTCAGACAGAGCAGACCATCCAGGTTCTGGAGGATATGCTTTGAGCTTGCATACTTGACTTCGATCATATCTGGGAGGATCATCGACAACTGGTGGAGTTCTCTTACAACAATAGTTATCATTCCACTATTGGTATGGCATCATTCGAGGCTTTGTACGGGTGACCTTGCAGGTCACCACTTTACTGGACAGACCCAGGAGAGTCAGAACTCATGGGCGCAGAGATGGTGAGAGCTACTACAGAGAAGGTGTAGGTCATCCAAGAGAGGATAAGACTATACAGAGTCGGAAAAAGTATTATGCCGACCCGAGGTGGATGACCATGGAGTTCTAGGAGGGAGACCATGTGTTCCTTCGGGTCTCACGTCGACGGGGATTGCAGAGGTTTGGTCGAGGCGGCAAGCTATCTCTGAGGTTCATCGGCCCTTTCCAGATTTTGAGTATAGTTGGCGAGGTAGCGTTTCTCTTTTCTCTACCACCTCAGATGGACCGGGTACACAACATCTTCCATGTGTCGCAGCTACGGAGGTACGTGCATGATCCATCACACGTTATCGACTGGGGTGAGCTGGACATCGATGATGGAGCAACCTTTGCTGAGTACCTAGTGGAGATCAATGATCGGCAGGAGAAGATCCTTCGTGGGTGAGCTATTCCCTTGGTGCGTGTCCGTTGGCAGCACATGAATCTCTAGGAGAGCACGTGGGAGCGGGAGGTTCAAATTCGTGTGCAGTACCCACATTTTTTTGAGAAGCCTTTGTTTTGGTTTATCGGGGATGTAAAATACCTAAGGTGGGTGTGATATAATGTCTTTTATTTTTACCATGTTTTAATTTAATATTATGTGGCAATTATTTTGAGACCAGTCTTCGAGACGACGTGCAGTTCCGAGTCCCGGTGAGCCCAGAACAAATGATTAAATTTAATTAAATAATTAAATTACACGCGTGTGTGGTTTTCCTGAAAAAGTGGAATAACTCCCTAATGGGTGCTCAGATCAGAAATCTAAGGGAATCGTTTCATTCATAACAATGATTTTACCTTAGGTTATGCCTAACAACGGCCGATGCAGGTCAGTGGTGAAATCCAGTTTTTGGACGCAACAGTAATAAAATATTTAATAAAAATATTTTATTCTGTAGAAAAGTATTTTTAAATCTGTTGCAATAGATATCCTTTATCCTTTTTTAATAAAGGCTTGCGCAAGGGTCTAGGGTTAGAAACCTCATAACCCAGAAACCCTTGGCGGCTCTGGGGAAAACCTCCCAACACGGCGACGACGTTCTTGACGATTTTCACCGACGAAGACAACGCGATGACCAGATATTCATCAACGAACTTCGCGAATCCAGGTAGGATGTTTTCTTTTGATTTTCTTTTCCCCATTCTTGTTTCCTATGATGAACGCAGACTAATCTGCAAACCGATTATCCTGCGGATCGATCGTTTTGCGGGCGGGTGTGATTTGGGGTTTTATCAGGAAATCAAATACTCGAGATTTATAGTCTATCGATTGTTGTGGTTTTGATCTAATGGTGACAAACCCGGATCGTCATGAACAACGATCGTGGTTCGTCCCTCTTGTTCGATTCTTTGTATTTCTTTCTCCTACACGTTCTTCGTTGCGTTCTATGCATTCCTGGAATAAATTGATCGTTGCATATTCGTTTGTGGGCACAACGATCTGAGATTGTAGATCCAACCTCGGAGCGATGCCACAAAGGTGCGACGATGGTTTTAGCGGACGATTCAGAGCAGAACAAGAGGTACGAGTTTTCAGGACTTTTTCTTCGGATGGATCGTTCAAGGTTTATGAACCGATTTAATGACCGAAAACACCCTTTTTGGTGTTCGTATGATGAAACGAACCAACCCCTGGAGTATCGGGACGAACAGAAGAGAAACCATGGATCGGGAGGATCAGCCGCAGTGTGAGGAGGAAGATGGCGTTTCTGTATGAATCCAGACTACACAGCGTGTAGTATAGGATACACGACATGTGTTTGTCGGTGGACCACCTAGTGTGTACTCCAGGAGTGCACAGACACGGGTTGGGTACACGACTAGGGACACGGCGTGTATACCCCTCCCTGACCAGACCCGACCAGATACACAGGATACCCCGTGTACTGGTACACGGGTAGGCAACACGGACGAAGACCGTGTACGGGCACATGGCTAGCGTACATGGAGCTAGCCCCAGGTGCTCGGACATGGCATGTACTACTACTACACGCCATGTAGTTACTTTTATACGATGAGCCAAATGAAATGGTCCGTTTACACAGTCAGTACCCGGAGTCAAGGAACACGGCATGTGATTCTTCTACATGCCGTGTAGTTAAGTTTTACACAGCTTGAACGAATGATATGGGCCGTTTGCAGGAGCAGTACCCAGGGTCAAGGAAAACGGTGTGTAACCATACTACACATCGTGTAACCAATCATACATAGCTTGAGCCAGTTGCCTTCTGTGACTTGGGCTAGTTCCCTTAGGGTTTGTCCCCTTGGTCTTTCTCCTGATGGTTCCTGGTATCATTTCTATATATAGGTGTATGATCCCTTCAGTAGGACTTCCTGAATAGAGTTGTTGGAATCCCCTCTATGAGACTTAGAACTGGATCCCCTATTCATTCTTGGAATCCTAAGTAGATTTCTTGGTATCAACAAGACCAACATTACCCGGACGCCGATCCCCTGCTTAACAGATTAGTTCAGACTAAGTTTTTGGAATCACCCTATGAATTGGTGGTGATCCTCAACTGAGCATCATGTTCTCAAAGTACTTATTGAGTGTGTTCTCCCACTACCAACATTACAATTTTTATTTCATAAAAACAACCCAGCTACAAATTGTCAACTAGCGAGGTCCACCCTATGGTGGACGAAAATAATGCAACCCAATTGCGTCACCCCTAATCAAATTGACCCCCTTGGGTCTAATGGGTGACACATTTTCCACCCAAACCCTAGTGTCCCCAGGAACCAAAATCAAATCAAAGTAGTCCGAAACTTTATTCCCTTCCCACCAGGTATGAGTTACCCTGACGTTGTTCCCCATTATAGCCTTGCACTGCCTAATAGTGTAAGAGATCCTCCACGACATCGTACATTGTCCATGCAACGCATCATGGATAATTCTTGAGTCTATTTCTATCTGCTCCACCACCTGGCCTCTGTTCATGCACAACGACACCCCTGACAGTACTGCCAAGGCCTCTGCCTGCACCGAGCTCCCCCTCCCGTAGTGTGTAGCGAAGGCCATCATCACACTACCGCTTCCATCACGTAGCACCCTCCTCCTCGCATGATATCCCCAACGCACGCGCCATCGACATTCAACTTTAAACCTCCCACCGGAGGAATCCAACGGACCCTCGTCCCCCGCCCCCTAGAAGTCCTCTGCCCAACCATCATCCTGGGGGATATCAACACCCGTATTGAAGGAAGATCCTCCCCAAAGCCTGCAATACCCACGAGTTCAATCAACAGGCACCTTAGTCTTGATACCACCGCCCTCCCTATGGATGAGCGTCCCTCGTACCTGGCCCGATTCCTCGCTTTGCAAAGTACCCAGCATCCCACATTGTAAAACAAAGTCGGAGCCTCTTTCTCCTCCATGTTGCCATCACACCCCTGGAACCACCAGTCCAAAAACCGATCCCAAGTGCCGGAACGAGTACTTCGTGTATCTCTCTCTTCAGACCTAGGTGTGTGTTCTCCTTGTTGTGTGCTTAGTGGAATCTTCGAGCTGGGTCTTAGTAGTGGTTTCACGGTTGTCAATCGTGTATGATTATATCTGGAAATTCATGTCATATGTTTTGTAGACATATACTATGTAGAGCTGACTGTATAATTCCTTTGTGGTATTTTTCCTTTGTTGTATTGCTTTTTGGTTTCAGGGTGTCCTACTAGTTATTTTTATACTCACCCCTGCATGGGATTTTCCCGCACGTGTTGTGTCTTGTGAAGACAAGCGAGCCTTTGACAAGATTCTAGGTGGACTAGGACCAGATGTTGCTCAGTGAGATCAGGCAGGCCGAGGTGTGTTTCTATGACTACGGATTGCAGTCCCAGTACCTTTCTTAATAGGTTGGACTTTGTTGCAGACTCTCTTTTGGTGGGCTTGTACTTTTGGCCCAGGGTTTTACACTTGCTGTACTTTAGTTTGCTGTCGTACTATGTTGGTTGAGATTTTTAGTGTATGCATGCATTTCCATTTTTAGTAGTTTTTACTTTTCAACATTGTGGGCTTGGAGATGTGTGTGCGTGTGTACATGTTTATAAGAAATTCCTCCCATGTTAGTAACATGCCTACTCGATGCTAGTCACCAGCCCCTGGCCTATTGGAGGCAGTCTTGAGGAGTTACGGATCGGGCCCCACTAGGATGGGTCGTGACAAGTTGATTTACAATTATTATTGTAAGCAGATTTCATAGGTTCATCCAAAGTAGTTCTAGGAGTTTCTGGAATATTATACTAAGTCTCTATAGCAGTCTAGATGTCAAATCCCATACTTTCTAAATGGATTTTCATTTTTATTTTACATTGGGCATAATTGATACCATTAAAGAAGGGTGGCCTATTGGTAGCTAAAAATTCTAATCTATTATCCATAATAACTAAGTTTTAAAAAGATATATAAAGATATAAAAATTTAGAATTAACAAAAATTTTTAGATCGTTAAGATACAAATAAAATCACATTTGAAAACTTTTCACAAACATAGTATTTTGAAAAACTTTTATCTACTACCACTATTACCAAATGTTGTCCCACAGGAATACTCAAGAGGGGGTGAATTGAGTTCCTATAAAAAAATTTCTGTTTAAAAGACTTATATTAAAATCCCCAATTCATAGAACAAGTTAAACTACAGTGAATTTATAAAGATTTTAAGTGTTCAATTAGTTTCTCAAAGATTTATTATTTCTCAGTCAACTTAATCTAAAGATTAATTTAGCTTTTGAAACTCACTTAATGGCTAGAAATAATTAAAAAAACTTTCTATTTCAAATACTAGAGTTACTTTAAAACAGATTTGAATTTTAAAGTAATTAACAGCGGAATAGTTAAAGTGGTTTAAACTAAAATAAGATGCATAACAGTTTTAACCAATAGGTTCATTCTCAAGATGAGACTTAGTCCTCTCAAATAGTTTATATATAACTTTGATCCACACCCTGGATCAGGGTATACAACAGTACTTAGACTGTCTAGGTCCTAAGACCTCTACCCCAGTTCTACGTGGGAAAGCAACAACAACAACACACAGGATTTCCAGGTCCTCAGACCTCTACCACAGTTCTACATGGGATACAAAAAGGTATAAAGAGTTTGGTGTGGGGATTTCAATATCCTGTAGTTCATCTTAGGAGTTAGTGTGTGTCCAAACAGACAGAAGCACACACACACTTCTCGTAATGTAATAAAAATGATCACAACAGAGAAGTAATATAGAGATTAGTTTAGAATGCTCTTGTGTGATATCAATGCAGCTCTGGACTCATTTGGATTGAAGAAGATGAAGCTTTGAGTCCTCTGGAAGTTTTCTAGAAAACATAGTGTCATGGTTTTGTTCCTTCATTTACAGTACAGGTGTTCAGCTTGAATGTGAGAGTATTCCTTGTAGCACTTTAACCTCCTCTTTGAACTTCTGTTCTTGATGTGTATGAGTGTTCTTTGAGTTCTTCACAGGTTCTTATCTTAATGTATGTGTGTATCTTCTTGTATGTATCTTATATATATCTTCTGTTCTTCCTTATGTATATTTCTCTATTTTCTCTAGTAGCTCGATTTCCTATTATTCCTTGAACTCCGACAATGGGCCTGATTACCTTTTATAGGTACGAGGTACATTTCCCTGACATGCCAACAACCCACATTAATTAATAGTATATGCATTGAATTAAGAAAATATGACCATAAGCATTATATTAATAATATTGACAAAGTATAGAGTTTGAGTAACAGTGACTAATTAATAGTCATATTCTATCAGTATCTCTCTGTCAGTAGACTTGTAACGATAGCTCTCTTAGCAGTAGCTCATGTATCAATAACTCCATGTGTAGCGGTCAATAATTTTATTGGTAGCTCCATCTGATGTTAGCTCGTATCCGTGGTCTTGTATCGACGAACTTTTATATCAACGACCTTGGTTATCAGTAGACTTAGTCTATTGGTGGACTTGTCTAACAGTGAACGTGTATCAGTGATCTAGTCTGTATCAACAACCTTGTATCGGTGAGCTAATCTATATTAGTCAGAATTATAAATATCATACTTCATCATTTTTAAACATAAATAAACATTTATTAACATATTACATGATATTATATGATTATTTTGACATCTATACTAACCCTATAACATGAAGGCATAATTATGAAACATAATTATTATATAGACAAGTGTGATTTGGGATTATCAGATCATATCTAATCATATTATAGATTATCAAAATTTGTGTGGCCAACACAATAATTTAATAGTTTCTTATCTTTCTGTTATGTTATCATTTATATGGTTTCATTCTTGTATACAAACTAAAATTATTTCTAAAAAATATCTTCTTTTTCTCTACAATATATCTTAGCATGATAGAAAGAAAGATACTCCATACCTAGAAAAACATAAAAATCTAATAGAGGAAACAAAATAAGGTTTGCAGGTAAACTATTTCCATAGACAAAGATATGTATATAATTATAATTTCTTTTTGCCATAATATTTCTTCCAGGTGTTGTTACCATGAGTTTTTCGTTCATTTATTAAGGTATAATTTTCAATTTAGTAAAACATTTCTCAGAAATGAAGGAATGTGTAGAACCTGAATAAAAAACACATTTTTAAAATATATAAAAACAAGCAATGTACCTAATACCACCTCATTATCTGTCTCAATATCTACAGAAGTTTTTGAAAAGGATTTTTTCACACCCTTCTTCTTTCAATCTGAATGATTCCCTGCCCAAGTGATTATCTTTGAACTCAAATTATCAAAATGATCCATTTCTTTATTTTTAAGCATCTTACCATAGAGTTCTCGTTAATTTTAGGATCATTTTCCATATACTCATGAGAAATGTTCGAAAAATTTCCACATCAGTAGCATTTCACAGAATTTAAAAGGCATTCTATAGGATTCTTTTTACCACACTTGTTAAAAGAAGGGAAATTTATTTTCGTAGCTCTATATTTATTTGATGAATTATTCCCCCATGCGTACCAACATGACCACTTCTTATTCTTTTCTTCACATGAAACATTCATGTTAGAAAACTCTATATCAACTTTTTCCGAACAAGGAATAAGTTTCTCATAGATTTTAAACTCTAATAAAGTCAAATATATTCATAAAAATGGTTTCAAACCAGAGTAAAATATATTAATTTGACTATGAAAGTCTTGAGTAAATTCTAGTACATACCTGGCTAGTATTGTAAAATCGACTTCGTATTCTACTATGGAATCCTCATTTTCTTCTTCAGTTCCAAGAATTGTTTCTCCATTATGAGTTAAACAGTTTTTGTAAAATATTTTTCTAGAAAAAGACTCTTAAAATAATCACATTCTAGACTGTAAAGATCATATCTTTCTCTCATATTCCTACTTAGAGACCACCATTTATCGACTTCAACTTTAAAATTATAGATGGCTTGTACTAGCTTTTGGAATTCTGAACATCCCATGACATCAAATATCTATTTTAGATCATTTATCCATCCTTAGGTTATCACAAGACCTATGGTTCCACTAAATACTAGAGGATGTTTCCTCATAAAATGCGCCATAAAAGACATGTTTCTTTATGGTAGATCATGTTACTCTCTATCATGGATACCACCACTGTTTATCTCATGAATCAACTAATCCATTGCTGTAAAAAACTACCCAGTTCCGATTCCCACCATTCGAGACTGTAGATTCAGGAAGATATCTGCCTCTTGGTTCCTTTCAACTTTAGATTTCTTGTTTCTTCTGTGGAAAACCCTTCTGAATAGGCATATATTACAGGAAAAAAAATTGTAATCTTTAAATGCAATATCATTTTAAATTAATAATAAATCCAAAATAATTTATGGTATTCTATTAACATCATTTTAAACCCTAAAGTTATCTAAAAAATCCGCTAATACCAACTATATGAACCCTACCTTAAAACATTACATAATTTTGAATTTTATTCATGAACTTACATTATTTCACATTGATTATCTTTTAGGTTCAGAGTTTTAGATAATCAGAACATAAAACATATATAACATCCCACATTTACAGAGAGTGGATAACACAAAAACAATATCCATTTATTCCAAGATTATAAACTTTTTAAATAAAGCATGATTTCATCGAAAAATATTCATAACATTTAACTTGTCTTCATTCTTTCTCTTACACATCCTTATAACATGTGAAAAATATTTAAAAACATGGGATGGGCACAAAAATCTTAGTAATGGATATAATGAATGAAATCATTAGTCATGTGATAATATAAATGTAACACCCCAAACTTCCACGGCACGCTTCTCTTTGAATAATACAGTAGTGTGTGTTGTACGCAACTTCGAGTTCTAACACACACCACAACCAATCAAAGTAGCCGTTATAAATAGTAATACCTAATTTTTGAAATTTTATAAATTTTATCTTTCAAAATGGACTTCATTTTTGTATTCGGAATATCGAATTTAGACTAGGGTGAAATTTTGGAACTTTTCAGATAACTTTTATATTTTTATGAATATAGAAAATTACTAAATTTTAATTAAAAACAACTTTTTTATTGAAAATAATTAATAGTGATAAATTATACTATTTATTGGGTCCTAAGTATAATTAGAATATAATTTTACCATTTTATCCAATGGTGGTCATTATAATTAATTTCACTTTGAAATTGGACATAAACAATTGCCAATCTTTTGATTGATATTGTTTCTTAAAAACACGCTATTTGTTTTGAAAACAGGAATTAATTATAAAATTAATTAATTAAAATTATATGTTTTGAATTTTGTAAAATATACACCATTATTGAATTCAGAATATCAATTATATCTTAGGGTGAATTTTTTGTATTTTTCTGAAAAACGTCAATTTTTGATGAATAGTGAAACCACTAAGTGGTAGTTTAAAAACTAAATTTTCATGTAAATGAAACATTACCACTTATTTGATTTTATTTTCAAAAATACGACATACATGGTTGTCATTAGGAAGTAAAATGTGGTTCAATGAGATTAAAATAATTTTTTGGTGAATAGTAATTTTTAAGTTTCATTAATCGCGATTAAAGGTAAGTAGTGAAATTTAAGGTAAAAATGATATTATAAAAATATGAAAATATCTTGAAACATGTCCTAATATTATTGGATGAGTCATGGCCGAGAAATACAATCCATGGGTAATCTTGGGGACCCCATGGAGCCACTTGGGTAAGAAAATGACATTAATAACTTTTTATTTAAAGTAAAAATAAAATTGTCACAAACATGTGTTGTTTTACTAAAAAAATTATTACATGGGGTTATATAAGATAAATTTCTGACTATAAATATTTATTGGAAAGATAAAAATATTTCTTACATCATGGTATTTGTTTTATAATTTTTAGACATTAAATAAATTAATTTTTTTATAACACCATGATGATGCAACGATTACCTTATTAATTAAGGATTTAAATAAAATGAAAAGATAATGTAAAATCTAAGACATAAACTTGTAAAAAACCTATTGTATGAGTATATTTAAAACCTTTATCACCTTATCCTCAAAATATATAATTGTGGGTCCTTTTAAATCCGAAAATCACTTCATAATAATGTAAAATTTTATGAGTTTCAAAGAGTGCCCCTCCTCTCCTCTTATAAAAGGACCCCACCTCTACAACCTTATTCACACATTTATGACATTTGGATCGGCCAAACTCGGCCCAAATACTCTCTTAACTTCCCTCTCTTACTCCTAGACGCCTCAATTTAGGCAGAAGTCTTCCCAAGGAAGCCTTTGGCTCAAATCAAAAAGAGTTACCTGATTTTAAGGTCATTTATTCTCTTATGTTCATTTGTTTAATTTTTCTTCTCCAACCCCTTAAACTGTCTTTATTCCTTTCTTTTGTAACAAAACCTATAATGACCCATAATTTACATACATTGTTAATACTTCATAATTTAATCATACTTATTAAAACATATAACAAAACCACGAAAGGACCGTATAGGTATAGTGTCTTTAGAAACTAGGAAACATAAACAACTGGTTAATAAAACGTCTACACTGTCTCCCATTTATTTCATCACATCTATAGTCCCTTTTGGCATATCTTAATTAATAACCTTCTTCCTGACCTGGGGAAAGAAAACATACAAAATAGTGATCTCAAAGGCTCAGTAAGGGTAATCAAAAGAAATATCAATCACATCATATACATAAGCACATAACTTTTGGAAATCTTAACCTGCAAAAGAGATCATAACTTCATAACATGGGATAAATCATGGCAGTGAAATGTAATCACAATAATCATAACATAAAACATGAAACTTCGTGCCATACACACATAATCATAGAGAATCATTTCTTATTAGTCAAGACTCATTTCCAAGACTATCTTAGTGGACAAAGTCCCATTCTGAACCGAGTTCACTCCCCGTTTCAGTCCTGTTTCACTAAACCGGTATAACCTACCGTTCTAGCCATGTCTATCTCATGAGATATAAAATCTTTATCCAATTCATTGTAGGGAGATATAGTTCCCACCCATCTCATAATTATACCATTCTTATGTGTGCCACAAAATCATAAATCATACATCATTGCATAACCCATGTAGTAAAAATGGGATTCTTAAACAACATGACATCATAAAAAAATTCATATAAGATAAAGGAATTCATAAAAATAATTCCATAACAACATAATCAAATCAATGTAATAATAGGGATAGAATCATAACCCTATATTATCTTAGATGGAAAATAATTTTGATAAAACACTTGAACTCCATTCTTGAGGAAAATATCCTTTCTACTTCAAAAACAATTTTCCTTTCTTAACATGTCATACAATTTTAAACTAAACGAAGTTGATTAAAAATAAACTTGAAAACTTGTAAAGGAAACTTCTTGGAAATAATTTTTTAAAAACCCATTCATACCGTATAAGTTAAAAAAAACATTCTTCTCGTACTTTTGTCGGAAAAGTCAAAAAGTACCTCCTACAAAAAACGACAAAAGATTCCTTTCATATCTTTTACTAAAAACTCACCAAAGGGTAAAATAGGTTTTAAACAATTGTAGGTGGATGTAAATAATATTACATATTGAGTAAACATGGATTTGGATGATAAAATACACCCCAGTAAATACCAAAGTATAAACAATCTCGGATAAAAATGAGATTGTGATATTTCCCTTACCTTAGGTCCGATATGCTTTGTACGTGTCCAAACCTCCTGTATAATGATTTAAATAATGTTATTGAATTATTACAGAATCATACTTATTTTTATGATATCATATATGGTCATATTCATAGCTTCTTAGTAGTAATATTTCATTGCTACTTGTTACTCGGGTGTTTATAACTTTTTGTTCTTATGCGTGTTTTGTCAAATAAATTCTTATTCATCTCTTTAGGTTATAGATACCTCATTTCCAGAATGGTATTAGTGTAATATATATCATATTCATTCATTAAATTCATTTATATAGTCATTATGTATAGAATCCCGTCTTTTTATAACATAACTTTCATTCCATTACATGGAACTGAGGATCATTAAGGTTTAGTGTCTTGGAAACAAGGAATATAAAACATGAAACAAAAAAAACATTCTTCTTAAACACTTGAAAGGCTTCTCCTCATGTTCACCCTAGGCTCATTACTGCATCTCATAACCTGGGGACATACATCAAAAGAAAGGGTGAGCAGAAGGCCCAGTAAGGGAACAAGTGAAACATTTTACATATGAACTTGAGATAAATTAATAAAGTCATGAAAATAACATTAAGGCATGAAAATGAAATCACGAGGCATATCATAATAAAAATAAAACTTTTTCATAACTTGAAGATGTGGCTGAAACATTTAATATTGACAATAGTTTCGTTTCACCAAGGTCCATCACCAAGGTGTCGTTAAAAATTACCAAGGTTATTCACCAAGGCATCGTTAAAAATTACCAAGGTTATTCACCAAGGCGTTGTTAAAAATGGTCATCTCTAGAGATTAAGTCTTTACCCAATGCATTGGAGCGCTATCAGGGTGAAACCTTAAATTTGCCTTTATTATCATGTGAGACACATATATCATCATCAAAAATTTCATAAATAACCCATATAGCATAAAATAAATGGGTTTCATTTCATAATCATAACCTTTTAAAAACTACTTTAAAGACATGATCTTTACGTCACTTTAAACCCACGGAAGGGGAGAGCGGGTTTCATGTATGTAAATACCAGAATTTCAAATAGAAAATTTTTGTATATATGTGAATAACACTGTATAAATAAGAGCTTTGAGTATTCACTTTATAATATAAAATAATTTTGAGAAAGAGAGAGGCATTTTGAGACGAAAATTCTGCAGCATAACGGTTATGTTGCGAGGTTTTAGAAAACATTGAAAAGAGAGGGGACATGGGTCAACCACTCATAAATGATCCATAAAACAGTAGGGGGATATAATATAAGGGATTTAAGAACATGGTAATGAAATTTGAAAATATACCATATGAAATGAAGGACATGAAAGGAAGACAAAAATAAGATTTCTCTTATGAAAATTCGGCAGCCTAATAACGTTACATAAACTTCAACCAAAAATGAATTGATGATGTCAAATAGGGTCTCTCATCATATGAACATAAAATATCAGTATGATAGATATAGATATCATAACCCAACATAATAAAAAGGAACTTTTAAGACTTGACATGGAATTAGAACTTTGAAAAGGAGAAGGGTGAAAGAATCCCTTAAAAATTCGGCAGCCTAACGGCGTCACTTAAACTTCAACAAAAAATGAATTGATGAGATCAAATAGGGTCTCTCATAATATGAAAATAAGAGTCCAGTATGATAGATATAGAGATAATACCCCAACATACAAAAATTAACTTGAAAGAATTGCCATGAAAGTAGAACTTCAAAACGAGAAGGGTGAAGAACCACTTAAAAATTCGGCAGCATAACGACGCCACTTAAAACTTCAAAATACTGAATTGAAGAGATCAAATGGGGTCTCTCATCGTATGATCATAAAAGATAAGTATGATAAATTTAGAGATCATACCCCAACATAATAAAAAGGAACTTGAAATACTTTACATGATAATAGATCTTGAAAAATGAGAAGGGAGAATGAATCCGTTACAAAAATTTCGACAGCCTAACGGCGCCACGTAAAACTTTATAAAACGAAATAATGAGAATAACAGGGGATCTATAATTATGTGAACATGAAAAGGGAAGTAAGATAAGTATAAAATAACACCCTTTAACATAAGAACAAGGAGCATTAAAGAAATTACATAAAAGAGATTTCTTGAAAAGAAAGAGAGAGATCGGTTCCTTACCTTAAAACGAAACTCTTAAAACTCAAAGGTTTGGACCATGAGGGCTTGGGGGCACCTTGGGAGGACTCCTTGGGAGGTAAGGAGACCATAACATCGTTGGGGGGGAGTGTGGAGTCGAATGGATGAGAGG
This sequence comes from Viscum album, assembly GCA_963277665.1. Taxonomy (NCBI): domain Eukaryota; kingdom Viridiplantae; phylum Streptophyta; class Magnoliopsida; order Santalales; family Viscaceae; genus Viscum; species Viscum album. Next base: position 1,063,006,934 of record OY728136.1, read on the forward strand.
ATGGCTTGGTATTTATAGGGAAAGTGAGGGGACAAGGCATTAATGGCCAAGGGACACCTCATTAGTGGTTTTGGCAAAACCATGGGCTTGACCATGGTATTTTCCCATGGTATTGGCCACTTGGGACACCTCATACCTTATATTACTATTCCTAAGTCTACCATATTGATTACATACTTAATACATCATTTAATGATGTCATTAAACACCCGTAACTTAAAAACTGCATTTTCACTATTCATCAAAAATTCAACTTTCTCAGAATAATCCCAAAATTTCTCCTTAACCAAAAATCAATGCTCTGATTTCAAAAATGAAATCCATTTTATAAAAATAATTTTCTAAATTTTTTCAATTAAATTTTTAATTAAAAACACTATTCATCAAAAATTTATTTGTTTCAGAAAAATCCGCAAAAATTACTTTAACATAATATCGATGCTTTGAGTTCAAAAATGAAGTCCATTTTATAAAAATAATTTTCTAATTATTTTTAATTAAAATTTTAATTAAAAAACACTATTCATCTGAAAAAACTAATACTTGAATAATAATTTATGAAACCGTTATTTAACCATTTTATTTAATCACAATACTTAATCAAAGTGCCTAGCTTATTTTAATACTTTTTTTAAGTGAGATTACTAATCCATTTGGACACATTATTAATCCTAATCATAAAATCACTATTCATAATTTACTATTCATAAAAAATCAAGTTGATCTTATTAGACTCTAAATTTTGTACTGAACATAATTGTAAAAGACCATTTTTTGAAAATCATTACACATTTTTGATTATTTAAGGTTTACATAAACATTTTTAAAATATCCTTTTTCTAAAATTCATCAAAAATATGCATACTATATTTATCCGGTCACATGAAAATTCATAAAAGAAATTGAAATTTTTATTTAAAACAAAGGATTACACAAGATAGTTACGGTCTCTTTACATAGCCCCTTATCACACCAATATAGGACCTAAGTGTAAGGTGTGCTAAGGTGAGAGAATCCGAGGGAGGCTCGGCCAACATCGCAGGAGTAGTAATTTCTATCAGTTTGAACTTCTCGTGAAGGCGATCCCGTTCTAGCTTTATACGATAAAGTTCAGCATGGGTTTGGTGCAGAGCAAAGCCCAGTGGTGCTACCTCCTTCCCAAGTTCTGTTAGATGGGCTTCGATCGGTCCAAGACTACTAGGTGAGGCCATCGAATCTTCTTTCTATATTAATTAACCAAGATTACTTGTATTTAGAGACAATAATCGAAACGTTTAGTTTACAGCGGTCATATTGACCAATGGTCAAATAACGGTCAAAACCCAACAGTATCATTTTAATTATACTCATGTTATCAAATGAAACATTTTTGTTGAGTACAAAAAATAAAATAAAATAACACATAAAATTAGGAAACAAGATTTATTCAAAATTTCGGGTCGTTACAATATTCCCCCATTAAAAAATTACGTCCTCTCAATTTTTAAAATTGGGTTTTGAAATTTCATTGAAAGTCCCCATCAGAAAAGGAGTCAGTAAAATTATTACTTTTAAATAATGAAAGGGAAGTACAAAGGCCACCCGAGATAACCCACACTAGGATTCCATGTAGGAAAACATGGACATGGAAGAAAAACAAAGGGTCAAGTTCTGAGGGAGAGTGATAGAAAACATGATTAGGAGAAAGTTAACCATAAGAAAATCCCAAACTTACGATGTGTGTAAACGGTATTTGATTACCTAGTAGGAAACGTAAACCGAAATCGTTTTTGTTTTACGTTCCTTTTCATAATTTTGAGGAATTCATTTACTAAATAGAACAAAAACATAAGAAAATATACCTACCTTCAAGTAGAGTTTCATCCTTTAATAAGTCTCTACCAAAACTAATCTTTTCCCCAAATGATGATAATTCAAAAACACTTTTTCTCAAAAAAAGCACAAGAATCATCTTCTAAAGAATCACATAATCCACAAAAGATTAACTATCTATTTCTTCTATCTTTAAATATTATCCCAAAAAAAAAATTTTTAAGGTAAAACAACTCTTCAAAAAGAAAGAATCCCATAGGAAGAGAAACTACTTTTAAATCTTCAAAGATCCATGGTACTACCCAAAGTTCATCATAGAACATTCCATAAATAACAGTCCTTATAATTCCTCAAAATAAACCAAACTAAGATTAAAACCCAAATACAAGAAGGATTTGATAACATAGTCTTCCAAAACAACTTAATTGTTCATCTTCAGACAAAATCAACCACTCCTAACATCTTATAACAAAAGTAGCTAACCTAAACATATTTTACCCAAGATAGGTTAATCATTCCCATAAGTAACCTAATTTACTATAAGTCCACCTTAATTTCATCAATTCTTCAAAATATAAGTCAACCATAATCCTCAATGAAAATACTATAGTAATCTATTTACCTCGATTATATAGGGTCCCCAAAATAGTGAACGTCTTCCAAAATAATAATCATATTTTAATCCCCTAATCATATCTGTCATATTAATACGGAAATCGTCGCATTTACTATCACATTGGTTGTTGGGACACATTATTCCATTTCCCACCATTAACTAAGAAGAGAAAGTATAATTAGAGGCTTAAATACTTAACCAATAATCATGAAAAGGAACTTAAAGCATATAAGGATAACTTGTAGAAGAAAAGTATACCCTAACATGTGATCCCCTAGGTTCCCATCTAGGTTATCCATGATCATATATTCTTATGTGAATCTTTATTTTATTTTATCTTTGTTCCTTTAACAATGGTTCATACCAGGCTTATGAATTTACCAATGCATATCCCCCGGGAGTGTCGTAACCAAGAGTGCAGCAAGGCCCGTTGTCTTGTACCAGTTCCCGTTCGAGTCTAGCTCAAAGCGGTGTTTTCGGGTTTTACCCCTATGTACATATGTGCCAGAGCCACCTCTACCTGCTCGTATCCAGAAAAGGATGTATTTTCTTGGAAACCCCTTACTCAATACTCACCAAAATACCAGGAAGACTTCCTATATTTAAACTTTTCTATAGGTTTCTTCCTAAAGTTTTCATATCCTAATTTCCACAAATAACTAAACCATCCTTTGATACCAACTATAGCATCCCGTCTTTTTATAACATAACTTTCATTCCATTACACAGAACTGAGGATCTTTAAGGTTTAGTATCTTGGAATCAAGGAACATAAAACATGAAACAAAATAAAACATTCTTCTTAAACACTTGAAAGGATTCTCCTCATGTTCAACCTAGGATCATTACTGCATCTCATAACCTGAGGACATACATCAAAAGAAAGGGTGAGCAGAAGGCCCAGTAAGGGAACAAGTGAAACATTTTACATATGAACTTGAGATACATCAATAAAGTCATGAAAAGAACTTTAAGGAATGAATATGAAATCATGAGGCATATCATAATAAAAATAATTTTTTTTCATAACTTGAAGATGTGGCTGCAACATTTAATATTGAAAATCGTTTCATTTCACCAAGGTCCATCCCCAAGGTGTCGTTATAAATTACAAAGGTTATTCACCAAGGTGTCGTTAAAAATTAGCAAGGTTATTCACCAAGGCGTCGTTAAAAATGGTCATCTCTAGAGATTAAGTCTTTACCCAATGCATTGGATCGCTATCAGGGTGCACCCTTAAATTTGCCTTTATTATCATGTGAGACACATATATCATCATCAAACATTTCATAAATAACCCATATATCATAAAATAAGTGGGTTTCATTTTATAATCATAACATTTTAAAAACTGCTTTAAAGACATGATCTTTACGTCACTTTAAACCCACGGAAGGGGAGAGCGGGTTTCATGTATGTAAATACCAGAATTTAAAATAGAAAATTTTTGTATATATGTGAATAACCCTGTAGAAATAATAGCTTTGATTATTCACTTTATAACATAAAATAATTTTGAGAAAGAGAGAGGCATTTTGAGACGAAAATTCTGCAGCATAACGGCTATGTTGCAAGGTTTTAGAAAATATTGAAAAGAGAGGGGACATGGGTCAACCACTCATAAATGATCCATAAAACAGTAGGGGGATAGAATATAAGGGATTTAAGAACATGGTAATGAAATTTTAAAATATACCATATGAAATGAAGGACATGAAAGGAAGACAAAAATAAGATTTCTCTTATGAAAATTCGGCAGCCTAATAGAGTTACATGAACTTCAACCAAAAATGAATTGATGATGTCAAATAGGGTCTCTCATAACATGAACATAAAATATCAGTATTATAGATATAGATATCATACCCCAACATAATAAAAAGGAACTTTCAAGTCTTGACATGGAATTAGAACTTTGAAAAGGAGAAGGGTGAAAGAATCCCTTAAAAATTCGGCAGCCTAATGACGTCACTTAAACTTCAACAAAAAATGAATTGATGAGATCAAATAGGGTCTCTCATCATATGGAAATAAGAGTCCAGTATGATAGATATAGAGATCATAACCCAACATACAAAAAGGAACTTGAAAGAATTGACATGAAAGTAGAACTTCAAAACGAGAAGGGTGAAGAACCACTTAAAAATTCGGCAGCCAAACAGCGCCACTTAAAACTTCAAAATACTAAATTGAAGAGATCAAATGGGGTCTCTCATCATATGATCATAAAATATCAGTATGATAAATTTAGAGATAATACCCCAACATAATAAAAAGGAACGTGAAATACTTTACATGATAATAGATCTTGAAAAATGAGAGGGGAGAAAGAATCCGTTACAAAAATTTCGGCAGCCTAACGACGCCACTTAAAACTTCATAAAACGAAATAATGAGAGTAAGAGGGGATCTCTCATTATGTGAACATGAAAAGGGCAGTAAAAGGAGTATAAAAGAACACCCTTTAACATAAGAACATGGATCATAAAAGAAATTACATAAAAGAGATTTCTTGAAAAGAAAGAGAGAGATCAGATCCCTTACCTTAAAACGAAACTCTTAAAACTAAAATGTTTGAACCTTGAGGGCTTGGGGGCACCTTGGGAGGACTCCTTGGGAGGTAAGGAGACCAGAACTTCGTTGGGGGAGAGTGGGGAGTCGAATGGATGAGAGGATGACTTGGTATTTATAGGGAAAGTGAGGGGACAAGGCATTAATGGCCAAGGGACACCTCATTAGTGGTTTTGGAAAAACCATGGGCTTGCCCATGGTATTTGCCCATGATATTGGCCACTTGGGACACCTAATACCTTATATTACTATTCATAAGTCGACCATATTGATTACATACTTAATACATCATTTAATGATGTCATTAAACACCCGTAACTTAAAAACTGCATTTTCACTATTCATCAAAAATTCAACTTTCTCAGAATAATCCCAAAATTTCACCTTAACCAAAAATCAATGCTCTTATTTCAAAAATGAAATTCATTTTATAAAAATAATTTTCTAAATATTTTGAATTAAATTTTTAATTAAAAACACTATTCATCGAAAATTTATTTTTTTCTGAAAAATCCCCAAAAATTACCTTAACATAATATCGATGCTATGAGTTCAAAAATGAAGTCCATTTTATAAAAATAATTTTCTAAATATTTTTAATTAAAATTGTATTTAAAAAACACTATTCATCCGAATAAACTAATACTTGAATAATAACTTATGAAACCGTTATTTAACCATTTTATTTAATCACAATACTTAATCAAAGTGCCAAGCTTATTTTAATACATTTTTTAAGTTAGATTACTAATCCATTTGGACACATTATTAATCCTAATCATAAAATCACTATTCATAATTTACTATTCATCAAAAATCAAGTTGATATTATTAGGCTGTAAATTTCGTACTGAACATAATTGTAGAAGACCATTTTTTAAAAATCATTACACATTTTTAATTATTTAAGGTTTACATAAACATTTTTAAAATATCCTTTTTCTAAAATTTATCAAAAATATGCATACTATATTTATCCGGTCATTTGAAAATTCATAAAATAAATCTAAATTTTTATTTAAAACAAAGGATTACACAAGACAGTTACTGTCTCCTTACATAGCCCCTTATCACACCAGCATAGGACCTAAGTGTAAGGTGTGCTAAGGTGAGAGAATCCGAGGGAGGCTCGGCCAACATCGCACGAGTAGTAATTTCTATCAGTTTGAACTTCTCGCTAAGGCGATCCCGTTCTAGCTTTATACGATGAAGTTCAGCTTGGGTTTGGTCCAGAGAAAAGCCCAGTGGTGCTACCTCCTTCCCAAGTTCTGTTAGATGGGCTTCGATCGGTCCAAGACTACTGGTTGAGGCCATCTAATCTTCTTTCTATATTAATTAACCAGGATTACTTGTATTTAGAGACAATAATCGAAACGTTTAGTTTACAGAGGTCATATTGACCAATGGTCAAATAACGGTCAAAACCCAACAATATCATTTTAGTTATACTCATGTTATCAAATGAAACATTTTTTTTGAGTACAAAGATAAAATAAAATAACACATAAAATTAGGAAACAAGATTTATTCAAAATTTCGGGTCGTTACATTATGAAATGAAGATCATGTAGAACGAGTCGCATCACATGGTGGAGACGGTATTCTGTACGTACGCACGAGTGATGATATCGTTCCTATGATCGTGGAATTGTATTGGAGTGTATGTATACTATTTCAGAATAATTATCACTTTATAATAGTCATATATAGTCATTATTTACACCATTATACCCATCCAAGTAAGTTGGTGGTGGAAAAATATATTACACCACGGCGTGGAGACGGTATTCCTTACATACGCACGCGCGGTGATTTCTTTTTCCATACGATGGATAGATGGTGGAATAAGCTTGTTTCATACTTATAATAACATATCAGTATATGAGTGATATTGATGTTATTAATTCATAATGAAACAACTAAAGAAGAAGAAGTGGAAGAAGAAATAAATATGAAAGAATCGGTAACAAACATTACCTCTTCTTTGAAGTGCTTCTTTGAGACCTCCTTTTAGGCCACTAAAGTAGGTCTTTGAAGAATACCAGAACCTATAGGATGTTTTTAGGGAAGTGGAGAGAAGAAATTGGCAGGGGTTGGCCGAACTTGAAGGCTCAAAGTGGTGTGAGGAAGAGGGGGAGGAGGTGCCCTTTTATAAGGGAGGATAGGGGTACCTTTGGAATAACGAAAACTATTATTTTATTATAAAGTCAAATTCGGTTTTAAATAGCTCAAAATTGATATATTTCTAAGATAAGGTGGGGATGGGTCGAAATCCTCTCATCCAATAGAATTAATACATGTTTAGGTATCAATTTTAACCTTATCATTTAGATTTAACTTTAAGTTAGATAATTTAACTTTTACCGTGTCTTCTTGTTTTCTTACACTATAAGGTTAATAAACTTACCATATCAAGCCAAACGAACCCCAAGTTGTTTATTATTAATATATATAACCTTATCTAAGTCATTTGGCCGAACCTTATATTTTTACGAATAAAATAACAATTAGTAATATAATATTTGTTTTAAAAACTATTTTATGTCAATTTTGACACTATTTAGTAATTGATTTTTGTGAAAATAATAACAGAATGATTAGTTCAAACAAAGTTACTTAAATAAATACTAACATGTCATATTAACCTAGAAAATTAGTGTAATTCATAAAAAGTCTCAAATTACATTTATTTGGGTATTTATAACATCAAAAAGACAATTACTGCATCATCATTGTGTCATAAATAAATTAAATTATTTAATGTCTAAAAATTACAAATAAAATATCATTATGTAGGAAATATTTTTAGCTTTCTAATGAATATTTATAGTCGAATTTATCTTATGTATAACCTTATATTAAAAATTATTTACTTATTAAACTTTGATTTTAACTATTTTAACCCTTCTTTAAATAAATTAATAATAAATGTCCTAATGTAATCCAAGTGGGCCTAAATGGGCATATTTTATTCCTAAGTTTGTTTTTGGTCGAATTACACTTATCCAATAGAATTAGGACATGTGTTAGGGTAATAATAATATCATTTTTACCCTTAATTACCCTATTTACTTTTAACTGTGGTAAAAAAGTAAAAAGTTACTATTCACCAAAAATTATTTTCATCTCATTGAACGAAATTTTAGTCCTTGATATTAACCGTGTCTCTCGGATTTTCAAAATTCCACTAACAGAAGCGGTAAAATTAAGTTTTATGAAAAATTTAGTTTTTTAACTACCACTTAGTGGTTTCACTATTCATCAAAAATTGAAAGTTTTCAGAAAAATACCAAAATTTCACCCTAGGCTAATTTCGATATTCCAAATCCAAAAATGAAGTCCATTTTGAAAAATAAAATTTATAAATTTTTAGAAAGTGGGTATTACTATTCATAACGGCTAGTTTTAATAATATTTTAATAGCATATCATTGTTTAGTGAAACTCGGTATTGCGTACGACGCAAGCTATCGAGGAAGGTCGAGATTTCGTGTAAATCAAGCCAAGAAAGTGTTGTGTGTATAAAAAGATTCCTTTGATGATTTATATAACATAAATGTCTCGGGTGTTACATTCTACCCCCTTAAAATGAATTTTGCCCACGAAATTCGTCACTTTGTAACAAATAGCTGAGGATACCTCTCCCTCATCATATCCTCAAGCTCCCATGAAGGTTCTTCTAATTGGTGGTTCCTCCATAAAACTTTCACCAATCGAGTGGTCTTGTTTCGTAGGACTTTTTCGCTACGATCCAGAATCTCTATCGGTTGTTCTTCATAAGAAAGATCTTGCTCCAGCAGTAAAACTTCTGAGCTAAGTACATGTGAAGGATCAAGTATGTACTTTCTCCGGAGAGATTCATGGAACACATCATGAACTTGAGAGAGATTCGGTGGAAGCACCAATCGGTAAGCTACCTTCCCAACACGATCCAGTATTTCGAAAGGACCAATATATCTAGAGCTCAACTTCCACTTCTTTCCAAATCTCATGACTCTCTTCCAGGGAGATATTCGTAAGAACACTTTATCACCCACTTCAAACTCTAGGTCTTTTTTTCGGCTGTCGGCATAAATTTTCTGTCGACTATGAGCTTCTCTTATGTGTTGTTGAATAGATCTGACCTTTTCTGCAATTTCATCAACGAGATCAGGTCCTAATAGCTTTCTTTCCCCAACTTCATCCCAGCAAGTTGGAGTCCTGCATTTCTTTCCATAGAGTGCTTCATAAGGAGCCATGTGAATACTGGATTGAAAGATATTATTATAAGAAAATTCCACCAAAGGTAGGTGTTGATCCCAAACACCTTTGAAATCCATAGAGAAAGCTCTCAACATATCTTCTAGAGTTTGAATTGTTCTCTTAGACTGACCGTCTGTCTGAGGATGATAAGCAGTGATGAAACTCATCTCTGTATCCAGAGTATGCTGAAGACTTCGCCATAACATCGAGGTAAATCTCAGATCCCGATCATATATAATAGAAAGTGGTACTCCATACAATCTTACCACTTCCTTTACATATATCCTGACAAGCTGATTCAGAAAGAAATCCTCTCTAATAGCAATGAAGTGTGAAGACTTTGTAGGACGATTAACTATGACCCAGATAGCATTATGGCCTTTGGATGTTTTAGGAAGTCCTGTGACAAAGTCCATAGTGATGTTTTCCCATTTCCATTCGGGTATGGGTAATGATTGTAACATCCCCTTAGACATCTGTCTCTCAGCTTTAACTTGTTGACAAACCAAGCATCGAGAGACATATTCAGCAACATCTCTTTTCATGCCATCCCACCAGAAGTGCGATTTCAGGTCCCTATACATCTTCGTGCTTCCAGGATGAATAGAGAATGAAGAACTATGAGCCTCATCCAGCAGATCATTCTTTAATTTGGGGATGGGAGGAACACAAACCCGATTCCTGAACTTTATTATCCCATCACAATCAAGGTTGAATTCAGGAACATTTCTCACCTTCTTTTGTAAATCAACATCTTCTTTCTGTGCCTCTTTAATCTTCACATGTATAGATGGTTGAACATTCATTTGAGAAAGATAATATTTTTCCCCTTCCATTATAATTCCAAGATCCATGCTTTGTAAATCCATAAATATTGGATCTTTTGTGATCCTCATCATCGATAAACTGGCATGGTCTTGTCGACTTAATGCATCTGCCACCTTGTTTGCTTTCCCAGGGTGGTAATGGATCGAGCAGTCGTAATCCTTAATCAGCTCCAACCATCTTCTTTGACGCATATTCAGCTCCTTTTGTGTGAAAATATACTTTAAACTTTTATGATCTGTATAAATATCACACATTTCACCATAAAGATAATGCCTCTAAATATTTAATGAAAAGATTACCGCAGCTAACTCCAAATCATGTGTTGGGTAATTTTTCTCATGGATTTTCAACTGTCGCGAGGCATAAGCTATCACCATATCATTTTTCATAAGAACACACCCCAATCCTTTCTTGGATGCATCACTATAGATCACAAACCTTTCTATACTACAAGGTAGTGTGAGCAGAGGTGCACTGGATAACCTTCTTTTCAACTCCTTAAAATTCTCTTCACATTCCTCCGTCCAGACAAACTTAACTCCTTTCCCAGTCAACTTGGTGAGTGGATTAGATAATCGTGAAAAATCATTCACAAAACATCAATAATATCCAGCCAAATCAAGAAAACTTCAGATCTCAGTTACTGTTGTTGGTCTCGACCATCTTTCGATAGCCTCTGTTTTTGCTGGATCCACAGATATCCCCTCTTTTGAGATTATGTGACCCAAAAATGCAACTTTTTGAAGCCAAAATTCACACTTGGTGAATTTGGCATAAAGATTCTCCTTTCTCAGGGTCTTCAATATAATTCTCAAGTGATATTCATATTCTTCCTTGCTCTTTGAATAGACAAGAATATCGTCTATAAGGACTACCACAAAATGATCAAGATAGTCTTTAAAGACTCTATTCATTAGATCCATGAAGATAGTAGGGGAATTAGTAAGACCGAATGTCATCACTATAAATTCATAGTGTCCATACCTTGTACGGAAATCCGTATTTGGTATGTCCTCCCTTTTGACCCATAATTGATGATACCCTGAACGAAGATCAATCTTGGAAAAGTATTGAGCTCCGCATAGTTGGTCAAATAAGTCATCAATGCGTGGGAGAGGATATTTGTTCTTGGTAGTGATCTTGTTAAGTTCTCGATAATTAATGCAGAGTCTCATTGATCCATCTTTCTTCTTAACAAATAGAACAGGTGCTCCCCAAGGTGACACACTAGGGTGTATGAATCCCTTATCAAGATTCTCTTGGAGTTGCTTCTTCAATTCCTGCAACTCAATTGGGGCCATTCTATAAGGTGTCTTTGAAATAAACAAAGCACACAGTATGAGTTCTATTGAAAAATAAACTTCAAGATTTGGTGGAAGACCTAGTAATTCCTCTGGAAAGACATAATCAAACTCCCGTACAATGGGCATATTCTTAATTGTGAGTTTCTCACCAACCATTTGAGATAAATAACCTTCATTTAGTGGAATCAAGACCCATAAGGTAGAAGGAATTTCCACTGGAAGGTTATGTTCATCCTTTCATTGATAGACGATCATAGATTGATCTGGAATATGAAATGTGACTTCCCTTCTTTGGAAATTGATATGAACTCCATATAAAGATAGCCAATCCATGCCAATAATCACATCAAATTCCACTATAAGAAGTATCACAAGATTTGCAGGAAGAACTTTCCCACAAACTTTGATCGGAGAAGAATTATAAACTTTTGATGCGACTGTTGTGCCATTAGGTGTTGTCACAGCTAACTCAACATCTAATTGTTGAGGTAATACGGTGATACCCTTAGAAAATTCTTTAGAAATAAAAGAGTGGGTGGATCCAGAATCAAATAAAACATTTGCTACTTTAGAGTGGATGGTAAGTGTACCTTTCACCACATCGTTATTGTACTCCACATCACTGATTGAAATTGAATGTGAATTTCCTTTCTCTTTAGCCTTAAGAGTTTTTTGACGTCGACCATCATCATCAACCCTTGGATTAGAGAATTTATTGGTATAATTCCCCATCTCCTTGCACTTGAAACATTTAAGTGTAGTAGGTTCATTATGTGTATCCCTTCCTTTGTTTTCATCATTAGACATCTTATTCCCATCATCACTGCATTCAAATGCCTGATGACCTTCCTTTCCACATTTGAAACATTTACTTGTCCCTTTAAGACAACTCCCTCCATGTTTCTTTCCAAACTTTGAGCATAAGGGAAAGCTCATATTCTTTTCAGTGTGCTCTTTAGATTTTCCTTTGAATTCCATTTTCCTCTTCTTATCAAACCCATATGACTGATGGGTTACTCCAATCTCCATCTCAACTTTGAGAGCACATCGAACGATTTCCTCAAAGCTATTGAAGTCCCTTATGGATAACGCCCTTCGAAGACTTGGTTTTAAGCCACTAAAGAATCGATCGATCTTAATCTCAGGTTGGATAATAATACCAGAAGCGTACCTTGAAAGTCTTGTAAAATTTTCTTCATTGGTACCAACAGATTCATCATCCTTTTGCTTCAGTTCAAGAAACTCTTTCTCCATCTTTGTTCATAGAATACGAGGGAAGTACTTATTGAAAAATAAGTTCTTGAACTCATCCCATTCCATTGACTCAATTTCATCCCTTTTCCTTGTATTCTTAATAAGATTCCACCATTGATCAACATCTCCTTCCAAACGATACACTGATAGGATGACTTTATCATGTTCAGAACATTGAAGAACTGAAAATATCTTTTCAGTAGTACTAATCCATTGTTCAACAACTAATGGATCACTAGACCCGCTGAAAGAAGGTGGACGCTGCCTCATGAAGGATTCAACAGTATGTTGCTCCTTTCTTTGCTCGTTTGGAAGTCCTGCATGATTCATAGATTGAGAAAGTTGTGTGAGCATGGCTACTAGATTTTTCATTCCAGCTCCCATAACGTTTGGTTGCTCAGGGGGACAATCATTTCATTGCCCATCGCATTCCGCATTAACACGATTCCTTCGGGTTCCAGCCATTGACTAAAACCTAGAAGAATAGTGTGAGAAAAAATAATTATAATAGGAAAACCACATAATCAAGAATAATATTTCACACTTAAGGTCTTATCCTAGGTTATTAATGGCCATTTATAAAATACTAAGACTGTGTTCTATGCTTAGACTAATCCTTAGGGTTCTTACTAAGGCTTTCACATCCTAGTTTCCAAAGGTTGACTATACCTGTCCTCTGATACCAAATATAACGACCCATACTTTACATACATTGTTAATACTTCAAAATTGAAGCATACTCATTACAACAGATAAAAAAACCACGAAAGGACCGTAAAGGTATAGTGTCTTTAGAAACTGGGAAACATAAACAACTTGTTCAAAAAACGTCTACACTGTCTCCCATTTATTTCATCATATCTATAGTCCCTTTTGGCATATCTTACTTAATAACCTTCTTCCTGACATGGGGAAAGAAAACATACAAAAGGGTGAGCTCAAATGATCAGTAAGGGTAAAAAAAGAAATATCAATCACATCATATACATAAGCACATAACTTTTGGAAATCTTAACCTGCAAAAGAGATCATAATTTCATAACATGGGATAAATCATGGCAGTGAAATGTAATCAAAATAATCATAACTTAAAACATGAAACTTATTGGCATACAAAAATAATCATAGAGAATCATTTCTTATTAGTCAAGACTCATTGCCAAGACTATCTTAGTGGACAAAGTCCCATTCTGAACCGAGTTCACTCCCCGTTTCAGTCCTGTTTCACTGAACCGGTATAACCTACCGTTCTAGCCATGTCTATCTCATGAGATATAAAATATTTACCCAATGAATTGCAGGGAGATATAGGTCCCACCCATCTCATAATGATACCATTCTTATGTGTGCCACAAAATCATAAATCATACATCATTGCATAACCCATGTAGTAAAAATGGGATTCTTAAACAACATGACATCATAAAACAATTCATATAAGATAAACGAATTCAAAAAAATAATTCCATCATAACATAATCAAATCAATGTAATAATAGGGATAGAATCAGAACCCTATATTATCTTATATGGAAAATAATTTTGATAAAACACTTGAACTCCATTCTTGAGGAAAATATCCTTTCTACTTCAAAAACATTTTTCCTTTCTTAACATGTCATAAAATTTTAAACTAAAAGATGTTGATTAAAAATAAACTTGAAAACTTACAAAGGAAGCTTCTTGGAAATAATGTTTTAAAAACACATTCATACCGTATAAGTTAAAAAAAACATTCTTCTCATACTTTTGTCGGAAAAGTCAAAAAGTACCTCGTACGAAAAATGAAAAAAGATTCCTTTCATATCTTTTACTAAAAACTCACCAAAGGGTAAAATAGGTTTTAAACAATTGTATGTGGATGGAAATAATATTACATATTGAGGAAACATGGATTTGGATGAAAAAATACACCCCAGTAAATACCAAAGTATAAACAATCTCAGATAAAAATGAGATTGTGATATTTCCCTTACCTTAGGTCCGATATGCTTTGTACGTGTCCGAACCTCCTGTATAATGATTTAAATAATGTTATTGACTTATTACAGAATCATAAGTATTTTTATGATATCATATATGGTCATATTCTTAGCTTCTTAGTAGTAATATTTCATTGCTACTTGTTATTCGGGTGTTTATAACTTTTTGTTCTTATGCGTGTTTTATTGAATAAATTCTTATTCATCTCTTTAGGTTATAGATACCTCATTTCCAGAATGGTATTAGTGTAATATATATCATATTAATTCATTCAATTCATTTATATAATCATTATGAAATGAAGATCATGTATAACGAGTCGCATCACATCGTGGAGACGGTATTCCGTACGTACGCACGAGTGATGATATCGTTCCTATGATCGTGGAATTGTATTGGAGTATATGTATACTATTTCAGAATCAGTATCACTTTATAATAGTCATATATAGTCATTATTTACACTATTATACCCATCCAAGTAAGGTGGTGGTGGAAAAATATATTACACCACGACGTGGAGACGGTATTCCGTACGTACGCACGCGCGGTGATTTCTTTTTCCATAGGATGGATAGATGGTGGAATAAGGTTGTTTCATACTTATAATAATATATCAGTAGATGAGTGATACTGATGTTATTACTTCATAATGAAACAACTAAATAAGAAGAAGTGGAAGAAGAAATAAATATGAAACAATCGGTAACGAACATTACCTCTTCTTTGAAGTGCTTCTTTGATACCTCCTTTTAGGGCACTAAAGTAGGTCTTTGAAGAATACCAGAACCTATAGGATGTTTCTAGGGAAGTGGAGATAAGCAATTGGCAGGGGTTGGCCGAGCTTGAAGGCTCAAAGTGGTGTGATGAAGAGGGGGAGGAGGTGCCCTTTTATAAAGGAGGAGAGGGGTACCTTTGGAATAACTAAAACTATTATTTTATTATAAAGTCAAATTCGGTTTTAAATAGCTCCAATTTGATATATTTCGAAGATAAGGTGGGGATGGGTCTAAATCCTCTCATCCAATAGAATTTAGACAAGTTTAGGTATCAATTTTAACCTTATCATTTAGATTTAACTTTAAGTTAGATAATTTAACTTTTACCGTGTCTTCTTGTTTTCTTACACTGCAAGGTTAATAAACTTACCATATCAAGACAAACTAACACCAAGTTGTTTATTATTAATATATATAACCTTATCTAAGTCATTTGGCCGAACCTTATATTTTTAGGAATAAAATAACAATTAGTAATATAATATTTGTTTTAAAAACTATTTTATGTCAATTTTGACACTATTTAGTAATTGATTTTTGTGAAAATAATAACAGAATGATTAGTTCTAACCATGTCACTTAAATCAATACTAACATGTCATATTAACCTAGAAAATTAGTGTAATTCATAAAAAGTCTCAAATTACATTTATTTGGGTATTTATAACATCAATAAGACAATTACTGCATCATCATTGTGTCATAAATAAATTAAATTATTTAATGTCTAAAAATTACAAATAAAATATAATTATGTAGGAAATCTTTTTAGCTTTCTAATGAATATTTATATTTGAAATTATCTAATTTATAACCTTATATTAAAAATTATTTACTTATTAAACTTTGATTTTAACTATTTTAACCCTTCTTTAAATAAATTAATAGTAAATGTCCTAATCTAATCCAAGTGGGCCTAAATGGTCATATTTTATTCCTAAGTTTGGTTTTGGTCGAATTACATTTATCCAATAGAATTAGGACATGTGTTAGGGTAATAATAATATCATTTGTACCCTTAATTACCCAATTTACTTTTAACTGTGGTAAAAAAAAGTAAAAAGTTACTATTCACCAAAAATTATTCTCATCTCATTGAACGAAAATTTAGTCTTTGATATTAACCGTGTCTCTCAGATTTTTGAAATTCCACTCACAGAAGCGGTAAAATTTTGTTTTATGAAAAATTCAGTTTTTTAACTACCACTTAGTGGTTTCACTATTCATCAAAAATTGAAATTTTTCAGAAAAATACCAAAATTTCACCCTAGGCTAATTTCGATATTCCAAATCCAAAAATGAAGTCCATTTTGAAAAATAAAATTTATAAAATTTCAGAAAGTGGTTATTACTATTCATAACGGCTAGTTTTAATAATATTTTAATAGCATATCACTGTTTAGTGAAACTCGGTATTGCGTATGATGCAAGATATCGAGGAAGGTCGAGATTTCGTGTAAAGCAAGCCAAGCAAGTGTTGTGTGTAGAAAAGGATTCCTTTGATGATTTATATAACATAAAAGTCTCGGGTGTTACAAAACCAGTATCTAAAATATACTAGGTTTTTTTTATGAGAATAATTTTATTTACACTTACACATACCTTCGTCTAATGGTTAAAGAACATACTGTTTCTACGGGTGGTGAATTACTGCCTCACGAAATGATGATTGTTCAATCTTCTTTTAACACCTCTCATGGTGGCCATTATGATGACAATATTTTCATATATTATATATATATAATGTTTATGATTTCTTTATTCTTATGTATTTCTCATTTATGGCATACCTTTATGATTTCCATTATGGGTAAACGGGTTAATTTCATTTTAGGAAGTGCGGACTACCACCCCCTCAAAGTGATTTGAATCGTTAACGCCATATGTGGGATGTATAAAGGATGGAGTAAATGATATTATATATGATTTTATACTGGAATTATAATACACCTTTATATCATTATGATTTCATTATATTAAATACGAAATATTAATGAAAGTAGCGTTCATGCGTATGTACGGATTACCGTCTCCATGAACAGTGCATTTCATTTCTTACCTCTAAATGTTACGTAATATTATGAATGAATGTATATATTGAATATATATGATATCTACATCATGAATATAATTCTGGATATAATGGATATTATATCTACATCATGAATATAATTCTGGATATAATGGATATTTTACCACATGAACAACTTGTAATTATAAGAAGTATATTTTTGACTCAAGTACCAAAGATCAACAAAACGGACGTTATTAACATAAATAATTACACAATGTTTATAACATGGTAATAAGTGATATAAAAGGAATAAGAAACATGAAAAAGGTTCTTAAGAAATTATAAATTAACTCTAGATTATTATTCAGGAGGTTAAAGAACGGTCGAGTCAAGTCAGACCCGAGGTAAGGGAACTTCTTAACCCAATTTCCATTCTTTGGGTTACTCTCCTACTTTAAAATTATGTCATGATATTATTATGTCCTATCTTGTATTTATACTTTCTTTATGTGTACATATAGTGAATACACATAATAGATCTATTTTATTTAAAAAATGATATTTGTAAGGGACTTAGTCTCAATCTCCATTCATTGGGGCATATTTTGTTTTATACACAAATTTCTTTTATACAGTGCATAAACCCCTTTGACATTTACATTTATTCAGAAAGAATATTTTTATATGAAGCGTTTTACTAAACTACATAAAGGAATGTTTTTCTTGTCTTATGTATGCGGCGACAATGACTTCTCCACCACCGTGACCATTATTTGAGTTTCGGCATCCTCTACAAGCCATAACTTCTTTTAAATGAAAAATAAATACCAAGTTTTAATTTTCTTTTATTTTGGTAGTGAAAATGGTTTTGATAATGTTTTTATTATATAAATGTGTTGTATTTATATCTTGTGATTGAAATGTGGAAATGTTATGTTTCCTTTATGCATGTTTTATTTGATACAATTATGTTATGGTTTATGATATCTTTAAACATGTTCATACGAGGAATTCATTAGACTTAATAAGTGACGGGTGGAGCCCCCTATAGCTCCTCGATGCATCGGTATGTCTCATGAGACAAACTAGTGTCTTGGCATGAGGACTTGAAAAAATCTTATTTGTAGTCTTGGCACGAAGCCTTGGCTACGTGGTTATGATAGTCTGGAATTATGCATTCCATCATTATTAAAGTGGTTATTGATATTACATGTGATTATTAGACTAGTAGAATATCCATGTGAATAAGTAAATGTAATTATTTCATTTTTTTCCATATTATGCTGAAGGTCATGTTTAAAAGGATTTTGTTTTAGTTATACATTGCCTTAAATGTTAATGTTTATTTATGAAAGCTTCTACTATATTGTTATCCTTACTGACCATCTGAGCTCACCCCTTCCAATGTTTTAATTTTTCCAGGATGTGAAGAAGTATATTATGAATGACTTGCAGGGATAATATGAAGGGATATGAAGACATGATGTTGTTGTAGTTTTGTTTTACTTTATGATGTAATGTAAGACTTATGAATGTATCTAGTGTTTCCAAGGCTACTAAACTAATCGGTCTTTGAAGACTTGATCTTTTGTGATCATGCCATTGTTACAAAATAATGCACCGACTCTGGGTAACTGGGGTCGGGGAGTTACAGTTGGTATCAAAGGCAGTTTAGTACTAACATTGGAAGCTAGATTTAGAAAAACTCTGATTAGAGCACATAGCCCTAAGATAGACTTTGATGATTAGTTTAGAATAACTTCCTAGAAATTTGGTATTACATAGATTTTGTGAGTGTCTGAGAAATACATCCCTATATGGATACGAGAAGGTAGAGGCGGCTCTGGCACAGATATATCTAGGGGTAAAACCCGAAAACACCGCTTTGAGCTAGACTCAAATGGGAACTGGTGCACGACAATGGGCCTTGCTGCACTCTTGGTTACGACACTCCCAGGGGATATGCTTAGGATAATTCTCATTTTTTTACAAACCATTATGAAGGGTTTATGAATATATACTTCCTCAAAGAAAACATTTTTATGATTATGGATTATATCCATAAACTGTTCAATTTATGTTAAGTGTTTTACAAGTATGGAATTATGTATTTTTATTCATAAACTGATCTAGTTTATTCCATTGTTTAGAAATGGTTCCTAGTGGAAGGAATGTAAACCGTATCAATGCATGCACTCCATGTAGGGATTTCCCTCCTTCTCAAGATAAATATAGTGGAGATGGTGATACAACAGGTGTTGATAAACTTATCACCATACTGGGACAACTCACTCCGGTTATGAATAATAACCTTACTCGTATGGAGCACCCTGATCCGTAACGTAGAGGATCAATGTTAGATCGCTTCATGAGGCAACAACCACCAACATTTAATGAAGGTACAAATACATTAGTAGCTGAGCAATGGATAAATTTCCTAGAAAAATATTTTAGGCTTTAGGGAGTAGTGAAAGGGAAAAAGTAGTCATGGAAGCTTACCGCCTCACTGGAGATGCTGATCAATGGTGGTCATTGATTCAAAACACAAAGGAAGATGATGAAGTATCAAATATGGAATGGAGGGATTTCAAAGTGCTTTTCTTAGAAAAATACATTCCTCGTGACCATCGAGAATATATGGAAAGATAATTTTTAAGTCTAAGACAAAAGGAGGATAAGAATGTCGCAAAGTATGAGGCCAACTTTACAAGGTTAGTGAGGTATGATGTAGATTATATACGTAACCCAAGAAGTAAGACTGATTGTTTCTTTTATGGGATAAAACCATTTCTCCGTCGAGCCTTAGTCTCACAATCTTTCTCATCATATGAAGATATTGTCTCATGTGCTATCAAAACAGAAAATGAATTCTCTAAATCTTATGACAATAAAGTAAAGCAAGATAAGAAGAGAACAGTGGAACAAGAGATAGATAAAGGGGATAAGGGAAAGTAGGATTTTCCATTATGTGATAATTCTGGGAAGAATCACCCCGATACTTTCCTAAAAGGAATGGGAGTTTGTTATGAATATGGAGAAAAAGGTCACCAGGCTCGTGATTGCAAGGGAAAGAAAGAGGCTATCAATGTTGAATTCTACAATTGTAGAGAAATGGGGCATTATGAAAATGAATGTCCTAAGTGTCAGGGAAACTTACCTCAGAAAAGACCAAGGGATCAAGTCCAAGCTTATGTTGTTACTACAAATGAAGTTGAATAATTATTATATTTGTGTTTTAGGACTCATGAACTATATTTTGGTTACAAGAATAATGTGATATATATGAGGATTGTGCTGCAGTACTTTTTGTTTTCATTAAGGTTTTAATATGATTAAGGTAATCATATTTTAGTATGCAACAATAAGAAAAACTTTACTTTGTTTGGGGAATCTGATGTTACAAATGATTTTGGAATTTTGAGACCTTTTAGAGAATGTCTGGACAGAGGTATTTGGGTTAACTATAAAGGTTGGAATGGATTAAGTTTAACTTTAGATAGTATTTTTTAAGGTTAAAACATTTCTGAATATTATTTTTTTTGTAATTTTATAATACTATAGTTTTAGGAAAAGGACAACCTGCAAGTTGGGGGATAACCCGTCGCGTCGGACAAAGCTGCAGGAATCGAACCCACAACTATAGTGCGACAGGCCTCTATTACCTACCACTAACCTACAGGAAGTCCTTGGTTATTAAAAAATAGTTTTCCTAATCTAAATGGTATGTGTTAATATTTAGAACCTTGTACGATTAGGATAAATATAATATTTTTGAGTTCTATTATCTTTTTGAGTGAAAGATGGGTTTGTGGTAAAAATTTATTAAAGAATGAACGTCTACATGACAAGTATGTTTATTCCCATACGTTCTTAGTAAATCTCCAAAATAAATTCCTCAACTTTATAAAAGGTAACTTAAAATAAAAACGTTGTCGGTTAGCTTTTCCTACAGGGGAATCAATGATCGTTTATGAAATCACAAGTTTGTGATTTTCTTGTAGTTAACTTTCTCCTAACCCTATTTTCTACAACTCTCCATCAGACATTGATGGTTTGTTTTTCCTCCATATCCATATTTTCATAGAATCCTAGTATGGGCTATCTCAGGTGACCTTTGTACTTCTCTTTCTTTCTTTTAAAGTAATATTTTTATTAACCCTATTTCTGATGTGGGTTTTCCACAGAGGTATTTTTTTATTTTCAACCATTATTTTCAAATAAAATTTTCAAATTGCAAGGACGAAATTTATTGAAGTAGGGGAGAATGTAACACCCCAAGCTTCCATGGTACACTTCTCTTTGAATAATACAGTAGTGTGTGTTGTACGCAACTTCGAGTTCTAACACACACCACAACCAATCAAAGTAGCCGTTATGAATAGTAATACCAACTTTTTGAAATTTTATAAATTTTACAATTCAAATTGGACTTCATTTTTGGATTCGGAATATCGAATTTATCCTAGGATGAAATTATGGAACTTTTCGGATAACTTTTATATTTTGATGAATAGCGAAAATTACTAAATTTTAATTAAAAACAACTTTTTTAATCAAAATAATTAATAGTGATAAATTATACTATTGAGTGGTTTTAGAGTATAATTAGAATATAATTTTTCCATTATATCTAATGGTGGTCATTATAATTAATTTCACTTTGAAATTGGACATAAACAATTGCCAATCTTTTGATTGATATTGTTTCTTAAAAAAACAATATTTGTTTTGACAATGGAATTTAATTATAAAATTAATTAAAAAAAATTATATGTTTGGAATTTTTTAAAATAGACACCATTTTTTAATTCAGAATATCAATTATAGCTTAGGGTTAATTTTTGGTATTTTTCTGAAAAACTTCAATCTTTGATTAATAGTGAAACCACTAAGTGGTAATTTAAAAACTAATTTTTCGTGTAAAGGATACATTACCACTTATGTGATTTGATTTTAAAAAAATTGACATACATGGTTGTCATTAAGTAGTAAAATGTGTTTCAATGGGATTAAAATAATTTTTTTGGTGAATAGTAACTTTTATGTTTTATTAATCGCGATTAAAGGTAATTAGTGAAATTTAAGGTAAAAATGATATTATAAAAATATGAAAATATCTTGAAACATGTCCTACCCTTATTTGATGAGTCATGGCAGACCAATAAAATCCATGTGTCAACTTGGGGACCCCATGGATCCACTTGGGTAAGAAAATGACATTAATAACTTTTTATTTAAAGAAAAAATAAAATTGTCACAAACATGTGTTGTTTTACTAAAACAATTATTACATGGGGTTATATAAGTTAAATTTTAGACTATAAATATTCATTGGAAATATAAAAGAATTTACTACATCATGGTATTTTTTTTATAATTTTTATACATTAAATAAATTATATTTTGTATAACGCCATGATGATGCAACGATTACCTCATTAATTAACGATTTAAATAAAATGAAAAGATAATGTAAAATCTAAGACTTACACATGTCAAAAACCTATTTGATGAGTATATTTCGAACCTTTATCACCTTATACTCGAAATATATAATTGTGGGACATTAGAAATCCGAAAATCACTTCATAATAATGTAAACGTTTATGAGTTTCCAATAGTGCCTCTCCTCTCCTCTTATAAAAGGCCCCCACCTCTACCACCTTATTCACACCTTCAAGACATTTTTATTGGCCAAACTCTATCCAAATACTCTATAAACTTCCCTATCTTACTCTTAGAAGCCTAACTCATTCCAGAAGTCTTTACAAGGAAGCCTTTGGCTCAAATCAAAAAGAGTTACCCGATTTTAAGGTAATGTCTTCTCTTCTGTTCTTTTGTTTTATTTTGCTTCTAAAATCCCTTAAACTCTTTTTATTCCTTTATTTTGTAACAAAAACAGTATCTAAAATATACTAGGATTTTTTCATGAGAATTATTTTATTTAGAATTTCACATACCTTTGTCTAATGGTTAAAGAACATACTATTTCTGTGGGTGGCGAATTACTGCCTCACGAAATGATGATTATTCAATCTTCTTTTAACACCTCTCATGGTGGCCATTATTATTACAATATTTTAATATATGAGATATATATTATGTTTATGTTTTACTTATGCTTTGGTATTTCTCATTTATGGCATACCTTTATGATTTCCATTATGAGTAAACGCGATAATTTCATTTTAGGAAGTGCGGACGGCCGCCCCCTCAAAGTGATTTGAATCGTTAACGCCATATGTGGGACGTATAAAGGATGGATTAAATGATATTATATATGATATTATACATTAATTATAATACAAATTTATATAATTACGATTTCATTCCATTAAATACGAAATAGAAATGAATGTAGCGTTCATGCGTACGTATGGCTTACCGTCTCCATGAACGGTGCATTTCATTTCTTACCTCTAAATGTTACGTAATATTATGAATGAATGTATATACTGGAAATATATTATATATATGTTATCTACATCATGAATATAATTCTGGATAGAATGGATATTTTACCACATGAACAACTTGTAATTATAAGAAGTTTATTTTTGACTCAAGTACCAAAGATCGACAAAACAGAAGTTATTAACATAAATAATTACATAATGTTCATAACATGGTAATAAGTGATATAAAAGGAATAATAAATGTGAAAAATGTTCTTAAGAAATTATAAATTAACTCTAGTTTAATATTCAGGAGGTTAAAGAATGGTCGAGTCAAGTCGAACACGAGGTAAGGGAACTTCTTAACCCAATTTCCATTCTTTGGGTTAATCTCCTACTTTAAAATTATGTCATGATATTATTATATCCTATCTTGTATTTGTACTTTCTTTATGTTCACATATAGTTAATACACATAATAGATCTATTTTATTTAAAAAATGATATTTGTAAGGGACTTCATCTCAATCTCCATTCATTGAGGCATATTTTGTTTTATACACAAATTTCTTTTATACGGTGTATAAACCCCTTTGACTTTTACGTTTATTCAAAAGGAATATTTTTATATGAAGAATTTTACTAAAAGAAAAAAAGGAATGTTTTTCTTTTCGTACGTATGCAGCGACAATGACTTCTCCGTTGCCGTGACCATTATTTGAGTTTCGGCATCTTCTACAAGCTATAACTTTTTTTAAATGAAAAATAAATACCAAGTTTTAATTTTCTTTTATTTTGGTATTGAAAATGGTTTTGATAATATTTTTATTATATCAATGTGTTGTATTGATATCTTGTGATTGAAATGAAGAAATGTTATGTTTCCTTTATGCATGTTTTATGTGATACAATTATGTTATGGTTTATGATATGTTTAAACCTGTTTATATGAGGAATGCATTGGACTTAATAAGTGACAGGTAGAGCCCGCTATAGATCCTCGATGCATCAGTAGGTCTCATGAGACAAACTAGTGTCTTGGCATGAGGCCTTGAAAAAATATTATTTGTAGTCTTGGCATGAGGCCTTGGCTACGTGGTTATGATAGTCTTTCATTATGCATTCCATCATTATGAAAGTGGATATTGATATTTCATGTGATTATTCGACTAGTAGAATATCCATGTGAATAAGTAAATGGTGTTATTTAATTTTATTTTTTCATATTATTCTGAAGTTCAAGATTAAAAGGCTTTTGTTTTAGTTATACATTGCCTTAAATGTTAATGTTTATTTATGAAAGCTTCCGCTATATTGTTATCCTTACCGAGCATCTGAGCTCACCCCTTCCAATGTTTTAATTTTTCCAGGATGTGAAGAAGTATATTATGAATGACCTACAGGCATAGTATGAAAGGATATGAAGACAAGATGTTGTTGTTGTTTTTTTTAATTTATGATGTAATGTAATACTTATGAATGTATCTAGTGTTTCCAAGGCTACTAAACAAATCGGTCTTTCGAGACATGATCTTTTGTGATCACTCCATTATTATGCAATAATGCACCGACTCTGGGTAACTGGGGTTGGGGCGTTACAGTAAAAACCTAAAAAAACTCATTTTATAAAAACTCGTTAGCATGAAAGTAAACATCATGTAGTTTTTTAGGAAATATTTACCATATCACTCTTACAATAATCCTTACATATGGAATAACCATTCTATCAACTTCCATCTTCAGAGTACCCAATGCATTAGAGAGATATAATGGGGATCACCTATCATATCTTGAGATATAATGGGCTTAACCCAACATATCTTGAGGTATAATGGGCTCAACCCAATATAAATATGTCTATGTAATATATCATGAATAAAACTCTTGATAACTCATTTAAAACCTTGAGAAAAACACATTTAGATTCTTAAAATACCTTTTTTCGTAAATCATATCACTTTTTAAGTATAAAAAAGTGCACACAATAATGAAATAATATTAACAAAAAATTACTATGTAAAAATATAATGGAAAAAACATAGTAATACAGCATCATGAAATCAGTAGAAACTTCTCATTCCATATATATATATATATAAATCTTTCTGAATTTCAGTAAAGTGACTTTTAAAAGGAAATCCTCTTACAAATATAATTGGTGTGAGAATTAATAAAATGGAATAAAAATGTGTATTAAATGTAAAAAAAAATTTAAACACAAAATTTTTTTTATTACCACATAATGAATAATGTAGAAGGTTTACCCAAAGAAAACAAATTGGGCTAAGAATTCCCTTACCTCAAGTTCGTCTTACATCAAACGCATTTAAACTTCCTATATAATGGTTAAAAAAGTTTTATTAATACTTTAAAGAAGAAAAATCATTTCTATAACACCTTATATGATCCTATTAGGACATCATTTCACATATTTATTAATAATATGTTGTTATTTATATTGTTTCAAGTGCGTTCTTTACATGGTTTCCATGGTGGGTCCGTAACAGATTTTCTTGTCGAATGGAAGAAAAACATACGAAGAAAAATGGGATGTTATTAATATTTTTCTATAATATAAAATGATACCATTAATAATTTTTATCAAATATTATGATGAATCATTAGATAAAATATTAATGTTGTTTAGATCATTTTGGCGGTTCTTCGATAATCACAAACTTGTTTAATCATATACCTTTAATATTACACATATAAGTTAATTTATGAACACAGGAGAGGTAATATAATAAACTTTACAATATTTTTCATCCATTAACATGTTTTGTCTACCACATTTTAATTATGTAAATAAAATTTAAGACACATCGTCCATGATATTGTTAAATCGACACATCACGAACAATGTTTTTTATTTTTTGAATAAGAGGGAGAGGAGGAGTAGTATGATGATGAATTTTTATATAGACATGATAATAATACATTATATATAATATACTAGATATTTTATGGATCTTGGATAATATGATGTGAATAGAGTATAAGAAAAGAAAAATAATTGAAAGGAAAACATAAGAAAATGGAAGAGGATTTTTACCTCTTGATCTCTTCTCTTTGAGATCCCCCTTAAGGCCTTTGGTATTTTCCTTTTGGTGAGAACAACAAGTATTGGATGTGGAGAATATCCATGGAAAAAATATTGGGTAGAATTTATACAATTATAAAAGCTTGGGAGGTGTGACAAGAGGGGGGGGGGGGGGGGGTGCAGGTGGTATTTATAGTGAAAGAGAGGAGGGGTTTTCCATTATTTTAACCATTAGGTTAATATTTTTGTTCAAGACTATTTATAGTATTGATTCTTATAAAAAAACAGTAATATGTGCATGTTATTTCGAACTAATTTCCATTTACATCATTCATGACTCAAGCATGATGTAGAAATTCATTTATTTATCATATTTTGTAAATTATAAAATTTCACTATTCACTAAAAATTCATGTATTTCAGAAAAATATCAAAAATTCACAATAACTATTTTTTTATGTTTAGAATTTAAATATGAACTCCATTTTATCAAAAAAAATTCAAAATATATTTAATTTAATTTTTAGATAAAATAAAAATTTATTTGAAAATTAAAAATTTTAAAAATATAACTCATATTATAACACCTTCAAAATTAATCATGGTCTCATAAAATTATTTTGAAACAATAATAAAATAAAATAAAAATTTATGATTACATTTTATGAAAATATATTTTCATTTAAATTATTTAATTAATCATAAAATTATAATTAAATATTTATGACTTACAAAAATACCAACACTTATATAATGACCATATTTTCACTTATAAGATTCCTTTTTTTTATAAATTCATTGGTGAGGTTACTATTAATTTTGAAATTTTACTATTCATTAGGTTCATATTACTATTCATAAGGGTAACATTACTATTTATAAGGGTAGGTTACTGTTAACCAAAAAATAAGTTTGTCATATCAGACTCCAAATAACTTACTGATCGCAACCATGTATTCCCGTTTTTCAAAATTCAAAAAAAATGGAAAAATTATATTTAATGGATATATTATAACTGTCTCTTTAAAAAAAGTGTTGTTTTATAGAGACATAATATTTCATGCATTTCACTAAATATATTTTTAAAACCTTGGGGTGTTACACTACCCACTCCAAAGAGTAAAAAATATGGGGCATAATTATGATGATCTAAATACCCTAAGATTGAAGGGATATTCATTATAGATCTACCTAAAATCAAGATCTGTTGTTCACCCTAAATAAAAGTATAAATCCTCTCTATCATACTCTTAATGACCTATATCTTCTTTAACTATACATTATATGTCTTCTGAGTAAATTAACTGAACTAGTATTACATATAATATTGAATTACTCTCCCAATGTAGGCATATATTTACCAATACAAAATTAGAAATGTTTGAGAATACTAAAACAAGCTCAAGAACATCATTCTATTATCTTGTACAATATAGTTCCCCTACTGAACATAAAAGATATCTTATATTTTCTTGGACCAAATAGTAGGGGTCAAAACCTTATCTCAATAGTAATATCAATATAGTATCTACTTAATCATTGATATATTATGATCTATAATGTTTATAGTCCAATATTTTTCATAAAATCCTTGTTTCAAGCTCACTACTGATAGAATCCAATACTCTTATACTTCTATATAAGTATAAATATGATCTATACATCATATAACAACAATTATATTTAATTATTTGAAATATGTACCCTTGAATTGGTAATTTATTCCAATAGAATACACAAAATGTAACTCTACATTCATTAGAGGTGATATTATGCACTCCCATACATATAACAAAAAGGGCCACTTGTGCCCTCTCATCCTCTAATAGGCTATGTGGCAATGACTAAAATCATGGGTAAAAATTAGATACATGGGAGACACTTAATATATTTTAATATGAAACAACCACATCTACTATAAAACAGAAAATCAAACTAAACATCTCAAATGAATAAATCAATGAGTAATTCCAATAAATATATCATAAAAAACTCATTGTTAGCCTAAAAAACTCTAATATATAAAACCACGTATTCTAGATATATGACCTTTTTCCTAAATAATAATTATGAAACAAAAACCTCTATATTATCCTATAAAACTAAAGAATAACAAAATAAGGGAAGAGTATAAAAGTATACACAAAATGTTTCCTATATAGCCTCTATTGCAATATATGAATAAGAATAGTTACATCTTAGTGAATGAATCATATAAATATAAATCATCAATGTATAAAAAATAATGGGAAAACATAAAAAAAACTTAAATACATGTTATCTACAATGTTTTATATATTACTATAACAAAAAAATAATAATTATATTATCAATCACCACCTCAAATAATGCACACCTTTAATTATAGTAGTTATAACTATAGAACAATACATCAATATATAGGGACTATAAAACTATAATGATAAAAATTCTATAGTGACACAATAATAAAATTAACAACTATATTAATCATAGAAATATTACATCCCACCAATGAATCATAATATAGGATTACCACATACCTCTTATAATATTTATATAAGGGAATTCCATGTCACTCAAATAACCAAATACTATCCTTAAAATAGTGTTATCAAAATTATATAGCATAAGATCAATATAATATAATTAAACATTTATTTTAAATCCCCAAATAAAAATAACATAAAATAAAAATTAGTAATTTAATAATATTAACATCACATCTTCTATAATAGCTTATATTGACCCCAACATACTCATCTAACATGTGCTCTAATATTCATATGTCCCTAGGAAACCTACTCCAACAAAACATAGTAAAATAACACACCTTGACATGTATAATAGTACTTTACAACCACAAAACTTCTGTAATACCTCAACATTCCTCTTTAAACCTAATGTTACAGTATGTAATGTCCCGTGAATTTATTAGACATTGTTTTTATGGAAAATTTTAAATTTTATCCCCAAAAAGAAATGTGTTGATAATTGGGTGATAGATCAAGATTTTTAGGGTTGAAAGCTCTCATTAATATATTTTTAAATGTTTTTAGAGGCATAATAGCTATCTTGGGTGATCAAATGAAGGACCGAGTTGAATAATATAGGGCTTCTGGATGTTTTCAGTTTGGAATGGAAAAATGAAAACTAAGAAATATGTAATGGAAAAATTCCTATGTTTTAGTCTCCTCATTCATAAAGGTAGATTTATCTTTTGAAAAATTAGATAAGAATTGTAATCCCTAATATGTATAGGGATTCCCTGATGTATATAAATTGGAAAATTGTAAAGTACCATAGTCACCCATTAATTCATAAGGGAACTCATACGTGTGGTTACATCGATATGTATCGGTTATAAAATGGAAAAGTAAAAAAATCACCCTATGATATTTAAGGGGGAATATATATAATTATTAAAAAATATAGTCTGAATATGCCAATGTGTGGTAATCCCCTCGAATAACAAGGTTTTCTCATCATTTATGGGAAAAATTTTTCCCTCTTCCCTAAATCACCTTCCCCATGATTTTATATTGTTTTATTATTGTCTAGTTGATGGCTTTGAGTAATGAGTCCACTAAATAATTTCAGAATGATACAAAATATTAGAGATTTTTCATGTGATGGATTGAGAACATCTCATGATGAAGAATACACTAGGTTTTATATAGTTTCATGGAGGAATGTAGTGTTGAAAATTTGTTAATGGTTTCTAGTGAATTTAGGTTTAGTTAGTTATTTATTTGGGTATATAAATTAGGTATTTATATAGTTTTGTTCTAGGTGTAGGTTGGGAGTGGACAACACCCCAATACTCTTTATTTAAGTGATTGGATGTCGCTAAGTGAGTTTTTCACCATTATTACCTTTTAGTTGAAAGTATATAATTAATTAAAAATTGTTATAAATAATTAATTTGAATAATTGGATTAATATATGGGATTAGGAGACAATGAATGGTTGGATGAGACTTGGATGAACATTAGTGATGGTTCTTATTATCTTCTTAACGGGGGTAACTTTATATTGGAGGTTGGTGGTCTAAATGATACTAAACTATATTTTTCTTGATACATGATTATCCAGAACTACTTGTGAATTTGTTTTTGGTTAAGATAAATAGGGATTGAAATATCCTAGGTGATAAAATGGGATGTATTTGATTCTATTAGTGTTAGAAAGAGTAATATTTTTAAATTGGGTAAGTTAAATCTTTTAGAATCTATTTTTACACATGGGTAAAAATGTTATTTGAGTTTACAAGAATCATATGGTAGGTTAAGGGGCCCATATGAGTTATGAATTGCCAATGTTTATTTACTAAGGATAATTGGAATGGTATATAAGGATGAGGATAAGGGATGATTATAAATATGAAAATCTATTCCACATTTTATTTGGAATACTCTTTTATGGTGGGTTGGAGCCTTGGTATGTTTTACGTGTGAGATAGGTCCTTTGAGGAAAGACATAGGGAGATGGGGGGTCTTATAGGTGATGAGATTGATAGTTATCTTCAGAAAGATATGAGTGGGGACTAAGAAATGGTTAGTGGTAATTTTATAGATGTCTTTGAAATTTTTTTCCAAGGGGATTAGAGTGAGTTCGTTATATATAACCATTATTAGTTGGTAAGTGTTGTGATGTATGATTTTAAATGTGATTTGGATCCAACATATTGAGTCTATGTTTAGGTATATGATATAGGTTGTTAGAGAACCTTGGGGTATAGGGGATGATGTTTTACCAATGAGCGGGGACTAATTAGTATATAAGGACCCTAGTGGATGCCTTAATTGGAGGGATGTGAACACGGGTGGATATGTCATTTAATATCTAAAATTTTAAAACTAAAAACAAATTATCTTGTGGACATTATATTATTAAACCTTAGGGAAAGAAATTATGGGTACAATCTAATAAATAAAACCAAAATATAACAATAACAATAGAAAAACAAACACATGAAAGAAATTCTGAAAAATATTTTTTTTAAAACAAATCATGCTAGGAGGAAGATGACTTTGTTGAGATGAATAAGAAAACAATGTTTTTCAATATATAATTAAATAATTACCAAGAATGAAATTCATGTGAATTTTTAGTTTTTGAGTTAATTCATATCATTTATTGAGAAATTATAGTAGAATTTAATGATAAAATAATGTAGTCAAAATTGTATTCAACTATATTTTCCTTTGTTGAGTTTTTAATTCCTCATGAAAAAAAAATTAGTTTCTAAAAATCAAGAAGTTTATTTAAATTTTAAAATGATCTTACAAATGTAGATTAAAAATATGAACTAGAAAAATATAATTTACCCACCGAATATTTATCCAACAAACATTATAAAATAAATCAATATAATACTTAGAGATCAAGAATTAAATAAATAAGAAAGAAAAGATGAGTGGTGTTCCCCTAAATCTCATCCCAGATGGGATCAGGCCCTGACTGCAACTCCTGCCCAAGATTTACCCTCTAAAGTCTCCATAAAAAAGTGTTTGTATTTAAATTATTGAAAAGTAACTCCCCTTAATAATTCCATTGAGATTATATACCAAATTTTATTTTAGCTATCAATATTTTCCCCACAACAAAAATAATACAAGTGGTTGACTCTAGTTGGTGCTTCTTCTCCCTTTCTTGTTACTTCCTTGGGTAAAACAATTCACATAGAGATCAATTAATTTTGTGCATGCGGATATTTTTAATAATGAAAATGGACATACAATTGGTCCTATTGTAGATTCCTTTATTTTCTTCCATAATGACACATGTCAATGAATTTATTCCACAAATCTAACTCATTATGCATTACCCAAATATCTTGAATTTGTACCTTATTTAAAAAATTCTCGGTGATTTAAAACATTAGAAATGCATGAATTCAATTTGTTAAGGAAACATATCAAACCAAATATGAAAAACTTAATTAAACAATTTTCTATACATATATAACATCAAATGAATAGTTATGACCATCCTTATTAACATCCCGTAAATTCATTATATCTCCATCTTATAGTTATTTAACTTGCTAGAAAAAATGAACCCACCAACTCAGTAAACAAACTCTTTGGTTTTAGTCTTCAAGATCCACATTAGTGGGAAATTTGAATGAACAAGTAGTGTGAACTTAATCAAAACTTAATATTAAGAGTATTATAAATATGAGATACCTCCGTCTTCAGTGTTCACCTATAAGAAATAAATTAAAAAAAATAATTATAACCTTCGATCATCCTATTCATATAGGATTGGAAAAAATGAAATCATATTCTCTATGGAGGTTCATCAAGATGGTACTAACATTCAGTCTTTTATTCTATTAAACATGCTTAGGATTGCAATGATTTTAGAGATTTATAAACATGATTTGATAGTTTTATATGAGATAGTCTTACTCGATGAGATAATATTCCTCATTTAGTTTATCATATTCAAAGATTTATAATGTTCAATAGCTTTATAATGATACCTAGATTCAGGTTCATGGAAAAATAAACATTAAATGGTTCCTTGAACTTAAACAAGTTATATAAATGAATTCTGGATTTGTCACATTTGGGTGAAATTTGACCCAAGAATCGATTCTTCTTTATATGAATGTATCATTGAACATTATTTCATCATATTAATTATCTGTGATATTAAATCATGAACTTCAAACATGGTTCTAGTATAACACCTCAAATTAAGATCATCATCTTCTAAACATAATGAGTATAAACTTCATATGAGATTTATCCATGTTGGGAAATCCCATCAATGTATTGAAAGGATTTAGATTGTAGACTGAAAAACTCCTCATTACATATTAAAATATCCACTAAAACCGTGATTGGTGATGACATTAGGTTTCTCAACATCAATATTCAATTTGGGGTTTTTGTGAAACATGATTTCCATGATCTCCTCTTAAAATGCGGCCCAAATTCATTCTTTAAGATTAGATCAGAAGTAGGTTATTATTGAACGTGTTCTAGAAACATTGTAAAAAGGTCTCACATTTTGGTAGGATATAATATAGGATAAATTATCCCACACATAAATTCTTCTATGGTGCTAGAACCTCAAATTTATATTATTGGGGTTTGTAGAGTTTCTCTTTAAAAGGCCTTGAAATTATCTTATAGAAGAACTCCAAAATTCTCTTATGGGAAATTTTCTTGAGAAACAATTGTCATATAGAATGCGTCCTTTTTTATTCACTTTTCAGGAAGAAAAAAATTAATAAATTCATCTTCCAAAACCCCTATAATCTTGAATATTATATTTACTGAACACATCTAGGAAGGTGAAAGTCCCTTACAAAAACCCCATAAATTTATCTTATAGACGAACTTATAAAAAAATAACACCTTCAATGAACAGAAAAAATAATTTCAAAACCATTGGGGAAGAGAAAAAATTATAAAAATAATTCCCCGTATCAATTGAATTCCAACAAAATGAAAATAAATATTACAACAATGAATACCAAGATATATAATACAAAAACTTAATATCACCCAAACTCATTATGCAAAATATTTCAAGAAAAAATAATTTTTACGATACAAGTCAATACCAAGAACACTATTTTCTCCACCAAAAAAGATTATTTCAATTTAATCTAGTGAAAAGGATAGAATCTGATCCCAAAAAATAATAAAATATAATCAAGTATTGTTTAAATGTTTAAATATCTCAAAATGTGCAATCTTTGAGGCCTGTTCTAATTGGCCTTTCTTCTTAATTGAGTATTTTAAAATCCTTCCTCTCGTTGATTGTAGTGGTGGGGTGCACAATAATCTTTTTAGAGGAACTCTATAATGTATTATACTATACTTTTTATCATTTTAATTTATTTTTCTAGGATCAGGTTCACCTGCCTCCAAATCTTGATGGTATCAACAAATTAATTTTAGTGGAAAATAATAAATTTCAAGAGTGGAAAATAATAAATTTCAAGACTGAAGAATTAGAATTCCATAATTAATTTTTCTTCAAATATATTCCCCCATGATCTCTATCAATTTAAAAATGTGATTTACTCTTAAAATTAGATAGTTTCTACTAAATTTTAGTTTTTTGTTTTATAATATTATTGAAATTGAAAATTTTAAAATGAATTAAAAAAATTCAAATTTTATCAAACTATAACTTCCAAAATTCTACTTACATATAATAAAATTGACTCAAATAATAATTAGCCATAATAATTAGATGTTCTGTTTGGATGAAAAAATTGAATAATTTTAGTAACATTTAAAAAACTCATCAAAAATATTAAATAATAAAATAATGAAAGAATAAAGGCTCAACCTAAAAACCAATTTTCATTTCACAATATATTTAGATACATATCTTATTAGTTCAATTAAAATAAAAATTTCTAAGTATAATGATAATTGTATAAAATTCATCAAAATTTTATTGACTACATAGTATTTCTAGAGGGAAATAAAATGATGTTCTCAATTAATTCAGTGACATAATGGAGATTAATCTAATAAAAGTGGAATCACATACATAAATATTATGAAAATATTTGACCATATTAAATTGAAGATAAAGTCTTGAATAACAACCAATTTCAATAAATTGATAGGTATTTTTGATGTGTAAAATAATAAATAAAACTTAAACATATTATGAATCCCTCCCCCACACTTTAAACCTGACATTGATACTAATGTGTTATTATAATGTGTAAGAAATAATTGAAAACTGTTAAGTTCAAAAATAATATGTTATTGAGATTTAAAATAATGTTTATGGGGTGAAGTACAACTAACATAGCATGCCGCCACAATTTTAAAATGTATTTGTTTTTTTTCTTTTTTTTACATAGAAACATGAATATTAAATTAATGAGAAGATGATGTAAGTTATGAATTGACTCTATAAAACATCATATTTGTGAAAATACATAAATAATTCCATCGAATATTTAAATATTGTAGGTTTTTAACACTAAATATTAAGAAGGTTCATGAGAATTTTCAATAATAAAGAATTAAGACAGGACTAACACTAACAAATTTTAGCACTATTTAAACTTGTAATAAGTTTGAATAGTTAGATAAATTCTCCCACACTTAATATAAAAAAGTGAGAAGATTTAAAAAATAATGCCCATAAAGGAAGTATTTATGAAAATTAATAACAAATATTATTTAAAACATAATTAAAAATACAATTTCCATGATATTGAATATTTAACCATATTTATTTATGATACCACTCTATATATGATTGAGTAAGGTTCTTTAGCCAATAAATTGTATAACCTATAGAGGGAAAAATAAAATTGAGATTCTAGAAATTAAAGTTCACGAAAGAAGATAACCAGAGATAATGTTTCGGGAAGTTTAATCCTAGAAGCTCTCACTATTAGCCATGCCTTTAAGTGAAAATTATCATAATTAATATCTAAAAATTCTATGGTTCTTCCCATTATGTACTTATACAAAATTATCATCCTTCACTAGAAAAAATGATAATCCAGTGAAACCAAGGAAGATTGAAAGAAGTTTTATTATTATTAAAAGCAAAATAAAAATAAATAAACCATGGGATAACTCCCATGTAGTTCTATATTTATACTCTTCATCCAGAATCATTGAATTATAAATTTTCATGGAATTATATGGCATCCAATAAAATATTCTACCCCTCAATGTCATGCTCGAATCTTTGGGCATTCACCAAGAAATGTCAATTTACATCTCTTACCAAATCAACAAATCTATTAACCATCACTATAGGAATGGTTAAAGGTAAAAACCACCTAGATTTATATTGTGTCCCTTTCCTTTTACACACATATATACATGTTTTTTAACATAATCATCCATTAATTACAACCCAAAGGTCATCAGTTATAACGAACCATTGTTTATTAGTAATATTTTTTTCTTAGATAAATTTATATTGTATCATATTATAAAATATTTTACACATATAAAATAAAAAATAAGAAACAAAAACATTATCTCATTAATTAATATCATTTACTTAGTTATCTAGAAAATCAATTAAAATTCTAAACATTATAATTAGATAATAAATTAATAATTGAAAATATAAAATGGAAAAATATATATTGACCTAATTTTCTAAGATCATATCCCCATGGAAAATACGATATAAATGAAGAAAAATATAAGAAAACCAATAAATATCTTAAAAAATAAAAATATATAACCTTAAGAGGAATTGTAGTGAATATTGAGTGAAATAATAAAGTTTTATATTTAAGATTTAATGTGACTGATGGGAATAATATTCTGGTCATTAGAATAGAAATTTAACTTAAAAATAATAAATTTTGAAATAAATAATATTTATCCTGATTAATTTAATTAAATATAAATATTATAATTCTATAAAAATAAATATTGTGATTAAAAATTTAAACAAAATATAGGCACATTTTTAATAAATTTTAATTTAAAGTATTTTCTAAAAATAATAATTTTAATAATAAAAATTAAAAATTTTTATGGTAGAAATTTATTTTTTTTAAAATTAATATCATTTTTGAAATAAATTTTTTGAAAATTTCCAAGTATTATTTTTTTGGTAATTTTTTAAAATGCATTAATTTTCAGGTGAATAGTAATAATACCATTTTGCTCGTAACTCATTTCTGTTAAATTACATAATTCATGATGTAATAATGAAATAATAATTTCTAGAGCATTAGGTTATACCATGATATATTTAATTTCAAAAAATATTCATTAAAATAAAATATATTTAATTTCATAACCTAAAAAGAACTTTATGAAACCTAAAGTCAAAATTGATCTGATAAAATAATAATTTTTCCTTCTTTTCCACTTTCCTTTTTAATAAACTAAATTATTAGAATAATAAAGGGGTTTAATGTTTTAAAAAAATTATATTATATTGATATATGATTTATATTTTAAAAAATTTACAATTTTAATGTTTACCTTGGATATAGTATTTTATTGAATATTTTATTCTAAAAATTACACACTTCTCAATATAAATAATCCCACTCCTTCCCCTTGGAGAACACATCATTCCTCACTTAGAAAAGCCTAAAATCAATAAAATAATTCATTTAAATGACCATAAAACCCTTATTGTGTTTCTAGAGTAATCCAACTCCAATCATCAGTGGAGTTTTAGTGCCATATAAGAGAATCTACATTAAGGAAAGATTTTGTTTCGATGAACTCTTCTATCTTTTTCTTATTCTATTTCTTCTTTCAACACCCCTTTCAAAAACAAATATTATAAAATTAATTATAATGTATGTTAACATTATATTAATTATTTTATCCTACTGGAAGTATCATATTTATGACATATAAAAAATTCAAAATTCTCTTTCCTACTCTTTCAACAATGTCCTATCGATAGTCCGTTACCAACCTACAAAGGCATTACCAAGTCAATTATTTTAACCACATTCATGGATATAAATTATGAGTTATATATAATATATAAATATTTAATTACATGTATTCTGATCATATGGAGTTAATTATACTTATGTATAAATGACATTGAATGAAAATGGTGAAATCAAAACATAGTAAAAAAATTTAATAAAAAAAATGACATAAAAATAATTACAATTTAAATTTTTTTATAAAATAGAATCCAATAATTATAATGTGTAAATAGTGGTGAAAATTAAAATAATTCACTTATGTAACTGTGATTTAATAATACTATATTTATTATTCAGGGGGTGGGAAAATGAAAAAATAAAGTAGGATTTAAGGGAACGGGATTATCGAACCCAATTACTTTATATGGGTTATATTATTTTCCACAACATGAATTTTTATATCATATCCTTCAAATATCTTTTCCATTTTATTTTAGGTATATACATGTTCATACCATTTCCAAATGTTTTATAAGAAAAGCCGTATTTTTCAAATTGACTTCCATTACCAAAACATAATAATTTAATCCTCCTGAAATGCATCTTATCCACTCAAGAATAATGATGTGTTATATACAAGTATGAATTACCTTATTCATTTGGGAACCCAAGAGTTTATTCATAAAATTATGCATTATAAAATCATTATTAAACCCATTCTATTCCTTGGGTTTATTTCATAACTATTATTATTATATGTTCTATGTGGCATGCATGATTATAAGAATTTATGATGTGACAGGTGGGCCTAGAATTATATATCCCTAAAATTAATTTGGTAATGTGATGAATATCATGAGATTATATGCAATATAAATGAGCATGATTATATATTTTTCCACAATGATAATGCTTTTATTTATGCACATATGTTATGCATGAGCATGATGCTACCTTTGTTCAAAACTTTTTGTGTCCTTTGAAAACTAAGACGTGATGTTTCATTTTCTGGATATTCCACATTACATGACTTTTTCAAATATTTCCCTCATGATTATGATGATGATCCTTTCTTTATTATATGATTATGCCCACCCAACTAATTTTGATCCATGTCTTTCATTCACCCTTGTTATACATTCCATTACTAGTATTTTAGATCACCCATTATATTGATGTATATCCTTAGGAAATTAATTGTAATAAGGAGAACATGAAGGAAAATAATAGAATAGAGAATAAGGAATTAAATAATATTTTAAATTTATCATGTAAAATTGATGTTTGTTCCTAATTCCACCATGATACTAATCCTATAGATCCTAGATTGTATCACTATTATGTTGTTTATCTTAAAAATTATGTAATATTTATGAAATAAAAAAGTTAGGTCACTATAGTTGGTATATGAGTGCAGTTTAGTTAATTTTTGAATTATGTGTAGAAAATTTTATTGGAAAAGCCTCAGGATATGTCTATGTATACCTAAGAATCACATGTTTTGGTAAAATATAAGAGTACATGGTTTCTGACCAATAAAATTATAATCTGGATACTACTTGTGGATGTGGTTCTAGAACATATGTATCTTGGGGTAATAAACTCAAAAAAACTATATCGAGATAGAATTAATTAGAAACTAGTGGACGAAAATAATCCTTACTTCACACTTGATTATACACTTCTGAGGGACATGATTTTGCTAATAACAAACTCTATTAAAAATCATTACGAAGGATATATAGATAAAGTAATTATTCATTTTGAAATATAGAAAAATATTAATTTATATGATCATAGAAGTATCATTTATGGAAAAGGATAAATCTTGGGATCCTATAAGATAAGACTTTATAATTAATTTTAAAAAATAATAACGTCTTTAGTTATGAATTTTTGACTTATGTTAAAACCTTTTCTATTTTGTTGAATGGTGGGAACCAGGAGAAACCTATCCAATAACCCATGTGAGGGAAAATTTAATGAATTCCCTAATGGATCCCAATGCAATGGGAGGTGGAGTTTAAAACTTTATGGTGATGCTTACTCAATTGTCTCAGGATTCGAACAATAACCTGAACAATGTGGAATTTCCACCTTCACCTATGAGGGATCAAATAGAAATTGAATCCTTTATGTAGAAACAACCACTGACATTTATTGGATATTTTAATCCAATTTTTCAAGAATAGTGGGTTAACTCAACAGAGAATATCATTTTTGTTCTACATTATTCTAAGAAGGATTAGACTACTCTTTCCATCTATCATTTAGATGATGAGGCAAAAAAATAGTGGGTGATTATAAATAATTTTTTGCTGAAGGATAAAATGCAATAAATGAATTGGGATGAATTTAATAGGTTATTTATTAACAATTTCATCCCTCTAAATCTTCAATCAAAAATGGAGAGAGAGTTAAAAGAGCATAAGAAAGATGATAAATAATCAGTCACTTCATAAGAGGAATATTTTACAAAGATTTCATGTTATGCCTAATGTTTTGT
Source organism: Viscum album (assembly GCA_963277665.1). Taxonomy (NCBI): domain Eukaryota; kingdom Viridiplantae; phylum Streptophyta; class Magnoliopsida; order Santalales; family Viscaceae; genus Viscum; species Viscum album. The sequence continues at coordinate 1,063,047,627 of OY728136.1, forward strand.
TATTGACAACAATGGAAAAATCTATAGATTCCTTAGTGGATTGAAACCACACCTATGAAAGTATATAGATATATGAAGCTTTGGGAGTTATTATGAGGTTTTTTGATGTTATCTTAAAGTAGATATATAGTTTGGATAATGGTCACATATTTATGGAAACAAGAAACCAATTATGGGGTTTAAAACTGGTGGATCTAATGAAAAAGTTATAAAGAAGGCTCAATAAACCACATGTCAAAAATTTGGGAAGATTCATCACAGGAATTTCTTCAATGGAATAGAGAAATGCTAAATGTGTGGGAGATAAAGACACCAAGATCATGAATGTTGAAGATATATGAAGAAGCCAACCAATGTGATGGAGGAAAGAAAAGCACCACACATAGTTCCATGCATCAACTATATGGAGGAAGGTAACTATGTAAGTCAGTTCTCTAAACCATGGGTCCTCTAGGGAAATCAGTGTCAGTAACTACCAAAGCCTAAAGGGTAGGGGAAATCTTATACCATCACCACTGATGATGTGGAGAAGGAAAATAATGTCATATAATGTACACTTTCTATTCTCCTAATAATGGTAAATCCATAAAAACACATAGTGGTGAGATCAATACAACCTAAGTGTTGAAATATTATCCTATTAGCATATGTGGAAATATTCTTCTAGTGAATCTCATAATCCTTCCCTTGGTGGAATTTGAAACTATACTTGGCATGGAATAGCTTGTGTTATATTGAGCACATATAAACTATCTGAAAAAAGATACATCTTTCTATATTCTGAACCAACCCATGAACCTATACAAATGCAAGGAAGATGATGATTTTTTTATAAAACACCTCAATGGTGTGGGTGATGATTCATATGGAGAATAATACATTGAAAAATGGTTGAGTCAAAGCATTGTACCAATCTTGAATAAATGACCATTTTGAGGGAAACAATGATGTATTTCTCTAAGAGTTACATAGACTTACCCTAGATCACGAGGTAGAGTTCTCAATAGATCTTATACATGGTTCCACTCATATTTCCAAATTCTCAAATAGGATGTATCTGATCAAAATGTAGGAAATAAAGAAGCATTCAAAATAGAATTTAGAAAATGGGATCATATTCCATAGTGCATCACCTTGGGGTGTGACAATACATTTTTTTAGAATAAGGATGGATCAATAAGGCAATGAATCGATTATCTAGAGCTCAAAAATATCACCATAAAGAACAAGTATCCTCTACCCAATATTGACGACTTATTTGATCAAATTTAATTAGATTATTTTTTTTCAAAGGAGGATCTTCATTCTGGACATCCTTATGTGAAGGTGAATAATGAAGATATTCAGAAGAGAAACTTAGGTTAAAAGTATGGACACTTTGAGTTCATAGTGATTCCCTTTGGACATGATAATTCCCCTAAAATATTCATGGATATGATGAATAGAGTCTTTAGAGACCATCTAAACAAATTTTTGGTATTATTTATCAGCAATAATCTCATATACTTCATGATTAAAGAGGAATATAAAGAACATATAAGGATTGTGATGACAATATTAAGGAAGGAGAAAATGTATTATATGTTTAGAAATTGTGAATTTTGGATGCGGTAAGTCAGTTTCTTATGGAACCTGATCAAATGTGAGGCAATTTCTGTAGACCTTTATGCGGAATGGCCCAAAGGCCTTCATTTTTTTTATTTTTGATAATGCACCTTTCAAGGGGTGAGGTGGAACCCTTACAAGGTCAAAAGGCTTAAAGACAATTACAGGACCCTTAAGTCTTAGAGGGAATAACCCAGATAAAATAACTTGGAACTGCTCCTCGCCAACATATGTCATAATATCAGCACTCCACCTTCGCAGGGCTGGTCAGCTAGCTGTCCTATGCAATGCTGAACAGGCCCAGTACCGATGGCTAATCCATACCCTCTCATTCTTCCAATTCCGGTTAGCTCTACTCTAGTGAATGTGTTTGACCTAAATCCTCATATAAAGCCTTTTCCCTTGTAGTTTGACTGGAACATCTGCATTCATGTGGTCTGAAGGCTTTGGGGTGGCCCTAAGGCCTTAAGGTGGCCTGAAGGCCTTTGAGAATCAACTGGCCTGAAGGCCTTGGGTGCCCTGAAAGCCTTGTAGGTCTCGATGACCAAACCAGTGGCCCGAAGGCCCATATGGAAGAATAGTTCGACTGCTACAGTGCCTACTAGAGTGCCTACTACAGTACCCCCTGGAAATACGCCTCCCCCCGGATTTGATCTCGGGTCTCTTGGATGCACATACTGAGTCCTCACCAACTGGGATGAGGCTCATGTGCCAATAGACCCTTAAAAAATGCAATTGAGGAAGGACCTAGAACCACTAGTGTTATATAAATCTATAGTTTTCCTTGTATATCTAGGTACTAATGAATATTCTTGAAGAATTTATCATGATTTTCTATCCTAATAACTATGTTAACATGGAAAGGGGTAAAGTATGTCCAGATGGAATAATGTGAGTAAATATTTAAGAATCAAAATAAATGGATAATCAATACACCTATACTCACACTACCAAATAGTTGAGATGGTTTTTTGATATACAATTATTATTAGAATAAAGGATTGTGTTTCATACACATGAAAAATGATAAATTGAGGATATTCCTTATGAAAGTGGTAGATCCATGAGAAGAACTACCCAATACATGATTTGGAGTTTTATGCTATCATCTTCACGTTAAATATTTGGTGGAACTACATATATGGTGAAAATTTTGATATATATACTAATAAAAAGAGTCTAAAGTATATATTCACACATAAAGAGATCATTATTCATCAACAAATATGGTTAGAGAGAATCAAAGATTGTGATTTATCTATTCACTAACATTCAGAAAAGGTGAAAAAATTAGTTGATGCTCTTAGAAGAAAAGAATCCATCACTCTATCCATGATTCAGATTAAAAAATACCCTATCTTATTGGATATGAAAAGGATATAATTGGAAATAATAACATTAGGGAATACATCATAACATTCCCAAATGATTGAATAACCTTTTATCCAAGAAAAGATCATGGAGGATCCAATGGAATATTTGGAGATTTAAAAGAAGGGGAAATTAGTAATGAAAGTAAATCCTCATGATTTACACATCGATGAGGATGATATCATTTTGTTTTTAACTGGAATTTGTGTTCTTACATCACCTGGGATAAAGAAAGGGCTATTAGGAAATTCACAGAGATTATCTTTCACCATCCATCATGGAAGCACCAAGATTTACTATGATACATAAGATAACTTTTTGAGTGAGAACATGAAGAAGGATATCACTAGTTATACCTCAAAGTTCTTGGTGATTTAATAAGTAAAATTGAAGCAACAAAAATATAAGGGGATGACGCAACCATTTTCCATACCCACATAGAAATGGGATAGTATCACTATGGAATTTATCACTAGTATCCAAAAGAAATCTGAAGAATATAATGTGATATGGGTTGTGTTGCATTGAATTACCAAGACTACACACTTCATCACTATTTAAGAATATTTATCACTTGAAAAACTTGCTAAGATATATGTAAAGGAATTGGTGAGAACGTATAAGATTTTACTTTCAATAATCTTTGATCATGATCCAAGGTTCACATCTAAATTCAAGAGAAGACTTCAATATTCTTTGAGTACTGAATAGAATTTTAGTATGACCTGTCACCCCAAAACTAATGACTAATCTGAAATGACTTTTCAAATTCTCAATATAATTTAAATGAGGATGGGATCAACATATACCATTAGTTGAGTTCTCATAAACCAATAGCTTCCACTTAGGTATTTAAATTTCTCTATATGATGCCATATATGTGATGTTATTTAGAGCTAATACTTTTGATTAAGTTGGGGAACAAAAGATACTTGGACATGATCTTTTACAAGATATTATAGAGAAGCTTGAATCCTTCCAACAACACATAACATCTAATTAGAGTTTAAAAAAAATTATTCTAATAACTGTTTAATGGAATTGGAATTTGATGTTGGATAATTTTTTTCCCTTTGAATATCAACTTGGAAGAAAGTCATGTAGATTTAAAATAAGTGAATTCTCAGGCCAAGGTAAATTGGACCATTTGAGATCCTTGATCGCATAAAAGAAGTTTCCTTTCATATTTAACAGCCAATTAAAATATCTCAAGTTTATGATGTGTTCCACATATATCTCATGAGGAACTATATAACCAATCCATCACATATAATGAATCTAGAGTTGGTACAATTGGATAATGAGCTCTCTTCTGAGAAGTATCTGATGAAGATCTTGGACCATAGAGTTAATGTTTTACACAACTAGAAAAATAACCTGGTAAAACTGTTATGGAGGAACCATAAGTATGAAGAGTAAATGTGGGAACCAGGGGAAATAATGAAATTTAAGTACCCTCATCTATTCTCAACTGATAATATGATTTGAAATTTCAGTGATGAAATTTCAAAGCAGAGAAGAATGTAATGACACAGTGATTATTAGTAATATTTGTTTCCTAAGAAAATATGTGTTGTATTATATTATATAAGATTATACACATAAAAATTTAGATAAACCAAAAAAAATTTATATCATTAATAAATATAATCACATTAGTCAGCAAAAAAACCAATTTAAATTCCAAAAATTACACTGGGACAAAAAATAAAAAAAATAGAAAAGCTAAAATGGAAAAAATATGGATTTACCCGTTCTACTAGGATAATAAAACCCATTTAAAATAATATTGAAATGAGTAAATGTATTATTTAACCAATCAAAATCATATAAAATTAAAATATATATCCTTGGAAGGAATTGTAGTGCATAGTGAGTGAAATAATGAAGTAGAATATATAAGAGGTAACGCGACCCTTGGGAATTGTAAACTGATTATTAGAATAGTAATTTAGCCCAAAAATAATAAATAGTGATATAAATGAAATTTATAATGTTTAATTTAATTAAATATAAATATTAAAAATCAAAAAAAATATCATGATTAAAAAACACAAATAAAATATAGGCACATTTTTAATAAACTATATTTAAAAGTATTTCATACAAATCATAAATATTCTATTAAAAATTAATATTACCTATGTTAGATTTTTTTCTAAATTAATATTATTTTTCAAATCATAATTTTGAAAATTTACAAGGGTTATGTTTTGTTGATTTTCTAAAATATATCAATTTTTTGGTGAATAGTAAAAATAAAGTTTTCTTGTAACCTGTATTTCTTAAATCACATCGTTCATGATATAATAATGAACAAATAATTTTTATAGCATGAGGTTGGGACATTGTATATTTAATTTCATAAATGGGTCATTAAAATACAATAAACACAATTTCCAAAACTAAAAATCCCTTTCTGAAATCTAATTTCAAAAGTGATCCCTTAAAATAACATTTTTACTAATTTTCCATCTTTATTTTTAATAGACTAGAGGATATACAATAATAAAGGAGTCTTAATGTCTTAAAACCATTATATTATATTTATATATGATTTATATTTTCATAAATTCACTATTAAGAGGGATGTAATATTTTATTGAAAATTTTATTCTAAAAATAGCTCTCTCTCCAAGTACAAATAACCCTACCCCATCCCCTTGGAAAACCACTCATCCATAAATTTAGAAAGACTAAAATCTACCAAAATACTAACTATCAAGAACCTTATAATACTTATGGATATTTTAGATTAGTTAAACTCCAAACATCAAGAGTGTTTTAGTGTCATATAAATGAAACTACAATGAAGAAAAGTGTAAGTTTCAATAAACTATTCTCTATTTTTCTTCATCTCTTTTTTTTGCCTCTCCTTTCTAAAAAATATTATAAAATTAATTAGCTAGTATTTAGAAATTATATTAATTATTTTAACCAACTATAAGTATCATATTTATGACATATATAAATTTCAAAATTCTCTTTCCTTCTCTTTTGATAATGTTCCATCAATGGTCGATTAATAATCAACAGAGACATTGCTAAGTAAATTATTACAATCAAATTCATGGATGGATATTATGAATTATATAAAATAAATAAATACTTTATTACATATATTCAAATATTATGGAGTTAATTATACTGATGTATAAAATTATTTGAATGAGAATAGTGAAATCAAAACTAAATAAGAGAATTTAAGGAAAACATGATATCAAAAAAATTCATGTTTAACAAAGAGTGTCATAAACTATAATGAAATAATTATAATGGATAAATAGTGGAAAAAAGTAACATAATTATATTTTGTAACTATTTTTTAATATTCCTATGTTTATTATTTAGGGAGCAGAAAAGCGACAAAATAAATCAGGATTTAATTTAAGGGGATTCTCAAACACAATTTATTTCTTTGGGTTATCTTATTTTCTGTAGTATAAATGATAATATTATATCATTAAAATTTACGTTCCATTTTATTTAAGGTATTTACATGTTATTAACTTGTCAATTTTTTTTTAATAATTTTTTTTTCAATGTGATTTCCATTTCCAAAACATCATAATTTACTTCTCTTGAAATGATTCTCATCCACTCAAGAATAATGATGTATTATATTCCTATATTATTTCCCATATTCATATGGAAACCAAAAATTTTATTTATGAATTTATTCTTTTTGAAATCCTTCTGAAACACATTCTCATTGTTGGGTTTATTTTATATCTATGATTTATACACGTTCTATGCGGCATACATGATTATAATCGTTGATGATGGGATGTGTGGGGTTGGAATTATATATCTCTCTAATGAATTTGATAATGTGATGTATCTCATGAGATTATGTGCAATATGTGTGAACTTAATAATATATTTTTTCATAATGATGATGTTATGATTTATGAACATATTTGATGAATGAATAAGATTCTATCATTATTTACAATTATGTGTGGTATGTGACCGCTAAAACATTATGTTTTATTTTATACATATTCCAAATTCCATTAAATTTTAAAATGTTTCCTTCATGGTTATAATTATGATCATTTGATTATGATATGATTATGCTCTCCCATGTACTTTTGACTCATGTCATTTATTCACCCCATGTTATACCTCCCCTTACTGGGCTTTTAGCTCACCCCTTTCATCAATGTATATCCTCAGGTGATTGATTACAGTAAGGAGAACACAAGGGACACTAAGAATATAAGTAATAGGGAATTAAATAATGTTTCATTTTTATTATGTAAAACTATTTTTTTTATATTAATTTACCTAATATACAAATCCTTATGAACCTAGATTGTATCGCTATTATGTTTTTTATCTTAAAAATAATGTAATAGTTATGTAATGAAAAATCCAAGCCTTTATATGAGTCATAGTGTATTTTGAATGCTAGGTTCATAAAACATCATAGAAACTAAAAAATGGAATTTGTAAAAGCATGTATAGGTAGCCACTTACTATTAACCTGATCTGGACCACCAGATGACCTCAGGCGTACATCCCCATATGTTAGAGGCTACCAACTAACAATGTTCATATATAAAGGTACAATGGGGAGGCTATACCCGGTTATCAGAGTAAAACTACAATAGAAATAATATATATATATATATATATCAACCAAATTATTGAAAATGACTAAATTATCTGAGGAAAGTTCCAACAATAAACTAAGTGAAACATAATATAATAGTGGAATGTATGAAAAAAATGTTAGGTAGTCATACAATAAAGGCCCAAAATACTAAAAAATTGTAAAAACCAAAACATGGTATCATGTATAACCCAATATTTACATCCCATACTCAAATCCATCATCCCATGCAGAAATCAAACACCGGTTCCCTATCCTGAACCTATACTAGAAAAAATGTAGTGTCTTCTTGGGTACCCAAGTGCCATGGCGGCCTAAGCAGGGTGGGAGTACAACTAAGTTAACCAACACCAATGATATATAATCAAATAACTAGTCTATATAATAGTGTATTAAGATAATAAATGAAACATAAAATAAATAGGGCCATAAAAGAAACATGTTTCACCTTTAAATATTTATTAATTATCAATTTTTTCATTTATGATATATCATGCAGACCAACCATCCTAACCTACTTTGACTATGCCAAGAGATTATTCCATAACATAAGGGTTCACATACATTTAATCATAAAGCGGTGTTCAATTATCAATTTCATATAACCATGTACTTTGGAGAATCAGTCTATTTAACCACATCATGTCCATAATTTGGTAGCATATAACATCAATATTTCATCCCAAAATTTTCCATATTTAGGATCATAGATCCTTAGTTAAATATCCTAAACTATTAAAAACATTGTTGGGCCTAAATAATCAGTCTATCCCAGCCAAACATGTGGTGGATCCCTCCAATATTCTATTCATACAATGTATTAGTGGGTCTTAGAGCATCAGCCCAGCCCAAACTAGAGGTATGGAGCCTTAGTATAACACCCCACTCATACTATTTACCACATGGATGTTCTTCTTTAATAATTTATCATATTTACCCATTAAGTTCCATAGGTCATATAACCCTTTAATTTACCACACCATGGAACACTTAGGGAAACTACTCTTTTAAACCATTTCAAAGAGACCCTTTAAACATGGGTCTTCCTTTAAAATCCAAATGACGCCCAAGGTCCATATTTCCAACAAAATAATTCAAAATAATCCCTAAGGAATTTTCACCAAAAAAGAAACACAATCTCATTTCAAGTAATAATTTGAAATCTTCCAAGAAAACCCCCTTTTTTCAAGCACTTCAAGGTTAACTCCTCCTTTAAAAACATTAATTTATTTCAAACATCATTTTACTTCATTGAAAACCATAACTAGATCAAAATCCAAAACACTTCTTTTAAGTTATTTCAAAATCCTCAAGGAATTTCACAAAATACAATATATAATCATTTAAATAATCCCTATAACCATTCCCATATACCAAATTAACAGGTTTATCCCATTTAATCTCAAAATTATCACATAGCAACATTTATAATATCATTTCACCATTTTCAAGGGGTTTCGCATACCCCATGGGTGGCCCTATGTCCTGTTTCAGATCATTAATGGACCCAGTGGGGTTTGTTAAGGGTCTCAAACCTAATATAAGGCCCAAATTAATTTTCTCAGTCAAAAGAATTAAACTATAGTAATGATATACATTTTCAAAACAATATAATCTTATAAAAAATAAAGACTATGGGAAAAGTCCTATAGAACAACTACTTCATGATCCTAGAAAACTCCTCATCTAACCACGGAACTTGATCCAAGACCAATTTTTTAACATAGATACATAGAATCTACTAGAAGAAGAGGGTTGTAATGTTTTTAAAGGATAGATTACAACAAAACAATAATCTACCAAAAAATTTAAGGAAAATGAGTCTAAGACTTACCCAGAGCTTAAATTTTCACTAAACGAAATGCCAAAAGCTTAAGAATCAAGGGAGAATTATCCATGGAGGAGGGGAGGGATCCTGGTTCATCACCCTTACTATAAAGAATCTAATGGGGTGAATAATAAAGTGATAAAGAAATAATATTGTGAGAGAAAATGATTAAAACCCATTATTTAATGAGGTGCACAATTTGGCCACATTATTGTCCAAACCATGTGCCAACCATGGGTTTTCCTCTATCCAAATGGAAAATGGACCCCAAATTTTTTCCGGACAATCACATGGTATAGAAAACCATGTGATTTCTGTTCATTCACCATTATCTATGGATATCTCATGCCACATAGTATCCTAGGACACCCTGCATAGTTTCTCCAACTGAGCACCCTCTTCTATAAGATGAAAGATTATGGTGTACAATTATTATTACCAATGCGCCAACCATTATCTCAGTAAATATTGTACTATTTTTATTATGTTTCATGTACTAAACCCCTAGAAAACCCCAAAACCTATCATACTCCCCATAAACATTCTATAAACCAATAATTCAATTTGGGATGTACCTTATCTCAAAGTAGTGATATTACAACCTCCCCACCTTATATCACATCATCCTCGAGTAGAATTCCCCAGCATCACTAAGAATCCAAGAAAAATAGTTAGACAACTGACCTCCATTATAAACATTCATCTTCTAATATTATTCCTAAACATCGCCATTGCGTCACAACACTTGAACAAAATAAATTGGCCCACCCTGAATAATCTTCCCCCTATGTGATCCTCAACATGAACCCAATGCTCCTAAAATAACACATCAACCTCAACTTAACATCACTAAAACCAACCATATAGACCACATGAGAGAACTAGGGAAAGAAAACTGAAAATATTCCATAAGAAAGCATCAACAGATCACAAAACAACCATGGGAGATCTTATCAGTACACATTTGATCCAATTCACCCCACAACAATCAGACATCAGAACACTTTTTCCATTAATCGAAGTAATGTCCAATTTTACAACCACATACCCTGACCAATATCAATTCACAACTCAATTCCCAATTTAATCATTCCATATATGAACATCCAAAACACCACCAAAGCACAAACCTCATCTCAAGGTACTAAACTAGTCAAAACATGATCCAATGTTCATTATCAAAACCAATACTCCAAGAGAAATCTTACCCGATCCCATCCAACCCTCATCACTTATCACACCATCAACAGACCACTCTCCTTATATGTTACTTACCACTATGTAATTTATCTCACCATCCTTAACTTCCAATGTTTAAGACATACACCATTATATAGGACTATTGGCACCTCAAACTCAAGCTTTAGAAACACTCCCAATTAATTTCTAAACCCATCGCAACAAAAAATACACAAGAACAGTAGCAAACATTACCCTCTATCTTTAACATTAAAACCACCTAAATGGACACACATTTATCATCCATACATTAACTAAAGAAAACTTGGTTCTTCCTCAAAATATGTTTCAATTTCCTAAAAATATTTATAATTTTAAAAACACCCACTGATGGTGGATTACAACCCACTACCTCTATTCCCTTTACCATACAGTTTCGAACAATCATTGATTGACTCATCCTAAAATGCCCATCTCACACCGTTAGCACATTACCCTTTCTATTGGTCATAGATCCTTTCTAATTAAGTAATACCACAATTTTTTTGCGGAACCCACTAGATTCAATCCATGAATTATGGTGAAATACCACTATCAAGGCCTATACTTGTACCCCAACCATCATCATTCTCTATAAAACCCTCTAACACATCTTGAAAACAAACAACCCTGATCACTTGAGAATTACATTTATCCTGAATCCAGTTATATTTTTGGTCAAAAAACACATACAAGGAATACCTAGAATCCCCATGGAATCTAGAAACATACCCCATTGGTTCCTTATTGGCATCCTGATTCAACCACATCTAATACACGGTCTTCTCCACACATCTTTGGATACCTTTTCAATCCCCACCTTAGGTGTCTCATTTCCACCACTACCCTTACACAAATCCATCTAACAGGGTCCAAATTATAATTATACCAAACCTAAAAAGTGTAAATGGCCACCCTATTCTCAATTGATCAATATAGAAATGCATAAAACCTCACCTGACCCAATATTCGAAGAAAAACATCTAAGGAATTCAGAAACACTTGGTCCATCATGAGGACCCTTTTTAAAACTGGAGACTGTGCACCTCCAACAATGATTCCTTCCTCACAATGCTCCATGGTCACACTCTCTAATAGGTTATCCATTAGACCGGGAGAAAAATATATAAGTAGTGATATGTATATATGATTATCTCTTAGTATACCTAAGAAAATGTAAAGATATTGGGTATGAACGTATCGAGTCTGAAAGTAAACTAAGATGTCATTGATGAATACTAGTACAACTAATTCAAAAAGGATTTCACCTACCAATATGGGGATACCTTAACTTGTTGAAGATACTATATTCCCTTACTGATAGCATCTCATCAGTACTCAAGCACCACCACACACGTTGGATTGCCAAAACAACTCTCTACCACCTCACAACTTAATGCCAAGAAGCTATTACCCAACATTACCTTTGGAAATCACATGTCCACACAACTCATGTTCTCAAAACACAACATTGTAAATTCAAAATAGAACCACAATGATTATTCACACTAATATAAACCCAAATGGTATCCCACATAACAAGTGCTTCCCACTTTTTTTCCATGAAGAACGATATGTTATTTCTATCGATGAACCTGTTTGTATAACCCAAATGGAATCATACATCGGTGGAACATTTAAAAATGCTCAGTCCTCATTAGAACCCTCATACTCATACAGTTTCCTATGACCATTCACTAAATTTGGCTCGATATCCTATAGGATGTACCTCACTAAACTAGTCCCAAATGCCTACTTGCAAAACTAACCATGCCTCCTAGTCTATCACCCTCATTTGAATCATGAAATTATCAAAATCCCAATCAAAAAACCCAACCCTTTGTTAAACAAATACCAACCACATGACCACCCCTCACCCCATGTTTTATTTTCATATCAAATGTGTTTATCAATGTAAGGTCACCCTTATCATGTACGCCCATATTGAACCCTGAATCCTTAATCATTTTCAACAAAGATAAGTAATACAACTAACAACCCTACTTCTTCCGAAACTGAACTTATAACCAACCACCTACACTCTGGTTCTTATCTAATAATAAAACCTAGGAATAAACATGAACTTTACCAAAACATTATGGCACATACCGTCATTGATTTCACCTCTGAGGCACCTTCCCATGCTTCAAATTCCTAGTCACCTGAAACACTATTCTGAATTCCCTTAATGTTAACCTTGATTTCCAAACACCACTATCATATAACCACAAATCAAATTGAATCTCTAAAACCATTTAATTTTTCACTTATAACACTAGGACAAACCCATTCTAAAAATCACTCAATGTCCGCCACTATCAAGGTCGAAAACATCCACCCATGACACATGTACCCAAAAGAATTGAAAAACTGAACAACCTCTCTTATAGGTCATCATCAAAGATCAAATGATATCAACTCCCGAAATTGGAGTAATATCTAGTAAAAGACACTAAATCTTCTTCTAATCCATACACATCAACCCTCAATAAGTCTTTTCTCACAGGCGACACCCTTGCCCCCATTCCAAAACACACATCATCTAACACACCAAGTGTATAAGGAACCGACCATAAAAAATTACATAATATTGAATTAAATGAATAATTAACATTGGGTATCTTTTCTGGTTTTGAGTTTTATTGAATTAGGCCATAAATATTATATATCAACTTGAAAATTAAATGTAGACACTACAACTCAGCATCCATTTTTTATTAAAATAAAAACTCTTAAAAAGAAACATATCTAGTTCCATGTTTTAGACAACATGATTTTTCCTTGATCCCATAATTGACCCTATTCATCTTTAAGTCCTATGGAAAACATTTCAAAAACATCATATGAGCATAAAAATATTAATAAAGGTTATAAAATAAGGAAAGAAAACATTATCCCATAAATAAATACAATTCAATGAAACCATACTTTTCAAACATAACGTACCTTATGAAATCATAATATTTATGAATAACACCCAGAAATCATAAATCATAAAGGTATATTGTGGCATATAAAATATACTTAAATTGTAGTTATGACAGATACATAAATAGTTACATTTGAATACCCATCATAGTATATTCCCTAAATCTCTTATGAGAAATATTAACGTTTACCTCCGTCATGTTACCCAATGCATTGTAGAGCTATCTCGGGCTCACCACCCTTGGTTTATCAAGAAAACAACCATATGTGTAAAAAATTCCCAATAACCATAACATATTAATTACATGTAAAAAAAGAATAAAGAAAAATATCATTTATACATTGCAATCACAATATATCATTTCAAGATATTTACATAATCAATGCTTTATCAAACCATTTTCAAAACCATTTAGAGCATTTAGTAATGTGATTTTTGAATCAGTGTCACATACCAATTTAAAGATTTTGAAAGAAATTTTAATTTACAAAAATTCATATCTATATAAATAAATCCATAAAACCATTTTTTAAACATGGACATTAATGAAAAATATTTATATGAATAAATCTTTAAAAAATTTAAAATAATATTTTAGTTAAAGTGTTCCTAACCAAATGAGAGATATTTGAATACAAATAATTGAGGAATAAAATTAATCAAAACATTATAATATCATTAAAATAAATGGATTATTGATAGAATATTCCAAAGGACTGTATTAACACCATATAAAAGTGAATTGGTGTATAACAACAATGAAGTCTCAATGGAATGTAAATTGCGACAAAATCCATTATAAAAACCGTATCCTTAGATTAAGGATAAATCAATTACATAATAATGTGTGAAAAATATAAATACACTAAATATGATTTGATATTTAGTGTAAATAAAGAATAGGAAATTCACATATGTTATTTTTTTAAAAAAAGCAATGAATTGGATGTTTAACTCAATAAATGGAAATTGAGTTAAGATTATCCTTATTAAATTCATATCAATGACATGAGAATTTATCAATGGAGTGATTATGTGTATCAAAAGTATATCCACATAAAGGGGAGTATAAATTTCAGCATAAATAAATAAATAGAGATTCTACACATAATCATAGCATGACATAATTATGAATTAGAAGATTAACCCAAGGAATGGAAATTGGGTTAAAAAGTTCCCTTACCGATTTGGTAGCATACAAAACATACACCACATGAAATAAATATCATACAATGAAGATGTAAATAACCATAAATTAAAGTATATTACACAAATAATACAATCATGGGTAGTACATACACTACACAAAATGAAATGGTGTAAAATATAACACGAATCTCATGAAAAAAATGAGATGAAAACCCCTTACCACGTTGTAATCAATCAAGTAGTATGAAAAAATGTTAATAACCACCAAATGAATCACATAATACCATGAATATAAATAGAATCATGATAATATATATCAAATGGTAGTACACAATATACCACATGCAATAAATAATTGGTGAAGAATTGAAATCTCACGGAATTAAAAGTGAGATAAGAAACCCCTTACCTTGTGTCCGACTTGACTCGATCGATCTTTAATATCATATATAATAAAATAATGTAAATTTATAATTTATTAAGAACATTTTTCAATTTTATTATTTCTTTTATATCAATTATTACCTTTCTATTACAATTAGTTAATTATTTGAGTTCATATCAGACATTTTGTCGATGTTCGAAACTTGAGTTAAAAATGAACTTGTTATAATTATAAATTGTCCATGTGGTCAAAATTACTTTATCCCCAGAATTATATTAATTATTTAGATATCATATATATCATATAAATTATATATATATATATGTATTTATTATATTACATAACATTTTGAGATAAGAAATGAAATGCACCTTTCATGAAGATGGTAAGGCGTACGTACACATGAACACTACTTTAATTTCTATTTCATATTTAATTAAATGAAAATGTAATGAAAAATAGTTATATTATAATTCCAGTATAATATAATATATAATTTAATTATCTCAATCCTTTATATGTTCCACATATGACATGAACGAGTCATATCACTTTGAGGGGGCGGTAGTCCACACTTCCTCAAATAAAATTATCGCATTTACCCATATTGGAAACCATAAAGATATGATATAAACGGTAAATACAGAAACATAGAAACAATATAAATATAATATATATCACATATAAATACATTTTCATCATATTTTCCACCATGATAGGTGGTACAAGATAATTGAACAATCATCATTTCGTGAGGCAGTAGTTCGCCGTCCACCAAAACAGTATGGTCTTTACCCATTAGATGAAAGTGTGTGTAAGTGTAGTTATAATAATTCACATAAAAGAAACCTAGTATATTTATTATACTGGTATTATTGTAAAATAATGGAATAAAAATAGTTTAGGGTGTTGGAGAAGTAAAATAAAATAAAAGAACTTAAAGAAGATGTTACCTTTATTCAGGTATCTCCCTTTGGTTTGAACCAAAAGGTTTAATTAAATTGACTTCTACTAAGGGAAGGATTCTAGGAGGAGGAGAGGGATGCATGGAACTTAATTAGAAAGATTTTGGACAAGCCAAGGGGCTTGAAAAGTGTGATTAATCGGTTATAATTGATGCGATTTTTATAAGGGGGAGGAGGGGCTCTTTTGGAATGTTAATAATATTATTTTATTATATAATTATTTTCTGTTTCTAAAGGTCCAAAACTTATCAAAGTATAATATAAGATAACAAATGTTCGAAATAAAATCATCCAATAAAAATTGGATATGTTTTTGATATTGTTCTAATCTTTATAATCTTATTTATTTAAATCATTCATTAATGAGGTAAACACTGCATCATTATTGTGTCATAAATATTTTTATTTATTTGATGTCTAAAACTTATAAAAAGAATATCATAATGTATGGAATATTTTTAGATTTAAAATTAATTTTTATAGTTGAAGAGATAACTTATATAACCCCATTTTAGAATTTATTTACTAAAAGATATATCTCTAAGTCAATTTTGACTTTACATTAAATTAATTAATATAAAGTGTCATTATCACTCCCAAGTGGCTCCATGGGGTCCCAAAATTGACCGAAAGATGCCCATGGTTAGACATATATCAAAAAATAGTATTAGGACACATGTTAGGTTAAGTTAATAATATTATAATATTATTTGTTTACCCTTATTAACCAGATTTACCCTTTAACCATGGTAAATAAAATATTTACTGAGATAAATATTTAAATGTATACAAATAAAAGTTACATATTTACACAATTTCGACCTCCTAATTCGAAACATGGAATCCATTTTTTCAAATTCAAAACATAGAAGTGGTAGAAATTAATTGAAAATTAATTCCCATTGTCATAACAAAAAGCGTGTTTTTAAGAAATAATAACTATCCAAATATTGACCCTTATTTATGTCCAATTTCAAAGTGAAATTACTTCCAATGACCAGAATTTTATTAAATTTTAAAAACATAATATAATTATACTATAAAAACAATTAAAAATATAACTTAACCTTATACATATATTAGATTAAAAGGGAGTTTTGAATTAAAATACAATATTTTTCACTATTCATAAAAAAGAATTTTATCGGAAATATACCAAAACATTATCCAAAGTAAATTTTGATGTCCTGATTCTAAAGAAAAATGTTATTTTGTCAAATAAAATATATAAAAGTGAAAAAAAATTTATTTAAATAGGGTTCTCCAACAAAAGGCAGTAAATAAACATTTTAATGAATATTAGAGTATTTATGCTTAAAATCTGTTTTTTTTCTTATTTTAGGCCTTTAAATTTTATTTGATAAATGTTAAAACATTTAACAAACATGTATATTCATATTATATTTAGTTATGTCTATTCTTGAAAATAAATAAACTAGGTGTTAAATACCATTTAAAATAATATTATATTATTATTTTTCAGTATGACCCAACGTTGTTTGCAACGTAATATTTAAAAGAAACCCGTTGTTGCATATCAGGTATTCCATAGAACATAGAATCCCATTTAAAGTAAAATTAATCTTTAATTCAGAAATTTTAATAAATATTAAAATGTTATATTCTTTATTTACCTAGGATGTTACATTGTTCCCCCCTTTTAGGAATTACGTCCTTTCAATTTTGAAATTGGGCTTGGAAACTTCATTGAAAGTACCACATCAGAAAAAGAGTAAATAAAAATATCACTTTAAAAGCAAGAAATATAAATAAAAAGGTCACCCGATATAGACCATGCTAGGATTCCATGTTGGAAAAAATGGATATAAAAGAGAAAAAAACCATCAGGGTTTGATGGAGAGTGGTAGAAAACATGTTTAGGAGAAAGTTAACCACCATAAAATCAAAAAATTGGGATGGGTTAAATGGTCTTTAATTCCAAAGTAGGAAAAGTTAACAGAGGATGTTTTTGTTTTAAGTTTCTTTTCAGAAAGTTGAAGAATTTATTTAAGTTCTTGAAAAATAACATAAGGAAACATACTTACTTTTCGTGTAGACTTTCATCCTTTACTAGATTTCTACCACAAACTTATCTTTTCTCCAAATGACGAGTATTCAAAATGACTTGTTCACATTGAAAGTGCTATAATAAACTTCTATAGAATCACATAATCCAAAAAAGATGAACTATATTTTTCCCATGTCTTTAGAAATTAACTAAAACCAAAATTGTTATTACAAGATTAGATAATCCCCAAAAAGGATAATATTTTAGAAAAATAAAAACTACTCTTAATCTTCAAAATTTGTCAAACAATACCCAAAGTTCAAAAAAGACCATTCAATAAACAACTGTCCATAAAATTATTCAATGTAATCCAAACTAAGATTGAAACCCAAATCTCAGAAGGATTTAATCACATAGTCTTCTAAGATAAATCTTAACATTTATCTTCAAATAAAATCAGTTACTCTTAAAGTCTCATACTGAAAAATAATTAACTTAATCACATATTCTCCATGATAGATTAATCATTTACATAAATAAACCAAATCATCATTTGTCTAAAATAAAAACATAGATTATTCCAAAATAAAATTTCAACCATTACTCTACAAATGAGATCCCATAGTATTCTATTTCCCTTAAGCATATAATGTTTTCAAAAGAGAAAACATCTTTTAAAATAAAATTTATCACTTAATCACCAAATCATTTTCTTATATTAAGGATATACATTTGATAAAACAAAATATCCCAATAAAAACATATTATATGATCCATAAAATCTTTTAACTTAAAAGAATAATTCATAATAACCAGGGACTTCATGTAGGATAGTGATAGGTGATGCACCATTATCACCCTTCAGTTGTGGTATTTATTCCTACAACTTTTCCAGAAGCATCAGGTTGCCACCAATCTTATGAGTTGTTCTTTTTATAAAACTCAAAAATAACCCTAACACGTTTTGACCTCAAAGGTTTTCTTATACCTTTCATTTTCATCCCAATAAATTAATACCTCAACATATTATATTTTTTCATTTTTTTCACCTTCATATGATAAAATTAAACTATTCCTAATAGAAATAACATCATACATTGATCATGGTGTCCATATGGTTTCATCATCATTTTGTTAACATAGGTAGAAGGTCCATGCATTGCAACAATGATTTAGAGATCCTTAAAAATCATTTAATTCCTTAATCCAAATAAACCATGAACAACTTGGGTCATATGGGGGTTCGTAGAAAAAACATTTTGGAAAATAATCATGTATGTCATATAATTTCAAAACATATGATAAAAGATGATTTTTATAAAATAGTCAGACTTAATTTGAGTTGAATATTTCTATCAATGTCCCATTTAAAATACCATAAGTATGTTCTGAGAGACTATATTGTAAAAGAAAATATAAATATGATACGCAAGGGTCTCCTTCTTTAGCACCTTTTTCAAAATAATAATATGCTTCAAAATCTTATGATAAGGTAAAATATTTGAAAATGCCTTGATAATATTTAACATTCTGGAAAGTATGATAATATTAAGAAAATAGGATTTGATTAAATACAACCCATGATCCATGATGATATCAAGGTATAATGGAGGTGTTTGATATCTCAAAAAAATTCTAGCAAGTGATTTGTATGTTAGAAAACGTTTCACAATCATCCGAACATGACTTTGTAATAATTATTGCAAGCATGTCATTAGGAAGAGATAGGAATGTCGTTTGAGATCCTCCTACTTCAATTTGTAACAAAATTTCCTTGATCTAAAAAATTTATAAAATAAGGATTTAATAGAAATAATATACATAAGGACTAACCATGTTTTTAATAAAAACTCATAATCCCTAAAGTTGTCTAAACTGACCTCTGATACCATCTATAAGGACCTGACCATAAAAAATTTCATCATCTTGAATTAAATGAATAATTTACATTTAAGATATTTTTAGGTTTAGAGTTTTAGAGAATTAGTCCATAACTATTACATATCAACATGAAAATTACACGTAGACACTACTACTCAGTATCCATTTATTTCATAAAATAAAAACACTTAAAAAGAAACATTTCTAGATTAAATTTTTAGACAACATGAATTTTCCTTGATCTCATCCTTGACCCTATTCATCTTTAAGTCCTATGGAAAGCATTTCAAAAACTCAGGATGAGCATAAAAATATTAGTAAGGGTTATAAAATAAGGAAATAAAAAATAATCCCATCAATAAATACAATTAAATGAAACCATACTTTTCAATCATAACATACCTTATGAAGTCATAATATTTATGAATAACACACAAAAATCATAAATCATAAAGGTAAATTGTGGTATACAAAACATAATTACATTGTATCTATCAATGATTCATAGGGAGTTACATGAGAATACCCAAAATATCATATTCCCTAAATATATTAGGATAAACATTAAAATTTACCTCCGTCATGTTACCAAATGCATTGGAGAGCTATCTCGGGATCACCCACCCAAGGTTTATCATGGAAACAGCTGTATACGTAAAAAATGCCCAATAACCATAACATATTCATTACAAATAAAACAAGAATAAATGAAAGATAAAATTTCCACATTATAGTCACAATATATCATTCCAAGATATTGACATAATCAATTCTTTATCAAACCATTTTCAAAACCATTTAAAAAATTTAATAAAGTGATTTTTGAATAAAAGTGCCCCATACCACATTAAATCTTTTGAATGAAATTTTAATTTCAAAACATTCATTTCCATATAAATAAATCCTTAAAACCATTTTTAAAACATATAAATTAATGAAACATATTTAAAAGAATAAATCCTTAAAACATTAAAAATAATATTTTAGTTAAATAGTTCTTAACCAAATGAGAGACAGTTGAATAAAAATAATTGAGGAATAAAATTAATCAAAACTTTATAATATCAGTAAAATAAAGTGATTCATGATATAATATTTCAAAGGATATTATTAACACCATATAAAAGTAAATTGGTGCATAACAACAATGAAGTCTCAATGGAATGTAAATTGAGACGAAATCCCTTATAAAAGATATATCCTTAGATTAAGGATAAATCAATTACATAATAATCTGCGAAAAATATAAATACACTAAAAATGATTGGATATTTAGTGTAAATCAATCATAGGACATTCAAACATGTTATTTTTAAAAAAACCAATGACTTGGATGTTTAACTCAATGAATGGAAATTGAGTTAAAATTACCCTTATCAAGCTCATATCAATGACATGAGAATTTACCAATGGAGTGATTATATGTATCAAAAGTATGTCCACAAAAGGGGTGTGAATATTAAAAAATAAATAAATAAATAGTGATTCCACACATAATCATATCATGATATAATTAAGAATTATAATATTAACCAAAGGAATTGAAATTGGGTTAAAAAGTTCCCTTACCGATTTGTTAACTTACTAAACATACAAGAAATTAAAGAAATATCATAAAATTAAGATGTAAATACCAATAAATTAAACTATATTATACAAATAACATAATCATGGGATGTACATACACCACAAAAAAGGAAATATTGGAAAATATAGCATGAGTCTCACGAGAATAAAAAGTGAGATGAAAACCCCTTACCACGTTGTAATCAATCAAGTCATATGACCAAAAGTTAACAAACACCTAATTAATCACAATATACGATGAATATAAATATAATCATGATAATATATATCAAATGGTAGTACAAAATACACCACATGAAATAAATAAGTGCTGAACAATGGAAATCTAACAGAATTAAAAGTGAGATAAGAAACCCCTTAACTCGTGTCCGACTTGACTCGATAATTATTTAATATCCTAAATGATAAAATAAAGTTAATTTATACTTTATTAAGAACCTTTTTCAATTTTATTATTCCTTTTATATTAATTTTTACCTTTCTATGACAATTAGTTAATTATTTGATTTCATATTGGACATTTTGTCGATGTTCAGAACTTGAGATAAAAATGAACTTGTTAAAATTATAAATTGTCCATGTGGTAGAAATTACATTATATACATAATGAGATTCATGATTTAGATATCATATATATCATATATATTTAGTATATATATGTATATATAATAGTACATAACATTTGGAGATAAGAAATGAAATGCACAGTTCATGAAGACAGTAAGCCGTATGTACGCATAAACGCTACTTTAATTTCTATTTCATATTTAATGGAGTGAAAATGTAAGTATAAATAGATATATTATAATTATAATATAATATCATATATAATTTAATTATCTATATCCTTTATATGTTCCGTATATGGAATGAAAGACTCATATCACTTTGAGGGGGTGGTAGTCCACACTTCCTCAAATGAAATTATCGCATTTACCCATTATGGAAACCATAAAGGTATGATATAAATATAAAATAAAGAAACATAAAAACAATATAAATATAATATATATCACATATAAATACATTTTCATCATAATGGACACCATTAGAGGTGGTAGGAGATAATTGAATAATCATTGTTTTGTGTGGCCGTAGTTCGCCGTCCAAAGAAACAGTATGTTCTTTACCCATTAGATGAAGGTGTGTGAAAGTTTAGTTAGAATAATTCTCATAAAAACAACCTAGTATAATTTTTATACTGGTGTTGTTAATAAGTAAATTATTAAAAAGAGTTTAAGGGGTTGGATAAGTAAAATAATACAAAATAACTTAACAGAAGACGTTACCTTTAAATCGGGTATCTCCCCTTGGTTTGAACCAAAAGGTTTAATTGAATTGACTTATGACTAAAGGAAGGATTCTATGAGGAGGATAGGGATGTAGGGAGATTAATTGGGAATATTTTTGATGAGCCAAATGGCTTTAGAAGTGCTAGGGATGGGTTAGAAGTGAGGGATTTTTATAAGGGGGAGGAGGGACTCTTTAAGAATGTTTAAAAATATTTTTTTTATATAATGATTTTCGGTTTATAATGGTCCAAAACATATTAAGGTCAAATATAATATGACTCATGTTATAAATAAAGTCATAAAATAATAATTGGATAGGTTTTTTCTATTTTTTAATATTTACAATCTTATTTATTTAAATCATTCATTAATGAGGTAAACATTGCATCAATATTGTGTCATAAATATTTTTATTTATTTGATGTCTAAAAATTATAAAAAAATTTCATGATGTAGGAAATTATTTTAGCATTAAAATTAATATTTATAGTCGAATATATAACTTATATAACACCATGTAAGAATTTACTTAGTGAAAGAAATACGTTTAAGTCATTTTTCTCTTTACTTTAAAATAATTAATATAAAGTGTCATTATTACTCCCAAGTGTATCCATGGGGTCCCAAAATAGACCCAAAGATGACCATGGTCATATATTTTTCAAAAAATAGTATTATGACACATTTTACGGTAATTTAATATTATTATAATATTATTTGTTTACCCTTATTTACCAGATTTACCCATTAATCATGGAAAATAAAATATTTACTGAGGTAAATATTTAAAATGTATAAAAATAAAAGTTACCTATTTACACAATTTGGACCTCATGATTCCAAATATAGAATATTTATTTTTTTAAATTCAAAACACAAAATTGGAAAAAATTAATTTAAAATTAATTTCCATTGTCAAAATAAAATGCACGTTTTTAAGAAATAATTACTATCAAAAGATTGACACTTATTTATGTCCAATTTAAAAGTGAAATTGCCTCAAATGACCAACATTGTATTAAATAGTAAAAAATAATATAATTCCACTTTATAACCAAGTAAAAATATAATCTATCCTTATAAATAAATTATATTAAAAGGCAGTTTTGAATTAAAATATTGTATTTTTTTTACTATTCACAAATTATAATGAACTTTATCAAAAAAATACCAAAATTTTTTCCAAAGTAAATTTTGATATCCCGATTCTAAATAAGAAAATTATTTTGTCAAATAAAACATATAAAAGTGACCAAAACAAGATTTAAAGTGGTTTTTCCATCAAAAGGCTATAATCAACCTTTTAATGAATATTAGAGTATTTATGCTTAAAATCAGATTCTTTTTATTTTAAGCCTCCAAAATTTATTGGATAAATGTAAAAACATTTAACAAACATGTATATTCATATTTTAGTTAGTTATGTACCTTACCTCCAATACCACAACTAGGCGTCAACTACCATTTAAAATAATATTATATTATTATTTTTTAGTATGATCCAACGTTGTGTGCAATGTAAGATTTCAAAGAAACCTATTGTTGTGTATCAGGTATTCCATCTAACATAGAACCCCCTTTCAAGTAAAATTAACATTTAATTCAAAAAATTTAATAAGTATGAAAATTTTATATTCTTTATTTACCTGGGATGTTACAGAGTGACCATTTACTATAGGACCCACACTAAAGATACTCACATAAAAACATAAAAATTACTAGAAAAAAACAAACTCTAGGTTCCATAAAACAAATTTCAAGGCCTCAAACCACAAGAGTTACCAAATTCATATTACCATAAAACAACTCAAATCCTGAATATCATAGCCTAAATTAAGGAAAAACACGGAACACCCCTCTATCCACATATCAAAACTCATGAAGGCCTCATGAACCATAACCAAGGTCTCAAAGTAGGGTACTCTCACTAACCAAACAACCCATACATAGGGTTTGATAAATAAACAAGGGATGCCAATATTAAGTGTACCTACAGGTTCCATAATTACAAATTCTTTTTTAATTTACCATACCATTTAAAAACCCAAGAATTTGAATTTTGAAACATCCAATTTACCCATCAATTTAAAAATAAAAGTTTTAATCAAATTAATTTTTTTAAAACATATTTATTAATAATAATTTCAAATAATGATCAACAGTAATAAATCATAGAAAAAATGTACACTACCAGTGTATAGACCCCAGGAACAATCAATCACAGGAAACATATGGATGACCTATGAATCCTATGTTCCCAACATGATGGATGAACTTAAAAACCCTCCCTTTACATATTAGGACAAGAGATTTAAAATCATAAACCAATTACAACACATCCAAGTGGACCTCTTGAGGTGAAAATACAAATAAATTATAAATGAAAAAATAGAACATTAATTCCCATCCTTGGAAACATGGAATTTTCCTTATTGGTGGGGTTACAGGAACCCAAGAATGAGGGAATTACCAATCCTAAAAAAAATAATAGTCTCATATCTACCATGACCTGAATAGTAAGACAAAAAAACAGCTCTGATACCACTTTTTAATGTCATGGCGTAGTAGCCACTAACCAGTTCCCCAATCTAAACTGAATAATGAACTCAAGCACACCCCCCACACACCATAGGTTGTCAAATAACAGCATAAGACTATAAAGGTATAATGGAGATACTATACCCACTATTTAGAGTAAATAATAGTATAAATAATAACAATAGATATATCGAACAAATTAAATAGCACAATATAATGACTTGATGAAAGTGCCAATAATAAACCATGTGAAACATAATATACCCACGAAATGTATAAAATATTTGTCAACCAATCATATAGTAATGGCCCAAAATACTAAAACTATGTAAAAAACTAAACAGAGTCTTGATTCTAACCCATTTCTAAGATCCCATGCTCCAACCCATCATCACATGCATAGACTAAACACCAGGTCCCTATAATAAACCAATAATAAAAAAGCAGGATCTTCTATTGTACCCAAGTTCAATAGAGGCCTGAGTAGGGCATGAGTACAACTTAGTAGGACACTACCAATGGTTTCTAAAGAAATAAACAATATTTACAAAAGTGTATTCAAATAATCAAGGTGGTGTAAATAAATAGGTCTATAAATTAAATTTTTTTCACATTTATAAATTTATCAATCAACCATTTTTTCCACTATGCTCTATCATGCTAACCAACCAACCTACATGATCTCACCATACCGATAGCCTAATCCATAACATAAGGGGTCAAATAATTTTAATCACAATGTAGAGTTCACTCATAAATTAAATCTAACTATGAACCGTGAAACATGAGTCCAAGTAACAACATCATGTCCATAATTTGGAAGTATAGATCATCAATCTGACATCCTAAAACATGAAATATATAAGAGAATAGAGTCTTAGTCCAACGTCCAAAACCAGGAAAAACATTGGTGGGGCATAGATCATTAGTCCAGACTAACCCAAAATGTGGAGCCTCATTATAATATTATATTCATACAATTTATTAGTGGGACTTGGAGCACTGGTTTAGCATGACCCAAAATTATGGATCCTCACTCTAACACCCTACTCAGACAATTTACCACATGGACATGCTTCTTTAATCATTTATCACATTTAACCACTATGTGTCGTAGCTTATGTAACCCTTCAATTTTCCACACCATGGATAAATTAGACCAAATAAAATTTTGAAAAATATCAAATATACCTTTTAAAAATGGGTCTTCCTTTTAAATCCAATCATGACCTAGTGCCAACATTTACAACAAAAACATTCAAAAGAAACCCTAGGGAATTTTCACCAAAAGGAACCAAAACCTCATTTCAATTCATTATTTTAAATATATTAAGAAAACCACAATTTTCAAAGACTTTTAGATCAAATAATCCATTCAATTAATTACCCACTTTCAAACATAATTTTATTTCATTGAAAACCATTTCCGAATCAAAATTGAAAACACTTCTTTTAAAATATTTCAAAAGCCTCTAAGGATCTCATAAAATACAACTTATAATCATTTCAATTATCTATATAACCATGAAAATATGCCAAATTAACAATTTTATCACATTAACTCACAATATTATCCAATTTTATGTTTATAATCTCCTTTCACCATTTTAGAGGGGTTTGGAATACCCCATGGGTAGCCCTAGGTTCGGTTTCCGATCATCAACGAACCCAATTAGGTCAGTCAAGGATATCACACCTCAATATAAGGACAAAATTAAATTACTTATTCAAGGGAATCAAAACTCCAAAATTTAGTATATGGGAAGAACCACATAAACATATAAAAAATGAACACTATATGGAAATGATTTTTGACTGCCCACCTCATGCTCGTAGACAACCGCTTGTCCAAAATTATCCCTTAATCCATGCCCAAATAGACTTTAACATAAGAACATATAATTTTATAGAAAAAGAGGGTTTCCAAGATTCATAAGGACATAAAACACCCAATAAATCCTCTTCCATAAAATGGAAGGAAACATAGTCAATGTCTTAACCCGATCTTCGATTCACACTAAACGACACTCCGAATGATTAATAATCGAGGGAGAATCATCCATGGAGGAGCGGATGGATATTGGTTAATCTCAATTTATATAGGGGGTTGAATGGTGTGAAAAATATAGTGATAAATAAATAATATTGGGAGAAAAATTGAAAAAACTCACTCTTTAATGAGGTTCATAGTTTGGATGCATAGTTTTCCAAACTGTGCATCAACCACGCGGTTCCCTCTATCCATGAGGAAACTAATTCGTATTGTTTACCTATCCACCCACACGGTTTGAAAAACCATACGGTGGTTATGAATTCACCACTATATGATGGGATCTTGAGCCACTCGGTCTCCTAGGACACCCCAAATGGTTTCTCTAACCATGCACCCCCTTCTGCACGCCACATAGTTATGCTGCACAGTTACTACTAACCATGCACTAATTGTTATCTCCACAAAAATTGGACTATTTTACTTATTTTCTATGTCCTAAACCCCTATATCACCCCGGAGATAAATCTTAATTTTTAGAAACATTCCATAAATCAATAAGTCAATCTGGGATGTACCTTATCTATGGGTCATGATCTTACAACATCCTTACTTTTTTCCATTAGTGAGATGATAAATCCATTTGATCTCCTAAAAATTTATAGTATAACATGGAGTATACATGGAATAAAGGGTTGAGAAAGAATTCCTATTAAGGGAATAATAATGATAAAGAAACACAACATTTGAGTTAAATGCAAAACATGATAGCATAAAAGAGAAAGAGATTATGAATAATCACATGAGAGAATAACATAATGAACATGCTATTATAAGATCATAGAAACATAGGAAATGTGGAAGAAAAATATTACATGACATAAAAATTAGTCATTGTTAAATTACAAAAACAATGTGACATGGAGGAAAAATTCCCAAAATGGATTAGGTTTACTCCCTAATCTATGAAGTCTCATGAGAATAAAACATTACCCAATGCATTGAAGAATTATATGGGTACCAAAATAATATATTACTCATGATCTCTATGGCCCACATAAATAAATTAAATCATAATTAATAACATAATAATTAACCATGGAAATAAAATTGGTTGCATAATCATTCCTGATATCATAATCAATAAAAATTTCACAACGATGGTATTTGAGAAATGAAAATAAGGAATGTATTTTCCCATAAAAGGACGGGATATTAAGTTATATATATATTTTATTGATATATAAACATAATTTATAAGTATTAAATTATATTATAGGTTACTGTCTATGATGAATAGAAATAATTTTAAAATTATTAAAATACTTTTTGAAGAAAATAACCATTCCACATTGAAAATCACTTTTGAAAAACTATGAATTTACCAAATATTATAGAATCTTTTTTATTTAAATCGAACCATTTAAATTTATAAAGGAATATTCAATGAAATAATGGTCAAGATGGTGAATAATTATATTCATGCTATATAAGTTAAAAATCCTTTATTTTCACACTATTGTAAAAAGGTTTAAAAGGCCATAATTTAGAAAATAAGAAGAAGATTCCTATCAAACCCTTTTTTAAAAAGTAAAAAATTTGTTAAAATGTATTTAATAAATAATTTTTAGAATGTTAAAAATATTTTTATAAAACATGGACATATATGAAAAGTAATTTTGATTGAAGAGAGAAATGAAATTGGGTTTTCTTAACAATATATTCTTAATCAAATTAAGTATCAAAGAGAATGAAAATCTTAATATTACATGAAACGTTCATAAATAAAAAAATGAGAATAAAATTAAAAGTTTTTTATATAATTATGAAATAACTTCGAACAATATAATTTCAAGCATTGGAAATCCTAACTTAAATGAGATTGAAACATAAACCCTTACCACTTTGGAAACTTTTGAATAATAACTACCATGAAGTAATTAGATGAATTATAAATTAAAATATCATTATTTATAAAGTATTAATTAAATAATATATAAAAGTGTAGTATATAGACCATTTAAAATAAATTATATTTATAAAATAACACATGTTTAAAAGAAGGAATTTCTGAGATAAAACCCCTACTTCGAGTAAAAACTTTTTCATGTTTGGATTTTATATCCTTTACAATAAAATTTTATAAATTATTTGTTTTATTAATAAAACTTTCTAGGTTTAATTACTTATACTAAAACCATTTACTTCATTTATTTTTATTACATATTTAATTGCTTAATAAATTATGTCCACATCGGGTATTTTGACGATCCTTGGTTCATAATTTTTTTAAAACATTGGTGTGACGACTATGGAAACATAGATCATTATTACAGAATATCTTGAATAACAATCCTAAAATATTTATAATTTTTATATCTAAATTATTATTTTATAAATTATCATGAATTATGGTTATGAAGAACAAATCCAATTACAATTATGGAGAGGGTAGATCCTACGTACACACATATAAAATTTCTATTTTTCAATGATCATGATGGAAATAAGGTAAGTGTTATATTATATTTCCATAATTATAATTATATCATAAATATCATTTTATTTATTTAAATACACTTACATGTATAATTCATGATATATGGTAATAAAAAATGAATCGCATCACTTTGCGAGGAACTAGTCCACCGTACACACGAACAATATCATTCATTGGATGTTCTGCGATCAATTTTTACTTCATCTCTTACTCAAAGAGATGAATTTTTCATGCCCGAAGCACTAAAAAATAACAATATCCATAATATAAAGATAATTAATTCCTTTAATATCTAGTTATCATCATAAAAAATTGTTAACACAAGTTATCCAATATGCATAAATCTTTATATAGTGATGTAATACATTAACATATAAAACCTAATCCAAATATCATATTAAAAAATTACATAAATGGTTAACCTTGTGAACCCTCAAATATTCAAAATTTATAAATAAGGTAACTAAATTTACAAAAATCATATTAAAATTAATCCCCAAAATATTATTAATAATCTATTAATGCTCAAAATACCAAATATGTAAATACCATGGCTATATATTCTATAGAAACATGGTAATAATAAGAATTAACATAAAACCTCAATGAAAACATACTTGCATCCCCATTTCTTAAATAAAACTATAGATTATTGAATATATTTCGTAAATAAATTTTTTTTGTAAACTCTATCAATGATAACATATACCACTTTTCAACATAGTATTAATCATTTCTAGGGTTATCATAACTATCATGTTTATTGTATCCATATCAATCATATCTTTACCCAAACTTAAAACCATTTTTTCAATATCAATAACATATTAAGTGTTATATTCCCTTAAAAATGCATCTTCTAGATAATATCACCTTACGACTAAATCACTTTTCTAGTTCATCAGTATTATTCAACATATTCTTTAAAATCCTTAACAATTTTTTCTTATTGAATAACCCTTATGTATCTCATGATTCATATAATTTTTTTTTGAGTTGTCATACAAAAAAATGTCATCAATTACACATCATTCTTAAAACATTAAATATGTTTCATAATCTTATAACTTAATACATATTTTCTAAAATATGAAATATTAATCATGTATTAACATTAAAAAACCTCAATTTTGTTCATGCTTCATAAATTTAACATAATTTTTTTAGAACATGTCATTCCTTTTATAAATCATTTATTGACTCTTCATCATTAATAGTATATCCATTACTCATAAAACCATTATAATTTTATTCACATAATTTCCCAATAAGATATTTTTTTATAATTATAATAATTTACACATTTAAAACATTCATATTTTGAAAATACCATAGAGATACCAATATTACCTTCCATTGTGTTAACTGAATTTTTATTTTTCCTTGGAAATTACTTACTATGTTCCCTTATTCCACATACTTAACCACCTTCTTGTTAGTTTGAGACATTCCCCTGGGTGCTTCTTCCCACATTCATAACATATAGAAAACATATTCATATTTCTTTCATAGTCTCCCCCACCAAATATAACTATACCATTCTTTTATTTGGAGAGTTCGAGAGTTGGTTGAGGTAAAATTTGTTAATCATATATCATGATAACTGATTAATAATAATCACAATATCCTTTAATCATATCATCATCCCATTTAATATCTCATCAACACATTATCTATCACATTCAACATTAACTAAATTCCTTCTGTTTCTCTCAATTGACTAACAAAGACCTTCAAATTTTTTATTTTGATAAATCCCCTTTTTAATGGAAGAAAGAGGAAACCCACGACATCAAGACTTAAATAAAAAACCATCCCCCAACAGACCAAAAATCAAGATAAAAAACAACCCTCACTACATAAGATCAGCTCCTCCCAGCAACAAAAGACATTAAAAATAGCTTCCATTGTCTCATCGCAGCACATCTAGCTATCTCGTTCCCAAGAGCACATGCCTTATACTAATGAAAAAAGCCATATCCTCTCAAACATCTGATTATGAAAATCTATAAAATAGTGAGAATGAATTGCCTTGAATCTTATTGGGAGTAGATTCTTATAGAAGAATGGTTGCAGAATCCCTTGAGCCACAAACCCCTAAGGCCAAAACCTTTCGTCATTTCCATCATTTCCAAATCAGTGGAAAACAACATTGCCCTCCAAAATACGCACTTTATAGTAAAATATTAACGAAGAAAAAAACACACAGTCAACACCAAATCCTCAACAAATTCCAAAATTCAACAACCCATCTCATTAATACATCAAAACAAATGAATCGAAAATTAAAATAGAATCACGCATAAAAACCACAGAAGAGCATATGAATGTGAACTCAGACCACAAATCTTCCAACACCAAATCCAAATCCAATTCAAAGGGTCCAAAAATTGAGGGAAAACCAAAACCACGAAGGTAGTTGTGGTAACATGAGACTCAACCCAGTTGGTGAGGTATCCTTAAGTGTATCCCTGAAACCCAGGATCAAAACTATGTGGAGGCATATTTTTGGGTTATTATAGCAGGGACTGTTCGTTATTGTAGCTATAGGAAATATTAACCTTGGGCCACCCGTTTGTGCTTAGATTACTTAAGGACTTTGGACCACCCAGGGATTCGGGTCAGTAAGGCTTTTAGGCCACCTTTAAGGCCTTCGGGCCACCTCAAGGCCTTCAGGCCACATGTAGTTTTCCCAGACAGACTCTACAAAGAAGAAGTATCCCTAGAGGATGGTTAAGAGCAGGCGAACTCACCAGAGCAGAACCAATGGATGCAAAATAATAATAGGTTATGGCTATGCCATCGGGACCAGCCTGTGATTACATGGGAAGATTAGCCAGACGGTCATGCGAAGGTGGCGAGCTACATCATGATGCAGATGTTGTGGAGGGGCAGTTCCTTGTAGTTATAGTCTGGATGAATTTTTTAAGACTTTCATGTCATGTAATGTCTCTTATCCTATGGGTCATGTAATATCTAAGTCTACAGGCCTTCTAAAGGTTCCCCCTCATCCATTGAAAGGGGGGTTATCAAAAATCAATAAAAATGAAGGCCATCGGGCCATCCGGGCATGAAGGTAGTCATGAGGCCATGCTGCAAACCAAAACCAAATCCCATTGCCACATTCACGTTCACACCCAAAGACCACCTTGAACCACTGCACGTGCTCCCTACATATAACATTACCATTGCACCGACCCCCATACAGGAGAAGCGGGAACAATGACCACTGGTGCCACCACACTGCCAAGAAAGCCCAACCCAATGAAGAAGGGTGAGCACAAAAGTAGTCCAACAAACTATGTGAATTATGAACCATTATCGTGAAACATGTGATAATTGATTCTAGATAAATGTACCTTTTTTAGATTTATTACCCTTAGGAACCTATGTACGAGATCCACATCCACTTGTAACATCTAGACCGAGATGTAATTTCTTGGAAACCACTATCTCTATCCGTTATGAAAATCACATGAAATTTTATAATACTTTGAATTATCCTTATAATTATTCTTAGACACACCCCTAGACATATCCTTGTACATATATGTTGTAATGAACCAATTTTTTGAGAGAGAAAACTATTTTCTATAGCATATGTGATACGTAACACCGAATCCAAAAAACCAATGATTATTTAAAAATGGCCATTTAAACCTTTATATTAATTTCACATATCTAAATAATATTAAGTAATTTATGAAATATATACATATATATATTTTTTATATATATTGATAAATTATTTGAAAATAATCAATCAATGTTGGTAATGATTTTTCGTTCTTCAAAATATGTTATCTTCAAAAATAATTTTTATTTCTTTTTATAAAAATGATTCTGAATTTTGAGAACATTTAGAATATGTATTTTATAAAAAAATAGCTTTTTTTGATATTATTATATAAAAATTAACATAGGTTGAAAATTTTGGAATTATTCAAAAATTTAGATTTTTTAGTGAATAATGGAAAATACCACTTTTGTGTAAAATTGTAAATTATTTTGATAAATTAATTAATTATTATTTTAATATGATTTAAAGGTAATATAATTATTCTTTATTTATATTTTTTTTCAATTACTTATATTTTAATAATCTTTAAATTATATTTTAATATAAGTTTATTTTAAGGACTAAAAACACCTGAAAACTGTTTTAAAATGAATATTTCATATCCATTTTAATTAATTAAAATAAATACAAATGGGAAATTATATAACTAAAATGTTATGATTATTTATCTATATTTATTAATTTAAATTCATAGAATTAATATTTATAGTTATATAGTTAAAGTGAAATCATATTTTTTAAAAAGAAATGTTTTTCTCAAAAAACCGCTTTTCATCATGCTTGTGGGTTTTATAATAAAATTAAATTATTAAACATATATAAAATTATTTTGTTAAAATTGATTCCTTATTTTTAACCATCATAATTAATATTTCTTAATAAGTACACCTTGTATTTTGTACAATATGGATAATAAATGTAGTTAATATTAATTACAACGGTAAAAGGAAAATAGGTTGATTAAGGGTAAAAATAATTTAACAAAGACTAGAAATAAATTAACCCTAATAGTATGAATATTTATATTTTCTTTTAATTTTAATTATGAATATATTTATAGTTTTTTTACTTTATAAATGATTAATTAATCAATATGTTAAACATTTATACTTTAATATGATAAAACATAAATTATATTATTAATTAGTTATCAATTTCAATTAACAATTTTATTCTGATGAATGAATGGATTTTGAAATAAATAATATTTTAATAAAATATTTTTATTAATTAATCTTTATAAAATATAAATTATCATATTATTTTTATGAATTCAAATGTGATTTTTATAAGGGTTCAAAAACTATTATTGTCAAAAAACACAACATTTCTTAATAAATGTAAATTTTATTTTAAAAGTGAAAATTAAAATACTTATTAAAATTATTTAGATAAATTAAATATTATTTTTGGAATCATAATGTAGAAATCATCCAATGGTAAATTTTTCATAATTTTCTGAGATAATCAGATTTTCGGGGAAAAATTAAATATCGTATAAATATACATTATCTTTTATAACATCATAATGATCCAAAAGTGATGTAATAATTACTATAAATGGGATCCACATCAAAATAAATTTTCTCCATTTAATATAATGTACTTTTAAGTTTATTTTATTTATTTTCTAAATCCATTTTGTATCCTATAAACCTATAATATATTTTAAGGGTTTAAAATCATTTGCTTAAAGTTGAAACTCACATCCACATAAAAAATGGAATTATTTTAATAATTTCTTACCTTGGTATTATAAAATAATAAAATAAACTCCAATTTGGAAAAAACCATTGTAAAAAACCGTGGTATGGTTTTTGGTTTTGAATATTTATGTAGAGTCTAAAACTTAAATAATAAAGAAATCCCCCTCCTTTTCTAAATAAACCCACCTAATTTCCCTTTTATCTTCACTAAAACTCATTATTAAACATCCATAATATTACCTACACTATCTAGAGTCCTCCAAAGTCTCCCTCAAGCTATCAATAACCCCCTCCCAAGAATTTGGAGTCACAGACTAAAGTATGAGATCCTTACCTTCATCTCCCCCTTTCAATTCAAGCACATTATTTGAAATTAGTCTCTTAAATTTCAATTTTAAAGATTTTAATTAATTTATATTAATTAACTTAATATCGAATTTATATTATATGAATTATATATCTTTATCCTCTCTCATTTTTACCCTTACCTTATCTATTACTCTGCCGATATTCTATACGAGATCTTCCACTCTCCTCTTTTTATCAAGCACTTCATTTTTTATGTCTCAAATATTTACTTTTCTTATATTAGAATACATTAATATAGATTTTTCCTTATTTTTAATTTGATTTATTAATAAAGATATATCCCTTTCAATCTCAAAAATCCCTTCCACAAACCTTTATATACACCCATTACCATGCCAAAATTTCATAAGGGATGTCAATATTCCCATTTCCATTCAAGTACTTATTTTATATAATGTATCTTAAATTCCACTTGATTATGATGGAATATGTTCTTCAATATAACTATAACTTTCATTTAATTTCCAAAATATGATATCCCCATTTCACTCTCATTAAGCCTCACATGATCCTATATGTTTACCCATTACCATGCTGGAATATAGTTAGAATTATTTTCATTATTCAAGTTTATTTATTTCCTTATGAATTATATTTACAAATTTATAATTTTGGGATATGATTTTACATGTCCATACTATTGCCTATTTTATGTCTATGTGATTAGATATCCCTTTCTCTATCATCAACCCATTATTATGAATCAATAAGTGATGTCGTTATACTACAAAAGTTTCCCTGTGTTTCTCCATGACAATGAAATTGTATAGTGAATAAAATACTCATTACCTGTCAAGGGTGTTCACCTTTATACAAATATACCTTTTTATTGAGTACTTATATGTATGTATTGAACAGTATTTGATATTTGAATATATTATGACAATGAATAAACCCATGTTGTATGATCTATGTGGTATAATTAAGCATGAAATGAGTATTATGGGTGCACCCAGATGATTCCCCAATGCATTGGGTAATGTTTAGTATCATGGTACATCACATTAGGACATATAGAGAACCTGGTTTATTTATGGGACATTAATAACCTTTTTGGTGTTTCGTTTCAACAAAGTGTTGTATTTGTTTACAATTAACTCTTTGTATTAGAATGTTTTTGTTTTCTATAAATCGTATTAAGATTCTTCATAATATGATATTTTTAAATAATGATGAAAGTTCAGAGCCAAAAAAAGGGTGAGAATGTTCTTTTCCATATATAGAGAATCGTATTCAGGTCGATCAACATGACATTGAAAACAATTGATTTACAAATAATCAAAGAACGAATGATGTAGCTGAAGAGTTTTGAAAGAAGAATGTGAAGTCATGAGTTAGAAAGTTTTCATACATTCTAAAAAAATTAGATGATTCTTTTCTAAATTTTTTTTCTCAAAAGTCATTAAAACTTTCATGATAAAATATTTTTGAAGAAATAGATGATAGGTTTGATGGAATTAAAATATGAAGAGTGAATACTTTCATCGTAATGGAAATTTTACCATAATGTGTATTTCATCATAATGGACTGAGTAATAAAAATATGAGAAAGGAAAAGATTGTAATGGGATGAGAAAGAATGATATGGATAGAAAAATATCAAAATGGGTTGATAAATAAAAATATGAAAAAGGAAAATATTGTAATAGGATGAGAAAGGAAAAGCTGAGAAAGGAAAATATTGTAATGAGCTGAGAAAGAAAAATATCATAATGAGATGAGAAAGAAACAAATCATAATAATTTTAAGAAAAAAATAGATCGTAACACAGATGACAAAGGAACAAAAATCATAATGAGTTGATTACGAAAGATGCATAAAAATGAAACTCGAATATTTTTATAAATATTTGAAGTGGTCAAACTCAAATTTCAATTTTGTATAAATCTCAGAGATATCTAAGAAGGTTTGTAGAAGTCAAAATTTTAGTTTTAAATGTGATATGTTTTCAGAGATTATGATATTTGGGGATGTAGGAAAGTTTCCAAGTTTACAACCTTTTCTTTCTGAGTGTCCTATAAATACTTCCTCAGATCATTCATCCATGCACAACTTTAATGCATGTGAAAAAAGGAAGAGTGCTGGAGAATTAAAAATTGAAAGTACACATCTAATTGAAGAAGCATTAAATTGAGAATTATATCAGAGTTTGAGTTTTTCAGATAGAGAGTGAGTTCATTGTTTTCATAGAATCAGATCCACGATTATCATATTCATGATATCAAATCCTGAATTATAGTATTTAGAAAATCGGATCCAACATCATTGTATTGAGAATCAGAACTATTATTATCATATTCATAGAATCACATCCAAAATTTATAATTATTATATTTATAGAATTGGATCTAGAATCTAGCATCATCATATTGATATAATTGGGTCCATCGAAATCAAACTGAGGATTCAGATTGAGCAATTGGGGAGTATATTCTACAAAGTCTTTATTATTATTTAGCTCAATGGATTTATAAGAAAACATTATAAACTAATGGTAGGTGGTATAATCATTCATATCAAGAGATATAATGTGTCTAATCGAAGTTTCCACAAGTTGTATTCACTTCTTCTTAATAGTGTATTTCCATAGTCCCACGAGAGTGGCTATGTCAAGGATGTAGGTTCTCACACTGAAGTCGAACCATATAAATATTATCTGATTTACATGATTTCCTAATATTTCATTCACAAGTATTTACAAAATTTTGATAAGGATATAAATCTTAACAGGTTATAGGGGCCTTGTTTTGAGAAGAATTGAAACTTTTAAAAGTGAAGAACTGATTCAACCCCCCCATTTTTAGTTTTTATTCGATTCTCTGGAACTTCAATTAGTATTATAGAGAAGGTTCCCTTGTTGAATCCTTATCATTGATAATATCAATTCTATCAATAATAGAGGAATTCATACATTCGATGGAAAAATTATTATGGATGGAAAAATATGATGATTTCTTATATCCTATCTCTTGGACTTGATGTTGTTGAGGATGCTACTATTGGTTTTCCACCTATTGAGAAATATTTTCCAATGAAGTTTTATTATAATCTAAATATAAAAGTAAATGGAAAGGATATAAATACAATTCTTATTACCTTATTAGAGAATTTTTATCAGAAGTTAATGGGTATCAAAACTTCAAAAAGTATGTGGGATAAAGTGGAAATTGTTCTTAAAGGGAATACTAAAGTCAAGGAAGCAATGATTCATATCTGGAATAGTAAATATGAAGACATCAGAATGATAGGTGAAAAAATAATTAACGAATACTTCACCCATGTAAATGATTTTTTTGCAACATCAAAGAATTTGGAGATGTCTGAGAGGATTCTATAATTCTAAAGAAACATATGAGAAACATTCCGAACAAGTTTGATTCTAAATGATCCTCTTTAGAAGATAAATATGATTTATATTTTGATGAATTTCATAGGTTTCTTGTTATTTATGAAATAAGGAATGCTCTAATGTTTAAAAATAATATGAATGATGAAATGTATTTTAAATCTATTAGAAAGTTATAAATTCAAGATGTTGAATATTTTGATCCTTGTGACTCCAAAGATAAAGAGGATGATGAGTTGAATGAAACAATCATGTAAATTATATCCAAGAACTATTGAAGAGGAATATGAAAATATGTAGGTAACTTTCCTATCAAATATTTTATGGGTTTTGGAATCAGAAAATTTGGTATGAATTTACCCAAGAAGAAAGTTAGAGAATATATAGATGATTTTGATGGATAACTTTATTGGAAGAAGTGTAAAAAAATGATAAAGAAGAAAATTATTCCAATTGATATTAGAAGAAGTTTACTGAAAACAAAATAATCATGTTGATTAAGAGAGTTGAATCAGTATCAACTGATTTTTTTTTCTAAAGATGAATGTTTGGGACAATTCAGAACCTTCATTACAAAATTTGAGAAAACAAAAGATTCCTCAGAGAGTGAAGATGGTGGTGAAGAATCGTATAGAGTATTAGAATAAAACCAAACATATTCCATGTATTGAGAAAAGAATCTCTTAAGAAAAAAGTTAGAGTTATGAAAAATTATTTTCAAGAGGTTTTTGATGGAAGAAAATATGTTATCATATAGGAGGAAGAATACATCGAAGAGATTTTAAGTTATAAATATAGAATTGATGAACAAGTAAAGATGATTTAAGATCTTAGTAAGAAGTTGGAAACTAAGGAAGAAAAATTTAACAAGTTACAATATGAAATTATTCATTCCGAATGAACCATAAAGAAGATGAATGAAAACTTCAACAAAGCTTTATAAGTAAAAGATGAGAATTCTAAAGTTGCTAAGGAGGCTCAATACGAGAATGACCTGAAATATTTTTTTTATCAAAAATAATGTTTCATCTGATATATTTAATATTTTATGTTTTTTTAGAAGTGTTTGGAAAACATTGGTGGAAAAAGTATGTTATAAAACTATCAAATCTAAAAGAGTAGAAACATTACTCAAAAGAAAAAATGGTCCACATCCTGTGTATTCTAGAGTTGAAAGAAGTTAACAACCTTGAAAAAGTTTCAATTGAGAAATATATAATATCAATAGAAAATAAATATTTGATGGTCATTAGTAGTGCTATTAAATTTATGGGCATATGGATTATAATATTTGTCACAACATATCTTTACCTGGAAGAAGGTTTGAGAAAAGTAAAAGAAATAGTAAAAGTATAATGAGAAACTTTCCTAACATATTGAAAGTTGAAAAATTGAATTCTCAAGATGATAAAAACTTTCCAATAAGAATTAAATTTAGATTCATAGAAGAATTTTGTGGAAGATATGATCAATATGGTTTTCATTCCAAAATATGTATGAAATGATTTCCAGAACAAGTTTCTTATGATATAAAATAAATTAAATTTTAAAATAAGAATGTTGAGAAAAGAGATTTTTTTTAATCCAACTTTAAGCGAATGTAAAGGGGAAAAACCACAGATACTTGATAGTGTTTTCTCTTCACATATGAAAGGTGATATAAAAATCATGAAACATGTTGAAATTCATTATGGAGGATTAGTTACCATTGGTAATGATAGTTATATAATAATTAGAAGAATCTAAATGACTGAGATTGAAGAAGAAAAGTTGAAATCAAAGGAAGTTTTATTTTTTGATGGGTTAAAACAAAACTAACTTAGTTTAAGTCAAATTTTTGATGATAAAAAAAAGTTATTTTTAGAAAACATTTTTTGTATCATCAAAGGGGTAAAATATAGAAAAGTCATTAAAAAAGGAGAAAGAAATAGTGTGAATCTCTAGAAAATAATAGAATTCAATAACTCATGTTACGTGATAGATGAAGATGAAAACAAATTGTGGCACCAAAGACTTGGCCACGTTAGGTATAAAAACATGAATAAACATTCTACTATTGATTCTATTCAAAATTTTCCAAAATTTAAAAAAAGAAATGAAGATTTTTTGTATTACTTTCAAAAAATTAAAAATAAATAACAAAAGTAATAAATGAGTTGAGATTCAATATACCAGACCTATTAAGATTATTCATTATGATTTATGTTGGATTATGAGACATAAATAAAAAAAAGGAGATTTATACTTTATCATTTTTATTTATGATTTCACTCAGATGAAAAAAATCATGTTTATGAATCACAAGTCAGATTTTGTTGAAATGTTTAAATTCTTCAGAAAGGATGTTGAGAAAGAAATGGGGGTTTCTATAAAGAATTTGAGAAAAAATAATGGTACCGAATTCACAAGAAATTATTTTTTAAATTTATCTGAGAAATCATAGTATCAAATGTTAGTATAGTTCTCCTTATACATCACAACAAAATTGAGTACTAGAAAGAGAGAATAAATTCTTAGTGGAAATGATAAGAATTATGTTAGTGAAATACAAACATTCAAATTTCTATTTGACAAAAGCTATTATTACTACTATACATGTTCAAAATAAAAGTGTGTTGAGACTGAAAACTAACATGACTACTTATAAAATATGGTATAAAAAAAACATCATTGAAATAATTAAATGTTTTTGGAAGTCCATGTTTTATCAAAATACAAAATATGTATTTGGGAAAGTTTGATGAGATAGTTGAGGAAGGAAATTATATGGGTTATTCCCCAAATGAAAGAAGTTATAAATGTTGTATTTTTTTTGAAAAAGTTGGTAGACTCAGATGATGTGAAGGTAATTGAAAATCAATGTTCCTTAACAAAATTAGTTGAGAATAATTACTAGGATAAACAGGAGAATTCTAATAATTGTGAAATTAATTCAAAACATCCTTATCAAGACTCATAAAAATCATAAGATGAGGAAATTTTATCTAGGAAAAAATCTTTCAAATTTCCTAAGATAAAAAACATGTTGAATTCAATTGGAATTAGAAGGCGTCGGTTCAGACAATAATAAATTTTATATTATATAATCATACTTCACTTATATGAAAAGTTGAAATATAATCCGTTTAAGATATATTCAACATAAAGAATGGGTGGATTCTATGAATGAATAATTGGATCATATTGATAAGAATGAAACATGGGAACTTGTTACATGGGTATAAAATAAAAATGTGATCAGAACCAAGTTGGTTAATAGAAACAAATTTAATGAGCATGGAAAATTTCAAGAAACAAAGAAAGACTTGTTTTTAAAGGATTTGAACATGTATAATGAGTGGATTTTGATGAAACCTTTTACCCATTGCAAGGCTAGAAACTATAAAAATGTTTCTTGCTTTTACTACTCATGGGAATTACAAAGTTCATTCGATGAATGTAAAGTCATCATTCTTAAATGGTGATATTGAGGAAGATGTTTACATTGAACAACCTTGGGGGGTCTCTATACGATGAGGATGAAAACAAAGTTTGTAAATTTAAGAAATATTTGTACGGGATAAAACAAGATCCATGTTTATGGTATTCTATTAATGAAAATTATTTGATAATGTTGAACTTTTCTAATGGAAAAGTTGATAACAACTTGTATGTGAATGATTTTGACCCTGGAACTCTAATTGTAATTGTTTATGTGGATGATATAATTTTTTAAGGGGTAGAGAACATTCTTGTAAAACATTTTCTGAGGAAATGAAGAATTTTTTTGAAATATTAATATTAGGAGAATTAACATTATTCCTTGGATTACAAGTTCAAAAAATAAAAACTACATTTTCTTTTCCCATGAAAAGTATGCGATGGAATTTTTAAAGAAGTTTGGGATGGTAGAATCTAAATAAGTTTCAACTTCTATTTTAGTGAGCAAAAAGTCGATCAAAGATTAATATAGAACAAGTGTGAATTAGATTGACTTTCAGAAGCTGATAAGATGTCTTCTTTACCTTAAAACCTCAAGGCATGATATTTTTTAGGTTGTGAATTAGTGTTCCAGGTATCAAATTAATCCAAAATAATTACATATGTTGGAAGCAAAGAGGATTCTAAGATATGTTAAAGGAACAACTTCACATTGGTTGTTATATAAAATAAATATTGAGATGAAGTTTTAGGGTTATACTGATGCCAACTCAGATGGATATTATAATGATAGAAAATAAACCTGAGGGGGAACATATTTCTTGGGTGAATGTTGTTTGAGTTTGAATATTATGAAACAAAGTTCAATAGTTTGAGCACAATTAAATCTGAATATGTTGAAGATAATCAAGCTTGTACTCAAATATTTTGGACGAATGTTCAACAAGAAGATTTGAATGTGAATGTTTCTAAACCATTTATGATCCTTTTTGATAATCATAGTTCAATTGATATTTCTAAAAAACCTTTCCAACATTCATGATCAAAACACCTTGATATAAATTTTCACTTTATAAAAGAGAAATGTACTACATGAGATGTTTTGCTGGAATACATTTCAACAAAGTATCAGATTGCTGATATCTTTACAAAGGGAATGCAGAAATAAATGTTAATGGAATTGAGGTTCCAACATCATGATTTGACTTCACCATCTCTTCCTAAATATCATAAGGAAGAACCCCCACCATCCTTTAGATTATGTTGAAAAAATGGGTATAGAAAAGAAAAAACATTGTACAATGTAAGAACTTTTTACTTTTCTTTCTTTTATGAATATGAAGATTTGGTTATCATATAACGGGGGATAGAAAAAAAGTGAGAGAAAAATAAAGTGATAAAATAAAGTGTCACACCCAAACTTTACACTGTGGTAATTACTTTTAATTATATATATATATATATATTATAATTTTATTTGGATTTAAAAATTTCTCTGTTGAGGTGCGGGCCGAGCCCGACTTGTGTTTTATGTTTTGCTGATAAATGAGCATCTTTGGCTTGTCGGCATCCGGTGCACGAGCATGGAAATATAGAAGCCATATGGATTCGTTGAATCACCATGTGACCTTCCTCGTGCGTGGGTAATTAATTAATTAACGAGTTAAATAATAATTTGACCCCAAATAAAATAATATTTTTTATGATTTGTCTTAACATTATTATTATTATTATTATTGGGATTATTATTATTATTATTATTTTGGTTGATACTTTAATTTGGTTATTAATATTAAATTATTGTTATAATTATAAATTATTAACTTATTATTATTATTATTGTTATTAGTTTTATTTGGTTTAGATTTTTATTTAGGTTTTATTTTTTTGGTTTTACTTTCTTTTTTATTCTTTCTCTCCTCCCTCACCCCCTCTTTCAATCACGCAAGACCCCCACCCCATCTGTTTTGAGCATTGCACCAACCCCACCTAACACTAGCCACCTCCCTTCTTAATCCTCCTCACCGAGCCTCCACGCCTCTCCTATGTCG
Organism: Viscum album; assembly: GCA_963277665.1. Classification (NCBI taxonomy): domain Eukaryota; kingdom Viridiplantae; phylum Streptophyta; class Magnoliopsida; order Santalales; family Viscaceae; genus Viscum; species Viscum album. Next base: position 1,063,091,963 of record OY728136.1, read on the forward strand.
CCGAACCAACAGCTCACCTCACACCACATTCTCGCCTTGCACTAGACCCCACCCTCCTTTCAGCATCACATCACCTTCACCATCTACAAGCACACCCCTTGCCTAAAAAACCAAGATGCATTGCATCACCTGGCCACACCTCACTCTTCTTTGAATAGCTACAACACCATTTTTCCTTCTGGCCAGAGACCTGTGCCTAGCCTCCCTGCCGAACCGCCTTTGAGGCACGCCCTTTTCTTCTCCCGTATATCACTTCCCCTTAGGACTCCTCATCTAGGCGCACATCCTCATTCTATCCACCTCACACTGTATAGCCGCACACCGCTCATGTTTTCCAACGTGATGCACCTTTTCAAACCCCCTCTTTTCTTCTTGGTTCCCCTTGTGCCAATAATTTTTCTTCTGATATCCATACGGGTTTCTCTTTCTGGTTACAATTGGTTTGATATTGATGAAAAATGATTTGATATCTTGTTTTTAAGGTCAATTTGGGTCTTTGGCGGTGTGATTATTTTGCGATAGAAGTTTCACATCAAATTTGTGTAGTTGGTCTACACTAAGGTAGGTGGTCCTGCTCATAATTTTTATTTGATGAATTTGTTTGCATGTTTAATTAATTTTGCATTTTTATTAGTTTTCAGGGTGATAGATTGTTTTATTTTATTTTATTGAGAACTCATAAGCATTGATTTATTTGTAATTTTTATGTGATATAAATGTGATTTTCTATGAGAACCCATGTAGAGATGGTTATTAGTGTTTTATAAATTGTGCACATGACTTATTATATCATGCAATGGAGGCAGATTATATCTTTGTATGGAATTAGTGTGCGTTTGATTCTAAAAAGGGGGTTTGGGTGTGTTTTTGACGTAAGTCTATATGGTGCTTTATTGGTCTACTTTGATATATTGTTAATTGTTTAATTAAATAATATTAGTGTGAAAAGTCATACTATGATCTTCAAAATTTGTTTATTAACATCTTAAATGTTTTATTAAATAGTTATTAAGGATGAAAAATTATTTTAATTGAGTTCTGTAAATATTCTTGGAGTGAATGTGATTATTATTTTTATTGTTATTATTTATTATTTATTATTATTATTATTATTATTACTATTACTATTATTATTTTTAGGGAATTTGTGGGTAAAAAGGGTGAAATTGGTGTTTTGGTGTAGTGTCTATTTTCATTCTATCTTAAATGAGAATTCATGTGGATTTTTGGTGTTTAAAGACAGGTGACATATGTTGAATTTGTTTTTATAAATTCCTTTAATGGTTTGTTTGATTATGAAAGTGTTTTCTTTGACCATGCAGTAATTTTTATTGATTGTGTAAGTAGTACATATTTAGTTTTGATATAATTTTAGTTTGCATATTCTTTCAAAATGTTATTTTTGAGCGAGAGTAGTGGTTTATGGAATGTGTAGTGTCTTGTTTATTTGGGTGCATAAATATGACATGTGAAATGAACTCAAAATTTATTTGAGCACAATGAGGGAAGCTTGGGTAGCTAGGAGGGTGGACTAGACTAGTGTGTTAGTGTTTCGAAGGTGTCTTGACCCAGTTTCACTGGCAAGATTAACGATTGCAACCCTAAATAAACATATGATTTTCTGAGGGTCATGGTCTTCAATGCCACATTTTATGAGGGTTGTGGCCTTCTAAGATACGTTTTCTGAGGGTCGTGGTTTATAAGCCATGTTTCACCAAGACAAGAATATCTAGGGACCCAAGCTAGCTAACACCCATGAGGCCTCTCCCATATTTGGTGCTCTTTGGTTTCTTTATGCTCCTCGGTGTGACACTTTGGTTATTTTAAACGTAATTGTGAGTGTGTGTTTTAATTTATGTTTTTCCTTTTGAAATTGTTTTGTTTAAACTTGTTTTCTCTAAAATTATTCAATAATTTAGTTCTTTTATTTAATTAAAATTTCAAATGTATTTGTCATTAAATAATTATGCGTGAAAGGTTTTCTTGGTGGCATCCTATAGGGATTTTGGATCACACCCTACATATATGTTTGGATGTATGTAGATTGTAACATCCCAAGTAAGTAATGAATAATAGATATTTTTATCTATGTCTATTAATGATTAAGATAGTGTTATAGCGGCTTAAAATGAAAATAAATACAATCTTATGCATGGAATACACTAACATTCTTAAAAGATCGTTTTACTGCCTTTTGATGGAAAACCATTTTTGAATCTATATTTTGACAATTTTATAAACTATGTTTGTCAAAATAAAATTATTCTTTATGATTGGGACATCAAAATTTACTTTGTGTGAATTTTTGGTATTTTTCTGACAAGGTTCATTTTTTAATGAATAGTGAAAAATACTGCATTTTACATCAAAACTGCTTTTTAATCTAATTTATTTATATGATTAGATTATCTTTTGAATTGGTCTTAATGTGTAATATGAATATATTTTTACCATTTAATCCAATGGTGGTCATTGGAGTCAATTTCACTTTGAAATTGGACTTAAACTGGTGTCAATCTTTTGATACTTATTGTTTCATAAAAACACGCTATTTGCTCTGACAGCGGGAATTAATTATTAAATTAATTAATGTGACCTATATGTTTTGAATTTTTTAAAATAGAAGTCATTTTTTAATTCGGAATATCAAATATAGCTTAGGGTGAATTTTTGGTAATTTTCTGAAAAACTTCAATTTTTGATGAATAGTGAAACCACTAAGTGATAATCAAGCAAACTGATTTTTCAGTTAAATGAAAGTCTACCACTAATGTGTATAGAATTTTGAAAATCCGACATACATGGTTGCCATTAAGAAGTAAAATGTGGTTCAAGGAGATTAAAATAATTTTTGGTGAATAGTAACTTATTAAGTTTTTAATCGCGATTAGTGATAATTAGTGTAGTTTAAGGTATAAATAATGCTTTAATAAAATGAAATGACCTAGAAACATGTACCAACCTCATTGTTTGTGTCATGGGCGACCATTACATGCCATGGGTCAACTTGGGGACCCCATGAATCCACTTTTGTTTGGAAATGACATAAATTACTTTTTATTTAATGTTAAAGTGAAAATGACACAAACATAATATGTTTTACGAACACAATTTTTAAGTGGGGTTATACAAGTCAAAATTTTGATTATAAATAGTCATTGGAAAGATAAAACGATTTCCTATATCATAGTAGTTTTTTTATAATTTTTAGACATTAAATAAAATTAATTATGTATGACATAATAATGATGCATCGATGATATCATTATTTGACGATTTAAATAAAATAGAAAGATAATGTAAAATATATGAACTACACATGTCCAAAACCAATTGGATGAGTTGATTTCGAACCCTTATCACCTTATCCACGAATTATATCAATGTGGGACCTTTTAAAACAGAAACACATTTTTCAAATAATGTAATATTTCTTTACTTTCCAAAAGTGCCCCTCCTCTCCTCTTATAAAAGGCCCCCACCTCTACCTCATTTCACACACTCTTCAAGCCTTTGGCTCGGCCAACCCCTGCCCATTTACTCTCTCCACATCCCTCTTCTAATCCTAGAGGATTCCATTTGGGCAGAATCCTTTCAAAGGAAGCCTTTAGGCTCAAATCAACAGGAGTTACACTTTTTAAGGTAATTCATTCTCTCATGTTCATTTGTTTTATTTTGCTTCTCCAACCCCCTAAAATATTTTTATTTACATATTTTGTAACAACACCAGTATCATAAATATACTAGGATGTTGTTATAAGATTTATTTGAGCTACACTCTCACAAAACTACATCAAATGGTTAAAGAACATACGGTTTCCGTGGATGGCGAAATTCTGCCTCCCGAAACGATGATTGTTCAAAACTCATTTAACACCTTCAAAGGTGGCCATTATGATGTCACTATTTTTATATATGATATATAATATGTTTATGTTTTCCTTAAGCTTCTGTTTTTTTTATTTTGGGCATTCCTTTATGGTTTCCATTATGGGTAAAACACGATATCTTCATTTTAGGAAGTGCGGACTACCGCCCCCTAAAAGTGATTTGATTCGTTAATACCATATGTGGGATGTGTAAAGGATAAAGTTAATGATATTATATATGTTATTATACTGGAATTATAATATACTCTTATATCATTATGATTCCATTCCAGAAAATATGAAATAGAAATGGAAGTAGCGTTCATGCGTACGTACGGCTTACCGTCTCCATGAACGGTGCATTTCATTTCGTACCTCTAAATGTAATGTAATATTATAAATGCATGTATGTACTGGATATATATGACATATATGATATCTAAATCATGAATACCATTCTGGATATAATGAACCTTTGACCAAATTAACAACATGTAAGTGTAAGAAGTCTATTTTTGACTTAAGAACCAAATACCGACAAAATGAACATTATTAACTTAACTGATTACATGATGTTCATAAAATGGTATAAAAGGAATAATGAACTTGAAAAAGATTCATAAGCAATTAGAGATTAACTCAAGTTTATTATTCAGGAGATTAAAGAACGGTCGGGTCAAGTCGGATACGAGGTATGGGACTTCGTCTCAATCTCATTTCGTTGAGGCATATTTTATTTTATACACAACTTTCTTTTATACGATGTATAAACCCCTTTGAATTTTACGTTTATTCAAAAGGAATCTATTTTATACGAAGCGTTTACTAAACGACAAAAGGGAATGTTTTTGTCGTACGTATGCGGCGACAACGACTTCTCCGCCGTTGTGACCGTTATTTGAGTTTCGGCCTCCTCTACAAGACATACCTTCTTTTTAAAAGAAAAATAAATACCATGTTTTACTTTTCTTTTATTTTGGTATTGAAAATGGTTTTCATAATGTTTTTATTATATCAATGTGTTGTATTGATATCTCGTGATTGAAATGTGGAAATGTTATGTTTCATTTATGCATGTTTTATGTGATAAGATTATGTTATGGTTCTTGGGCATTATTATGAAGACGGGTGGTTCTGTGATAAACTAAGGGCGGGTGAGCCCGTTATAGCTCTCAAATGCATTGGGTAACGCGAAGGAGTGAAACGTTAAGGTTTCTCCGAAGAGATTTTAGGGAATATACTGTGATGGGTATTCCAAACGTAACCAAGAGGGTTACTCCCTACGTAAGAATGTTATGAATGCCTCAAGTTACCTTTATCTCGTATGATTTCTATGATTTATTCATGATTTTATGAGGTATGATAAAGTGCCTATGTTTTATGGGTAAAGTATGATTTCATTCTTATGTATATATGAACTCATGTTTCCTTTCCATGTTTTTTTATAACCCATACTGAGTTTTTATGCTCATCCCATGTTTTTGAAATGTTTTTCACAGGTCAAGGGAAAGGTACATGATAAGATGATAGAGTCAAGAATGTGTCAAGAAATAATCCATGTTTTATTTTAAATGTGTTTCCATTTATGGGAAGGAAGAATACTATCTTTATATAACCACTTTGTTTATATGTGGAATGTAATGCAAGTTTTATGATCTAATTCTCTAAAACTCTAAACCCGAAAAGATCCTCAATGTGTAATCTTGTAATAACTCAAGATTAAGTAAGGTTTAAGGATGGGGCCTTATAGTTGGTATCAAAGGTCGGTTTAGACAACTTTAGGAGTTAGAAAAGTGTTAAATTATAATATGATTGAAATGATATAGCATTTACGGATTACCATGTTGCTTCGCCTAAGATATTTCTGTGTTCAGAATGGTTTTCCGCAGAGGAAACAAAGCAGCTATGTTGGGACGACATCAGGAGGAAGATAACCTTCCAAATCAGCGACCTGAGATGGTCGGAATCGGAACTGAACAGTTTGTTGCAGTGATGACACAATTGACTCAGGCTATAAATGGTGGTGGTATCCATGCACGAGATCAGCCAGATCAACCGCAGAGGAACATGTCAGTGGTGGAACATTTCATGAGGCAACATCCCCCATCATTCAGAGGATCATCTGACCCTGTTCAAGCTAAAGGGTGGATTAAAGAACTGGAGAAGATTTTTGATGTCATGGGGTGTTCAGAACATCAAAAGGTTAGTCTTGCTGTTTACCGTTTGGAGGGAGAAGCAGATCAGTGGTGGTCTATGGTTAAAAATATCAGGGACGCCGATGATATTGATGCTCTTGACTGGGATGAATTCAAAGGTATGTTTCTTGAGAAGTATTTTCCTAAGACTGTTCGACTTAGGATGGAAAAGAAATTCTTGGAATTGAGGCAAGAGGAAGACTCAGTGGCTGCCTATGAAGAATGGTTCACTCGATTGGCAAGGTATGCTCCAAATTTTATCCGGGACCTTGATAGTAAAATAAATCGTTTTTACTCAGGATTAAAGCCAAAATATCGAAGGGCATTAGCTTCTCGAGAGTTTAAAAGTTATGAAAATCTTGTTCGATGTGCTGAGAAGGTGGAAATGGAGTTTGCTGATGACCAAGTTTTCTATATCAACCAGCAGAAGAAGAGACCGAGGTGGCAGGAGAAAGGTAAGAATTCTTCAAAAAAGTTTGATGGTAAGAAAAATAAGTTTCCAGTTTGTGATAAATGTGGAAAAAGGCATGCTGGGGAATGTCTTCTGAATTCTGGGAAGTGCTACCGATGTGGCAAGATGGGACATAAGGCTCATGATTGCACTGAAAAGGATCAAGGTGAAGGTAAGAACAAATTTGATTTTACAGTTAGTGAAATGTTATAAGTGCAATGAGATGGGTCACTATGCAAACGAGTGTCCGACAAGGAGCTTGAGTGATGGGAAGCAGTTAGACTACAAGAAGAAAGGGGTGGTGAAATCCTTTGCAACTACTTCAGCAGATGTCAGGCCATCAAATGAAGTTGTATCAGGTACTTTGTTTGTTTTTTCAGATTATGCCAGTGTGTTGTTTGATTCGGGGTCTACACATTCTTTCATCTCTGAAACCTTTTCTAGTAAAATGGGAATACCATCTCAAGAAATGACTCCTGAACTTTTGGTAAAAACACCTGGGGGAAGTGTCGAGGCAAAAAGAATTTATAAGAATCTTCCTATCCTTATCTGTGGAAAGAACCTACTTGCAAACCTTATTGTTCTACCTCTATTAGAGTTTGATGTTATCCTGGGTATGGATTGGCTCTCTATTTACCATGCTAAGATTGACTGTAGAGCTAAAGAAGTTTCTTTTCAGAAATACTTTCAGTTTGTTTACAAGAATGAACCCTTACTTTTGATAACATATCAAGACGCCGAGAAACTTGTAAAAGATGGAAATGAATGTTACCTTGCACACGTCGTTGAAAATAAAGGAACTGTTCAGATTAATGATGTGCCAGTGGTAAATGAGTATCCTGATGTTTTTCCTGATGAGTTGCCTGGAATAATACCAGATCGGGAAGTTGAGTTTACTGTTGACTTAGTTTCTGATGCTAAGCCAATTTCAAAACCCCCTTATCGAATGGCACAAATTGAACTTTTAGAGTTGAAGGAGCAATTGCAAGATTTATTAGAGAAAGGTTTCATTAGACCTAGAACATCACCATGGGGTGCTCCTGTTTTATTTGTTAAAAAGAAAGATGGTTCTATGAGACTTTGAATTGATTATAGAGCCTTGAATAATATCACTATTAAGAACAAATATCCTTTGCCTCATATCGATGATTTTTTTGATCAGCTCTAGGGAGCTCAGTTTTTTTCAAAGATTGACCGGAGATCGGGGTACCATCAGCTGAAGGTAAAGGAGGCAGATATTCCGAAGACCGCGTTCCGTACGAGATATGGCCATTATGAATTTTTAGTAATGCCTTTTGGGATAACCAAGGCACCTGCTGTATTCATGGACTTAATGAATAGAATTTTCCATGAGTTCTTGGATAAGTTTGTGGTGGTTTTCATTGATGATATTTTGGTGTTTTCTAAAAGTAAAGAGGAGCATGAAAAACATTTAAGGGTTATCTTGGAAACCTTAAAAGAAAAGAAACTGTATGGGAAATTCAGTAAGTGTGAGTTTTGGTTGCGACAAATTTCTTTCCTTGGTCACATTGTTTCTAAAGATGGAATAACTGTTGATCCTGCAAAAACAAAAGTTGTGGAAGAATGGCCAAGACCCACAAATGTAACCGAGATTCGTAGCTTCCTTGGTTTTGCGGGCTATTACTGAAGGTTTGTTAGAAATTTTTCACGGTTATCTAGTCCAATGACTAAGCTAACTCGGAAGGGTGTTAAGTTTATCTGGACAAAAGAATGTGATGATTGTTTTCAGGAATTGAAAAGAAGATTGGTGAATGCTCCAGTTTTGGCACTACCTTCCAGGAATGGTGAGTTTGTTATATACAGTGATGCTTCATTGAAAGGACTTGGTTGCGTCCTAATGCAGAATGATCAGGTAATTGCTTATGCTTCACGACAGTTGAAAACTCATGAGGTAAATTACCCTACACATGATTTGGAACTAGCTGCTGTTGTTTTTGCTTTAAAAATTTGGAGGCATCATTTGTATGGAGTAAAGTGTGAAATATATACCGATCAAAAATGTTTAAAGTATATATTCACTCAGAAAGAGTTAAACATGAGACAAAGTAGATGGCTGGAATTAATCAAGGATTATGATTGTACAATTCATTACCATCCGGGAAAAGCAAATAAAGTGGCTGATGCTTTGAGTCGAAAAAGTAATACTTCATTAACAATGTTGCATTCGGAACGTGATCCTTTGGTTAACGATTTGATGAACTTTGGCATAGAAGTTGTTGGTGCAGGAAGTCCTTCTGTTTTGTTTCAGGTATCAGTGGGATCATCTCTATCAGATAGAATCAAGCAAGCACAGAAGCAAGACAGTGAGTTGCAGAAAAGGGTAGAGCTGGTTCAGAAAGGTAAGTTGCCTGAATTCAACATTGATAATGATTGTGTTTGGAGATTTGGGAAGAGATTGTGTGTGACTTGTGATTCACAGTTGAATAGAGAGTTGTTATGTGAAGCTCATAGTTCTCCGTTTTCAGTTCATCCGGGCAGTACTAAGATGTATAGAGATCTCTGGGAGTATTACTGGTGGGACGGAATGAAAAGAGATATTGCTGATTTTACTGTGAAGTGTTTGACTTGTCAGCAGGTTAAAGCAGAGCGACAGTTACCGAAAGGGATGCTTCAGACTTTACCAGTGCCAGAGTGGAAATGGGAGAATATATCCATGGACTTTGTTGTTGTATTACCGAAGACATCTCGAGGTAATAATGCAATCTGGGTTATTGTTGATCGCTTGACCAAATCTACTCATTTCCTTGCTATACGAGATACTTTCTCTCTTGATCAACTTTCCCGTTTGTATCTTAAAGAGATAGTCAGGTTACATGGAGTTCCTCTCTCCATTGTATCGGATCGTGATCCCAGGTTTACTTCTAACTTTTGGAAAGGCCTTCAGAAGTCGTTGGGTACTGAATTAAATTTTAGTACAGCTTTTCATCCTCAATCAGATGGGAAGTCAGAACGAACAATTCAGACATTGGAGGATATGCTACGAGCTTGTTCTATGGATTATCAGGGAAGTTGGGACCAACATCTTTCTTTGGTTGAGTTTTCATATAATAACAGTTTTCATTCTAGTATACAGATGGCACCATTTTAGGCATTATATGGGAAGCGGTGTCGAACTCCAGCTTTCTGGGATGAAGTGGGTGAAAGGAAGTTGATGGGACCAGAATTGGTAGAAGAGATGGCAGAAAAATTTCAGCTGATTCAGAAACACATGAGAACAGCTCAGAGCAGGCAGAAGAGTTATGCGGATAACTGGAGGAAGGATCTATCTTTCGAGGTAGGTGATCATGTTTTTCTCAAGGTTTCTCCTTGGAAAAGTGTGATGAGATTTGGTAAGAAAGGAAAGTTGAGTCCAAGGTTCATTGGACCATACGAAATTCTGGAGAGAGTTGGATCAGTTGCATACCGAGTGGATTTACCTCCGAGTTTATCTCAGGTACACAATGTTTTTCACATTTCGATGTTGAGAAAGTATATGCCAGATCTATCTCATGTTTTGAGCCCAGAGGTAGTTCAGATGGGAGAGAACATATCTTATGAGGAACAACCAGTCCAGATTCTTGACCACAGGGAGCAAGTGTTACGGAATAAGGTGATTCATCAGGTAAAGGTTTTGTGGAAAAACCACATGATTGAAGAGGCAACATGGGAATCTGAAAATGCAATGAGGGATAAGTACCCCCATTTATTCGATAAGTAAATAAATTAAGGGGAAACAATTTTCTAAAGGGGGGAAGGATGTAACATCCCAAGTAAGTAATGAATAATAGATATTTTTATCTATGTCTATTAATGATTAAGATAGTGTTATAGCGGCTTAAAATGAAAATAAATACAATCTTATGCATGGAATACACTAATATTCTTAAAAGATCGTTTTACTGCCTTTTGATAACAAACCATTTTTGAATCTATATTTTGACAATTTTATAAACTATGTTTGTCAAAATAAAATTATTCTTTATGATTGGGACATCAAAATTTACTTTTTGTGAATTTTTGGTATTTTTCTGACAAGGTTCATTTTTTAATGAATAGTGAAAAATACTGCATTTTACATCAAAACTGCTTTTTAATCTAATTTATTTATATGATTAGATTATCTTTTGAATTGGTATTAATGTGTAATATGAATATATTTTTACCATTTAATCCAATGGTGGTCATTGGTGTCAATTTCACTTTGAAATTGGACTTAAACTGGTGTCAATCTTTTGATACTTATTGTTTCATAAAAACACGCTATTTGCTCTGACAGTGGGAATTAATTATTAAATTAATTAATGTGACCTATATGTTTTGAATTTTGTAAAATAGAATTCATTTTTGAATTCGGAATATCAAATATAGCTTAGGGTGAATTTTTGGTAATTTTCTGAAAAACTTCAATTTTTGATGAATAGTGAAACCACTAAGTGATAATCAAGCAAACTGATTTTTCAGTTAAATGAAAGTTTACCACTAATGTGTATTGAATTTTGAAAATCCGACATACATGGTTGTCATTAAGAAGTAAAATGTGGTTCAATGAGATTAAAATAATTTTTGGTGAATAGTAACTTATTAAGTTTTTAATCGCGATTAGTGATAATTAGTGTAGTTTAAGGTATAAATAATACTTTAATAAAATGAAATAACCTAGACACATGTCCCAACCTCATTGGTTGTGTCATGGCCGGCCATTAAATTCCATGGGTCAACTTGGGGACCCCATGAATCCACTTTTGTTGGGAAATGACATAAATTACTTTTTATTTAATGTTAAAGTGAAAATGACACAAACATAATATGTTTTACGAAAACAATTTTTAAGTGGGGTTATACAAGTCAAAATTTTGATTATAAATAGTAATTGGAAAGCTAAAACGATTTCCTATATCATAGTATTTGTTTTATAATTTTTAGACATTAAATAAAATTAATTATGTATGACATAATAATGATGCAGCGATGATATCATTATTTGACGATTTAAATAAAATAGAAAGATAATGTAAAATCTATAAACTAAACATGTCAAAAACCAATTGGATGAGTGGATTTAGAACCCTTATCACCTTATCCACGAATTCTATCAATGTGGGACCTTTTAAAACCGAAACACATTTTTCAAATAATGTAATATTTCATTACTTTCCAAAAGTGCCCCTCCTCTCCTCTTATAAAAGGCCCCCACCTCTACCTCATTTCAAACACTCTTCAAGCCTTTGGCTCGGCCAACCCCTGCCCATTTACTCTCTCCACATCCCTCTCCTCATCCTAGAGGATTCCCTTTGGGCAGAATCCTTTCAAAGGAAGCCTTTAGGCTCAAATCAAAAGGAGTTACACTTTTTAAGGTAATTCATTCTCTCATGTTCATTTGTTTTATTTTGCTTCTCCAACCCCCTAAAATCTTTTTATTTACTTCTTTTGTAACAACAACAATATCATAAATATACTAGGATGTTTTTATAAGATTTATTTGAGCTAAACTCTCACACAACTACATCAAATGGTTAAAGAACATACGGTTTCCGTGGATGGCGAAATTCTGCCTCCCGAAACAATGATTGTTCAAAACTCATTTAACACCTTCAAAGGTGGCCATTATGATGTCACTATTTTTATATATGATATATAATATGTTTATGTTTTCCTTAAGCTTCTGTTTTTTTTATTTTGGGCATACCTTTATGGTTTCCATTATGGGTAAAACACAATATCTTCATTTTAGGAAGTGCGGACTACCGCCCCCTAAAAGTGATTTGATTCGTTAATACCATATGTGGGATGTGTAAAGGATAAAGTTAATGATATTATATATGTTATTATACTGGAATTATAATATACTATTATATCATTATGATTCCATTCTAGAAAATATGAAATAGAAATGGAAGTAGCGTTCATGCGTACGTACGGCTTACCGTCTCCATGAACGGTGCATTTCATTTCTTACCTCTAAATGTGATGTAATATTATAAATGCATGTATGTACTGGATATATATGACATATATGATATCTAAATCATGAATACCATTCTGGATATAATGAAACTTTGACCAAATTAACAACATGTAAGTGTAAGAAGTCTATTTTTGACTTAAGAACCAAATACCGACAAAATGAACATTATTAACTTAACTGATTACATGATGTTCATAAAATGGTATAAAAGGAATAATCAACATGAAAAAGATTCATAATCAAGTAGAGATTAACTCAAGTTTATTATTCAGGAGATTAAAGAACGGTCGGGTCAAGTCGGATACGAGGTATGGGACTTCGTCTCAATCTCCTTTCGTTGAGGCATATTTTATTTTATACACAACTTTATTTTATACGGTGTATAAACCCCTTTGACTTTTACGCTTATTCAAAAGGAATATTTTTTATACGAAGCGTTTACTAAACGACAAAAGGGAATGTTTTTGTCGTACGTATGCGGCGACAACGACTTCTCCGCCGTTGTGACCGTTATTTGAGTTTCGGCTTCCTCTACAAGCCATACCTTCTTTTTAAAAGAAAAATAAATACCATGTTTTACTTTTCTTTTATTTTGGTATTGAAAATGGTTTTCATAATGTTTTTATTATATCAATGTGTTGTATTGATATCTCTTGATTGAAATGTGGAAATGTTATGTTTCCTTTATGCATGTTTTATGTGATATGATTATGTTATGGTTCTTGGGAATTAGTATGAAGACGGGTGGTTCTGTGATAAACTAAGGGCGGGTGAGCCCGTTATAGCTCTCCAATGCATTGGGTAACGCGAAGGAGTGAAACGTTAAGGTTTCTACGAAGAGATTTTAGGGAATATACTGTGATGGGTATTCCAAACGTAACCAAGAGGGTTACTCCCTATGTAAGAATGTTATGAATGCCTCAAGTTACATTTATGTCTTATGATTTCTATGATTTATTCATGATTTTATGAGGTATGATAAAGTGCCTATGTTTTATGGGTAAAGTATGATTTCATTCTTATGTATATATGAACTCATGTTTCCTTTCCATGTTTTTTTATAACCCATACGGAGTTTTTATGCTCATCCCATGTTTTTGAAATGTTTTTCACAGGTCAAGGGAAAGGTACATGATAAGATGATAGAGTCAAGGATGTGTCAAGAAATAATCCGTGTTTTATTTTATATGTGTTTCCATTGATGGGAATGAAGAATAATATCTTTATGTAACCACTTTGTTTATATGTGGAATATAATGCAAGTTTTATGATCTAATTCTCTAAAACTCTAAACCCGAAAAGATCCTCAATGTGTAATCTTGTAATAACTCAAGATTAAGTAAGGTTTAAGGCTGGGGCCTTATATAGATCATGTTTCTTATTCTTTCTAGGTTTAGGAATCGAGCATATCATCGGTGGTTCAGGTTTTTAGTGGAATCCTCATGTTGGTTTGGTGGTGGTGGATTGGGGATGTGACTCCTCATTTTTCATGGAGGATTGTGTTGGAGTTTTGGTTTCCCCTTTATGTAGTCTCTTTCAAGTTTTTAGTTCGAGTTGTTAACTTTAAATCTAATCTTGGAATAAGGGTCTGTTTGGTTGCCTGATTTTAGTATCAATTTATTCATCTTGTTGTTTGTTTTATATTTTTTTATTCAAGTAAATCATTTCCAAGTTTTATTTTTCATACCCGGGCACTTTTGCCAGCTCGTGGGGATTGGGAATACCCCTCGGGCCTTGCCGCGGACCAGGTCGGGTGCCGTGTCGGATGACGACCCGACCTGGTTTGTGGCATAAAGAATGTGGGAGAGAAAAGAAAAGTTTTAAAATAAAAGTGATGAGAGTTTATTTTCACTTTTCCATTAAAATTGATTTCCATAGAGGGATGTAATTTGTTCAACAACATTACTTTATCAATTTGTGTGGTTTCGTGACACTCTCTTTTGAGAATGGCTATGTTTTGATAAAAGTAAAAAAGTTTGATTTGTGCAAAATTATGTGAGTTGGAAAAGTTATTAATGAGGGCTATCAATAAATTCAAAGGGGATGATTGAAGAACCTTTGTACGGTTTTATTTTAACAATGTCTTTTATTTGTTGACAATTAACTCTTTTTGTATGAAAATGTTTTTGTTTTCCAAGAATCATATTCATATTCATTTTAATGAGATATTTTTAAAGTCTTTAAAATGTTCATATCCATACAAAAATGGTGATAAAGTTATTTTCCATATATAGAGAATCATATTATGGATGATAATCATGACATTGAAAATAATTGAATTTAGAAGGATCGTAAAGAGAATGAAGTTGTTGGAGAGTTTTGAAAGAATAATGTGATGTCAGGTGTTAAAATGTTTTCATACTTTCGAAAACAAAATAAGATGATGATTTTCTGATCAATATGTTTTCAAAAATCAAGAAAACATTCATTATAAAATATTTTTGAACAAATAGTAGTGAGGATTGAAGGAATTAATATATGTAGAGTGAATAATTCCATCGTAATGATATTTTTCTCAAAATTAGAATTTTATCTTAGTGGGATGAGAAAGGAAAAGTTGAAAAAAGTAATATATCATAATGGGATGAGAAATAATGAGATGGGAAATAAAAAGATTATACTGGACTGAGAAAGAAAAATATGAGAATGGAAAAGATCATAAAGAGATGAAAAAGGAAATTCTGAGAAAGGAAAAGATCCTAATGAGATGTAAAGAAAAATATCATAATGATCTTAAAAAGAAAAAGTTTATCATGGGAAATGAAAGTAACATATCATAATGAAGTTGTGAAAGAAACATATGGTAATTAATTTAAAAAAGAAATAGGAACCGTAAGGAGATGATTACGAAAAATTATAGAAAAATAAACATCAATATTTTTATGAAATATTTGTTAAGTCAAAACTCTTCTTTTAGGTTATATGTATTTTTGTTTTGGAAATCAAAAATATCTTTATAGTTAATTACCAAGTAAAGTATTTACTTTTTATATGGTTTTTATTTTATCGAACTCACTATTTTATAGTACTCACTATTTTATTGTACCCACATTTTCCATCATATGTACATTGATTATCGTACTCACTATTTCATCATACCCACTTTTTTTATCACACTAACTCTGACTATCATATCTACACTATATATGGCACTGAATCTTACCATTGTACTCACAATGTGCATCATGCCCACTTTTCATCATATCAATATTTTTCAATATATTCATACTGACAATCTAACATATACCTGTCATCATACAAGCTATATTACTCGTACTCATGTTATAATTTTATCACATGAAAATTTTCATTCTTTTATCAAAACACATGTTTTATATCAATTGTACTCATGTCATAATTTTCATATATCTATTTTTATAACCAAAATGATGTCGTGGAGTTAGTTATAAACTAATAAAAATGATGTCGTGTTTTCTGTTTCAATATGACCGTTATAATGCCTGGTGTCCATGTCCCTCTGATTTTTCTAGAGAAATATTACTGTTGGAGAAATTTTACCATTGGAACCTATGGCCTATAAATATGAGGTCATTTGAATCAGAGGCAACAACCTTTTCTCCTTCTAATTTCTAGAGAGATTGTGTGACTTCTCTTCTCCTTCATGTGAAATCCTTATAATTACTAGACATGAAAGACTTTTTCATAGTTTTTTATTTGAATAAGTGATTTGTTTTTTTATGTGTGCAATCAAGTGATAATTATAAAGGGCTTATGAGGATAGGAATATGATGCGACTGATATTCATGTCGAGCAATTTTATGTGTTTGAAAGATAGAGGTACCAATTACCTAGAAAATTGAGGGCTTGTGGGGATATCAAGATGGATGTGCCGATCATCGTATAGAGGGATTACTAGTAGTGGTAAAACAGACCTATTATCCTAAATGAAAGGATAACCTACTCTTGGAATAAAATTATTGTAATACAATTTCCTATTTCGTAGATTATTGTAACAGAAAGATAACCCTTTTATTTATCCTTTCTATTACTATTATTTTATATCGTAATTTTTTTAGTTACAATTTACAATTTTTTAGAATTGATTCTATACACTATATTATAGAATCGTTTACACTTGATATACTCTGATATATGTATTCAACCCAAATATAATTTTTTGATAACCTGTGGTATCATAACATCCAAACAAGATTTATTCTGATTATTTGTTTTTCTTTTATAACAGGTATTATGAATTGTTTTAGTTTATGTAATATTAAACTAAGAACCTTACTTAAATGTTTTAATATAAATTTTGAAACATAAAACTCAACCCTCTTGTATTTATTCCATCTCATATCCATTCTGATCCAACAATTGGTATTAGAGAATATCAAATCGAATTTAAGATTACCCCAATCATTTTGTAAATCACAAAAGGGGATAATGTTTTTATAAAAGAGAAGAAACTTTTAAAAAATGGGAGAATTCCCAAATGGGAAAATCCTTAATATTTTACTCAAATTTAATATATTAAAGAAAAGAATAATCTAAAACAAGAAAAATATATATGAATATAATTCTTAAGAATGACTATACCTAAGGGAGAGTTAGTTGTATTAATATCTTTATTCATAAGAATTTGCATAACTTAGGGAGATATATGTATTTATTTCTAGTTTTTCTTTGTGTTTTGTGCTTTCCAAAAAGGGGGAGATTGTTAACTTTAATGTCTTCTTGGGATTATTATGACTTGTTTTATAAATCAAAAATGTCTTTATACTTAATTCTCAAGTAAAGGATTTACTTTGAATATGGTTTTCATTTTATCATACTCAATATTTTATAATACTCAATATTTTATCATACCCACACAGTCCATCATATGTATGTTGATTATTATACTCACTGTTTCATCATACCCACTCTGTTTATCATACTAACTCTAACAATCATACCTAATCTATTTATAGTATTAACCCTGACAATCATACTCACAATGTGCATCATACCCACTTTGTATCATATCATTATTTTGAATTATACTCATACTGAAAATCTAACTCATACCTATCGTCACACAAGAGATATTACTCGTACTCATGTTATACTATTATCACATGCATGTTTTCATTACTTTATCAAAAAATGTATTATATTAATCGTACTCATGTTATAATTTTCATATATATATTGTTATAATCAAAACAATTTCATGGAGTTAGTTATAAACTAATCAAAATGATGTCATGTTTTCTGTTTCAATATGACCATTATAAAGCAAGGTGTCAAAGTACCTCGGATTTTTACAGAGAAAAATGACCATTGGAGAAAATTTTATCATTGGAACATGATGCCTATAAATAAGAGGTTATTTGAACCAGAGATAACAACCTTTTCTCTTTCTATGTTCTAGAGAGATTGTGTGACTTCTCTCCTACTTCGTGTGAAAGCCTTGGAATTACAAGACATGAATGACTTGTTCTTAGTTTTTGTATTTAAATAAGTGCTTTTTTTTTTGGATTTGTGAGTCCGATCAAGTGATAATGACCAAGGGTGGTTAAGGATAGGCAGACAGTGTGATTGATCTTCGTATCGAGGGATTTCAGGTGTTTGAAAGATAGAGGTGACGATTACCTGTAAAATCAAGGGCTTGCAGGGACAACAAGACAGATGTTCTAATCATCATAGAGAGGGATTAGTGGTAGTGGTAAGACATACTTATTATCCTAAGTGAAAGGATACCCAACTCTTTGGGATAAAATAATTGTACCACCATTTACTTTTCCTTTTCTTATTATAATAGAAAGATAACCCTTTTATTTCTTCTTTATATTAGTATTAGTTTATATAGTTATTATTTCAGTTATAATTTATAATTTTCATTATTAATTATATACACTATATGGTAGAAACATTTACACTCGATATTCTCTGATATTTGCATTCAACCTAAATAAAATTGTTTGATAACCTCTAGAATTATAACATCTGACCAAGATTCAGTTCGTTTATTTGATTTTCTTTGATAAGAGGTATTGTGAATTGTTTTAGTTTATGTTTTATTAAACAAGGAACCTTCCATATAGGTTTTAATAAAAAAATTTAGACATAAAATTCACCCCCTCTTGTATTTATGCCTCCTCATATCCATATCAATCTAACAATTGGTATTAGAGCATATCAAACTGAATTCAAAATTTCACTATTATTTTTGTAAATCACAAAGGGGGAGAATGCTATTATAAAAGAGGAGAACGTTTTACGAAGGGGGATAATTACCAACGGAGAGAATCTTAATATTTTACTCAAATGTAATACAATAAAGAAAAGAATATTATAAAACAATGAAAATCTATATGAATACAATCCTTAAGAAAGTCTATACCTAAGGGGGATTTAGTTTTATTCATTTCTTTCTTCAGAAGAGTTTTTATAACTCTGGGGGAGATATGTATTTCTTTATAGTTTTACTTTGTATTTTTGTTCTTTCCAAAAATGGGGAGATTGTTATGTTTAAAGCCTTATTTTGACTTTTATGTATTTTGTTTTTGAAATCACAAATCTATTTATACTGAATTATTAAGTAATGGATTTACTTTGAATATGGTTTTAATTTTATTATACTCACTATTTTATAGTACTTACTATTTAATATTACCCACACTATCCCTCGCATGTATGTTAATTATTGTACTCAGTGTTTCTTCATACCCACTATGTTTATCATACTGACTCTGACCATCATACCCACTCAATTTATAGTATTGATTATGACCATCGTACTCACAATGTGAATCACACACACTTTGCATCATATCAGTATTTTGAATTATTATCATACTGAAAATATAACTCATACCTATCGTCATACAAGTGATATTAATAGTACTCATTTTATTCTATTATCACATTCATTTGTTCATTATTTTATCAAAAAACATGTTTTATATCAATCGTACTCATGTTATCATTTTCATATATCTATTGTTATAAACTAAATGATGTTATGGAGTTAGTTGTAAACTAATCAAAACGATGTCGTGGTTTCTATTTCAATATGACCGTTATAATCCCAGGAATCCAAGTCCCTCCAATTGTATCCAGAGAAATATGACTGTTGGAGACAATGTGATCATTGGAACCTGTGACCAATAAATAAGAATTCATTTGAACTTGGGACAACAACTTTTTATCCTTCTAAGTTATAGAGAGAGACTGTGTGACTTCTCTCCTACTTCATGTGAAATCCATGGAATTATAAAACATGACTGGATTGTTCTTAGTTTTTGTATTTCAATAAGTGATTTGTTTTTCTTTGTGAATCCAATCAAGTGATAACGATCAAGGGATGTCAGGGATAGGCAGATGGTGCGACTGATCTTTGTATTGAGGTATTTCATATGTTTCAAAGATAAAGGTTTTGATTACCAAAAAAATCAAGGGCTTGTAGGGATAACAAGATGGATGTGTTGATCATTGTATCAAGGGATTAACAATAGTGATAAGATAGACCTATTATCCTAGGTAAAAGGATACCCTACTCTCTGGGATAAAATAATTGTAATACCATTTACTTTTCCACTACTTATTGTAATAAAAATATAACCCTTTTATTTATTCCTTCTATTAATATTCTTTTATATTGTAATTGTTTTAGTTACAATTTATACTTTTCAATATTAATTTTATATGATATATGGTAGAATCATTTACAGTTGATAAACTATGATATTTGTATTCAACTCGAATAGAATTGTTTGATAACCTGAGGTATCATAACATCAAACCAAGAGTTATGCTGATCAATTGTTTTTCTTTTATAAGAGGTATTCTGAATTGTTTCAGTTTATGTTTTATTAAACTATGAACCTTACTTAAAGGTTTTAATATAATTTTTTAAATTTAAAATTAACACCCCAGTTATATATGTGCCATCTTACATCAATTTTGATCAAATATAATTGATGTGGTCAAACTCGAATTTTAATTTTGTGTAAATCTTGTGGAAGTCTAATGAGGTTTGAATAAGTCAAAGATTAATTTCAAATGTGAGAAATTTTTTAGGATTTTGAAATTTGAGGATGTAGGTAATGTTTTGAAATTTACCACCTTTGTTTTTTGAGTAACATATAAATACTTAATCATATCATTCATCCATTAACATGTTTCACACATCCGAAAAAGGCGAAGTGCTGAAGAATTGAAAAGTGATAGTTCCCATCGTATTGAAGAAGTATTGAATTGATAATTATATCAAAGTTTGAGTTTTTTCAATTGAGAGTGAGTTCATAAAATACAGATAATCAGATCCAAAATTCTCGTATTCAAGAAATCGGATCCAGAATTATCGTATTTAGGCAATCAGATCATGTATAATTATATTGATAAAATCAGATCCAGAATTATCTTATTTAAGAAATCAGATTCAGAATCATTATATTGAAAAGATCTGATCGAACATCATTATATTGAGAATCATATATAGTATTATCATAGTCAGATAATCATATCCATTATCCAGAATCATCGTATTATGATAATTAGATCCATCCAAATCAGACTGAGGATTTGGACTGAGTAATTGTGGAGTATATTCAACAAAGTCTTTCTTATTCTGTTTTTCTCAATTATTTTATAATAAAACATTTTAAACTAATGGGAGTTAGTATAACCATTCCTATCAGGAGATATAATGTGTCTAACAAGTATTGGCACATGTTGTAATCACTTCTTCTTAATGTTGGATTTCTATAGAACCACGAGAGTGGCTATGAAAAGGATGTAGGTTCACACATTGAGGCTGAACCTTGTAAATATTGTGTGATTTCCTTTATTTTAAACTATTTCATGCATGAGTATTTACTAAAAATTGACATGTATATAAATCTTAATAGGTTTTAGGGGTTATGTTTTGAAAAAAATTGAAACTTTTAAAAGTGAACAACTGATTCAACCCCCCTTCCTAGTTGTCATTCAATCCTTTGTATCTTCATGAATTTTTCTACCACGATGTCTTAGTAGGTTTATCCTAGACTTATGTTTATGATGTAGTGTCTTAATTTTTTTCCACATTTACCATGTTTCCTTTACGATTATCATGTTATATCATGTCTCATTGTTCATGTTTATTATTTCTACTCTTTTTATACCTCATTGATATGCCTATTGTCAAATATGTATCGCCTTATACAATGATTATTCCCTTACTATGATTTATATCTCAACCCCTTCTTTTTTCTCCCTAGGTTATCCCGTGTAGTTTTAAAAGCCATGGAATTTAAAAATCATGTTAAGGAAGTTTTGAAGAATGTTGTTGTATCCAATGTTCAAGAAGATGTTCCATGCAAATAATTTCCAAATCCATTATAATTATATATCTTTTGTGTTATATAATGTGTTCTTTTATGTAATAAATCATGTATTAATGTGAAATAAAGAGATGGGTAGTTATTTACATAGGGATATCACAATTTTCTCGTCCTAGTCTCCAATGGTTAATTATACATTTCATTTGATACCAATAATACCGAACCAAGATTTTCATACATAAATATTACAACTTAATAAGTGGATAACCTTATTATTTTACAAAAACATGCATGAGAACCATAAATGTCTAACGTCTTTGGAGAAAAGACACACAATATTTTTATTCCATGAAAGATCTTTAACATCATCCACATAGATCTTCCCACATAGTATTATTTTTAGATATACCCTACTTAAAATAGTTCTCCATAAACTTAGGAAAGGATACATAAGAAAGGAAGAGATCAGATGACCATTAAGGGTAAACTAAGGACATATCTACATATCATGATCACAAGGTTATAAGAACCCGAGTATAAAATTTAAAAACCCGAAACTATATTTTATATATCATAAACAAGTGTCATGGAATAAACATTGGTAGTTCATAAGAAATGAATAATAATGGTATCAAAGAACATGATCTATAAGAACATAACATTATCATAAGAGATGAATTTTCTGCCTAAGTATAAGAATAGAAAATAATTACCATAGTAGTGAAGGCTTATTTCCAAAACACTCATAGTGGAGTGGGTTCACTCCCCAAACCATTATAGTAGTCAAGGTTCACTCCTGATACTATCATAGTGGACAAAGTACCATACTAATCTGGGTTCACACACAATTTAGTCTTATTTATCTCAGGATATATCAATCCATACCCATTGAATTGGAAGGAGATATTCGTCACACCCATCAAATAATAAAAATCATACATATGTGTTCTATAAGATCATAAAAAATCGTCATATCAGAACCCATGAAATGAAATTGGTTTCATAAAATTTTTATCACAACAAAATATATGTAAAAGAAATAGGTTTCATAATCATTTCATTATTTCATCAAAGCATAACCCAAGAAAAAACAAGCTGGTTTAATAAGAATTTTATCATGGTATAACCCGTGAACGAGAAATGGGATTCATAAAAATAATTTAATCATTAACCATCCAAAAAAATAATAATAATGGTGTCATTGAATAATATCCACAGAAAAGCATATGTTATATCAAAGGATTCCACCATAGATGGAAAATGATTTTGAAAAATAAATTTGATCATTTAATGAGGAAAATAAAAAATATTTGAAAATATGTTTTTTAAAATAAAAATTTATTAAATATTTTGGAAATCATTTTTATTGAAAATAATCTTTGTAACTTTAAAATGATACTTTAGAACATGGTTTGGTCATGATGTTGTGAAATTATGTTGATGTCGTACATGTTATCAAAAAAATTCCTTTCACATTTTTGATAAAATCCAAAAGGGTCCAACATTGATAATGAAAAGAATATTCTTGTCATGAAATTATATAAAAAGGTTAGAAGAGTAAAATTGAATATAAAAAATCCCAGAGGAATGTTAACTTTTTTAAAACATTTTTGAAAAAAATCGATAAATAAGAAAAAGGTTTTTCGACTAAAAAGAGAAATAAATTCAATTTTATTAAAAAAAATTTATTTTGAAATCATAAATAAAAAAAGAGAGGAAAATGAAATGAGAAATATTATTATAAAGGAATTAATAAAGATGAAAAATGTTCATGATTTTCTTGAGAAATTGATCATAATATTTCATCATCCCAAACATAATCATAAACAATATTGATAAACCATGATATCGTAACATCAAACCACTACCACATCAATATATTTTGAATCATAGGACCCATTAAATAAAAACTTAAAATTAAATTTGGAATATAATTAAAAGAATGATTTCGATGATATTACATGTCAAATGGAAAGTGTATACACTTTATCAAACAAGATACGTGCATAACATAACTTATGTCCTAAAAAAGGTAATTTGAGACAAAAATCACTTACTGCTTTGGTATCATTTTTACCATAATCCCCATGAAAGAGAGATCATAAAATAGATATTTAAATACAAATAATTTTTATTAGAAACATCCTAAAATAAATTCATTGGTATTATATAAACCACATTAATGAAAGAGTTGGTGAATATAGCTTGTGTCTTAATGAAGTAAAAACTCAGAAAAAAATCCCTTACCTTAAGTCTTTAATTCCTTCATAAAAGTTAAAAAATACTATATAATATATATAATTTTATGATAAATATATTAATAAACCATAATTATATATATCATAAAAATTTGATTTATTTATGACCATTTATTTCCAATATATTAATAATTCCTTGTTAAAATCATATTTCGTGTAACAATCATTTTATTTTTCTTGTATATTTTTATTTTTTATTATAATTTCTATTAATTTGATCATGGTTAAGTCATATTAAGAATTTTAACCCTGATATAAATTTCATATATATTCAGTATATATGTATTTATAGTAATCCATAAAATTTTGATATAGAAAATGAAATACACCTTTCATGTAGATGGTAGGCCATACGTACGCATTAACGTTGTTTCCATTTTCTGGATAGATTAAACAAAGAAGTTAAATAATATATTACTTTTATAGAATAATTTTTATTTCATATATATTCATTAATTTTACCATAATTTCATTCCATGATAAGTTTTGAAGAAAAATGAATAACATCACTTCACGAGGTGGTAGTCCACCACACACACGAGCGACGCTATCATGTCGCCCAATGAATGGAAAGTAATATGGTATATTTGATATCATAGTAAAATTTTGATAATTATTTTAAAAATATAATATATTTTAATTTAATCTATCCTTATTACCGTCAAATTAATACATAAATGAAAAACACATCACATCGGTTAATAAGGTGGTGGTCTACATTACACAAGAGTGACATTATAGTTTTCTGACAAGTTTGGAGGTAAGAAGTTAGATATAGAAATATAATAATTTAGGTATAAAAATATCATACATATCATATATAGACATTAAATCTATCATTTAATACAAATTTCTAGAGGAAGTTGTGGAAATTTGAAACATCGGTTCGCAAGATGATAGTTCGCCAAACACATTAATGCTGATTTCATATCATATTTTATGGAATATGAGATGGATTTAGGTTATTTAATTTACATATTAAAATATAATTATAGGTTAGATACAAGTGTTATTATATAAAAAAATAGTAATATTTTATGGATTTAGAAGAATAAGTGAAACAAAAATTCATAGTTTAAAACATTACCTCTTCATCAGAAAAACTCTTTCAGTTTTACCTAAATCCATCCTAGATAGTCCACATGCATGCCTGAGAAATTTTTTGATTTACCAAAATAATAAAAAAGAGATGGAAATGTTTTTTTCCATCAATATAATAGTATGTTAGTATATTTAAGAAAACTATGTTTTTATATGTTAATTTTAAAATAATATATTAAGGAGTTCAAAGAAGAAATAAACATAAGACACTCAATTATGAATTATACCTATTATTTGGATAACCTCCCATAGATTACACGTTATGCCGTCTTCAGTTTGTATTTTAGTGAGATAAAAATATATAAGACCTGGAGAATATTTTTGGAAATGTATTTTTCGAGTGTTTTTTATACGAATAATTAAAATGATGTGAATAAGTTTAGAGATTATGTGCCTTATCATAAGTGAGGGGAGTGACACACTTGTAAATGATTAAAATAATTAAATATATAACATGTCTTTCTCAAAGGAAAGTGGATCCAAATTGAAACACTTCAATTATAGGATAAAAATGAGTTGAAATAAACTCATCAAATTAAATTTAAATAATTTTTATTATATTTTTATTCTTATGTCTTAGTTTTAACCTCCTCATTAACTCCCTTAACCAATACTGTGGTGACAGAGTTTTAATAATGTTTATATTAATAATGAATAAAAATTAAATTTAGTTTATTACTAAATTTGAGCCTAATGATTCCAAATATGAAATAAATTTTAAAATATTTAATTTATATAAGTGTTAAAAATTAAATCTAATATATATATATATATATATATCAACAACAAAGAATATAATTTATAGATTAATAGAAATTTCAGGAATAAAAATTAATTTATACCAAAATAAACTACAATAATGATTAATATATAATTAATTAGATTAATTTTAGTTAATGAGGACTAATTTAATTTTAAATCCAATAAAAAACATAATGATAATTTTTAAATACATGACAATAAATAATGAGTTTATAAAAATTGGTGTTTTCACTATTCACTTAATATCAATTTTTCAAAATGATAATAAAATTCAACCTTAAGTTTAATTAGATATATTAAAAATAATGATTTAGTTTATATTAATTTTTTTTAAATTTATCATTTAATGAAAAACATATAATACATGTTAAAAAATTTAGTAAAACAATTATTTCTTTTTTGATCGAAAAATATATAGAAGTATTTTATAAAATTATAATGAATATAAATAAATAAAAATTAATACATATAAACCATAAGGATTATTTTTTTTGTAGGATTATATTTTTTTCACATGTGACCTTATAAGATAATTTCTTAAGGAGCAGTGTAAGGAAAATTATTTTATTGGGAGTACACCATTGGTTGTTGGAGGGCCTGAACCTAATTGTGGGTTATTTTTTTTTGTTAACATTAAAGATGATATTATCTGTAATCCTAGACATGGAGGTGGTTTGTATTTGTGTTGGTGCTCATATATGAGATGGTCAATCATATCTGGTCATTATGTTTAGTAATGTACACTAGGATGGATGTGGAGGTTAGGAATTTCGGATCAATTGGGTGATGATGAGGAAACACCATGTCATATAGGATTGAATTAGTAGTGGTTATATTAATCTCATATAAAAATGTTCATGGATGTCGTGAGTTTGTTGGTGTATGTTTTACATATAATTGGGATAATAGAGAGCAAGTATATCTAAATTTATTTTATTTTGTAGAGAATAATAGATTTGGGATTTAGTGTTGGAAGGATTATGTGTGTTCATATCAGGGTTAAGGTAAAATTTGGTGTTATATGGGTTTTAATTAGATCAATGGTGTATAAGTGGTAATTGTTAGAGTATACTAATAGATTTTTCTATATGATGACCCATCCATGGGAATAAATTGAGTCTCGTTAGCAAAAAATCCCTCATGATGATGATTTTTGGTGCATTGTGTTTGTTGAAAATGTTGGAGGCTGTTGAAAAAGGATGGTTGTCAAAGAAGGCATGGAGTGTTTGTGAAAGTGAAGAACTGATCTTGTAATCTGATCATGTGTGATACTCATAGTTTTTTTTGGAAATTGTGATGATCCAAAAAAATAATTTTAATACAAAAACATTGAAAATCACAAGATTTTGCGTGATTGAATTTGTGTCTAAGGCATGAAGAGTTAGTGAAAATGCTAAACTATAATCATGAATCACAAGTACTAAACTGATCTCACAATGTGATCATGTGAGACACTAATAGTTGTATTTCGAACTCATGATTGGTCATGAAATGCATTGGAATACAAAAACTTTGAAAATCAAAAGATTGGATGTGATTGATTTTTAGTATCGCTGTGAGATCTTGTGAAGCGTACATGATTTTCTTTGGATCTCACAGAGGGTCCTTGTATGACACTCATGATTGTTTTTGGATCTCATGGAAAGGTCTTTCACATCCTTCACAATAGCCTTTGGAGCTCGTACCAAGATCTTATGAAAAGTGAAAATAGGACTCACACCACAGACTCACAGAAGCACGTGGACATAAAAGAAAAATATGGAAATGATGGAAGAGATCACAGTTGTTGAATAACTCACAAAGCACAAGATTTGATTTGAGACTCACAAAAAGCATGAAAGATAACCCAGGAATCTTGCAAAGCATGAATGTGGACTCACACCAAGGACTCATGCAAAGTGACAATTCCCACCAAGGACTCTTGGATAGCGTGAATGTAGACTAGGGTCTCATACAAAGAGTAAGTGTGAATTCTGACCAAGGACTTGTGCAAAGTGTGGATGTTGAAAGAGGACTCATTCCTAGTTCTCACACAAAGCATGAGAAGATCATGAACTTGTTTTTGTATAGCACGTGATTCCTATGAGGTGGAAGGTTGTCCATGATTTGTGGAATTAAGGAGGTGGAAACTCACTTATAAATACCCCAAGAACATTACTTAAATATTGACAAGGTTTTTCTTAAAATATTTATTTGAATATCATCTATAGAAGAGAATCATGGTGTGATATCATGAAATAGGTTTGTGGAGATGGATTATATTTGATTGAAATCTCATAAGTGTTTCCCATGATCTAAACAAGGACTTGAACAAAAATAAAAAGTGAAATTATGAAATGGGAATTGTGAAAGAAGACTCATGGAAGAGACTTGAACAAATTCAGACTCACATAAAGTGAGAATATGGGTTCCTGGTGAAGGATGTTTGTGCTAGGGGTTCATGGGGAATGAGGTTCTCACCAAGGGACTCGCACATGGTGAGACTCACGCAAGGCACTAAGGGTTCATGCTAGGGGACTCACACAAGGTGATACTCACTCAAGGCACCAGGGGTTCATGGTAGGGGACTCAAACAAGGTGAGAATCATGAAAGGCACTAGGGGTTCACGCCAGGGGACTCACGCATGACGGGACTCGCATAAGGTTCCAGGTATTTACACCAACATCTCGAGTAAGGGTACACGCCATGATCTAACACAAGAAGTTATACATGAGGTTGTCATATAGGGGTATCAAACTAGAATATTATTCATGGAGATACCTTTTTAGATTACCCTATGAGTAGTATCATTGTCACATCTGAATTCTAAAGGATAATAAGAATATAGTGGATCTCCACTATTTGAAAATACATTCAGAAGAAGGTTATTCACTAAAAAATTTAAATTGGTGAAAGTAAGTCTTGGAATAACTCTAAGATCTTGCCAAAATAAAGGTAATTTCTATGTCTATAGTAAAGAGACGTTTGTTTTAGTTTTATATAATGTGAAATTGTTTCATCTAGGTGTTCTCATAGAAGTGAGGTAGAATCCCATAAATAACTTCAACAGAGCATCTACATAATGTTGATTATTAATTTATTAGCATTAATGAAGGGACATAAATGTACATAAACTATGTGAGGCCTACATAAACATAAACTATGTCTAGATAATTTCTAGAGATGTGAACAAAGGAAGAGGAAGATGGTGATCCTTTCCACCGACATCGAGCTAGAGAAAGAGACATAGGGAGTTTCCTTTGGAAAAGTAGTGAGATGAACCAAAAACTTGTAAAGGAAATGAGCATGGGAATAAAAGTGATCTATCCTAAACATCATTATTGGATGTGAGCCTATGTGAATCGATTACAATCAGCACATTATCATTTTATGCTCTTTATATGTATCCCAGTGAGAGAGAACCAAGTAAAAATCTATGTGTCCGTTTACTTGTGTTATTGCTTTACTTTCAGTGCATTATAATTAGATAAAATTGAAGAGGATACTGTTAATATAAAAACTAAATAGAAAAGAGAGACCCTTATTATAGAGTCCATGATCTAGTGGGGCATGAAGAATTCTGAAAAGAATATCCATACCAAGATTCACCCTGATTCTTAGGGTATCGAGGACACTTTTAGACCTAACAATTGGTATGAAAGTATAGGTAACATTTGTTGATTTGTTTTTATGACAATTTTTACTCTATTATTGTAATTGAAGTTTCAATTTTATCTTATCTTAGTGTGACATGAAAAATAGAAGAACTACAAAGAAGAAGAAAAATTCAGGAGGTATTCCTCATTGTGAAAGTGTCTATATAAATTGTATTATTTAGTTTAAAAAAACCAATAGTGTACTGAGGAATGGTCTGGATGAATCAAACAGTGGAAAGATATAATCTCTCAATGATAATATAATAATGAGTTAATAACTCTACATTACAACTGATGTTGAAATAACTTATGATGAATAAATTCCAAGAAGTAAAAAAGTGGAAGTTGTCTATGAAACAATGGAACTGGATCAGAAACTAGATGTTGAAATTAAATTTAAACATATTTGGATCCAAGTACTAGAAATTGAGTTTATTAAGTTAATAGGTTTAAATAAAAGGATTACTACTGTGGATAATAATCAGAGGGAGAATAATGATTCCTAAGATGATGAACTTGAAAATCTGTTTACAATGATAGAAAAAGTCAAAGGTCATGATAAGGGAATGAATTTGAACTCATAATAAATTCAGAATTTGAAATCCCGAAATTATGATCTTACTAAAAATCTATCTAAAAAAGTTTAGGAAAATAAAATGCTAAAATAGAAGAATTCATGATGTAATGATTCTATTTATTAGAATAATGATTTGTTAATGAGAAATATGACATGATGTGTAAGCTCACCTGAGAATTTAAAGATGATATGAGTAGTGGGAATAATATCCAGAAATAACCAAATTCTAAACACGAAGGAAGGAATTTAAAGATTCAAAAATTTAGTTATGATCTTAAATTAGTGAAGAAAAAAGTGGAGAAATATAATTCCAATGTTAAGACCAAGTTGAATGATGCTATGCACTTACTATTTGATTATCTTTTGGTAAGAGATAATGAAACGAAAAGATAATATGCTAATAAAGAGGAAAATAATGAAATGATAGTCTCATATAAAATTTCCATCTATTTTGGGATAATATGGTATTTGATATGATTAACCTCCTCCCATGAATGATAGTATGAATGTTGTGAAAATTTTTAGAGATAAGAAAAACCCTGTAGGTGTTAGAGATAGAATATTTTTAGGAACTAGTGATAAAATGTTCTATTTCTGTGGGATACATAGTTATACTTCAAGTTTCTGTTTCAAGGAATTGGAATATATTTCATATTGTGATGATAAAAACATTTCTAAATTTGTGAATAAGTAGAAGCTTTGTGAAAAGTCTGAAAGAAAAGTATCTCATAATAAAGACGTTTTCAAATCCTATTACTGTGTAAGGAATGGACACACCATGAGTATGTATCAAGAATCCCGAGGGATAAATATCCTAATAAGAACTCTAGATGCATCAATATCTCTATTGAGAAATAATGAAATGAGGCATGACTATAATAGAAGATGTCTTATATGTTCTAATCATTGGTATTTGGCAAGAAATTACAGTAGGAAGAAAGAAGGGATGGAAAAAAACCCAGTAGGAGATCCACAAAAATGTACGTGTATAACAAAAAATCCTATTTTGTAAGACACTATGATATATTGAAAAATAGTTTTACATATTCAAGGGAATCACATGTATCTGAATAAAAGCTGTATCAATCATACCCACTACTACACTCACAACAACTCTCTTGGAAATAATGTTAAAAAACCTTGATGAAAAAGGTAAGAGATGATCCAATTTTGATTAATAATAATTTAAATTAAGTGGAATACTCAACCAGATGTCCAGAAGTGAAGGAAAGAGAAAATGTTATCTAATAGAGGAAGAAGCAAGTGAATATGACCAGTGAAAAAATTCCTCCTCAAAGAATGAGTCCTGAAAAATGGAATACCATTAAAGCATCAAAGATGGAAATTTCTAAAAATGGATATAAACCAAAAATTGTGAAAATCTAAAA
The DNA here is from genome assembly GCA_963277665.1 of Viscum album. Taxonomy (NCBI): domain Eukaryota; kingdom Viridiplantae; phylum Streptophyta; class Magnoliopsida; order Santalales; family Viscaceae; genus Viscum; species Viscum album. The sequence continues at coordinate 1,063,123,437 of OY728136.1, forward strand.
CCTACATAATCTATATATCCAAATAATAATAATCTTGTGGGTAAATAATGTTTAGTCATATGGATAGAATAGTTGAAGTAGGTTTAGAAGTCGGAACAAGCACAAAGAATGTACAATGCCTTGCAATAAATTATCAATGGGTTGATTCATTAGGATTGACCACAAAACCATTCATGAAGATTATATAGGTTCCCCTATCCCTATGTGTATAAATTATATTATATGATTTTAACATGTTTTAGGTTTTGGGGGAGATACAATCTAAGGGGGAAGTAGCATCAAAATAAGTAAAGTGGTGATGTGATGTGCTCCATAAAGTCAAATAATACAAATCAGTTATCAGAGATGAATAAGAACTATAGAATAATTCCATGAATAAAGTTAATTTTATATGGGTTCATGATATGTATGGAAGTAATTGAGTGAAATGGGTAGTTATGGTGTCATTAACTTTATCTATTGTATCCTACACCTATTTCAGACTTAGTATGATTAATGATTTTGTTGATGGATCATTTCTATGTAGTAAATTCACCCAATAAAAATTTAATTGAATTTAGATAAAAATTTAATATATTATTGAGCTCGAGATTTTTTTCAAACCTACAGTTTCATGTTAATAAATGATGCAGAAAAAGAAGAATGTTTGTAGGTCTAAATAGCAGACCTAACAACTGGAAGAGTTTCATATCTTAGGGGGAGAATTCAATCTCCTAATCATATGAAATATCTCAATGGTATAAAAATGATGAACTTTTATGTTCAATAAGACTAATTATGGTATACAAAGAAACATTCATGTACTTAATGATTATATATTATTATCTAAATAGATCGTATCAGATGACTATTTTCAAGACAACCAAAAGCTAAAAGAGAATGATTAAAAGTGTTTCCAATAAGTTGTATACCCATTATGAAGTGTAATTAAATATCTAAAATAATCAATAAAATTGGTACTAAGGATTTACATTAGTTCAATACTAGAGGTTTTCTAGGAGATAGTTTCGAGAAAAAATAAAAAAAAAATGAAATTGGAACCAAATGGGTCTTTTACAACATGATGAATGAATAAGGAATAATAATTAAAAACAAAGACTGATTAATGTGTGAAGGGTGATCCTACAAAGTGGGTATTGAAGTTGATGAAACATTTTCACCTGTTTTAAGGCTAGATACAATCATATTATTATTGTACATAACATTTCAAAGAAAGTACAAAGTTTTCTAGATCGATGTCAAGTCTGAATTTATGAATGAGGATTTGGAGGAAGAAATTTATGTTGAGAATACATATGGTTTTCCAAAATAATTATGATGATAATAGAGTTTTTTGTTCGATGAAGATGCTATATGGGTTGAAGAAAGTGCTAAGAGAATGGTATTCAAGATGATACCAGTTTTCAAAGAAGCTCAGTTTTCAGTGTAGTGGAGTTGATTACAATCTATATGTCAAAAAATGATAGTAATCAATGGATGATGGTGTTTGTGAATGTTTATAACATAAGATTTAGGTGGTGTAAAGATGCATATAATTATCCCGAGGACTATTTTTAAATATTTACAATGTTTTGTTTAAAATATTGATCTGTAGCACATATATAGAATAGAATCACGATGAGATCTGATGACAGAGGTTCATAGAGATAGAGTATATGTGATTGACATCTCCTAAGTGTTGTGCATGATTTGAACATGGTATTGTTAAAAGAGCTAATGATGAATTGAAAAATAAGACTCACAAAAGAGACTTGTGCATAGTCGGAATTGTGGAAAGTAAGAACAATGGTTCACAGTGAAGGAGTCTTTCACCAGGGGTTCGTGGTAAAGGAGGTTCATTCTAGGGGAGTCGTTCAAGGTGATACTCGCACAATTCACTAGGGGTTCTATCAAAGGGATTATCATAAGGTGAGACTCACTTAAGGAATAAGAGGTTCACTTTAGGGGAATCACGTAAGGTGAGACTCTCGCAAGGCACTAGGGGTTCATACATAGGGACTCATGCAAGGTGGCACTCATGAATGGTGTTAGGGGTTCATGCTAGGATCTCGCGCAGGGGTACATGCCACAATGTTATTCATGGAGTTATACTCCAGGGCCTCACATAGGAGAATCATACTAGAATATTGCACATGAAGATATGTGCTCACATTTACCTATGAATAGTATCATTGTCACATCTGAATTATGAAGGAGGAAAATAAGATAGAGGATCATCACTATTTTGAAATACTTGTAGAAGGAGGTTATTCACAAAAAAATTCAAAGTGGTTAAAGGAATGATTGGAATCACTTGAAGATGTTTCCAAAATAGAGGTAATTGATGTGTATACAGTAAAGAGAAGTTTGTTCCAATTTTCTATAAATATGAAGTGTTGCATCCAGGAGTTTCTTGGATGTGAGGGAGAAAACTAGAAAGACATTCGAATGAAAATATACATACAGTTTATGATGCATTAATTAGAAATAATATAGGGACATATATGTTCCAAAATTGTGTGTGACCTAAATTTACATAAAATGTGTGAGGATCCTTTCTAGAGAACTATGAAAAGGAAGATATATATGATGATCATTTCCACTAAAAGTGAGACAGAGAAAGAGTTATATGGTGTGACCCTTGGGAAAGCAGTGAGCTGAGCCTAAACCTTGTAAAGGTAGAAATTCTGGGTATAGAAATAATCTAACCCAAACATAATTATTGGAAGTAAGACTTAGTGAATTTTGTACAGTCACCACATTATCATGGTATTCTACTTGGATTTATCCTAGTGAGGGTGAACTAAGTAAAAATATTTGTTTTCTTTTGATTGCGTTACTACTTTACTTTCAGTGCATCATCACTAGATTAAATTGTAAAGGTTATGATCAATATAAACACTAAAGAGAAAATAAATTGTCCCTTATAATAAATAGTTAATGATCTAGTGGGGTAGGAATAATTTTGAAAAGAATATCCACACCCTAATTCACCCACCACTTAGGGTATCTAGGATCTATTTTGGACCTAACAAGTGTCTTATTTTTTATTTTTATGTGAGAGTTGGAATGATTCTGTGATGTATCTAGTAACTAAAAGACCATGATCTGTAAATATAATAATGAAAAAATGTGTGTGGATGAATTATTTCCAGTAATATAGGAAATTAGAGGTCTGATTGGAGTTTTTTCATGTGATTGTTTGTGGTGATATGGTAACTACATTTGGTTTATTATTTTGGATGTGGATATTTGCTTCAATAATCAAACAGAGGATTTATTGAAAACATGGTTTAATGGATGATGTAAATGCCTTTGATTTAGTCCAAAATTAGGAATAAAGAGCCTTATTAGATTAAAATTAAAGGAATACATATTGAGAAATGGTCATGGTAGCTTCTTGTAGATGAGAGTCCATTTTTTAGAGATTTTATAATGGCCTATGAATTTACTAGTGGTTATTTTTATGAGAAAAAAAATATTGGTCTTAGATATGGGGATATATTCTTAATCGGGCATTTCATCATAATTTTCATGAATATACCATTAATAAATGGTATTTTAATATGTATTTTAGGCCCAAAAGGTATCTAGATTGGTATGTTGAAGGCATGGGATAAATTTTAGATGGTTTTCAAAACCTACCAGTCTTAAAAAGAAAAATACTACTAAACCTATATTTTTGGGAAAATACTTACTATGTAAGTGTCCTTATATATAAGGGTATATGGATATTTTAAGAAATTGGATATGTATTGTTATCTACTATATTTAAAAGTGTTACCCAAATTTTTATAGATTGGAAAATGGTAAAGTATCACATCCACCCTCTAATATGTAATGGTCCAAAAATGAGATGGTACATCAATATATTATAGTAAAAAATTATAATGTACTTTTTTCACCATATAAAACATAAGGGTTACTATATGTAAATTATTTTAGTGTTGGTATATAAATGGTAATGTGTGGGAAACCCTATGATACCAAAAGGTTGTATCTAGAAGATTTATACCTTTCACCCTATGTATAACTATTTTATGGGTTATAAAAATGGTTAAATTGGGATATATGTATGGAATGTAAGGGATGTATTATCCAAATAAAAATGGGTTTCTCCTTAATAAAGGTGATATATAATGGTTTTGCAGGGTGATATATATGGCATGTTTGATATGTTACGGTTAATAATATTTTCAATACTTATCTAAAATATTGAACCATTGGTAGGATAGTTTTATATAGATCATAAATTTAGAACTCCTATGTTATTCTTCATTTTCATAGCATGTTATTATGGGAAATTCAATACCCTCCCCTATTTTCATCTTCCTTTCAAATTATTTTATTCATATAAAATGAAGGTGGGTTACCAAATCATTTATTGTGTGATTTTCTAATTCTTTCTTGATTCTTCCTCCTAAATATTTTCTTATAATCTATTTTTTGTAGTCAAGTGTTTTGGGAGATGATTTTACTAAATCATGGTACAATCATCTTAATTTTATAGGGTTTTTAAAGTGATTTATGGAGAAAATTTAGAAATAATTAATTTAATAGGTTGTTTGTGGTTTGAATTATGTAAATTGTACAATGAATTTATTTATTATTTTGAGTAAATATGAGTTTGAATTGGGGTTTTTATATGGGATTTGTTAGGGTGTGTTTTGGTATTATATTGTACATGGTTATAGTGGGTAGATGCTACATGGTGATGTTTTTAGCAGTTATGATTTCTTGGTTAAAATTATTCAATTAATTTAAAAAATTATAAGTAATTATTTGTATAAAGTGGATCGAGAAAATTTATTAGGAGCCCATGTATCCTTGGATGATGTATTGAAGAGTTTAGTAGATGGTAGATAAGATTTTCTAAATGGGGGTAACTTTTTTATTGAGGTAGGTAGAACTAATAATACAAAACTATATGTTGTCAATTTATTATTGTGATACCTATTTAAAAAAACATGTTCAGGTATGATGTATTCTGACTGATAGATCCTAGTTAAGAAAATATCATATCTTTTTGCCTATTATATTTGGATTAAATGATCTAATGTACATTGGGTTAGTATAATCTCATAGATATTTGGTCACCAAGGGAAGAGAAATTCCTCTTGAGTTTATGATGGGCTTAGGGTTTTTCAAAGGGTATGTATTAGATATGAATAGAATTTTTTGGATTCTTATAGATAATTTGGAAATTTTAAGAATATTAGGATAAGGGATGATAATTTATATGTCTAAAAATATCACAAATGTATTTTAATGCTGATGATTGGTGGGTTTGAGCATTGTAAAGTGTTATAAGTTAGATAATCCCTTCAGGGAATGATATTGTGCAACTAAGAGAGTTTCTTCTTGATCTCAGGATTGATAATTATAACATGATAAAAGAGTGTTAAGATTGTATCATAGGTATTTATAAATGATTTGATGATGTGGAATTGAGTTGTTAATGGAAAAATGTGATTTCATTTAAAATTTCCATTTTTAGTAGAGTTGAGTTGTGAAAAACGGATTGAATGGGGATTTGGGTACTATTTATTGAGTCTATGGTTAGGTGGGAACTAAGAGTGGTGATAACACCTTGACGTGTTGGTTTTGAATTAGTAATTTTTTTGAGGTGTTGAAGGGATTGATTAACTTACTGTATTCCTTCATGGGTTAAATTTTAATGGTAATGGGTTTGGTGTGTTATATTCGATGTGCTAGGGTCTTGTTTGGTCAGATTTTCTTATAGGTCTAGATAGATGATGAGATGTTCATTGAGATGTGGGGATCAATATTGAGTGAAAAGTACCTAGGTTGTGAGTTAGATGGTATTGATTTATAGGTTGTATTTTCATATTGGATTAGTTCACTTAATTATTGATTACCAAGTAGAAAAGTGACCAGCCATGGGATCTAACTAGTGATGGTGTGTTTTAACATTTACATGAGGCTGGGTATTATGATTCCATTTTTTTGGTCACTTATTAGGATGCCAATATATAAGGTTATCCATGGGACTAACATAGTGATGGTGTGTATTTACTTTTGCGAGAGGTTGGTTATAGTGAGTCCCTCCTCAAATAATTTTTTATATTTTGATGTTATATTATATGAAAAGATACATAACTAGTGATTGTATGGTTTGGATCATGGGAGTGGTTTGATATCATGATTTACTTTGTATATCACTTCCTATGATGTTGAAATGTCTGATTAACCTTGTCACTAACCTTAATGGGGAATGGTTTAGATTATGTTAGTTGTTCGGTCTATTTGTCCCCCAAAGGATATGATTCCCATATTATATGCCTAATATAATAAACTTATATGGGATACGGTTTCTATAGGATCTAGAAATCATAGAATGAGGATTAAAATACCCAAATTTTCATCATACGCTAGTATAGGGGGGATCTCCAATGTGTGATTAGACTCCAAGTTACTCAGAAACCCATATTGTATCCCTATTCATCCGTTTACTTTATATAATTTCCATTCATTAAGGCTTCATATAAAATATTATTGGGACCATAAAATAAGGGATAAGGTAGTTTTTGGTCATTATATGACACCATAACACAAATATTTATGTATGTGTTTGAATTTATAAATGGATGTGACTTCTTATTTTGGTTTTGGATAAGATAGGTAGGGCCAGGAGTCTTATTATCCTTGTTTTCATTAGAGGGCCTTACAGAGATGATTATATGATTTTTTGTTTATTAACTTTCCCTCATGCATACACATGAATATGATTATGTATTCCAGGGGAGCGTGATAAGACCCTATTGAGATTTATTTCTCACACCCAATAAAGGAACCATAATGCTCATGAAAACTTTATATTTGATATATAAGACTGATAAAAAGTAGCGTAGTGGATCAGGATAGAGTAGATTTATAGAGATTTAGGTATGTGGTAGACCTAAGGTAAGGGGATAATCGTATATCTTCATTTCTTTTATTTTTTTTTTTTTAATTTTGTATATATGATTTTCCCAGTGGGTGAGAAGTTTGGATATATGACTGTATGAACACATTGTTATTTGGTTAGAGAAAGTGTATTATTTTCTTATTATTGGGTAACTTGGTTGTAATTCTATACTCTCTTAATTTGATTATATTTTATTTATGATATTTGGTTATTTATTATCATTTATGGTTATGATATCAATGTCATATTATCCTAAATTTAAGATATATTCCTTTTCTACATGCTGAAACCACAAGCATATGTGGAGGTGTACATGAGGCCTTGTGGAATTTTAAATAGCTTAATTTTGATTGATTTTAATCTAGTAGTTACAAAAAATTAAATTTTAACTACTATAAAACCACATAATCATGTTAAAACTACAAGAATTATCATACATCATGATAACAAACTTTGTTTACAATGAATAAAACTTTTAACAAATAAAAGAAAAATAAAAAAACTCTGAAAAATATTAATAAAACACACCAAGAATTCAACTTCTAATTAATTTACATTTTATAAACCCCCTTTTCTACTTCTATTAACAACATTAATAGAAGAAAATTTTCTCAAATCCAATTTCCATGGTTTATAAATTTACAACCAGTTAATTATTTAATGTCAGTTAAACATTAACTTCTACACATATAACATCAATTTAGTCCATATTCCATTAATTATTTTGTGATTCATTGAAATTTAACATCACCACATCAACCAAGTATATAAATTTACATAACATGCCTTAAAAATAAGGGTTTAAATTTCATACATCATAAAATATAGATCAATTGTTCAATCATATTTTAATCAAATTTCCCAACTCCATATATTCAAATCCCTGAAAAATACACATTATTTATCCATCCACAAAAATTTACCAAGAGACACAAATGATAATACAATTCCATTAAGAAAACACAATTATAGTGGTAATTTATCAAAATTATTTATAAACCCATACTAAATTTATTCTCTCTCAAAAATGAATCATTCAACAGAAACTAATGATCTTTATAATATCCATCAGTTTACTCTTTAGTATATCATAGGATCATAGATAATGATAATTGGAATATAATATACAATGGCATGTTTTCTAAACAATGTAATATATTTTCCCAATAAATATAGTAATCCCACCAAAAACCCAACATGATTACATAAATCAATGGATAATTCTATAATTTATAATCGGGATACATATTATTCATGAAAATACACAAAATAAATCTATATAAATTCATATAAACACAAATTTCATAGTGATATTATTTATAAAACCATGTAATGTTTTACAAAAACATGAAAAACCATGACATCAAATAATGAAAAAAATAACCTTCCTCATATCATGAGGATCCTAAATTCAAGTAGGGAAATGTTGTGGAAGCTAAAAAAATATTTTGAAAATGATAATGATGATTTGGGGTTTTGATGTGTGGAATATGACCATGATTAGGAGAGGTAATGTTAATATCATTATCTCCTATAATGAATGAAATAGGAATGTGTGGAGATTTAGATCTACCCGCCTGATTTTTCTTCTTCTCATAATTTATGATTGAGATTAGAATTTTAATCTTGGAAATTAAAGGAACATTTACCCTTAGGTCTAGATCCATATCTTTAATATTAATTGGTTAAGTTCCCCCACAAAATTCTATGGAACATTGTATCCTATATTTAAAATCTAATTTGAATAGATAGATAAACTAGTAATCTCAGGTTTTGGAGATTCACTAGGGTTTTCGTCAAGGGTAAAATGATTACCTCCTTGGTTAAGGAGATGGTTCTAACAACTAGGGATGAAATAAATAATATTGTGATAAAATATGAATATAATCCCATGTTTTGTAAGGATTTAAAGTTATTTATAGTCCTATCAACTGAGTATAAAAAATGCAAGATTTAAAATATTTGAAATGTAAGAGAGAATTATGATTCCACTTGTCAAAAGAAAACTGATAAAAAAAGAAGAAGATCCTTAATCCCACCACTTATAATATAGGTCTATAAATACCCACATATCCTATGAAAGACTCTATGATTATGGTGAGGGTTTTAAATGGAATAGTGATTTCCCTGGATAACAAGGTGTCTATCTAGTAACCCCCTAAACATCCTCAAATCTTATAGGACATCACACAACATCAAGATATGGGTTGGGTACTAGACTATGTTGTGATTTTTATTGATGTAATTATGAATGTGGAGGAGGTTACAAATGTATTTAAATTTATATAGGTGTGTAATTATTCTTAATAGGATGTTATATAGGGTGAAAAAATCTGAAGGAAGCATAATAAGGAAGACACACCATTTAGAATTTTTATATTGCAATCAAACTAGTTTTGGATGTGAATGGGGTTTAACAGGAAGTTGTTTATGACACACCTATACTAGAAAAAAACCTTGTTGAGATAATATAAGAGGGAATATAGAGAAAAAACCTATATGATGAAAATGATTCCACACCAAAATACTCTCTTACTAAGACTTTATTTTCTCATGATAGTGATGAGGAACCCTTCACACAAGTGTGCCCATGAAAAATTTCTAGAAGGAGACTTCATGAAAGTTTAACTCATGGAATAGAGAGATGCTCTAAAATATTCACCCCTCTTTTGGGGAGGTTTTAGGATGACGATGTTTAGGATACTCATGCTTTTTATGAAAACCATGATGGAAACAAGACTTTTGTGGTGGATAATGACATTATAAGGAAGAATAAAGAAAAGATAAAGGATAAAAGATAAACGATCAACGAAAAAACCCTAGTATGAATATAAAACATGAGAGATGGACTCAAAATATAGGAAAATTATCTATCTATAAATGAAGATATTATATTATAACTATCAATGTATTTAAAAATTTCACCTGGTTACATCCCTTAGAAACATCGTTGTGACAAAAAAACATTGTTGATACATCTAGTTGAACATAAAATAAAATCAAACAACTTAAGATCCTCAAAATGGATATTTCTTGGTTATAACTTTTTCTACGTAAGACAACCTAAAACCTTAAAAATGGATATTGATTGACCAATATAGCATTGTTAATTTACATATTCCATGAGTTGAAATAATAGGGTGAAAATACACCATAAATGGGGATAAATCATGAAAATTAGATAGATTCTTGGTCTAGTTTGATGATAAAATTATTTTTTGAGGTTCTGGATTATATATTATTATATTTCACTCTCATTATAATCATATAGTGATTGAGATATTCAATAGAATGATCAAGTTATCCGCACACACTATCATGTTTAAAAATTCTTGGTTTGTCATACCTGCATATAGAGAGGTGATCTTCGATGCTTGGAAAAATTATATCCTTTAAATTTCCCCTTAAATTCTTTCTGATAAGATACATATTATAAAATCCGATATATGTGAGTGGAATAAAGGTTCCTTATCCAAACATTATGAGGGAAATTAAGGATATATAATATCATCTAAAAAATTTCTAATTTAGAAATCAATATCCTGATAGTCTATCTCTAGATAAAATTTTATCCCCTTCTAAGCTTGTTGATTTTTATCCCTCAAAGAGAAGCTGGATCAAAACAAGTAAAAAGTGTAATGGATCTAGGATGGATACATAAACTCCAATATCTTTAATTTCCTACACAAAAAGAAAATTTTTAGGAGAGGGGTAAATGCCCTTGGCATTAATGGATATATTTTTACCAATGAAAATGACATATCTAATGATATGGTTGAATAAGATAAAAGATTTTCCCCTAATGATAGTGATGAAAAACTACCAAATTGACTGAAAATATTACCCCTGATATTGTATATCACCACAATTGTGAAATAACTGAGGATCTCTAGGATGATGGGATTAAATCAGCCCTATTCTCTATGAATATTGATAATGTAGTTAGTCTTTATGAATTCAGTAATTAATTTTTTATGTTTACAAGAAAAATTTTCATTATGAGTTCACAAATTCCATTAAGGAATTATTCAATAATGCATATATTCCTTATGGATTAAACTCCAACACAATTTCCCAAATTTACAAGAAGAAAAATGTTTTGTATATTAAGGATTTTAGGATAGTTCCAATTGAGAACACTATTGATAAGTTTGTAGGATCGAAATATGATATGAGATGCTCAATATACAAGAGGGGGGGTGAATTGTATACTTTAAAAATTCCTTTGGAACCTTTAAAGTTAGTTATGAACAACTAAAGTTTCCTTAAGAAAAGGAAAGGACTAAGTTTAACAAAGTTAAACTAAGTAGATTCACAACACCTCTAACACCGAACTAAACTTGGAAAGAGATTCCAAAAGTAGGTTCCGGAAATATGGTTCTGGAAATTGAAACTTAACAAAAGTTACAATATGAGATTCTACCTTAAAGCGTATAGAATCTAAATGAAACAGAGTAAGTAAGGAAGTATAAGAAAGTTATACTTTCCTTAAGATACAAATTGCAGCGAAATAACAACAAGTAGTAAAACTAATAGTAACAAGATAATAGTCTTTTAACCCAAAGAGAAGGGTATCCAACAACCTTGGATAAAGGTCCCTTGATTTATACTTTCAAGCAAGTCTGTCTTACCCACACAAGGGTAATCCCTCGATACGAAGATCGGAGTCTCTGTCTTGCTATCCCCGCAAGCCCTCAACTTCAAGGTAGTTGGCAACCTCTGTCTTCCTCAGCAAGGAAGTCCTCGATCTTTAAGGTAGTCGGCAACCTCTGTCTTTCTCAGCAAGAAAGCCCTCGATCTTTAAGGTAGTCGGCACCTCTGTCTTCCTATCCCCGGAAGCCCTCGAATGTAATCACCAACATTCGGAGTCGCACGAAGCTTTGAGAGTTAATAAGAGACTCTCTCTCTAGAAATCACTTCAACAGCATGTAAGCACTTTTTCAGCAATTAGCACTGAGCTCTTTCAAATGAGCTCCTATTTATAGGTAAGGTCGGCTCCTTCTCCAACGGTCATATTTCCCTTAAAGTTCGGAGGGACCTGTACACGTGTCACTTAGACAACGGTTAGTTTATAACAAAATGGACGACATCGTTTTATAACAAAACAAGTGTAACAGAAAGTACGACATCGTTTTAAACTCTAACATAAAAGTTCGGAATAGAAATTTCGGAGTGAAAGTTCGGAGTGAATAAATTCAGAGTGTATAAAACAATGATAATCAGATTCTGTTTAATAGGTGAATTCGGAATGAGAATTCGGAATAGGAATTCGGAATAGGAATTCGTCATCAGAAATCGTAATGAGAATTCGTCATTAGAATTCGTAATGAGAATTCATCATCAGAATTAGTAATGAGAATTTATCATCAGAATTCGTAATGAGAATTCATCATCAGAATTCGTAATGAGATTTCATCATCAGAATTCGTAATGAGAAATCGTCATCAGAATTCGTAATGAGAATTCTTTATCAGAATTCGTAATGAGAATTCGGAATGGGATTTCTTCATTAGAATTCGTAATGAGAATTCATCATCAGAATTAGTAATGAGAATTTATCATCAGAATTCGTAATGAGAATTCTTCATTGGAATTCGTAATGAGAATTCTTCTTCAGAATTCGTAATGAGCATTCGGAATGAGATTTCTTCATTAGAATTCGTAATGAGAATTCTTCTTCAGAATTCGTATCCTGAATCTGGAATAGAACTAAGTCAGAATTCATATCCGGAATTCGGAATGAAACTTCCTTATAGTTCTTGTCCAGAACCGAATCCTAAAAACAGAATACTTTTATATCAAAGTTTTTATGATTCCGAGAAAGTGAATCCGAATTTCATACTTAAGAAAAATATTAATGAAAATATGATAAGGATAAATTTTTCTTATAAAAGCGTTTTTCCTTAAGAAAGCATTTTTCCTTATAAAAGCAATTTTCCTTAAGAAAGCATTTTTCCTTACAAAAGCGATTTTCCTTAAAGATAAGGTGTTTGTGATTTTCAAAACAAGAAGGAATGGAAAAGTCATAAGGAAAACCTTATTGACTCAACAAAGTTCATTAGTAAAATTATTTCATAAGGTTGGGGGATATTTTTAAGGATTTAATAACTCCAAATCAGTTTGGTTTTTTTCTTAGTAAGAATATATAGAATTACCTATTAATTCCTAGGAATGTTTCGACATCATGGAAAGGAATGTGAAATATGAGGACATTTCCCTTAATACTAACATATCAAAAGATTCTAACATGATAGAAATGTGATGTATTATTTATATCCTAAAAAACAATGAGTTCTTAAATAAACTCATTAATTTGATAACCACTATTATTTGAAAAGTTTAGGTTATATTTCCTCATCCATGGATCCCAAAAATGTTTCATTCAATGTTATTGAGGGGTTAGGTACAAAGTTCCTCCATTTTTACTTCTTTATTCTATTAATAAAAACAACATTAGCATATATCTCAATGATGTTGTTCAAGATGGTCTCTAAAATAAGGCCAAGGTTAGAATAAGTATTTTCACCACCTCACATGTCCTGTATATAGATGATATCCTTATTTTTTGTGTTTTAATATAATAGGATAATTTTTTTCATCAAATAAATGTTTTACCACTATAAGGAATTGGCCAGATAGACCCTAAGCTAGCAAAAATTCTTCATTGACTTTAGGGTTGGTGTGTTTGGACCCAAATAGAATAAGGTTTTGAGTTCTCTTAGGGTGACTAAAAGGACCGTATACTTTATCTATATTTATTTGACTCTATTTTTGGTTAACATAAATGGATTTTACAAGAAGATAATTTAATCAAGGATCATTTCACTAATGGTATATTGGAAAGAAAAAATATGTCCTAATGAGCAAGAATATTCTCGGTCAACTTAGTGATCACCTCCATGTTTGAATATTATTACTCTATATATAGATGGATCAGAATCCTTATAAAAAATATGTAAATATTGAATATATTTTTTTATTGGATCTGTACATTAAAATAAATGAATTATTGTTTCATGGAAATAATTCAACAAACCCATTTACATTGGGTGTTGTGAATCAAGAATCTTAGGAACTTCAAATCGGAAGTACTCAACAAAATTGACTTGTAATTTTTTGATTTTTAATAATAATTCACTATAGTTCATTTCAAATAATTTCACTACAGTCTTGTAGAATAGACATTACAAAAACCAATCTTCAGCTATTTTTCCAGCTATTAAACACTCATATAATGATCTTATGAAATACTGTAAATGTTTTCTATGTAAGAAATGCAATTTTAACTAATGGATGAAAACTTGGACGGATATAACACTAAAAAAATATGTATTTGTTTATCATACCATGAAAAAAATGTCAATTCAAAAGATATATTTTAATTCTACTGATGTTTATGGATTTTTATCACTAGATATCCTTCTAAAAATATAGAAGTATTTTTATATTGGATAGTACATCCTTTTATAGAAATCAAATTCTTGGGGTATTCTCAATGAGGGAATGTTATATCTAAAAATGTGAAATTAACCTTAAAGCACCTATATAGCTATTGAATTTAATGAGATCCTTTATCCCATCATTAAGATCACTACTGCATTAGAAGATTTAGAAAGGATAGTTCCCTCTTTATGATCTACTATAGAAAAAATGCGATTTAGGTTTCCCTAAACATTCACTTGTGTCTAGGGATATAGAAATCATGAACCAAATTTTTTTATAATGTTATTGTATCTATAATACATTGGATTATATTTTGGGTATATTAGGTATCTTTCTGTCCCTGGAATGCTTCAATGACATGATGGAATCAATCATTATTGACATTTACAATGAATAGGTTTTCAACATTCAACTTATATCCTTCACCTATATCATTTAATATACATATATCATAATGAATATAAAATATGTTGATAATTTTCTTCCCTCATTACATATAATAATCACTTCCCTTCATAAGGATATAATATTAGCCTCCAAAATCCAAAAAAGTTTGATAAAGAGTGATTTCTATGACCATATCGTATCAATTTTTTTGGCCTATTAGTTATGACTAAAAAAATTTGGGGATGAATTATATCCATTAGATCCATATTATTACATCATAGAACAAAGTGAATGTCAATTGGGAAGCAATTAGTGCACTGAGACACTCAGGTTATGGTGCTATATCCTGTAACCATTGTGTATTTTTTAAGGGTTTCTTTTATAACAATGTTGGCAATTAAGTATCCTTTAACGATGAATTATATCTTATGATTCAAGAAATCAAATTCTATTTTCATCATGTATAGAATCAATTAATGACCAATATTGAAATGTTTAATGGATACTGCATCAATTTTTGATTGACTATCTTGAAGACACTAATAAATTAGTATTGAATATAAAAAATTATTATATGGAGAATAATGATGTAGATGATGCCCAATTGAAAAGTGAAATATGTGATTCAAGATCAATTTGGTCATTTTTAATCCTTGATTTATGCATATCTTTGGTTAAATCAGATTCTTGAGGTTCTATTCACACCTTCCTTTATAAACCCCAGTTATAATGACACTTATTTATTTATTGTAATAATTTATTATGACTGAGCATGCTTAGATATTGAACCATCATGAGTTTTTATAACCATATAATTGTTTTATACTTTTTTATATCTAGTGGATTCACTAATTCTCCTTCTTACCAATCCTATAAATATAACCATTATCGACTGAATGATGACATATTTTATAAAACTATAATTTAATTAATATTCTTTATTTTCCATAAAACTAATAAAGTATTTAACTTTTTATTCCTCAAAGTCATATCCATATCAAAAATTTATATTTATAATTAATAAAGTAATGATAACTAAAGTAAAATTATAAAAATATAATAATAGTGTTACTTTGAGTTTGTTTTTATTGAGATGATAAAGGTTGTAGCTTCTAGTTGATTTGGAATCAGATGGAATGAGGAAGTTTGAATTGAATTTACTACTTGATAAGGTAACTATATAAGAAGTTATAGATATCCATCCATTTAATAAATACCAATACATTAGGTGTAAGGTTGATTTGAGTTCTTTTAGAGGGTTTGTATATGATTTTAAGTGGTATGGGTTTATAATGGTTAAAGTGTAGAATTATTGTTATAAAGATGAAAATGTTATAAAAACAAGGATGTGTAAACATGATTTAACATATGTTTAAACATCATCCTTGAGTTGGAGGTGTAATGTAAGCATCATCTAAGAAGGATATATTTTTATAAGAATAATTATAGCATAAATAATTTTTCAAAAGTATTATATTTATAGGAATAATATATGAGTATATTATTTACATAGTAGACTATATAAAAAATTTTAAATATGATTATGGGTGAAAATGATGAGATAATCAAAATAAATACTCTGTTTTAATAGATTAATAAATATGATTTTTGATCTATTATTTATGATTCAAAAATTATTATCACATTATGGTGTCTATGATTCAATTTATAATGAAGGATAATCCAACATATGTAGAATCTATGTTTAAGAAGAGTTTCAGGCCCTAATAATATGATTTAAGTCATCATTTCATGAGTCCATGTACATGTGGAGGGAAAATTTGAATAATTTATGGATTTAGTAGAGGATTTAAGAATAAAGAAATACACGAGTCTTCTGAGAATTAAAAATTATAAAACACAACTCAAT
Organism: Viscum album; assembly: GCA_963277665.1. Classification (NCBI taxonomy): domain Eukaryota; kingdom Viridiplantae; phylum Streptophyta; class Magnoliopsida; order Santalales; family Viscaceae; genus Viscum; species Viscum album. Next base: position 1,063,140,044 of record OY728136.1, read on the forward strand.
ATGAATGAGATTTATAATTTAAAAAATGTAAAACATTTGGATAAGATGATCGCCTACTAAATGAGACTCGTGGGAGTTACAAATATGAATTGAAATGATATATTAAAAATATTCGTTGAATATAAATTATATTGGTACGTAATAAGAATATACTAGATTTTCAAATATTGAGAGAACACAAGAATACTAATTGAATGTAATTTGAGGATTCTAAGATACCGATACATCAATATATTAAATAGAGATTAAGGAGTTTGAATCTAAGATTCATTAAAGAATAAAGAGTATTGTGGACCCATGTTTTAGAATTGTTCAATAATAAAATATTTCAAGATGAACTGTAGTGTCAATAAAATGATATTTCAATTTCCTAAATAGAACACTAGTTTATAATACATTAAAAATTGTGCACATACATACCTATTGATCAATATTATCATAGAGGAGTACAATCACCAATAGGTTTATAGAATAATAGGACCAAACCATAGGTATTTATTTGATAGATTATCCTTTTTTGAGTGAATTTAGTTTCTTACAATAGATTCTAGATTCTAGAGAATACTTGATTATATATGGATAAGACTACACTATCCTTGGTTTTATATAGTTAGTGATGATAGAAGAAGAATCCATGACTATGGGGATAAAGAGGCAAGAAAAAAGGTAGGCTATTTTTTCCATGTCTTGTAAAAACTATATGATTTGATATTTCTTATTATTACTAGAAATTAGGTGAGTATCTGAGAAATAATTGAGTGTATCATGAACCATAAAAAGTTTAAGATATTGAATTAAAAATTCATAATAGAAGTCCAATAATTCACCCCTAGTTAATGAGACCGGGGGAATCAGAAGTGGTATTAGAGAAAATGTCATGTAACTTGATAATGATCCATAAAATTCCAAAATATGTAAAAATAAAATTCCATAAAAAGATGATGTGTCCCTAATTTTGATGGAAAGAACTCCTTCAACTGGAAAAATATTATGTTTCCATACCTTCTTTTACATAGCATATAGGTAAGTGATATTGATACCATTATTTTTCCACACCTTATTGAGGGATCACCTCGGAATTTTACTTATAAGATATATTTTGAAGTCTATAAAAAGAAAAAAATTGAATTTGAAGACCATATTAGAGATGTTATATAAAAAAGTCTTGGTTCATCAAATAAATGAAACATATCTGGGATAATTTAAGAAAAAAATATTAAAGAAATTTAATTTCAAGGAAGCTAAATCTAATGTCTGGTGGAGGATATTTTATGAAAAAAAATTGGATGATGATACCATTAAATAATATGTTTTAAGGGTCAGTGAGATTGTGAACAATTTCCAAGGTTTTTTTGAGAACCAATAAGACACAATTATTATCAGGAATATTTTGATAAATTTAGATGATATATATGATACCTAAATTTTATCTCTAGAAAATTGGTATTATTTTTTTCATTGGATGAACTTATAAACATTCTCATTACTTATAAAATGAAAAGGGTATTAACTTTCATGAATAATGGTAAAAATTTCTTGTCATTTAAATCTATATGAAAAGTAAAATGAAAAAAGATGAAGTTGTAGTGGAAAGTGACTCAAATGATGAGGAAATTGACTAATAATTCAACCAAATTGTTTCTTTTCTATAAAAGATACACAAGAAGGTAAAATGGAGAGGAAACGTTAAAAAATTACTATTGGGATATAAATTTAATGAAATTTTTCATATTATAAAATATTTATCAATGATGAATGTTAAAGAGTCAAAATTAGATGTGGATGATGAGAAGTTATAAAAATATAAGATGCATAACAATAAGAAGAAGAATTCATGCTAGAAAAGAAGAATTGTTATGAAAAATAAAGAGAAAGTGGACCAATGTATTAGTATGGATTATGAATTAAACTTTTTAGATCATGTTTAGAAAGGATTTCAAAACTCTATGAGCTAAAATTTATAAGAAAATATTGAGATTTAGTAAAATATGAAATGATAATTTGAAAAATATATAGATTAGATTAAACAAATAAAGATAGAAAACAAAAAAAATCATCAATGTGAAGAGAAAAAATTATGAAGGAAAGGGTTAGTTAAGAATAATGGAAGTACCCTACGTTGATGAGATCTATAATCATAAGATAAAGATTGGTAAAAAAGGAAAAATAGTTTGGGATATTAATGAAAAATTATCTTGAAAATATGAGTATTTGTTCAATACACAATACATTTTCCTTAGAAAACAAAATGAGTTAAAAATAATTGATAATGATAATATAAACAACTAATATTATGGGGAGTCTTTTTAAATTTATCAATATTATGGGTTCTAGCAGACAATATAAAACTTCATATAATTTTTCATAGAATTTTTTTTAATGTTTCTAATAGTATAGATTATGAAATAAAGAATGATTTTTCGACCAATAATACAGTTGATTACTAATATTTTATATTAAATAGAGAGAGGGATATGCCAAATAAAACCCTATCTTTAAGTAAGAGAAGGATAAATATAAATTAAGACAACCATAACATAATTTTGTTATGATTTTTGATCAAACATGGAGATCATATTTTTTGGAAATTTTATGTTTTTATATATGGTATAAATATAAATCCTAATTTTTTTTATATAATATATTATTTTTTCTGAAGTGGATAGAACTAGGGGGAGTTTCGGTGGTAAACCTGAGGACAAATCTTAAAGGAAATAATATGTGACTAAAACTTGAAAACATATATCAACTCAAATTAGATGTGAATATTTGTAAGAGATGTGTGCAAGTGTTCACAATAATGTTAAAAAAAGTGATGAATGTATGAATATGATCTTTAAATAAGTTCTATATATTTTAAAATTCAACATAATTCAATAAAGAAAATTATCATAATTTTGAGGATGAAATGAAAGCATACGAGATACCAAAAAAAGATGATGATGTCAATAAAGAGTGCCTCACAGTTTTTATGCTCATATAACAGTACAAAAGAAAATGGAGAATGCACAAATTAATGATATTTTGAAGGAAATAAAGTGTCTTCAATATAAGTGATGTGTGGTATTGTTAATTTTTTCCATATTTTATGATAAACAATTCCAGTAATTTAGTGTAAATAATTTTCCAAACATTAGAATGAAAAACATATTGGAGGAAAGTGTTACTTACATAGGGTGATGATATGAGAATGATGTTAAAAGAAAAAGGGAATGTTTTTGTGTTAGAATATGTGGTAAAAAATTATTATATTTTTGATAAATGATGAGCAGGGAAACTATTAATGTTGTTGACAAGAGAAGTTGTGATATGGTTGAAAGGAAAGGGAAACCTGTACTGAGAGAAAACACAAATCCTCCATGTTACTTAGGAGGAGTAAAGTGGTCCCCCCTTATTTCTTATAATATTTCTATTTGTGATATCTTGTTGGTAATTAGAGGATAGAAGTAAAACATACACTAAAAGATAATAAATAATTGTTATTCACAATATGTTCCTTCTACCAAGATATTGAGAGAGTGACTGTATCAATTTTTGGGAGAAACCATGGGGAGGGGATATCATAATTTTACAAGTGTCATAATAAGTCTTAAAATATGGAAAATATAAAATTAATTTATATACCCATGAAATCTAAATATTTACATATTTAATAAATATTATATCACTTATACATTTATTTTATCAAACATATTTATAAAGGGGGAGTCCCAATTATCGAATATATGGGAAATAAAAGAGATTATTATAACATGAACATAAATATTTTGCATTTTTTATTTGAGATATGTACTGGTTATATATTATTCATGTTAAATATGTTATGATAATTCCAAAAAATTGAGAATATTAGTTAGTATCATAGGATTGAGAGATTATAGATAGAATTGAAAACTTTGGTTTTATCCCAATAGTATGATATATTGTTTTTTCCAAAGTATACTTATATTGGTCTTGCTATAGGCTCTTTTACAAGAAAATATTAGGGTTAAATCCTTCTCTATCAAGTGACTTATAGAATAGAACCACCATCAATATTTTTAGAGAACACAAAGAATAAGTTAAAGGCCTTTTATTTACGTGATCATATTTTTGGGGGATTATAGTTTCCTCTAGTGGATTATAGACATTAGATAACTATAAATTTTATGTTGAGAGGACTTGTATGTCCTTTGTTGTATATGATAATTGAAGACAATGGAAGAATTACTGATTTTAGGGGATAACTAATCATGTAAATGTGTAGGATATTCATTAAAAGCCTTGTAAATACTATGAAATACCCTCCTTAATAATATTACTACACCAATGTGAGGATATTGTAAATTATTGAGTAGATCATGAACCTTAAAATTTTGAAGAGTTTGAATTTAAAATTCATAAAACAATACCCCTAATTCACCCACTATACATTTTAATTGTCAATTTTCCCTATAGTCTCACACACAAAAATATTTTCTAACCACTAAAATCAAAATCTTAAAATAATGTGAACCTTTAAAAATTGATCACATGACATGATATAACTACATAGTGGAATGTTTATGTCACCAAAATCAAATATTATTATTATTATCAATTTCATGGTAGTGAATTATTAATCACAAAATCTGTAATGGGTTCTTTAAAAATTTCATAGGGAACTTGAAACCTTATTAAATTTCACCTTTAGTATATTTTAAGTCAAATATTTGATTCAATGAATTTCATGGGTATTATTATATTTGGAAAGGGAATCATCAAACATATTGAAACCCATGTACTCTTATTCGAAAGAGCATCATGAGTTTCCCTCTAAAATATCACAATATCCTGCCAAAATTCTGGCAACGAATGTAACTCCTTGATATTTTTTAAAGGAAACTACGTTAGATAGTGTACACGATTATAGAGACCCGGGCTTAACATACATGGATATTACATAATTTTTGATAAATATTCATCACATTAGAAAAATATGTTTTCGAGGACCATTATAGTTTAGTGTCTTTTGGAAACATGGAACAAAATATTTTAACTTAATAAAAATTCTTAAATGTTTCCCTAAAACATCTCACCACTTAGTATTCATACTTAAATATTTTATTCATAACTCGGGGAAAGGAAACATAATAAATGAGTGAGTTTAGATGCACAGTAAGGGTAAAAAATGAGATACATAATAATAACATGAGCATAATAGTATGATAACAAGAGAATAACATTTTAAGATCACAATGTACATATAAAATATCATATACTTGAGTCATGGAATAAATATTGGTAGTTTATATGACATGAATCATAATAAAGTCAAGAGCATAATCCATGCAATCATGGCATAAGAATAAGATATAGAATTTATGGTAGACACATAAATATATAAAATGATTTCCCTAGTAGTAAAGGAATCACTTCCAAGTCCATATTAAAAGTATGAGTTCACTCCCCATACCATCTTGGTAGTCATGGTTAACTCCCATGTCTATATTAGTTGTCATGTTTCACATCCCAGGTCATCATAGAAAACAAAGTCCTTTATAGAACTGAGTTAACTCCCCATTCAATCCATGTCTATATCATGAGATATAAACCATTATCTAATGTATTGGAGAGAGATATAGGTCCCACACATCTCATAATGAAATAATTCAAAAAAATTACATAAGATTATAAAAAATAATATCATAACCCATGAAATGAAATGGGAATCATAAATATTTATTCATATCATAACTTCTAGAAAAATAGATAGGTTTTATAATCATTTACTCAAAGCATTACCCATGAAATTATGTGGGTTTCATTAGAATATAACCCATGAAATGGGAATAGGTTTCATAAAGATATAACCCATGAAATAGAAATAGGTTTCAAAAACATGTAACCCATGAAATAGAAGTATGTTTCATAAACATCATGTTATCAAAACATAAAACATTTAGGGAAAGAATATGAATGGAACCCTTATATCATATCCCGAAAAAAGTAATGAGTAACAATAATGGATGTCTTATAGATTGAATATAATTTTTATATATATTTTAAAATCATTTATTAAGGAAAATATCCTTTCTTATTTTTAAAAATTATTTTTGAAGAAAAAATCTTTTTTAAATCCTTTTTCTTTGAAAACATATCAAGGAATACTGAAAACATGTTGAAAAACTTTTTTTTAAATAAATTTTAAAATTATAAAGGAATAATTGATAAAATTTTTAAAATTTGTTTCCTTGAAAACTTGTAAAACAAGAATGAAAAAATTTGGCAAATTATTTTCCATGAAAACTTATAAAATAATCTTGAAAAGATTTTGAAAACTGTTTTAATTGAAAATTTATTAAAGAAATTTAAAAAAATTAAATACATTTTCTTTAAAAATAAACCAAACATTTACAAATAAATATTGAAACATTTTTAAAAACCAATTTCATTGATAATAAATTTAAAATTAATAAAATAATCTCTAAAAAAATCAATTCATTATATTTGAAAATAACATTTTGAAAACATATAAAGGAAGCTTTGAAAACCATTTTAGACCCTTTTTAAACATAAAATAATTTTTTGAAAAGATTTTTATTTGAAAATAAATTTTGAGAACAATGAATTTCTCAAATATTAACTAATTTTTTTTTATAAAGTAATATTCTAAAATTGAAAGGAATATTCAATGGATGTATGGTCATGATTGCAAATAAATTATTACATTCCAAACATTCCTTTTATGCCGTAAAAAGCATTAAAAAGTGCGTTGATCGAAAAATGAAAATAATTCCTTTAAAAAAAATATTGTTTAAAAGGTAAAACATGGGTGAAAATATATTGTAAATATCATATTAGAATAGTATAGAACATTTTCAAAAAAATTTAAAAAATGTGATTTTTAAGGTATACAGATTCCCGACCGAAGAGAGGGATAAAGTTTGATATTCTTGAAAACAATTTCTTCAATATATTAACTAATAAAGAGAAAAAATCGTACTAATACTTGAATATGTCATGAATAACCATAGTAGAAGAAAATTTATGATTGTTATTTTTAATATGGATTATAATGATTCATCAACTAAAGCATAATCATGAACCATCTCGATGAACAATAAGATTATTGAAATAAACTCTTACCACTTGGAAACAATGAATCATACTTACCATGAAAGAAAATTACATTAAATAGAGATAAAAATATAATTTATAGAATTATATTCATGTTATATAATGTAAAGGGTCATTTATACACCTCATTGAATAATATTGGTGCATAAAATGGCATGTGTCTCAATGAAGGAAAATCAAGACAATATTTCTATACTGATTTGGTAACCATTGAAACATTAACCCCATGAATGAATGTTCATAAAATTGATATGTAAATATAAATATATGTAATTATAATAATCATATAATTCATCCATGGTCAGTATACACACCACATATAAGAAATAGGAGGTGAATATGGCTTGTGTCTCACAAAAAATAAAAGTGATATGAGAAAACCCTTACCGTGGGTCATGAATTTCATCATAAATGTTCATGATTAATGTATAAATAATATAAGTTTATTTTAAATCTAAAAAGGAGCCATATTATTATATATAATACCCAATATGATATTATTATCACTTTATATTATCTATTTATTAATAATTCCATGTTAATATTACATTTTAGGTAATATCCACACAGTTTTTTGTATATGTTTTGATTTTTTATTCTCGTTACTATTACTTAGATAATGATTTAATTATTTATATATTTTAAACCATGATATAAATATCAAATATATTCTTTATATAAAAAATTATAATAATATATAAAATATAAAATTATAAAATGGAATACATCATTCATGGAGATGACCGACCGTATGTACACATGATCATTATTTCTGTTTTATTGATGTATTGATAGAAAAAAAGTAAAAAACACACACATATATATAATATAATTAAATTATAATTTTTATCTAATATATATAATATAATTTCACTAAACACATAATTAATAAATTCCATGTAAAGTGTGAATGAATCACATCGCTTTAGGGAGGCGTTAGTCCACACGTCCACAACCAAAGTTATCATTTTCACAAAAAATGGAAAGTATGAAAGTATATTGTATATAATAATTAAATAATTATTAAGACCTCAAAAATTTTATATATATCATATAAAAATATATTTTCCATAATAAATCCCACCTATGAGAGCTGGTAATGTAAAAACGAACAACATCATTTTGTGAGGTGGTAGTCCCCTATACACAAGAATGATAAGTTCGTTATCCATTAGATGGAAGTGTGTTTTAGTATTGGTAGAGACCTTAGAATAAAAACATATAAGTATATTTAGGATACTAAGTATATTATACAATAATGTAATAATAAATGTTGATGGTGTAAGGAATGAAAATAAAATGAATAAGGTTGAAGAAGGATGTTACCTCTTCTTTCGGTAACTCCTCTTGGTTTGCACCAAAGGGATTCCTTGATTGTCTTGATGACAAAATGTAGGATTGTATGACTGATTCGATGATTTTTGGAGATTATTTTATTAGAGTTCTTTTTGAGATAAATGGCATGAGAGTTGTGAATAAGTGGGAGGGGTGAGTGTGTTTTTATAGCAGAGGAGGAGTGACATTCTTGTAAATTTTTGAAATGTGAATTCCACCCACATTATTCCCAAGTCAAGTGGATCCAATAATGGTAAATATATTTTAAAAGGTATTATATGGTAGAAATATTTCCATAAAATAGATTTTGGAAAATATTATAGATAATTTTGGCCCTTGTGTTTAAGATTTATTCCTTCATTAATCTAATTTTTCTCTTAATTATTGTAATTAATTTTAATTACTTTAACCCATATTTTGGGTAAAAACCTAGTTTTTTATAATTAGAAATTATGAATTATTCTAATTCAAAATATGGAATTCATTTTTTCAAATTATAATCATTGAAGTGAAATAAATGTATTTAAATTTAATCCTACAAACAGGATAACAAAGCAGGGTTTTCTGGTAAAAATTTTCAAAAGATTGAATTGTTTCCATATCCAATATCAATGTGAAATTAATTAAATTTACCTAAATAAAATTAAATGATATAAAATTTATCTAATTACAATTTAAAAACAAAATAAAATATATTTTAACTATATAAATAAATTAGATGGAAAATCAATTTTAAATTAAAATTCTTTTTTTAAGATTCATCAAAAAATAATACTTCTAAAAAAATACCAAAAATTCATTAAAAGTAAATTTGGATGTTATAATTCCAAAAAAGAAGTTTATTTTCTAAAATTAAAATTTTGAAACTAGAAAAAATCAGATTTAAAATGGTTTCTCCATTAAAAGGCAGGAAAATCCGTTTTCAAAGAATACAAATTTTTATTCATTAAATTTGATTTATTATTATCTTGTACATATTCAATATATTGTATGGGTATAAAAAATATTGATTGAAAATATAATATAAAATTTTTACTAAAAACACAAATAAAAAGTTTTTTTTAATTTATAGAAATAAAATTGTGTTTATATATACCCAAATGGTTTTCTTAGAAAAATAATTTCTTTATTTTCAAATATTTCATACATTAACTTATACTAATTTATAACCAAATGATTAATTTGATATACATGTGTAAATATATTATTTATAATTTAGTTAATATTATTAATAATGTCTATTCCAATAGCTAGATGGTTGCTATAATAATATTAAAAGTATCTTATAGTCATATAAAACTCGACCTTGCATGGAACACATGATATCAAAGGGATTCAGAATTATGTGTAATAAAATAAAAACTATGTGTTTAATGTTTTATAAGATAATCCAATTATTTAATATAGTTACTGCTAGAAATGGTATTTCATATAACGTAGGTCACACTTAGTTATTTTTAATAAAAAAATTTGTATTAAGTGCTTCATGAAATGAAAAATATCAAAAGATTAAACATATTGAAAAAAAATAATTAATTCAAAAAAAATTGGGGTGTCACATTATACCATCATTAAAATGAATTTCACCCAAGAGATTAATATGGGTTTTTAAAAATTTGATACTTGAATTTTTTATTAATAGAAAACCCCATTGTAAAAATGAATAATAAAACATCTATTAAAAATGGAAAGTTACAGACATAACAGTTACCCAAAGAGACACACTTAGAAGAACAAAGAGGGTAAGTTAAAAAAATGACATGGAAGAGAAATATAATTATCACGTTATAATGGATAGTGATATATAATTTGGTTAAGAAAATGTTAAGGATCACAAATCCATAAATCTACGATGATCTTAGGGGATATTTTATTCATCAAAAACAAACGTACCAAGATAACATTTTTTGGGTTCAAGTTCCTTTTCCCTAAAGTTAATGAACTTTCATAAGAATACATACTTACATGATTTAATTACATTCCATATGCACAATATCACCCTTTGGTTTTGCCTTGATCAATTCCCACTTCATCTCCTACTCTAGGAAATGAAGGTGAATTTTTAATTCCTAAAGAACATAATAGATCATGAGATCCATAAATAGAATGATAACTCATTACATATGTCATTTGTTATCACATAAACATGGTTAGAAAAGGTCTTAAAATATTCATAAATACTAATATGGAGAGATATTACTTTAATATCTAAAACCACATCCAAAGATTAAAATAAACCATTCTATAGAAGGGTTAACTTTGTAACCCTTCTATAAGATAAAAATCTAAAACTATGGAAATAAGGTCACTAAATCATCTTAACATTGATCCAACATATAGAATAAATTATCTCTTGTCCATCACATTCCAAACACTTAAATAACTACATTATATTTTCTCTTAAAACATGGTGATAACCTAAATTCTGATAAATTATTTCGAAAAAAATTCAATCCCCCTTATTCTAAATATTACTATATATATTAATTAAATTAAATAAGTTGTAAACATCATACATGTTAACATAGATTACTTTGTAAAAAAATATCTTATTAGTTATGAGGCTAAAAATACCATCCACTTTACTTTATCCATATCATCACCACTTTATCTTTAAATGATACCATTTTCTCATCCTCAGGAACATGTTAAGGGTTACCTAACATTAATGTAACATTTAAATTAAATCATTCTTACTGTTCATCATTTCCATTTAACAAATTCTTGAAAATAATTAAAAAAAACTTCAACAAAAAATCCTTATATACTTCATGATTCATATAATATAATCTTTGAATTCCAAAATATATATAGTTAAATAATCCAACTTTATTATTAAACCATTACCCAGGCTTCATCATCTTATTCCTCAACACCCCATTTCCTAGATTATGAAATATGAATCTTGTATTAAGGTTTCTTAACCTTAATATAGTAATGATTCTTATATTTATTGTAAAAAATACTATTATAACATCCCATACCTTTCACATGCTGTTTGTGGTTCCTTTGTATTCAGCAGTATAACTAATACTCATACAACCTTCCTGATTAACTTCATGGGATCTCCAATTAGGGAATCTATTTATATAATTACCATAGTTTCATCATATTAAAATTTAATGCTAAAAAAGTTACTCATGTTCTTCATATTTAGTAACACCAAAAAGTATAGTGTGAGTAACACATATTGTAGTATAAAACCACATAATCATGAAAAAAATTACTTATAGGATATTTAAATCATGAAAAATACTTCTTTAATCTAAAAAACCATAGGTTTATACTAGGTTATTTATATTCATCTTCTATTTAAATCCTTCATAATGGTTCATAAAGAGTTTGTGAATTTCCAAATCATATACCCCGAGAGTGTCAAACCAGGTTTATAGTAAGACCTATTATTGGGAACTGAATCTTGATCAATTATATATCAATATATTGTTTTTGGGGTTGTTAAAACTATGTAAATATATTCCAGATCCACATCCACTTGCAATATCTAGATAAGTATATATTACCAATAAACTACTCACTTTATCCTTTACAAAAATTCCAGGGCATTTTCCAGGATATTTTCCACCTGTAGTATCTAGTTACTAATGGTTTACTAAACCTTTTATTTGATACTTACTATAGCGACCCATGATTAACATACATGGATATTATATTATTTTATAGTAATATTAGAAACATTACAAAAATAAATGTCTGATGACCATAACAGTTCATTATTTTTGGAAATGTGGAAACAAATATTCTATCTTGGTGAAATATAATCATTGTTCCCCACCAATTTCTTCCCCTTTAGTATTTCAACTTAAAATATTTCTTTATAACAAGGGGAAAGGAAGCATAAGACAAGGGTGATCTCAGATGCTCTGTAAGGGTAAAAAAAAGATACATAAGAATAAAATTACCATAAGGGTACGAGAAGATGATAGTAACATTTGAAGATTATAAACTACATATCAAAGAAAATATACATGAGTCATTCCATAATAATTGTCTATTCATAATACATTAATCATAAGGGAATAAAGATAATAACCCATGAAATCAGAACATTGGAATAAAAAATAGAATTTTTAGTTAAAAAATAATAATATAAAACAATTTCCTTAGTAGTCAAGCAATGACTACAAATTACATATTAATAGTATGAGTCAAATAAATATAACATTTGGTAAAAATAGTTCACTCTCACTACCATATTAATAGTTACTATTCAATCTCATGACCATCTTAGTGGAAAATGTTATTTGCTGAACCGAGCTCACTCCCCATTCTAGCCATGTCAATCTCATGAGATATAAATCTTTATCCAATTAATTGGAGGGGGATACTTGTCCCAAAAATCTCATAATGAAATCATAAAAATTTGTTCCTCAAGATCATAAATAATTATTTCATAACCCATTAAATGAATCCGGTATTATAATAATGTAATCATATCATAACCTATGAAAAAAGAGACAAGTTTCATAATAAATTCATTAAATAATAAACCATTAATGGAAGTGAGTGTCATAAGTATATTAACCATGAAATATGAAAGGGTTTCATAAATATATAACCTGTGAAAGACAAATGGTTTTCATAAACATCTAATCCATGAAAGAGAAGTGAGTTTCACAAACATCAGACCATCAAAATGTAAACTAGTTAGGGAAAGAATATAAATGAAACCCATAGATCATATCCATAGTAAAGGCAAGAGTAATACCAAAAGATGTTATCTTAGATGGAAAATACTTTTTATATATATTTTTATAAAATATATTGAGGAAAATTTCCTTTCTTATTAAAAAATTCTTTTTTTAAAACATAAATACTTTTGAAATCATTTTTATTTTATAACATATTAAGTAAGCTTGAAAACATGTTGAAAACATTTTTTTAAAATAGTATTGAAAACTTATAAAGGAATATATGAAAAAAAATTTGAAAACATTTTTGCTTGAAAAAATATAAAATAATTTTGAATTTTTTTAAAACTATTTTTTCTTGAACAATTATAAAATAATCTTGAAGTAATTTTGAAAACCATTTTCTTCGAAAACCTATAAAAGAATATTTAAAACATTTTTGAAAACCTTTTCTTTGAAATTCCCCTAATAAATTATAAAGAAATTGTGAAAAACATTTGACAACCAATTTCATTGAGAATAATTTAAAACTTAAAGAAGAATATTTTAAATCATTTTAATCATTTTCATTGAAAACAACTTTTGGAAACATACAATGGAAGCTTTGAAAGTAATTTAAAACAGTTTTTTTAAAATTATTTGAAATTTTTTTTTCATTAAAACTAAATTAAAAAAAATTAATTTTGAGAATATTATGATAGTTTTTTCATAAAAATGAGTATTTTAAACATTCAAAGAATCTTGAAATGAAATACTGTCTTGAAGGGAGATAAATCTGTACATGATGAACATTCCTTTTGTGTTGTCAAATGTTTAAAAAAGTTCCTCGATCAGAAAATGAAAAGGATATTTATGTTTTATAAGCCATTATTGTTTAAAAGGTAAATATTTTTATAAAAATAATTTAAATATCATAGGATAATAGTATAATACTTTTAAAAATATTTTTAGAAAACATTGTTGTGGAGGAACACATATTCCCGTTCGAAGAGGAGGATAAAGTCAGATATTTCTAAAAACAGTTTCTTAAATATATTAAGTAACAAGGAGTATAAAAGTGGTAATAATAATTGAATATATCATAACTAACCATAAGAGAAGAAAATTCATTATTTTTCATGAAATATGGATTATAAGAATTCATTAATGAAAACATAACCAAAAAAAATCCCTATAAATGATGAGATTTTTGTAATAAATTATTACCACTTGGTAACGTTGAATCATAATCACCAAGTAATAAAATTTCATTATAATAAGCTTAAAATATCATGAAAATAATGATAGCATTGTTATAGGAAGTCAATGGGATGTTTATACACCTCTTATAAGTATAGAAATGCATAAGATGGCATGTGTCTAAATGAAGGCATATTAAGACAAAATTACTATATCGATTTAGTAACTTTGGAAACAAACACCCAATAAAAGAATGTTCATAAAATGGATATGTGAATATCCATATATTTAATTATAATAATCATATAGTACATCCATGTAAATTATACACACCACATATAATAAATAAGAGGTGAACATGGCTTGTATCTCACTGAAAATAAAAGGGAGACGAGACAACCCTTAACATAAGTCTTGAATTTATTCGTACATGTTCAAACATCCTGTATAATAAATATAAGTTTATTATAAATATAACATAAGAAAATATTTTTATATATATTACCATATATTATTTTATGATGATTTTATATTAACCTTTTATTAATAATTCTATGTTAATGTTATGTTTTGGGTAACATCTGCGTTGTTTTTCGTATATGTTGTGACTTGTTATTCTTAATAATCATACATGATCATGATTTAATTATTTAAATAATTTAAAACATGATATAAATATCATATATTATATATATATATATATCTATAATAATCTATAAAGGATAGAATTATGAAATGCAATACATTGTTCATGGAGACTGTAAGCCATACGTACTCATGAACATTGTTCTATTATATTATCATATTGAACGAAATAAATTAAATTAAATATTATATATATATATATATAATATCATTAATGTAAAATTATTAATTCATATATATCATAGAATTTCACTAAACCCATCTATAATACATTTTATTTAATGTTTGAATGAGTCACATTTCTCTGAGGAGACGGTAGTCCACACATCTACAAAAAAAGTTATCATATTTACAAATAATAGAAATAATTATGTTATGTTTAATATAATAATTAAATAAGAATAAATAAATCATAAATAACATATATATCAAATAAAAATAAAGATTCCATCATAATTCCCACCTATGATAGGTGGTAAATGAATAACCACCAACATCGTTTCATGATAAGGTAGTTCACCATTCACAAAAACATAAATTTTTTTACCCATTATATAGAAGTGTGTTTTATTGTAGGTATATCCAATAGAATAAAAAAATACAAGTATATTTATGATACTTAATATATTATATAATCATGGAATAATAAGGGTTTAGTGGGTGCAAAATCAAAATAAAACAAAGGATCTTGAGGAAGGATGTTACCTCTTCCTTGGGTAACTACTCTTAGTATACACCAAATGGATTACAATATTGAATTTTATAAAAATGGATGGATTACATGATTTATTAAAGTGTTTTTGGAGCTTATTTGAGTAGTGTTTTTTGTGAGACAAAGGGATTGAGAGGTGTGAATAAATGGGAGGGGTGAGTGCATTTTTATGGTGGAGGAGGAGTGACAGTCATGTAAATTTTTTAAATGTGACTTAAAACCACATTTTTCCAAAGTCACGTGGCTCCAATAATTGCACAAATTTGGGAAAAAGGGAGTATAGTGTCGAAATATGGATAGAAAACTCTTTTTTTACAAGTTTCCAAGTATTTTTGTCCTTTATGATTAAGGTTTAGTCCTTTGTTAGGATAATTTTTATCTTAATACATATAATTAATTTTAATTACATTAACTAATATTTTTGTTCAAGAAATAACACTAATATAAAAATAACCTATAAAAAAAGTTTGTAACCGTTGTTATAGGTCTCCAAACCATTGGTATAGCCTATACCAATAATTTAGAGGACCATTTTCTCGTTTGGAATTGGGATATGTCTTTACATATGGTTATGGGAAAACCTTTGTTATAAATATTTACCAATTTTCTTTCAAACCATTGGTATAGGTCATTTGAAAAACCTATACTAATGGTTTCATAAAACCATTGGTATAAGTAATTCCAAAAAAAACTCAAGTTGGTTTTGATCCCAACAACTCCTATTTATATTCAAAAAACCTAAACACTAACCTAACAATAATTTTATGAACATAATTTCATAAATATATATATGTATATTCATAAATATTTTAAATTTTTATATATTTAATCTTATTTGACAAAATATTCCATAAAAAATATGTGTACCTATTCCAATAGTTTTGAGAACCGTTGGTATAGGTTTTTTGAATTTTTGAGCTATATAAATGGTTTTGGTGAAATAGTTAGAATAGTGTGGACCTATGCCAATGGTTTGGCCAAAACCATTGGTATTGGTTCACTATAATGAAAATATAGAAATGGTTTTGGCCAAAAACGTTGTTATAGGTCCATATAAGTGACTTATAACAATGGTTTTGGCCAAACTGTTGGTATAGGTCCATTATAGTGACCCTATACCAATGGTTTTGGCCAAACCATTGGTATATGTCCATATAAGTGACCTATAATAATGGTTTTGGCCAAACCATGTGTATAGATCCAAATTAGTGACCCATACCAACAGTTTGGCCAAAAACGCTGGTATATGTCCAATTTCTTATAGTGTAAGTTGAAATTATAATAAATTATAAATTGTAAATTATTATAATTCAAAATTTGGAATACATTTTTAAAAATTATAATCACATTAGTGGAATAGATTAATATAAATTTATTTCTATAGACGTGACGACAAATTGGGTTTTTATAGTAAAAACGTTTAAAAGTTTGAAATGATTTTATATCAAATTTCAATGTAAAATTGATTTCAATGACCTAAATCAGATGAATTTATGTATAATATTTATAATTATCTGTTAAAACTAAAATAAAATATATTTTAATTATATAAATAAAAAATATGGAAAATTAGATATGAATTTAAATTCAATGTTTTTCACTATTAATAAAAAAATGAGACTTCTCAGAAAAATAAAAAAAATCACTAAAAGTAAATTTGGATGTCATTCCTCTAAAAAATAAGTTTATTTTTTCGAAGAAAAATTATAAAAGTTAAAAAAATAAAATTTAAAATGGGCTCTCTATTAAAAGGCTATAAAATTACCCTTTAGAAAAATACATATTTTAATTCATAAAATTGGATTTACTCTTATCTTAAACCTATAAAATATATTGGATGAGTATAAAAAATGAATAGTTTAATATAATATATAAATTATATTAAAAAAATTAATGAAAAGTTATTTGATTAATTTTTTGAGAGAAAATTGGGTTTGTATATAAAAAATACTCTTATTAGAGAAGTTATTTAATTATTTTCAAATAGTTCTTACATTCAATAATATTAATTGATAAAAAAATTATTAGTTAACTATAAATGATTAAATAATATTTTCACAATTTATTTAATCTTATTCATAACAACAATTCCAAAGACTTAATGGTTTCTATTATAATATTTTAACAATAATATAAAATATATCTTGTAGTCCTGTAAAACTTGACCTTTCATGTAACACAATATACTGAAGAAAGTCAGTATTGTGTGTCATACAAGAAAAATATATTGTTTCATGTTCCATAAGATAATTTAAGTGTTGCGTGTAGTGTAATATTGACTTGATTTTGTGTATAAAAAAACCACACTTAGTGATTTCGTATAATAAAAGATATATTCGGTGTTGTGTGAAATGAAAAATATCAAAAATATTATACTAATTTGAAAAAAATAATTCAAAAAATATTGGGGTGTAACATTCTACCCACCTTAAAATTAATTTATCCCTTGAAATTTATATGGTTTATTAAAAATTTCATACTTGAATGTTCCTTTTATAGAAACCTACATCATAAAATTGAATACTAAAACTTCTTTTAAAAAGGTAATGTTGGAAACATAACTATTACCCAAAGTAACACACATAGGAGAACATAAGAGGGAAGTGACAACATTGACTTGGAAGAAAAATATAACTATCAAGTTATGATTGAGAGTGATATAGAACATGGTTTGGAGAAAGTTAACGATCGCAAATCTGTAAATATGGGATTATCTTAGGGGTCATTTGATTTATTATAAATGAAAGAACTATGATATGATTTTTGGTTTCAAGATATTTTTTCCCAAATTATAATAAAATTAATAATAAAATATATTTACTTTGTTTATTTCCATTCCATATGCAAAATCTCACCCTTTGGTTCTGCATAGATCAATTACCATAACATATCTTATTATAGTGGCATGGAGGGGAATTTTTCATTCTTAAATAACCAATAGATCATGATATCAATAAATATAATTATTATTCATTTAATATGTCATTATTTATCACACAAAATTGGTTAGAAAATTCCATCCAATATGCATAAATACTCATATGTAGAGATAATAATTTAATCTCTAAAACCTCATCAGAATTTTATCATAAACCATTCAATAAATGGTTAATCTCACAAGCCTTCCAAAATATAAAACTCCCAAACATTAGAAACAAGGTCACTAAATAATCTTAACATTGATCACCCATATATGATAATGCATCTAGTTTTTGTAACATTTCAATCATGTGAATAACTTCACCGTATATTCTCTTAAAACATGGTAATAACCTGAATTCCCATAAATCCATTTGGAAAACAAGCATGCTGCATTATTCCAAAGATGAATATATATATATTCCTTCAATTAAAGAAGTTTTAATATTCATCCAGGATAACAAAGATTTATTTTTCAACAAATCCCTTATCAGTTCTGAGGTCATAAATACCATCCATTTTACTTTATCCGTATCACCATCTCTGTATCCATATAAGATATAATTTTCTCATCCCTAGGAACATGTTAAGTGTTAAATTACCTTAATGAAACCTTTCTATTAAATGAATTTTATAGTTAATCATTTTCATTTAACACATTCTTGAAAGTACATAAAGAAAAACTGCTATAAACAATCCTTATATACCTCATGATTCATATAAAATAATCTTTATATTTTAAAACATATACAATTAAATCATCCAACATTATTCTTAAAACATTACTTGGGATTACCCATCTTATTTTTTAATACCACTTATCATTGAATATGAAATATAAATCATTTCTTAAGGTTCCTTAACCTCAACAAAACCTTCCATCTTAAATTTCATGTAAACAATACTGTTAAAACATCCCATACCATTCACATGTTCTTTTTTACATCATTTGTCTTTAAGAGTATACCTAATACTCTAAGAACCTTGATGATTAACATTGTTGTTTCTATACATAGGAAAATTATTTTCATAATGAACATACATTACACATATGAAACATTTAATGTCATCCTAGTTTCTTCTAGTTCCAACTATTGAGAAACACAAGAAATCATATTGTGAGAAACACTTATCATATAAAAAAACCATATAATCATAAAAAAAAACAACTTATATGATGTATAAATCATGAAATATACTTCATTAATCTATTAAAATGTAGATTTATCCTTGGTTATTTATTTTCACTCCCCACTACAGTCATATATATCTCATGAGATATAAATATTTACTATATGCATTAGAGGGAGATATTGGTCCCAACCATCTCATAAGAAAATCATACATACATGTACCATAATATCATATAAAATCATATCACAACCCATTAAATTAAATGTTCATTGTAAACATGTATTTATATCATAACCTATGGAAAAATAAATATGTTTTTCTATCATTTCATGAAAGTATAACTCATGAAAGGATGTGGGTTTTATAAACCTATAACACATGAATGTGGAATGAGTTTCATAAAAATATATCTGATGAAAGAGAAATGTTTTTCATAAATATATAACATATGAAGATGAAATAGGTTTCATAAACATCATTATATAAAAACATACACCGTTAAGAGACAAAATATGAATTTAACCCCTGAATCATATCCCTATAAAAGATTGGAGTAACACCAATAGATGACATCTTAGATGGAAAATAATTTTTTAAATATATTTTGAATGAATTTCTTGAGTAAAATATCCATTCATATTTGAAAATTTTCTTTATTTTAAAACCTAAATACTTTTGAGAACATTTTTCTTGGAAAACATATTAAGGAGGATTGAAAACATGTTGAAAACATTTTTCTGTGAAAATTGTTTTGAAAACATATAAAAGAAGATTTAAAAACATTATGAATACCTTTTTACATAAAAAAATTATAAAAGAATCTAAAAAAATTGTAATACAATTTTAGTTGAGGAATAATTAAATAATATTGAAAACATTTTGAAAAACAATTACCTTGAAAACCTATAAAATAAGATTGAAGACATTTTTAAAAACATTTTATTTGAAAATATTATAGAAAATTATAAATAAAGACTGAAAATGTTTTGAAAACCGATTTCATTGAAAATAATTTGAATACTTATAAAATAATCTTTGAAATAATTGAAATAATTTTCTTTTGAAAACAACCTTTTGAAAACAAATAAAGAATGTTTTTAAAATCATTTAAAACACTTTTTAAACATAAAACATTTTTTAAATAAATTTTATTAGAAAATAAATTTTAAAATAAATGAATCTTGAGAATATTAGGGAAACCATTGTCATATAAATTAATATTTTTAAACATCAAGTAAGCTTCAAAGGAGGGATGGTCATTACTATTGATAAATTAGTACACACTGAACATTCATTTTATGCCGTAAAAAGTTTAGAAAAGTGTCTCGATCAGAAAATGACAAGAATATTTCTTTGAAGATTATTTTTTTAAAAGGTAAATCAAGGGTAAAAATGTCTTTTAAATATCATAGTATAATATAAAAACAATTTTATAACATTTTTAGAGGAAATGGTTTTGAAGGAATACAAATTCCTAACAGAAGAGAGGGATAAAGTTAGATATTCTTAAAAACACATTATTAAACATCTTAAGTAAAAAATAATAAAAAATTATTATAATACTTTAAAATATAATGAATAAAAATAGGATAAGATAATTCATCAGTGTTATTGAAATATAGATAATAAATATTCATCAACAAAATCATAATCATAAACAATCTTGATAAACGATGAGATTGTTGCAGTAAACTTATACCACTTGGTAACATTGAATCATAGTCCCCATGTTAGAAAATAAAATTACATGAAGGTTAAAATATCATGTAAATAATTATATTCTTGGTATAACATGTCAAAGGGAAATGTATACACATTATAGACGAATTTTGGTGCATAACATGGCATGTGTCTCAACAAATGTAAATTGAAACAAAATTACAATACCAATTTGGTAACTTTTGAAACCTAAAACCCATGATAGAAATTTATTAAAATGGACATGTAAATATAAATAAATTTAATTATGATAATCATATAAAAAATATATGGAAACTATTCACCCCACATATAAGAAATAGAAGGCTAACATGGTTTGGGTCTCACCAAAAATAAAAGTGAGATGAGAAAACCCTTACCTTATATCTTGCATTTCTTAGTAAAAATTAAAATAACATGTATAATAAATATATGTTTATTATAAATATATAAAAGAGATATATTCTTATGTATAATACCATGTATTATTTTATTATTACTTTATATTACCTGTTAGTTAACAATTCCATGTTAATGTTATGTTTCGAGTAATATCCACATTGTTTTTCGTATATGTTTTGACTTGTTATTATTGATAATATTACTTAGATAACGACTTAATTATTTAAAGATTGTAAAAAGTGACATAAAAAACATATATATTCATTATAAATTTTTTATATTAATCTATACAAAATATAATTATGAAATGGAATGCATCGTTCATAGAGACGGTAGGCCATACACATGCATGAATGATGATTCCATTTTATTGTCATATAGAAAGAAAGAAAGTAAATGAGATATATGTATATATATTTATATAATATAATACTAGTATAATTATTATTTCATATAGATTATATAAGTTCACTAACTCATCCTTAATACATTTCATGTAAAGTGTGAATGAATCACTTCTCTTTGAGGATATATTAGTCCACACATCCAAAACTGAAGTAATCATATTTAAAAAAATGGAAATCATGAAGGTATGTTTTATATAATATATAAATAGGAATAGATCCATCATAAATATCATATATATAATATAAAAATATATTTTCCATCATAATTATTACCTAAGAGATGTGTTAAAGAAAAAATTAACATCGTTTTGTGAGGCTGTAGGTCGACGTACATAATAACGATAAGTTCGTTACTCATTATATAGAAGGGTGTGTTAGTGTAGGTAGAAAAAATATAATAAAATAATTTTGAGTATATTTATTATTATGATGTTATAATATAATTGTGGAATAAGAATATTTGAGTAGGTGGAGAATGAAAATAAAATAATGGAGCTTGAGGAAGGATGTTACCTCTTCTTTGGGTAACTCCTATAGGTTTGCACCAAAAGGATTCCTTGGATAGATTTATGACAAAAGGGAGGATTATAGGATTAATGTAGGGATTTTGGGAGATTAATTTTGAACAATTTTTGTGAGATAAAGGTTATTAAAGGCATGAATAATTGGGATGAGTGAGTGCCTTTTTACAGTGGTGGAGGTGTGACATTTTTATAAATTTTTGAAAACGGAATTCCACCCGCATTCTATATTGTAAATTGGCTCCAATAATGGTCACAACTCTCGAAAAGGGAGTATATGGTTTAAATATGTCCATAAAAGTTATTTTGGACAAGTCTATAGGTCATTGTGGCTCTTAAGTTTAAGGTTTAGTCCTTTGTTAATCTAATATTTCCCTTAATCTACGTAATTAATTTTTATTACATTCACTAATATTTTTGGTCAAAAACTAATTTGGCCTTATTATAATTTATATATTATGATTATTATAATTATGTAATCCAATTTTCCAAATTCTAATCATATAAGTGAATGAAATTAATTTAAATTTAACCCCGTAGATGGGATGTCAAAGTGGGGTTTTGAAGTAAAAATGTTCAAAAGTTTAAAATGTTTTGATATCCAATTTCAATATAAAATTGAGTAAAATAAACTAAATTAGATTAATTTATGTAAAATTGATATAATTAATCATTAAAACTAAACTAAAATATATTTCATCTATATAAATAAATTAGACAAATAATTAGTTTGTAGTTAAAATTTAGTGTTTTTGACTATTTATCAAAAAATGGAACTTCTAGGAAAAATACCAAAAATTCAACCAAGTAAATTTTGATGTTAAAATTAAAAAAAATATTTTAGTTATTCAAATAAAAATTATATATTTTTCAAAAATCATATTTTAAATGGATTTTTATTAAAAGGCATGAAAATTACCTTTATGAAAATTACATTTTTTTTCTCTCATAAACTTGGAATTATTCTTATATTATACCTATCATATATATTTGATTAGTAAAAAAAATATTGATTGAAAATATAATAAATAAATTTTAAAAAAATTATTAATAAAAAGTGGTTTTTTAATTTATTGAGATAAAAGTTTGTTTTACATAAAAAATAGTTTTCTTAGAAAATTAATTTATATAATTTGTAATAGTTCTTACATTCACTTCTAATAAATGATAAAAAAAGTATTAATTTTATATACGTGATTAAATAAAATTTTAACAATTTAGTTATTCTTATTCGTAACATTAATTCCAACATCTAGGTGGAATATATAATAATATTTCAATAATAATATTAAAAGTATCCTGTAGTCATGTAAAAATCGACCTTTCGTGTAACAAAAGCTATCCGAGCGACTCGATATTATGTGTAATACAAGACGAATATAGAGTTGTGTATGCCGCAAACTAATATAAGTGTAGTTTATTATGAAATATTTACTTGGTGTTTCTTATAATGTAAGACACACTTAGTGATTTTATATAAATAATATATATTTATTGTTGCATTAAATGAAAAATTTAAAAGGATTAAATTAATTTGAAAAAAAATTCACATGATCATTGGGTGTAACAAAGATACACCACACCAAGATTTGAAAAACCATGAAATATTATCATTTTAATCTAATTATTTCATTAGAGAGTATTAATAATATTAACTTTATTATGATAAATATATATATATATAACAACTACTAAATAAAAATTTATTCATTAATTCTTAGGGAATGAGAATTGAATTATTAGTAATGTTATTTAATGCTCCAAAAATGTTAATGTTTATTTTTTTAAGAAAATATTTAAATTATTACATTAAAATTTCAGAAATTATATTCAATAAGAGGATATAATTTTTGAATTCATCATATCAATATAACCTTACAATTTTTTTAGAATTTTCTAAAATGCTTAATTTTTCAATGAATATTGAAAATATTGGGTTTTAGTGAAAAAAATATTTTTTAAGTATTTAGAAAGTATAAATATATATTGAATTAGTTTTAAAATATAATTAATCCCTTTTTACGAAATAAAATCTAATTTTTTTTATTTTGAATGATTTTTTTATTAAATTTTATATAATAATGTTTTTATACTTAATAGCTAATTTTTATGAAAAACTATTTTTCATTTCATTTAGGGTTTTTATATAAAATTATTTTCTATAAAATCTATGAATTGAATCATGAAAAAATCATTCCATTTTTGGATTAAAGAGATCCAATTTTTTTAATATATCACTTTTATATTTGGTCATAATGAATAGTAAGCATATTAATTTTATATTATCATGATGTAGGTAAAATGAGTTAATTAGGGTTAAATGTAAAATAATATGATCTCAAAATGAACCCAAAACATATCCTATTGAATGAGTTTATCTCCTAAAATTACATCCAAATATAGAATATATTGGATTTTGGTGCCATTTTATATTCATAGACATTTATAATATTTAGGTTAAAGATAAAGTCAAAATTTTCATTATCTGGCCTTTAATATCTATTAAATTAATCCCTAAGGACAAAAATATTTTTAGTTTGATTAAAAATTTTATTTTAAGGACAATTTTTTAGTGGTAATTTATTTTTAATTTTTAATAAAGAAACAATTATATTTAATGATTAGACAACAATAATAAAGTATTTATTCAATTAATAGAGAAATAAAATAAATAATTTTAAAAATATTAAAAGTAATGTAAATATTAAAAATTATTGCATTCTATGAAATTTTTAGATAATTATTAATTATTACGAATGTTTAAATGTTTTATATTTTAATTTCATCTTTTTCATGAAGTGATTTACAGTCCAATCAAATGAATAGTGTGACAAATGATATTAACAATATTCTTTGGAAATAATATTTTAATAATTTATTAGAAATTATAAAAATCAGTAATTTGGATAAATAGGATAATATATGGCATTAAATTTCATCATTTTTCCATTTCTGATTCAATATTTAACCAATATGTAATATTTCAACCCTTTAAAAATGAAAATTTTATTACCGTGGTTATAGTTAAAATATATTAACCAAGGGTTTAAAACAACTTATAAGGGTTAAAATACCAAATAAACCTATAAAAAATTTATATGTTTATTGAATTATAGATGAAAACTATATTATATTCAAATATATTTCCATTAGGTATTATTTATCTAGAAAATTTCTTTATTATAATTTAATCTTTTATAAAATTCTAAATGTTCCCCTCACGATAATTATAATATAGAACCTCATATCCCCACTCCCTCAAATATTTTGATCCATATATCTCAAAAAAACATACCAAAAGCCCCCTAAAAAATATTTATCAAATTCTTTATGTATTGTAATCCTAAAAATAAAAACCCTATTATCCGTAAGAGGGGATCAAATGGAGTTCTTTCAAAGAAGACGTACTCGCCTTAACCAATAACTTTATTCTTTTTTAATTCTTCTCTACATCATATAAATCCATGTTATTTATAATAAATTAATAAATTAATTATAATAAATATAATTAAATTTTATTATAATTTTTAAATAACTATGATTCATCCACTTTTCCATAAAATGGGAAGTTAATGTATCGCTCATGCGTACAAACGACTTACCATCTCCACAAAATGATAAATTCATTTTCTAGCACCAAATTCCATAGATAGTAATTATGATGAATTTAATGGTTATATATGATAATTATAACATTATTACAATTATTTAACTATAATATCACATATATATTCTTAACCTTCACATCTATTTAAGAATAATAAAGAAAATCATGCTTACGTGTGGACTACCACCTCTATGAAAGTGATGTGATTTATTTTTCATTTCTATTTTACCTGGATGGTAAAAAAGATATATTTTATTTAATATAAATGATGGATATTATATAATAATTAATATTTAATGGTGAATGATAATTTAACTTATTTTCATTCAATCTGTTAACAATTTTAATCTTATTTGATGCGTACTTTCAGCCTACCATCTCCCAGAACAATGTAATTAGTTTTTCTGCATCTAACCTTTATGGATGATTATATATATGTATATAATGAATTAATATTATATTTATATCACTATTAACAATATGTATATTATGTGACCATAATCAAAGTACAAGGATTGGAATTAATGAACTGAAATAATCATGAAAAATAAATCAATTGACACCCAAAAAAGTAGAATTTAATAAGTAATTATTGATAAATTTGTGGTCAAATAAAATAAATGGATAATATATGATAATTATGTGCATTAATTTGATATATATTTATAATAAATTTAAATTTCTTATACAGGAAGAAATAATTTATTCGAAGAAAGTGGAACTCATGTAAATAGTTTATTATCTCAAATTATATTCTTTGGGACATATATTATCCCATGCATATATCTTATTTTATGAGGTGTATATAAACTGAACATTGACAGGTTATATCATTATTATAATTATTTTCATGGTATTTGAAGGTTAATTTGTATTTATTCATTCATGGGACTTATGACACAAATGTGACCAAATCGACAAGGGTTATAAGTACTAATCTCATTTTTTATCGGGATTGTTTTTTATTAAGTTTCCAATGATGAAATAAAATGTTATAACACTAAATAAACTGTTGAATTTTAGTTATATTATATTTATTTCAGGAGAATACATATTTAAATTGTATTTTACTCTCTCTATGTACTGAAGAGAATGGATGAATCTTTTAAAGGAACAACTAGCTTTATTTATCTTAATGGTTGGAAAATATTTTTCTTATAAATTATTTTTTTCTAAAAAAGTTTTAAAGATTATTTTTCTATATTATTATTTTTTTAAAGTAATTATTAACCATTTTTTAATTTATAAAAAATTGTATAAAATGAATCTTAATTGCTTTTTCTAAGAAAGGTACTTTTGAATTTTTATAGTGTAATATGAATATTTCCTTTTAACTTATACGGCCTGAATATGATTACCCACCATCATGAACTCTAAATAAATTGATTATTAAATATATTTTTCAAGGATATTTTCATGTAAACTTTATTCATTAATATTTTATAATTTTTTTTATATGTTGAATAAGTAATTTCAATGTAAAATAAATATTTTCTACTGAAATGTTTTATGTGATCTTTAAAATTGATTTTCATATAATCTAATATAAGTTGATGTTTCTTAACCTTTACTAGGTATATGTCCCAATAATTAATTCCTCATTATTTATTTAGATGTTTCATATTTATGATTACTAGATATGTATGAATCATGTTACTCTTCCATGTTTTATGCTATAATGAAATGATAAAATCTTTAGGTAACCTATTTCTTTTTCACAGGTTATGCTACGAAAAAATACTTTTGACACCCATTTATTTTCGTGTTTTATAACGTGTTTATTATTTTATAATATTTTGGAATACATGTATATTTTTTTAATTTTTTATGGGTGGTCTTATAATTATACATCCCTCCAAGTCATTGGTAAAAGATAGATATCTTATGAGATAATTAGGATGATAATGGGGGAGTAAACCCATTTCAATAAGGGACTCTATCCACTATGATTTGATTTAAGGTAAACCATTAAAACTAAAATGGTATAGAGAGTGAACCCAATTAACTATGAAATCCTTGTAACTGAGACTTGACTACTAAGGTAATGATTTTCTATGTTTATGTATTTTCAACAAACATATGTATTATGCCATGGTTATCCTATCCTGGATAATTTTCATTTATTCATTTATAATTCATGAATTATAAACTACCATGTATTATTCCAGGACTCAAGATTGGGATCTTTAATATCAAGGGTCTGATTTTAAAGGGTTAATATTATGTTTTCATACTCTTACACTCGTGTCATCAATGATATATCCTTTTTTAACCATTATTGAGAATCCAATGTAATCCGTTTTTTATAATTTATTTTTATTGGTAAAGAAGGAAGTTATAATATATGATATGTTTAATAATGGTTTTAGATATAAAGTATTTAGTGGGAGATAATTGAGTTCACTTATTAACCAGTTGTGTATGTTTCATTGTTTCCAAATATATTAGACCCATATGTTTTTGTAATGTATCATAATTTTATTTATTGGTTATTCATCTATTAGGATGTGATACTAATTTTAGAAAATTATGGGTAGATATAGTTTTTATTAGAGAAATATTTCTATATTATTTGGAAACTATGATGATAAATGTTTTGTGACAAACCTTGGGATAAGTCTAACTATTGGACAATATACAAATGTTTTGATAATAATCACGAATGACCTGGGTTAAACTTAAGTTTTCATAGATTTAAAATAAT
The DNA here is from genome assembly GCA_963277665.1 of Viscum album. NCBI lineage: Eukaryota > Viridiplantae > Streptophyta > Magnoliopsida > Santalales > Viscaceae > Viscum > Viscum album. Next base: position 1,063,169,054 of record OY728136.1, read on the forward strand.
ATGTCTTGATTTATAATTCCAATAAACAAATTTTCAAGATTTTATGGTTTTTCAATAGGACCATTGTTTCCCACCCTACACATTTTCGATTTAATCAATGGACGAAACAAGGAGGATTCTAGTAAACTCTGGAAGACAATGGAATGATAGTACTAACGGAAAACCGAATGAAATGGGAGATGGAATGCAAAAACTTATGACTATTCCTAATCCAATATCATGTTATATGATTAAAAACCTTTTTCATGTCGAGTTTACTTATAAAAATACTAATAGAAATAAGTAGTTTCATGAGTACCATAGAGGAAATAAGATTCACCTTGATGCATATAGAGAATATGGGAAGAGGGACTCAAGGGAATATCTCAAAGGAATGGTAAGATGTTTTTATGTGGAATTAAGTGTAATTGAGAAAGTAATTTCACAAAAAAAATTAATACTTTCTTGGAATAAAATTAATTCCATCCTAAGGTATAATTTATTATCTGATGTCTCTTGTTTTTGTAATATAAGAATTATTTGATATAATTCCATAATCTAAATGTTAATTCCTTATCCAAGGTAGGTAATTTGAAATATAACTCTTTGAACTGAAAGGATTGATGTTTTTATTCATTAGGGTTGAAGAATTATATCAATTATATTTTTTATATAAGAATCATGAACATCAATGGATTATTTTATAGTAGTTATATTTATGGACTTGAAAACATATGTTGAATGGTTTTGATAACAATGAAAAGTAATTTAGTTATACAATTATAATGTTTAGTTTGGATAAATAGATTATTTACATTAATGGGATAATATTTGTGAAAAATAAATTGTGTAATGATTTGACGACAATGTAATTTAGATCATTATTAGTGAAGTTTATTTCATTATTGGATTTCGGGAATAAAGTGCGTATTATATGATATTATTTGTGAAATAAATATTGTGTTAATTTTGAGAATATTTATTTTCATGTGAGGTAAAATTTAATTTTAGGGATAACATCATGGGTTTATATGTTTATAGTTGGACATATGTTCTGGAGAATCAACACCCCCTTTTAAATGTTTTAGGTGATGGTATTTTTATGTGATTGAATACTTTTTAAAGGGTTGGAAAAGAATAATAAGCTCATGTTCAAATAAATATTTGAGTTAATATGATGTTAACATAATAATTGTATATTAGATAGTGGTATATATATAATCTTTTGGATTGAAAATAAATTAATTGAAAATGTGTTATTTTGATTAAAATTATGGTCAAGATAATCATTACCTTTCATGTTAGTACCTAAATTGGTTTCCTGATATTTTGGGGAAGTTCATTATATTATAAGATTATATAGTGATTTATCATTGTGATTAATGATATATTTGTAATTTTTTCATTAATGTTATGTAAAAGTAACACTAATGTTTAACATGTGATACATTTTTTGAGAAATTTAATAAATGTTTTGAAAATGTAAGATGAATGATATAAAATAACCTTTATGATTAAAACATCCATAAATGGTAAGGTTGTTTTTGAGGATATTCACAATATTTTTTTAACATTATAGGAATTATATAAATATTTTTTTAGAAAAATTATATCTTGTAGTCCAGTAAAGAACCCGTCACATACGACAATTTTTTAAGGCCTGAACCCATAACCAAAGGGTAACAAGAATGTAGCACCAATCACTAGACGTCATGATAGTACACCATTCACATAAATTAAAATAAAATTATTAAGTTCATATTTTACCTTTTGGTTAGAAGATTAAATTTCATTTAGAGAAATACATGATTTTATTGTCTCTTTATGATGATTCATTTTATTTTGGGAAATAAGAAAAAAATTTATAGTTTTATATGGTTAGGGAAAATTAATTTTTGGGTACAATTTATAGAAAAATATTACAATGATCTTTAAAGAATATGTGAATCAAGTACATTTGATTTTTTGGTTTTTGTATATAATGTATTATGAAAATTTATATATGGAATAATTTTAGTTGATTTTTGGTTGTTACTATTGAGGCTTTAGATATTAATTTTGTATATATTTATTAAAAGTTTTATTCATTTTGGGTATTATCTTATATTGTGATAACATTTTTTTTGTTTTTTTAATTCCTAATGGGAGAAGGTATATATTCATATTCATTTTTGACATGTTATATTTTTTAGTGATTTAAGAATAAAAAACCAACTTGAATACTCGTTGTTTGGAGAAAGAGATTTGATTATGGTATAAATTGATTAAAGGATAAAAATATACATTACATGTAAGTATATTTCCTTATGATCAAATACAATAATGTAAATGGATTATTAAAATTTAGAAAAATGATATTTATTTTTTTCTAATACATTCAATTTTGGTTAATTGATATTATTTTATCACCTCACTGATTTATGGTTTTTTGGCCATTAACTTTCTCATAATGATTCACTTTATTTTGATCAATGTTCTGGGTCACTCTCCTTTATTATATATAATATCATTTTCATTAAATGTCCATATTTCTATATCCTAAAAATGTTCAACTATCTAGAAACCAAGATACATGTTATTATAGATAACCTTAAAATTTACCATTCCCACTTTAAAATAGGAAGTATTATTAATATTTTTTTTATAATTTGGATTTTTAACTAAATGAATTTTAAATTCTCACATCCTTGATTATTAATCACATGTTAAAATTATAAGGATGAAATTTATTATGTGATGGAGAATGTTACACCAGGATATTTTGAAAAGAACACTATATTTAGTAGTGTATAATATACAAAACACCAAACTTAAATGAACCATGAAATGTTGTTATTGCAACCTATCCATTGAATTGGAGTGTATGAATATGATTAAACTTAGTATGAAATATATTTAAAGTAATGAATCAATAAAAAATTGTTTATTAAATCTTAGTGAATGAGTATTATATTTTTAGTAATGTTATTTTATATCTCAAAATATGTTTTCTTTGAAATTATTTTTTATTGTTTTTTGAGTGAAAATATTAAAATAAATTTTTTAAACATCTATAAATTTAATTTTAAAAATAGCACATAATTTTTTAATTCACATTATCATAAATAAATTTATGATGAATTTTTTATAATTTTTTTCAATGGATTTATTATTCAATGAATATAAAAAAAATTATTTTTTTGAAAAATGTATTTTATTTTTTTATATTTACAAAGAAAAATTATATTTCAATTAGTTTTAAAAATGCATTAGTTATTTTTTATTATAAAAAATAATTATAGTGTAAGATCACATGATTTTCTTGAGGTAAATATCCTTCGTTTTCTGGTTAAACACTTGTTTAATTTCCTTTTTTACTGAGACCCTATGCGGGGTCATGGGTGGGTTGGGACATTTTTGGGAAATAAGTGTTTGGAGGTATGTGTACTGACTGAATGAAAAATTAAACAATGTATAATTAGGATACAAATCATTTAATTCAATTACACAACAAGTAATGGTCTGGCCAGGACCTTTCATGATGTGTAAGGGTTTTTTCCCCGAGAAGGGAAAACCGGGCATTCCACGACATGAAAGGAAATTACAAATCATTTAAATTCCTATTAATTTTTTAAATAATAGATTCAAGGGCTTCTCATTTTGACACAAATCAATTTTTATCCCTTTTGAGATACTGAAAACCCTCTTTTACAATTTTCAAATCGGACAAGCATTTGAACTCTAATTATTACACCATTGGTCACATTGGAACCACATCAATAACTACATGTTTCATTTTATCCATTCTTGAATATTCAGAACAATGGCTAAAATATTTGGATTTAGGCTCATATTCCATAATTTCTCATTCTTCATATATTTTTCATATTTCTTTTAAACAAGGATGAATCAGGACTTGATATTGGATGATCACTATACTAATGTGATAATGTAGGTGGCATATGTTTTTATTTTAGATTTTTATTCTTTATAGATCTATCGACATTTTCTCCACCCACCATACATTTTAGCACGATTCCAAAATTGAAATGTTAATCTGAAATAGATGAAGTTAGGACAATAAAGGATGCCCTTAGCTTCATTGAGATGTGTTGGTGGTTGTATCCCCAACCAAAGGCCACCCATGGGGTGCGACATGCCATTTATTTGGTTTTTACCATTGATGAACTACCCAAGGGGTGTGCTCTCGAGTTTTCCTAGTTTAAGGATGCTTAGTTGTACATAAATTAGTCTAAATTACATGTATAAGAGATATCCTTCTTCCTTGCCTTATATTATCATAATATTCTATGCCTAATGCGATTAAGGGCATAATTTTTTTTAAATGAGTGGGTATACTCATTGGTTGTTCTTAGATTTCTTAATGGATATTTATGATTAATGGGTGGGTATACCCCAGTGATGTGTTAAATGGATATTTTTGATTAAATGGATGGACATAACCATGTGAATTGATTAAATAAGAATATAGTATATGACTATTTAGACTCATATGGTTTTATTTTTTAAATGATATTAAATGGTTGATGATTTTATAGATTACATGGATGACTCTCCATATATCTGGAATGTGGTAGTGGACACCTTTGCAGAGTATTAACCTTGCGTCTTGATTCCATGGGATGAATTGGGATTTTCTACCCCTTTTATACAGATTGCAAAGACTCACTCAGTAAATGTTGGTACACATGATCCTAAGACTCCAACCAGTGCCTATACTAAGTTTCCCATGAGATTCTACAAGGAATCAATAAAGATGCTTTGGTTATCGACACCTTGGATCGAAACATTAGTGGTCTACCCATAATTTCACAACATGACCATGGATTATATGAAATCCTTGGTTATATGGAAAATACATGGGCTTGATATGATTTCTTTATACAAAAGGCTATGAGTTTGATATGTTTTTTATATAGAAAGTCTGTGGGTATGATTTTTTTTCTTTATACGGTACGACTATGTGGGTTGGATATTGATAAATATATAGGGAGGCCATGTTATGTGTATAAATTTCTTATATATGCCTTTTAAGGAGTTATCACTTGTTACAGGGAGCCTTGAGAGGCTGTTTGGTATTACTTATTGTAGTAGACATATTCCTAGGTTATTCATACTTATATTACTGTTTAATAACACTTTTTTATTAAATTTCATCCTGATGATTAAAACTATATATAATTATAGGTGAATGCCTATTTGGATGTTATCTCACACCATGTTTGGGACACTTTGGGACCCAAACAGATTATATGGTTGCATGTGTTAATAGAGGAAAACACCCTAACATAACTTGTTGACTATTTCTTTGGAGCAGGGGTGAATGGGACCAAGCTAAACCTTGAGATGCTACTGTGAAACTTTTTTTTGATTTTGGATGCTTATATTTTACATCTCTTCCATGTACCAATTTTATCTATTTTCTAGATACATGTATGATCTAAATCATTATATATGAGACATTTCAAGCTTATTATAAATTTGTGTTGTGATTTTGTATTTATATGCTATATGCATATTATATAATCTTATACTATTGGAAGTGTTTGGATTTTTCTTTGATATACTCTGGTAATGAGGGTATAGTCTCCCCAATGACTCACTTAGTCGGTTTTTGCATGTTAGAGGCCTTTGGAATTTGGGGAGATTCCCTTGATCCCATGTAGCCAACCAGGATTGAGGAACTGTTTAGTGGAATCTAGGTCCGAGATGTTACATATAATCTTTGGAATTAAAATAATTCATGAATTTGATACAAGAACCTCTTATACATTAAAGGTAATTTTTATAAAAAACATTTTTTTCATTATTTTTTGGGTTCATATGTTAAAATATTTTTATCAATTCTGTGTATTTAATCACAAAAAATATATTCCATATTTTTAATTAGGAGATTCATATTTGTTAAATATGTAAATTTTACTTTTGGTCACAATGAATAATAATAATAGTAAATTATTATAATCATAGTAATTGTGAAATTAGTCAATTAAGGATAAATTAATAAAACAAGGTCCCTAAATCAAAAAAAGATAATGAACATATCCTATTGGAAGAGTTTATCTTGGATAATTCGATCAACTTCTCTACTATATTTTTTTGGTCTCATTTTAACCTGATAATGAAATTTATAATATTTGAGTAAAAGATAAAGTAAAAACTATAATTATCTTAACATTAATAACACTTAAATTATTACATAAGGATAAAATGATCAGAAGTTCAGTTGAAAATTTTGTATTTTAAGAAAAAATTAATTTTTAATAATGGTAATTTATTTCTAAATTTTAATAATTAAATAAATATCTTAATTTCTTCACAATGCTAATACATTATTTAATCAATTAAAAAAAATATAAAATAAAATATTTTAAAAGTATTAAAAAAAATTTAATTTGAAAAAAATAAGTGTGTCCTATAATTATTTTAGATATGTAAGAATAATTATTAGTTTTTTTAAAGTGTTATATTCGAATTACATCTTTTTCTTGATGAAATTAAAAATTAAATTGAATTAATAATGTCAAAAATGTAATTAATGATATTTTATGGAATTGATATTTTATTAAATTATTAAAAACTTATAAAATTCATGACCATGGAAAATTAAGATACTATATTGTAAAAAATTTCATATTTTTTATATTTATGATTTAATCAATTTTTTTATATGTAAAATTATTACCCTTTAAGAGTGAAAAAGTTATTACTGTGGTTATTGTTAAAATGTGAAAACTATAGGGTTAAACTAGAAAATACTGGTGAAAACACATCATAAACCAAAAAATAATAATATTTCTTGATGGTATTAAAACAATATCAATCCTTAGCTTATAATTAATTTACTTTTTGAAGAATTTGGATTAAAAATGATGTTATAATAATTTAATCATTTAATAAATTTCTAAAGCACCCCTTACCTGAATTATAAAAATGCACCACATCCCCTCACTTATTAACACCTTTTGATCAATGTATCTCAGAAAAACCCTACCAAAATCCATCCTCAAAATCTTACGTCACAATCTACTTGTACTCAGCCTCCTAAAATTCCATTCCTAGGATCATTAAGAGTAAATCTATTGGAGTACTTTTAAAGAAGCAGCAATTTCCTTATCAAATCACTTTCAATTTAATTCTTCAATACCACCACTAAATATATGTTAATTATCATAAAATAATAAATTAATTATTCTAAATATAATGATTTGATGTTATGATTATGAAATAACCATTATTCACCCCCATTTCCCATAAAATGGGAAGTAAATGTATCACTTGTTCATATGCACGTCTTAACATCTCCATGTAGTAATATAATTTTTTTTCCACAAATGCATTCATGGTTTCTTACTATGATGGGTTTTAAATTTATATATGATAATTATAAAATAATTTTATTAATTTTATTATAATATCACATCTACCATCTCACATTCCATTTTGAAGGAAAAAAATAACTCCCCTTTTGTGTACATGTGGACCACCACCACCACAAAGGAATGTGATTTGTTTTTAATTTATGTTATAATTGGATAGTAATAAGTACTTTTTAATTAATATTAATTATATATTTACATCATAATAATTATAATATAGATTTGAATTATTATTTTCCTTCCTTTTATTCCATCTTTTGAAATGCGAAAAGAACATTCATGCATACATACAGCCTACCGTCTCCATAAATGGTGCTATTCATTTTATATATATAACATTTATAGATGAATATAAATATGTTTAATAAATATATATGATATTTATATAAAATATACAATTTTGGAGATTATGTATTCTCAATTAATGTATAAGTACTGATCATATTTATCTTAAATACTCACAATTAAAAAATAGTTAACAACCAGATTCAATGATTTTAAAAAGGAATTATTGATAAATGGGTGTTAAAATGTTATAAATGGATCTTATATGATATTTATGTAATCAATTATAAAATATAATTATAATAAATTTAAATTTAGGATATAGGATTTTAGAGTTCTTTCAAATAAAATGGAACTAAATTTAAAAATTTATCATCTCAAATTAACTTCATTAAATCATATGTCTTTCAATATACTGATATTATTCCACAAGGTGTATATATAAATCCCTATGATATGTTATATAATTATTACCCATATTTTAATGATATTTATCATTTAATTTTAAGTTATTCTTTCATGGGGCTTATGATTTAAATATTCCCAAAGTGATAATGTTTTTATGTTACAATATCATTGTTCACTAGGATTGTTTATGATAAAGTTTGAATTGATGAAATATTATGATCTACCACTCAATAAACTAATGAATTTATATTATTATCTAGTTTTTCATTATAATATATGTTTTAATTTCATTTTCCTCACTCTATGTACTCCAGCTACTAAAAGAATATTTCTAATGGAAAATTAGATTAATTTCTCTCTTTGGTCAAATATCATTTTAATTCCACCTCAATTTAATTAGAGTATTTTAAATATTTTTCTAAAAGTATACTACGATTTTTAAATTTATTTTTACTCATCTTTTTAATTTTTTTGAATGTAATATTTATTTCTTTTTATGAATGAGATGTGTTTTTAAATTGGATAAAAGTGTGATTACATTATATTCTTTTAAAAATATCTAGCATGAATGAGATTTACCACCGTAATGACTTCTCAATAATTTGATGAATATTTTACTATTTTTCATGATAACATTAAATGAATTTTTTTCGTGATTTTTTTTGAAATTTTTATATTTAAAATAAATAATTTCAAAGTAAAAAGGATATTTTCCTTAATAAATATTCTAAGTGATATTTGAAGTCATTTTGCATATAAGAATATATCATTTTATATCTACTAAACATTACATTGAATATAATACAACAACACTATAATAATTATTTCTTTACATGTCTTATGTTTATGATGAAAATATTTTTAAAAATATTATTCCTTTTCCATGGTTTATGATACAATGAAATGATGAAATCTTTATGAAGAACATTTCATTTCTATGAGTTATGCTATGATAAAATTTTTATGTATCCTATTTCTTTTTATGGGTTCAGAAATGATGGATATTTTATGATCTTCTGGAACACATATGGATTATTTTCATTTTTTATGGGTGGGACTTGAATTATATATACCTCTAATGCATTGGTTAAATGTAGATATCACATGAGATAAACTGGACTGGAATGAGGAGTGAACCTAGTTTAGTAAGGGGCTCTGCCACTCTGATAGTATTTAAAGTGAACCATGAATATTGTGATAGTATGGGAAGTTATACAAATAGAATATTTATAGTTATGGTATTGATCCTCGACTACCATGGAATTTATTCCCTATACTTATGTGTATTCTAAAAAACTATGCCTTATTCTAATGTGATGTTGTCATGAATCACGTTCCTTGATTAATTTCTGATTCATATCTTATTAATGGAAATTAATTACTCCATGAATAAATATTATGACATTTGATATGTTTGGTATGGTTTTAAAATTTTAACATCATGTTTTTATATAATTTTTTAATGTCATGCTCATGTGATCACTGATTTCTTCCATATATTCCCTTACTGATAATTTGACTGCACCACTTTCTTATAATTTCATTTTCCGATATAAAAATCCATATATATTTTTAATATGAAAATATTATCTTCTGGTATTTATTTTTTCCTTTTTTTGAGAATAATTTGGATGGTTTTTACCTTGGGGTACATTTGGGTAAAAATTTCAAAAAATTGAAAGGAGGGAAGTGTATGGGTGGTGCACAAGTTTTCTTAACTGTGCACCCTATCCCAGAAAACCATGAAACCTTGTAAAATGATGTTTTTCATGGTTGGAGTGTTGTTTTTATAAATTTTTACCCTCTTCGGGGAAATGGTGCAACCCTATAAAAAAGTTGCATGATTAAGTGCACAATTATGGGAAACTATGTGCCCTAGCCTAGTAAGCTATGCATGAGAATTAAAGTCACCTAAAAATTCAATTTTTAATTAACCTAACCCCATAATTAACAAAAAATCAACCCCCATTCAACCATAGGATGTATTTTGGGATTTTGAAACCCTTCGAATAGATTACAAGCATTCTTAACATCAATTTTTTGTGATTCAAAACCTGAATAGAAGATTTGCACACCTCCTAGTAAGTGGATCATATCTCAATTGGTTTCTGTTTCCTTTTCCAATATTCTCCCCTTCAAGAAATGAGATATTATTAAAATTATTATTTGATATAGTTATGTTATTATTATTCTAAATCTAGTTTTAAAGATCTCTTTTTATTCAATTTTGATTTTGTATCATAGATTTACATCTCGTTCTACAACATCATGCTGCTCAAATTTGGGGAATTTCTATTGGGTGATTGATCATCAAAAAATCATGGTTGGTCGTATACAATTAAAATACCAAATTATTTAGTTAAATTATTTATATTTAATTGTATATTTCTATTGGATATTTAGAAATCATGTTCTTGAGTGAATTCATTAATGAATGAGATTTGAAATTAGAGATTTGAGAATTATAGATTGTGATAATTAGTGGATAAAATAAAAATGAGATATTGAGTTTTTTTATTGATATTGTTAATAAATTAATTAATTTGGAGATATTGAAATATTTGATTGAGATAATTAATAGATGAATTAATTATGAGATATTCATTTTGTTGATTGAGATAATTAATTAACAAATTAATTATGAGATATAACGTTTTTTTGATTGAGATAGTTAATTGATGAAGTAATTATGATATATTGAAAATTTTTATGAAGATAATTAATTGATGAATTAATTATGAGATACTAAGTTTGTTTTCCGAGTTAATTAATGGATGAATTAATTATGAGATATCGAGTTTTTTTGATTGAGATAATTAATTGATTGATTAATTAGAAAATCCTAATTTTGTTGATTGAGATAATTAATTTTTGGATTAATTATTAGATATTGAGTTTTTTGATTTGATATTATTAATTTTATAATTAATTATAAGATATTGATATTAGATCATTGAGATAATTAATTGGGGAATTAATTATGAAGTATTTAGTTTGTGAATTGGATAATTAATTATTGAATTCATTATGGGATTTTGTGTTATGGATATTGACTAATTAATTTATGAAATAATTAATGGGATATAATACTTAATTAAACATGGATTTAATTAATGGTATTTATTTGATAAACTAATTGTAGAATTAGTAATTAACTTGGTGATATTAGTTAATTATTGAATTAACTAATGGAATTGTTGTGTCAGACTAATTGGTGGATTAGTCATAGAATTTATGTGGATAATTAATTATAATAATTAAGTATGTGTTGATGAATGGTAAAATTTCCATTGAATTGTGAAGTTATTAATGGTAACACAGTCATTCAATTATGTATTAATAATGGAAACATATGCATTCAATTCCTTGATAAGAATGGTAACATGGTCATTCGATTGTCTGTTAAGAATGATAACATGGTCATTATATTATATAAAGTATGAATGGTAACATGGGAATTAAAATATTAATTAAAGAATGGTGACAATGGAATTATGAGATATGATATTCCAAAGGGATGGTTCGAACTTTAGTATGGGTCGAAGAAAGTATTGAGATACAGGTATCCATTGAAACCCAATGGTTTTTGTGGTTAAGTAAAGAATAGTTGATAAAGTGAAAAGTATTTATTTTTTCATTGTGATTTAATCTTTATGCATATTCATAGAATTTTATTTTTCTTGATATTTATTTAGACAACATTGGTTATGTCATACTGAGTTTCACTCACACCCTACTCGGTCTTCCGAATCAGTATCGGAATAGATTTCATGGTTGCATGAAAGGATAAGGTAAAAGGCCTCGTGTTAGGTTGATGAGTTGGGATGGGGCACGGATAAGGGAACTAAACATGTTTTGGAACCCTATTGGGAGTGTTTAGTGTCTCTACTTTTGAGTTTTCATTTTGAAACTCGACACATACATTAGTATGAAATATCTATTGTTCAGTTTTGATATTGTATTCCCAGTTTGATCATAATATGATATTGGCTTCCTTCTAGTTATGGAAATATATTTGGTTATTGTTTATATTATTTTCCAATGGGGTTTTAGTCTGATAATGGATGTTATAGTGTTCTTATGAATGATATTAGACCCTCATTGCTTGTTGATAGCCTCTGGGGTATAGGAAGGCACACTTGAGGTCATGTGACTGACCGATTCAGGTAACCGGTGTGTGGCTCCAAGGCTGAGATGTTACATCCCTAGGTTATGAAGAATGGTATTTTTTATTTTATTTTTATGAAGGGAGTTGGATAAGAATAAATTATTAGGGGATGATGTAGTTTGCTTATGAATAAGGTGTCTATATAACCATGTTTTCGATGATACCGGAACTATATGATTATTTCAAGGATCATAATGTTATGTTTTGATTATTTTTCTATTATTATGTGATATATGTGTATGAAAGGTATGTGTCACTATAGTTTACATGTTGTTAATATATTATATTAACATGAAATAAAATGAGGATTTTATGTTAAGGATTGATAGACATTATAATTGTCCAGGATTATAGAGTAAAATTTTATCATTAACATATCAGATCTATTGAATTCAAGGAAATTGAATCTAAGAATGTATATTTAAACTATTTGTTATAATATTGTTAATTGGAATATTAGTTGATCTTTTTATTTTAAATAAATAATTATTTTATTGTGGTTTATTTATGAAAATAAATTTTTGTGGCATATAAGTCATCATTTTTTATAAAATCTAATTTTTTAAAAAATATTACTCGAAATCCATCATGGATTTAATAAAATTGAAGTTTTTGATAAGATAATTTATTTTCAATAATGATAAAATTTAAAAATAATTTATATTTCATGTTTTATGTTGGTATTATGTTTCTATTATTTTCATGGGAAATAAAGAATTGTGGGATTCTTTTTTTAAATATAATTTTGAAATTATGTTTTAAGATATATTTTAAAATATATATTATGATCGGGTTTGTGTTGATATCGAATTTCCAATTTTTTTTTGTTTATTTCAAAATATTTTATTATTTTTCATAGTTATCAATCTATGAAGAAAAAATAGTGTGTTGGTGATTATGCTTGAAAAGCTATTGAATGGTCAATACTACAAGAAAAATACTATTCCATTATCATGGTGGCTAACTGATATTGAGAAGATAGAGGGTGGGTGCATGGATTGGTGGTGACCTATTCTATATGGTGGGATATGTATTTAAATTGTAGATAATAATAATAATATGTAAGTATTGGTATAAGTTTATAGAGAAACAAAAGGTTTTGTATTGGAAAAAATGATAGGTTTTTTCCATGTGGTTTTATGGATAATATTATGGGGTTTTATAATGTGGGGTTTTTATGAAAAAGATAGGTTTTATAAATTTTTTTGTTCATGGGAACAAATGTTTTTTATCATCCATAAATATGGTTTTTAAAATATATTCAATTGTATCTTATTGTGGTTTATTTTTTATTAAACATCTTATTTAAAAATGATCCATTGGACTGCAAATTTACATTTAAATTTAATTTTTATTAATCATTCATGATAATAAATGGGTGTCTTTAGGATAATAATATTTTTTACTCATCTCCAATATTTAAACCATAGTTCACATGTAGATATTTTTTGATATAATATTAAAAAAAATAATTCATTGTTTGTATTAATCATTGATCCATGGATAGAAATACGGTAATAGAGACAGGTGATAGTTTTTGGTTATATTATGATTAATCTTCTATTTTTTTATAGTTTTTTTATAATTCAGTTGGCCATGGGTATACATGGTTTCATTTTATAGTGTAATGATGTTTCATTGTTCCCTATATGTGAGAAAAGTATTTTTAATTACATATGTTAATGAATATTATTATGGTGAGGTAATGTGTCATATTAGGTCTTAGGATTTGGGAATCAATGTTAGGAGATCAAAAAAATGGGTTTGAAGACATATTTTATGTTGAGTATATAAAATTTATTATATTTAATAATTATAAGATTTTAATATCTAAAAATTTATCAATAAAAAGCAACAACTAACAAATTTATAGAAAATAATTACTTACCAAGATTTTTTGTTAAAATAAAATGTTAAGTAATATCTAGAATTGTTTTTCAGTTAATATATAGTAAGATTCTCCACCTATTATAGGTTCATATAATCGGAACATTATGAAAACTATATATAAGAAAACTACCAGAATTATGAGTTTTGGGAAATGACTTTTGAAGTCCATAATTCCTCCATAATGTTCTAAAAAATAAGGAAAAAATGAATTATAAAAAATATTTCAATTATTTTTGGTAATGTTTTTTTAAAATATCATGTTTTATTCAAGAGAAAATTATAATTATGAGTGATTAATTCATATATTTTTAGATACCTCACATGAAAACTAGTTGAATATAGATTTCTCAAAATGTCACTTACAGATTCATTTAGTGATTTTTTTTAGAATATTGTTTTTGATAATGAAAATTAATTAAAATATTTATAAGGTTACATTAATAGTGTTTTAGGATATTTTTTTCAAACTTTTATAGTTTTCATTTTTTACAGGATACTACTATAAATTTATTTGAGCCTTTTATAATTTTTTTCACCAATGATAGAGTTAACATAAAATGGGGTAAAATTTGAATATAATGGTAAATGGAAAGAGTATTTTTAACAACTAATGTGGATAATTACATTGAATCTATTTTTAATATTTTATAAAATTAGACAATGGTAATGTGGTATAATATAATCTTTCTATTATATTCAGGGGTTCTATCCTAATACATGAAATTAATTTTTTGGAATATTTAATATGAAATTTAATAATTCATGAAATTAATTATCCTAAAAATGATAATTAGTTTAATATTATATTTATTTTATTAAATAAATAAAAAAATTATATTTTTCATGATATTTTTTATATTTTTATAAACCATAAGAGTATGACTTATTATTATCACGAAGGGAATTTAATATTAGATAGCTATGATGGGTAAAGTATTTTGAATTATTTGATATTTAAATATTTTGTACACCACGAAAACAGAATACCATGGATGAAAATTTGAGTAATTATACTTGAGTTTAATCACTTAAATAAGAAAACGTATAATAGAAATTAGTATGAATGTTTATTTATTTGCACTTGGAGTATGAATGAAAATGTTATTTTATAGTGTTATTATGTATTATTGTGGTTTTAAAATAATTATAATAAGGAAAACAACGTAATCTATTTGATTCCTAGTATACGTTGATGAAATAAGCCTTAAATTGTAAGGGGGTCAATCAAAAATGGGTTATAAAATAAAATATGACATTATATTTTAAGAAACACATGAAATTTCCTTGGTGTTTTATAAAAACGGCATGATAATGTTATCACAATTCATGTTGGGATTTTATCATGGAGTTTACAATGTGTACCATATATATATAAATTGATTTTTTTGGTCTAGAATTAAGAAAAATGTTGTTAAATTCATTTCATGTTTTTTAGTTTTTCAACATCTTGAGGTGGAGATTCAAAAATTAGAGGTCCAGTTACAATATTTACCTATACTAAAGTGAAAATGAGATGATATTTATTTTTAAATTGTGATTATTCTACAATGGTCACTATAAAATCATGATTTCATCTAGGAAGTGGTTGATCAACATACTGGGATAATTTATTTACTATATATTTGGTAAATGCTCTCAATAGATGAGCTTATAAATTATATGATAATGATAATTTCCAACATCCAAGAGTTCATATGTTTATTGTATCTAATCTTGATTTATTCTTTAGTTTTATATTGTGCATGGTATTTTATATTGGAATGAGTAATCGGTTTAACATGACAATGAATATTTATCCATAGATGTATAGACAAACATAACATGTTATTTTGATATTAGAGGTTATTCAATGGGAAAGTATGCTTAAAATTATATTTTCATAGGAATAAAATATTCCATTAGTGGAATTCACATAAAATAAAAGTTATGAATATTAAATTCAAACAAATTTGTTTCCAAATATTATAACCAATACCATGTTTGCCACCATTTTTAGATATTATAAAACTGACATATTTTACACCTAGATTGATCTCAGAGACAACATAAACATTTGTAGTTATTTAGAGAAATATGTAAATTGATAAAGATAGATAGAATTTATATACTAGTAGTCAATGATTAATATTTGAGATTTTTTTTGGGATCATGTCTTTTAATCAGTGCCTCATTGATTAGGACATCAATGGAATTGGTGAATTTTATAAAACCGAAATATTCTAGACTATTCAAAATAATATTGAATATTTATATAGTGTCCTATTGACTAAAATTACTACAATTATAGAATATGGTACATCTTATATCTAATGATTATTAACTAAGATAATTATATTTCAGATCCATATCAGATCTAGAATTTTGAAACTATTAAATTAGAAGATGATATGACTTTTATTTTGAGACCAATGTCAATTTTGGACTACTGGGAAAAATTATTAAGGGTAACAACATTTAAAATATTTTTGGTATCATGATATCATGATAAATTTCAATCGGAAAATGGGATAATATAAATCATATGTTTCATTAGTGCTGAAACATTTTCATTAGTGATAAAGTTGAGTGATTTCCTTTGGTATGGAGAATTTTAACACCCATGTTTATTCAATAAAGTGACCATTTAAAATTATTTTATGGGATGTGGGGGAAAATATATTAATTTTTTATCATGGTATCAATTATTAGATTATTAATTGGATGATATTATTTTCACTTTGGTGATATTTTTATGTTTTTTATATATTTAATGGTGTGTTGATTAAAATTAATGAATGACATTTTAATTTTTGTTTTTAAAAAGGCGTTTTAGTTGTAAATATTATGATCTACTATGGTGAATTTTAAAATAAGGGGAAGGGAGTTTAATTTATAATGATTTGGTTACGACTAGATTATTTATAAAAAATGGGGATATGTGGTGTATAAATAGATAAATATTCACCCTTATTCCTAAACAATATCATAGTCTCCATTAGTAAATCTCGATAGAACTAGTAGGTGATGAAAATATAGAAAAATAATGAATAAAATACAAAGAACAACATTTAGATTAATTTATATACATGTAAAATATTAATTATATAAAAAGATAATTAATTTGATAAAGTATACATCATTTATTGAAAATTGTTAGTGTCATTCTAGAACTATATAGTGGAATAATTATTTAAAGAACTATTATTTTCACATTTTCAATTTAATGGTAGAGAATTCATAATTTTTATATTTGTATTCGTCCCTTCCAAATGGAATGAGTTTCATTCCTCTTTAAAGAATTTCAATTTTATGCTATTCTACTTCGAAAAAATGATATAGTGACTAACACATGTACTATTATAAATGAAATGAATGAATTTATACTTATTGAAACCTATGATCTGTAATTTCAAAATGTATCATAAGTTACTATCATAAAGGGAATGTTGTTTTTCCAAAAGTCTGAGAGTAGAGATTTTGTTTATATGGGTTCAAAATGTAAATTAATATGAGTAAATTTATTGTATAGGTGGTTAAGTATCAAATTATTTAAAATTATCACATATTATATTAATTTAAATTTGATAATTTTATTCAAATTGGGTTGCTTTAAAATATTATTATATTGTGAGTAATAAGAATATTAATTAGTATTTGAGTTTAATTTTTCTTTTCATTTGTTTTAATTAAATATTTATGATAAATCATTTATATGGGTTATGAATCATCTTTATTTTATTAATGATTGGGTTTTTAGAAAGATGGGTTTGATATCCATTATAGTTTTACTTTAATTCTATAATTTTTAGAGATAAAATTATTTTACTTAAATGGTGATATTTATGAAAATATTTAAAATGGGTTGGTTGTTTTGAAATAAATTTTTATATTTTTGTTTCAAATGTGTATATAAAAAATGATTTTATTCTTTTTTCGGTTTTTGAAGGTTCGTTTTGAAAATATTTTTTATTATTTATTTATAAAATTTTGTCATGGTGATTGTCATGTTGAATTTGAATTTTTGAAATATTGATTTGGTTTTGGGATCAAAGTCACCTTTTTAATATATTTTGGATCATTGACGATGAATGTTTATGAATTCAAGGGTGGGGTTTGAGAAATATTCTAATTGAATGATCCAAGAATAGTTGAACCATTGGGATACAATATATTATTAACTTTTTCCCACAAAAACACAATTAAAGATACCTGGATCATTTAAGAAGACTGTCATGCCTAATCCATAATTAATTATTTTTAGAAAAAATTCCTTAATGATTTGATTCCAACTCTTCTTTTTCACAATGTTACAATTTACAATTTAACCTTTGATAATCATAACATTTTTATAACTTCTATAATATATATAGATATCTATCTAGAGATAGAAAAATATGTTCCCTAAAATACTAAACATCGATCATGATATCCTGGGTTTCTATGTGAAGAAAACAACAGAATTTATAATGTTTGAAATATCACATATGTTTATCTCATAATTCTTTATATCTAAATATTATAATAGTATAGGAGAATTTTCTCTAGTTTTATGTTTTTTAATGAAGATAATATAATATGATAGTCTATCAAAAATAATACAACATATTTCAATATTTACATTTTAGATTATGTTCAACAAATTTCCCAATGTCCATTTAATTTAAATAAGAAAATTTTAGACCCCAATACAACCATTAGTATAATATATTTATTTTTTATATATTATTTTAAGTGACACAGTAATCTAATATCACTTATAAAAATAATTAAATAATTATTTTTGTGATTTCTATATATTTCCCAATGAAAGTTAACTCATAGAAAACTCTTCCACAAATTAATAAAACCTCAAACCATATAAATGTATTTAGTAAAGAAAATAACTTTTTTAATTATTCAACATTGCATGACTTATAAATAAAATATAGATAAATTATATATCACTTTATAAAAAAATAAATAATTTTCAATTGGATTAAGATATATATAACTTGAGTACACATCATTTCATAAACCAGGAACTATTTAATTATCAAATACAGATTTATTTAATTTTGATGAATAATTGAACATATTTATTATGTAACACTATATCTACCTTCCTTAGTTTATTTTATTTCACTTCAATAAAGTGGTATCTAGAAACACATCATGGATTCATTAATTAAATATAAAATGATAACAAAAAAATATAACCTACGATGTATATTTATAAAAATAATCCCATTATCAACTAATATCTCATAAAAAAGGATATATGAATTTTTTCACCCTTAAAACATGATTTATATTTATTTTACATACTATGAAGAAAATATATATAGACATCATAGTCATGGATATTATGTCATAAAATTTTATCAAAATCCAAGGGCTAGATACATATTATAACAAATCACAAGGTATTAATAATATCTTGATAATTAAATAAATTCCATAATAATCATGATTAACCTAATATAATATAATTGACCACAAAAAAATGTCACAATTTTCAAAATACATTAAAGAATAAAAATCATGATACACATTGGTATAGAATATAGTACTATGAATAAATATGCATGATCAAATAGAATAACATTAAATGGCTGTAAAAAATATAGATATATTATTAATGGGTCTATATATAAGATCTCTAATCATATGGATCCCCATGTTTGAACTAATTCAGAGAAAATTTTATTTCCAACTATCCTTTGATTATGGATATTGAAACACTCTATATGTCCACTTTGATATAATAATTTCTTCTATAAGATATTATTTTACGAATACATCCACTACATTTTTGGAGGCCCATTTTATCAAAAAACTATTATAATCTAATGATATAAAAATATTATCTATGAACATTATCAAAAATATCATGCACAATAATAAACTATATTGGTAAGCATAAAAAATATATGTATTAGACTACATACATGATACGATAAATCAATGTATATAATAAATTTTATTATAGGTAACTAACTTCATCATGGAAGACTAGGGACACATTTATAACTCTATTCCTTTTTCTTAGAATTTCATTAACATGTAAAATATAATGTGTAAGTGTGTAGAATATGTATGAATTGTTATATGTAGTGTGATAGATTATTAATTACTTGTAATATTTGGGATTTAATAAATATGTACTATATTACCCAGTTGAGTTTATTGATTAAGAAAATTCAAGGAATATATCAGTATTTGGATGTTTTTTATGAAAAATTATGGGTTTTGTTTGAAAAACATTGATGGGTTTTTTCCTATAATCTTTTGGATAAAATGATTTTTTTTCATCAATGTGGTGTTTGGAAAAAATAATTGGATTTTTAAAATGGGGTTCTTAGTGGTATATAATGTTTCTTGGATTATTTTTATGTTTTGTTCAAAATAGAGCCTTTTATAATTTGTTAAACAGTTATGTCATGTAGTTTTTGGAAATATTATTACATTATAATGATTTATTGTTTTTAAATTTTATTTAACATTATATATTTGGTATTATTAATGATTGAGAATAAATGTTTATGTTATTGGTTATTATGTGGGTAAAGGATAAATTTTTTATTTTTTTAGTGTTGTATCATAGATCCTTTGATGGAATTATGGTAATGAGGTGGGAGGATGATGTTGTATCTTCAAATGAGTTGTCTTACATTTTGTTATAATTTTTATGATAACATAGATCATTAAAAAAATTTCTTTATTTTTATGTGTGATGATATTTCTATTTATTTTTATTTATAAAAATGTATTGAATTTAAATATCACAAAGTTTTCAATGGATTACGTATTTTATATTAAATTATTCCTCAATGAATTTATTTATTACTTGTTACTAGTTTACATTCTATTAAGATTAGGGAACACTACTGATGTTTTGAGGCATCCTATACTAGGATTTGGGATTTATGATACAAGGTCATAGTGTTATGGAAACCATTATAAATAGAGAAATTTTTAATATTGATTGTTTTAATGATAGAAATTTCTCTCATTTATAGATGAGATAATGTGCCTAATAAAATTCTAAATTCTTCGTATTTTATATCAAAATATTCTATTTATTCATAAATTGTATACTCCAAATCAAGATGACATGCATATTGATTCATATATGTATAATAAAAGTTTATTTACACATAAGAAATAAAAATAAAAAGAAGTTTATTATCATGATCTCATCCCCAACACACTAAATAACAATCAAAACAATTATATTTACCGTAAAACTTCTAAATGTAAGATATATAATAAATTGTTTTTTAAATATAATTTTTAAAGGGAATATATGAATAAATTTATAATTGGAATATATTTTTACATCAATATGACTAATAAAAAGTGGGTTCTAATTCAATGAAAATATAAAAAATTTCACTCAAAGTTATTTTATCCAAAATGAATTGAAAAAGTTGGCATATTTATTTTAGACAATATAAATATAGAATTTAAAACATAAAATGTATTTAACATCCCCTCACAAAAAATGACACTAACATGAAAAAATTATGCATGAAAAAATCTTATATGTTTCAATTATTTCTTAAATGAACTATGAAATACTTTGTTAAATACCTTAAACAATATTAGCTTTAAAAATATTTTTACTCATAAAAAATAAAACAATATATGATACCAATTATCAATGTATAATTCAATTAAAAAAATGTTTACAAATAATATCTAATTAATAAATCATATTTTTAAACAGAAAGAACATATATTAATATTAAAAATAGTCAAGAAATTTTGAAACACAATAAGAATGAAAAATGATAAAATATATGAATATAAAAAATAAAATTAAGAGGTATGTGTCAATGGTAAACCTTAATTCTTTTAATATGGTCAATATCTCATCTAAGAAAACATTAATAAATAAGTGTAGATTTAGGATCAGGGGGTGATTCTACAATATTGACTGTGTTGAAATTTAATAAAATATACCCAGATTCTCTACCAACAACCACTTACATATTTAATTATTTGAATACATAAAATCAGATGAAATGATTAAAAACGGTTTAGATGTCCTTATTGATAAATAAAATTACAATTTAACATGATAATGATGAAATATACTGTGATATAACTCTCAAAATATGAACAAAAGATAAAGAGATATATAAAGGTTTATGTGAATTATATGTTTTATTGTGATTGATATATCATCCTAAGATAAAAATATATTTATATTACATAATTACCAAATGTCAAAATGAATATCTGAAAAAATATCACATATATCAGAAAACCTTTTTTTAGGTTCTGTAAGGACTAGTTACATAGGTATAGTATTTTACAAATGTTATGAGAAATTCTGCATAATTGAACTCTTATGGACCAAATTCAAGACATCGTATAAGTTATTCTTATCTTCATAATATATGAAAGAGAAACTTAAGAATGGGGTGAGGTCAAATGTTTAGTAAGGTAAAAAAATCAACATTTCATTAAGGGGTAGATCATAAGTAAATGATAAAACATGAGTAGAGACAAATTTTACACTAAAAGGAACATGAGAACATAGGTGTTTTATATAAATCATGAATTATGGTCATGTAATTTCAAAAAAAAAAGAGGTACCATGAAATAATAGTGATATATAAGCATGGAAACATGGAATAAATAAATGATATCATAAGTTCATAGAATCATAAATATGTGTATATAACATAAACCATAACATCATAATCATAAGTAAAGGATTAATATCAGGACTATTGTAGTGGATATATTACCATGATGGACTTGGTTTTATCCATATTCACATTTATATTATCTAATTATATTTAATGTTATACCCATGCAATGTAGGTCTATTAAATTTTGGACTCACCGTCACATGACATAGTGTTCTTAAGCTATCTATCCGTGCACTATACATGGTATCTCATGAGATGAAACCATTAAATAATTCATTTTAGGGATATATATTTCCATCTCAAACCATAAAATTACGAAAATAAATGAAATTAACCTTCATGGATGTTCTAATTGAGTAAAATAAATCATACAAGAAGTATAATAATGATAAAAACCATTAGAAATAAGTTGGTTTCCTAATATTTTCTCAAAACATAACTATAGGCTATATAGAAAGTATTACAACCCTATACCCACACTCATAGATCCATTTCTAAAAAAATTATCTTTAAATTTCTAGGTTGTTACCAATAAACATGACCCAATTTTTTATCCAAAATTTATATTTACCAAAGAAAATATGGTATAATTTACATACCCAAGGACCTACTAGGTTTAGAGTTTTATATAATTCAGAAAAACTCTTACATAAAAATTACCCATGTCTTCAAGTGAGTACTTCTCCAATAAAACCCATCATTTATTATTTCACATTATGTAATCATCATCATATATATGATAACATTTAATAAATATTTAATTTTTCATCATTATTTATAATTTAGGTAAAAGGAAACATAAGAAGCGTGAGTTCAAATTCTTAATAGGGAAAAAAGAATTATCAAGTGAATGTTATCCATGAGCATATGATTTAATGTAATTAGTTTTCATAAGAAGATAATAATAGTATGAAGACATAAACAGAGTGCATGAGAATAACATAAAAATATTCATACCCATTAATTCTAAGATCATCAACCTTGAAACATGGAATAGTTATTTAATAATGATATGACTCGTATGAATAAATAATCATGAGCCATTTGATGTCAATATTGAGAAATTTAATCATTAATAACTAATAGAAAGAATAAGTAGAATGTGATTATAGGTTGGAAAATTTTCTATAAAGAACCATTAAAAAACTCTTATAAATTTGAATAACTATATGACCAAATTCTAATACAATTATTTTGAGAACTTAATCATGAACTAATGCATTGGGGCATTATTTTGTTGCACCCATTATATAAGATATATTTTTCTCCCATGACACTATCAAGGTGAACCCATCCTATAAGATATATTAGAATCACTAGGAACTATCTGGGATTTCCTATAATCATAAATAATTTCAAATTACCATTCATGTATAAAACATTTCGAATCATTTTATTTTAAACATAATAATAATCATTATTCTTTCATTTCATGATTCAATAAGGGAAAATAAACAGGTTTGATAACATTCACATAATACAACTAGATAAATAATAAGGATGGTATCATTATAAAATACCCCCAATGGAGCATAACTGACATCAATTACTATTGACATTGATGAATGGAAAAACCATTAAAATATAATTAAAATATTTTTTTAGGAAAATGACATTATCACATTAAAAATTACTTTTCAAAACTAAAAATTCAAAAATTATTATTTATATATTAATCTTTAAAAATAACATTGTAATACTATAAAGGAAACTTTAATGAAAATAATGGCGATGATGGTAGGAAAATCCTATCATAATTTAAATGGAAAAAATAAACAGTCATTCTAATTTTTTCTAAATGAATTCAAAAGATACCCATTTGGAAAAAATAGGAAATTATCATTTTAACCATTTAAAATATGGTCAAAGTCCATGAAAAATTGTTTTAGGAAATCATTAATGTATATAAAATAACATTACTATTTAAAAAAATGGATATAGAAGAGAATCATTATTGATCTAAAAGATGGTAAAATATTGGTATCACTTATTAGAGAATTTATGGATGTTTATTTAATAAATAATAGAGGAATTGAAAATTAAAAATATAAAAAACATTAATAACCAAAATAGAGGAAGATGTATTTAGTCCTAGAATATAAGAGCATATGATTTTCTCTAAAGGAACCATTAATATATTCAATGAAAAAACGAAATAAGATTGTAATATAAACCCTTACCACTTTGAAAACCTTTGAATAATTATCTTAATTATTGAAATTAATTCAATTTAATAATTAAATACCTTTAACATATAGTGATTCATTATATAAAATATAAAATATGTAGTATATACACCTTATAAAATAAATAACTAGTGAATACCACATAAGTATAATGGATTTGAATGTGAGATGAGAAACCCTTACTTATTTGGAAAAATCATGATCAAGATGTCATAAAAGAGAGAAAATCATATGTATTTTATTTAAATATTTCTGAAAAAAATAATTATATTATAAAATCATGAGAATTATATACACTATACGATATAAATAAGTGGTGAATATGGAAAATGTATCACAAAATTACATCCTGAAAAACATCCTTTACCTGTTTATAAACATTGGAATCGTAAGACCCATTAACGAATAAAATAAAATTCAAAATTAATTATCATGAAAATAATTATATTCCTAATATAAATTTTTTATGTGTCTTTATATATACACATGATTAATGAAATTTGGTGCGTTATAATAAAATATGCCTCAATGAAAGTAAATCGAGATGGAATCACTTACTGCCTTAATAACCTCTAGATCAACAAATCTTTAAATATAGAGCTTCAAATGGATTCATAAATCCCATGGATTTTTAGGAAAATAATAATAAATTTAATAGATGATATGTATGTGAACCAAATAATAAAATAGCTGGTGAATTTGGAATATCTCTAACAAAAATTAATGTGAGATGAAGAACCCTTACCTTGTGTCTAGATATTCCATGTATTCATTTTAACTCATGTATAACAAGATTATATTAATTAATTGATTTTTAATAAACATTTAGAGGTTTCAAACCTTATAATGAAATATGTTTTAATTTTAATTTAAGGAAACATTTCAATACTTTATCAGTTAAGTCTACATCAGGTGTTTTGCGAATGTTCGGTCCATATTTTCATAATGGATTTGGTATGTTGACCATGATAAAAGATGTTAGTTATCCATTATCTCTATAATAATAATAATGAAAAAATTATAAATTTTTTACATCAATTATACTTATAAAATAGAAAATTCATACTTTTTTGTGAAAATGAACTACGTCACAGTCATAGAGAAGATAAGTCATTTGTACGCATGATAAATGTTTACATTTTTCAATGATCATTATGGAAAGAAGGTAATTATTATTTTATACTTACATAATTATAATAATATCATAAATATTATATTATTTGTTTAAATATATATATATATATAAATAAATATCATCCATGTGATTTGGGGATGAAAAAGGAATAATAATGCTTCATGGAGGCTGTAGTCCACACATACACATGAATGTCTTTTTTTCATACAATGGATGTAATGGTAAGAAAATATGTGATATATTATCATTTAATAATGATAAATATTTTTTTAATATCATATATAAACCTTTAAACAATCATAATAAATAGAGGAGAGTGGTTATGATGGAAAATGAATTATATGAGTTCGTGTGGTGGTGGTCCTTCATACACTACTACTAAAGTAATTTTTTTATTAACCAAGGTGAAAAAAGGGAAAAGTCTTGGAAAAAGTAGGGGAAAATATTCCGGGGGCCTAAAATGATGAATCACTAGGTCATCCTCTCAGACAAGATCCATACCTTCATGAGGTAACAAGTCCTAGATTAAAAAACATGTCACCATCCTACTTTTTGGAGATCTGGATTTTAAGAAGTATATGAATTTATTACCTTCTATACAAGTTTGAAGAATGTATACACAATTTCTTGTGAGTCTCTTTCACTTATAGATATTGTAAGTGGAATTCCATGAAATGGTATATTTCCCTAGAAAAAAGTCTTGAAGAATTTTAGTGTTAGCTTCTATAGCTGCAAGAGAAATATTATTCTAACTACAAATATCAAGACCCCACATCTTAGCACTAATTTCAGAATGAAAAGAGTCACCATGTCCAAAAGACACAATAAAATAGATAAGAACAAACCCTTGGAATCATAGACCACACCACCTCCTCGCATCATTCCAATGGAGAAATATCCATCCAAGTTAAGTTGGTGTTTCCTCTGGAATTGGGGATGACCTCGTTGATTGAAGGTTCAAACATTATAATCGGTTTCTAACAGGTTTTTTCATAGAACCGAAAACATCCAATGATTCCATATCCATTTGGACCTACTTTCCAAAGGTAGGCACTCATTAGTGGTGGACTAATGAGGCTTCGGAATTTTCATTGGTCGAGAGGATGGGAGGTCGAACTCATCACACCTTTTTATGGGAATTATTGTCTACTCCAGGACTCTCTTTATAGATTTAAGTTATGTTTGTGAATCCTTATTACATTACCAAGTATAAAATGAGAATTCCTTTAGATCTGACAATCAGTGATTGAATATGTAGGAAATTTAGAGAATCTTTTATATGTGTTTGAGGTTCTTCATCGATAAGAAATCATCTGTATTTGTTAGTGATTCTTAGTTGATGGTATCCTTAAATACATAAAAGTATCATGGTCTTTATGATGACTATACTGGTTTTAAAGACACTCAGTAGGGCACTTTAATTTTATTGTCATTCAGGAGGACTGGGATTATTTCAGAGTTGGGATCGTACCCACTGATGGGATACCTACGTATCCTTTGTTTTGGAAAAGGAATCAGAACCCACGTAGTTCCAGTAAGGTAGTATGATGTTTATGCATGATTGATGGATCAAAGGAAGATGTAATGATTACTTTTACGCTCCAAGCTCATGTGAGTCATGTTCAGTGTGAGAAACAAGAGGTATTGGTGAAACAAGATAATTGTGCCATGCAATGATGTTGGGATTATGTATGTATGACTGCCCAAATAGATGAGGATTAAGATTTACTTCAGGGAATAAATCCATGAACAGGGTCCATAAAGGTATATGTGCTTCATGGAGATTTGGATACTCTAATCTTGGGGATTACTCTTAAGAAATATGCCCAAGTTAGGAGGAGACTTATGATTGGGTTTTACTCATGAGAAGGGAGCCCATATCAAAAGGAATTATGACTGGTTAAGAGAAATTAAGTCTGGGGCTTATTCCAAAGGAGGATGCCCTGTTTAAAGGGATTTGAAAATTAAGGGACTTGGGGATTACTCCTAAAGAGGATGCCCATATTTGAGACCGGGGCTTATTCTTGAAAAGGAGGCCCAGGGTAAGGGAATTAAGGTTTGGGGATTACTCCTGAGGAGGATGCCCAAATTTGGGGAATTATGACTGGGGCTTATTCCAGAAAAGGAGGCCCAGGTTAGGGGACTTTGGATTTACTCATGAAAAGGAGGCCCAAATTAATGAGGATTTGAACTGGGGCTTACTCCTGAAAAGGAGGCCCAGGTTAAAGACTCTCTCATCTTAAAGGATGAGGTTGAATGAATGAACTCTCTAACTTTAGTGACATAAAGTTGTGAAAATCACTAAGTTTTGAGAGATGTTCCTCAGTGCTCCTTTTAGATAAGGAAGTAAATCAAGAAAACATGCCATAAATGGCTTTGAAGAGTGTCTTGAAGACTGAATCTTGAATAGGAGAGGTGGAATGGCACAAGAGGGGTTAAATGGGTAGGAAAGTCACCCAAAAAGAGAGGGGCGCACAAGTCCTGGCATGCGCGCAGGTACTGCATGGGCATGAAAGTACTGGTCGCACAAGTATACCTGCGCGACACATGGGTACTTGTGCGATCCTTGAGCTGTAGAGTAATACTTGAGAGATTCTTAACCAAAGCCTTTAGAATCATCCTGAGGTACTTCAAGAAGAGTGGCGCACAAGTTTCAATGAATAGGTAAGGAGGCGCGCAAGTGTGTCCATTTCCCTTATGGATAAAAACACATAGACGTGCAAGTGTTAGTGAATTTTAACACTTAGACCTTATTTCTCTTGTTTAGACCATCCATTCTTGGTAAATAATTACCTTAGACGTGTTCAGAAGACTTGAAGAAGAGACTTGGGCGTTCAGAGCTCTCTATTGGAATTCTGGAAAAAGTTCCTCTCAAAATGGGGGGACAACATGGTATATTTATAGGCTTCAAAATACCCTAGGTGGTTTTCAAATAGGGTGCGCAAGTCACCTGCGCAACCATTAGGTGGCACACAAGTGTACTTGCACGGAAGTAAGGGAACTTGCACGGTGTAAGGTCCTTTGACTCCTTTTTCTTTCCTTTGTCGATTTCTGATGTTTTTTTCAAAGGCTGAAACAATTTGTGCTAAGTCATTTCCCTTTCAATTCCTTTAAATAATGTGATGAAAAGGAGCATCAACAAAAGTCCCCCCTCAGAGTTGGATATGGATGAATAAGGATGTGACTCTGAGGAAAAGAAGTGAAACCAAAGGGAAATAGGCGTGCAGGTGTTCACCACGCAACTATCATCGCTCAGGTGCGATTTTAACAGGGCTGTAGCGCGCTGGATGGAGCACGCTGGCTGTAGGCATGCATGTGGGTAGCCTAGCCTATAAATATGCGCTCATTTTCCACTCATAGCATATGATTTCCGGATTTTTGATCTCTCTCCACGTAGGTCACCTTCGCCACACAAGTTTCTCATTTTCCATTATTTCTTCGTTGTCGCGCCACTGTCAATGTACATGGACTTGCGTGGTTATACTTGCGCGCCAAAAACATGTGCGACACATTAACACTTGTGCGACACATCCATACTTGCGCGCCAAGTTTAGACTTGCGCGCCTTATTGCCTTTTCCATTTTTCTGAATTCCTTCACAAATTTTATGAAAAATAAACCCATTTAAGAGTTAATTTATTCAACTTTTGTGCAGATTTAATGTCTCCAAGAAGAATTGGAACGACTGATGAACTAGCAAGAAAAAGAATTGATGAAATGATGGATATCGTTGGCCACGATTATTATACCATCTATGATAGCACTCTCCCAGATTTGGCTAAGTATCTGAAGAAATATCACTTTGATTTCCTACAAAGCACTTATCTTCCTTTGTACGGTTATGGTAATCTGTGAGAATTCACTATTCTAGAAGCAAATAACTATCTCCTATTTTCGTGGTTTCAGATTTACACAAACTTTGCTTCAAAAAATATCTCATGTGGAGGAGGATTTATAAATGATGGAATAGTGGAAAAGGCCTACATGATGCATCATAACCGTTTATGCCAGATATGAAACCTCATAAGCCTAAGTTGCAACCACATTTTCATCCTTCAATCTTCCGAAATTCTCAGATGGATCAATCCAAAGGCTGGAAGAAAAGTTGGGACTTCCGTCCTGGGGGAGGTGTGAAGCCAACTTGGATATGGGCATACTGGGTACGACAAAACTGTGTATACTTTGTCAAATATCTGAAAGGAGTGGAGATATACGAAGCTGTCTGGGTTGGGAAAACATATCTTTATAGACATGATAACATCATGCCAGAGATACTCAGCCACTGGATCCCAAAAACCAATTCTTTCCATCTAACTCATGGAGAAGTAGGCATCAGTCTGTGGGATGTCCACAGGATCTCAGGGGCTCCAATTTTGGGCGATATGTATGATGAATTCATTCCTCCTAAGGTGACTTGGAATGATTCAGAGAATACTCCTGCTTTGGCTCGAGAATTATTTAAAATATTCCACATGATCAAGAGTTTAGAGACGTACTTAACTCACTCTAGAAAGGATATTCATCCAGAGGAGTGGATGAATATATTTCTTACTGAGAAGAAAGAGAAGGTATAAGGCCCCAGCCTTAAACCTTACTTAATCTTGAGTTATTACAAGATTACACATTGAGGATCTTTTCGGGTTTAGAGTTTTAGAGAATTAGATCATAAAACTTGCATTACATTCCACATATAAGCAAAGTGGTTACATAAAGATAGTATTCTTCAATCCCATCAATGGAAACACATTTAAAATAAAACATGGATTATTTCTTGACACATCCTTGACTCTATCATCTTATCATGTACCTTTCCCTTGACCCGTGAAAAACATTTCAAAAACATGGGATGAGCATAAAAACTCAGTATGGGTTATAAAAAAAACATGGAAAGGGAACATGAGTTCATATATACATAAGAATGAAATCATACTTTACCCATAAAACATAGGAACTTTAACATACCTCATAAAATCATGAATAAATCATAGAAATCATAATACATAAAGGTAACTTGAGGTATTCATAACATTCTTACGTAGGGAGTAACCCTCTTGGTTACGTTTTGGAATACCCATCACAGTATATTCCCTAAATCTCTTCGGAGAAACCTTAACGTTTCACTCCTTCGCGTTACCCAATGAATTGGAGAGCTATATCAGGCTCACCCGCTCTTAGTTTATCACAGAACCACCCGTCTTCATAATAATGCCCAAGAACCATAACATAATCGTATCACATAAAACATGCATAAAGGAAACATAACATTTCCACATTTCAATAAAAAGATATCAATACAA
Organism: Viscum album; assembly: GCA_963277665.1. Taxonomy (NCBI): domain Eukaryota; kingdom Viridiplantae; phylum Streptophyta; class Magnoliopsida; order Santalales; family Viscaceae; genus Viscum; species Viscum album. Next base: position 1,063,200,401 of record OY728136.1, read on the forward strand.
CACAAAAAACATTGTGAAAACCATTTTGAATACAAAAATAAATGAAAAGTAAAACATGGTATTTATTTTTCTTTTAAAAAGAAGGTATGGCTTGTAGAGGAAGCCGAAACTCAAATAACGGTCACGACGGCGGAGAAGTCATTGTCGCCGCATACGTACGAAAAAAACATTCCCTTTTGTCGTTTAGTAAACTCTTCGTATAAAAATATTCCTTTTGAATAAATGTAAAAGTCAAAGGGGTTTATACACCGTATAAAAGAAAGTTGTGTATAAAATAAGATATGCCTCAATGAAAGGAGATTGAGACGAAGTCCCATACCTCGTATCCGACTTGACCCGACCGTTCTTTAATCTCCTGAATAATAAACATGATTTAATCTCTACTTTCTTAATAACCTTTTTCAAGTTCATTATTCCTTTTATACCATGTTATGAATATCATGTAATCATTTAAGTTAATAATGTTCATTTTGTCGGTATTTGGTTCTAAAGTCAAAAATAGACTTCTTAAACTTACATGTTGTTAATTTGGTCAAAGGTTCATTATATCCAGAATGATTTGGATAACATATATATTATATATATTCATCATATACAAGTATTTATAATATTACATCACATTTAGAGGTAAGAAATGAAATGCACCGTTCATGGAGACGGTAAGCCGTACGTACGCATGAACGCTACTTCCATTTCTATTTCGTATTTTCTGGAATGGAATCATAATGATATAAGAGTATATTATAATTCCAGTATAGTAACATATATAATATCATTAACTTTATCCTTTACACATCCCACATATGGTATTAACGAATCAAATCACTTTCAGGGGGCGGTAGTCCACACTTCCTAAAATGAAGATATCGTGTTTACCCATAATGGAAACCATAAAGGTATTCCCAAAATGAAAAAAACAGAAGCTTAAGGAAACCATAAACATATTATATATCATATATAAAAATATTGACATCATAATGGCCACCTATGAAGGTGGTAAATGAGTATTGAACAATCATCGTTTCGGGAGGCAGAATTTCGCCATCCACAGAAACCGTATGTTCTTTAACCATTTGATGTAGTTGTGTGAGAGTGTAGCTCAAATAAATATTATAACAACATCCTAGTATATTGAAGATACTGGTTTTGTTACAAAATAAGTAAATAAAAAGAGTTTAGGGGGTTGGAGAAGCAAAATAAAACAAATGAACATGAGAGAATGAATTACCTTTAAAAGTGCAACTCCTTTTGATTTGAGCCTAAAGGCTTCCTTTGAAATGATTATACCCAAAGATAATCCTCTAGGATGAGGAGAGGGATGTGGAGAGAGTAAATGGGCAGGGTTTGGCCGATCCAAAGGCTTGAGGAGTGTGTGAAATGAGGTAGAGGTGGAGGCCTTTTATAAGAGGAGAGGAGGGGCACTTTTGGAAAGTAAAGAAATATTACTTTATTTGAAAATGTTTTTCGGTTTTAAAAGGTCCCAAATTGATATAATTCGTGTATAAGGTGATAAGGGTTCTAAATCCACTCATCCAATTGATTTTGGACATGTGTAGTTCATAGATTTTACATTATCTTTCCATTTTATTTAAATCGTCAAATAATGAGGTCATCGTTGCATCATCATGATGTCATAAATAATATAATTTATTTAAAGTCTAAAAATTATAAAAAAAGTAATATGATGTAGGAAATCTTTTTATCTTTCCAATTACTATTTATAATCAAAAATCTGATCTTTATAACCACATGTAAAAATTGTTTTTGTAAAACATATTATGTTTGTGTCATTTTTACTTTTACATTAAATAAAAAGTTATTTATGTCATTTTCCAACCAAAATGTCTCGATGGGGTCCCCAAGTTGACCCATGGCTTGTATTGGTCGGCCATGACACAACCAATAATATTGGGACTTGTGTCTAGGTCATTTCATATTATTAAAGCATTATTTATACCTTAAACTACACTAATTACCACTAATCGCGATTAAAAACTTAATAAGTTACTATTCACCAAAAAATTATTTTAATCTCATTGAACCACATTTTACTTATTAATGACAACCATGTATGTCGGATTTTCAAAATTCAATACACATTAGTGGTAAACTTTTATTTAACTGAAAAATCAGTTTTCTTGATTACCACTTAGTGGTTTCACTATTCATCAAAAATTGAAGTTTTTCAGAAAATTACCAAAAATTCACCCTAAGCTATATTTGATATTCAGAATTAAAAAATGAAGTCTATTTTACGAAATTCAAATCATATAAGTCACATTAATTAATTTAATAATTAATTCTCGCTGCCAGAGCAAAAAGCGTGTTTTTACAAAACAATAAGTATCAAAAGATTGACACCAGTTTAAGTCTAATTTCAAAGTGAAATTGATTCCAATGACCACCATTAGATAAAATGGTAAAACTATATTCTAATTTCACTTCAAAACCAATTCAAAACATAATATAATCATATAAATAAATTAGATTAAAAAGTAGTTTTGATGTAAAATGCAGTATTTTTTACTATTCATTAAAAAATGAACATTGTCAGAAAAATACCAAAAATTCACACAAGGGAAATTTTGATGTCCCAGTCATAAAGAATAAGTTTATTTTGACAAACATAGTTTATAAAATTGTCAAAATATAGATTCAAAAATGGTTTTCCATCAAAAGGCAGTAAAACAATCTTTTAAGAATATTTGTGTATTCCATGCATAAGATTGTATTTATTTTCATTTTAAGCCTCTATAACACTATATTAATCATTAATAGACATAGATAAAAATATCTATTATTCATTACTTACTTGGGATGTTACATCCTTCCCCCCTTTAGAAAATTGCGTCCCCGCAATTTATTTACTTATCGAATAAATGTGGGTACTTATCCCTCATTGCATTTTCAGATTCCCATGTTGCCTCTTCAATCATGTGGTTTTTCCAAAAAACCCTTTCCTGGTGAATCACCTTATTCCATAACACTTGCTCCCTGTGGTCAAGAATCTGGACCGGTTGTTCCTCATAAGAGAGGTTCTCTTCCAGCTGAACTACCTCTTGACTCAAAACATGAGATGGATCTGGCATATACATCATCAACATCGAAACGTGAAAAACATTGTGTACCTGAGATAAAATCAGAGGTCAAGCCACTTGGTATGCAACAGATCCAACCCTCTCCAGAACTTCGTATGGTCCAATGAACCTTGGACTCAACTTTCCTTTCTTACCAAATCTCATCACACTTTTCCAAGGAGAAACCTTGAGAAAAACATGATCACCTACCTCGAAAGATAGATCCTTCCTCCGGTTATCCGCATAACTCTTCTGCCTGCTCTGAGCTGTTCTCATGTGTTTTTGAATCAGCTGAACTTTTTCTGCCATCTCTTCTACCAATTCTGGTCCCATAAACTTCCTTTCACCCTCTTCATCCCAGAAAGATGGAGTTCGACACCGCTTCCCATATAATGCCTGAAATGGTGCCATCTGTATACTGGAATGAAAACTGTTATTATATGAAAACTCAACCAAAGAAAGATGTTGGTCCCAACTTCCCTGATAATCCATAGAACAAGCTCGTAGCATATCCTCCAATGTCTGAATTATTCGTTCTGACATCCCATCTGATTGAGGATGAAAAGCTGTACTAAAATTTAATTCAGTACCCAACGACTTCTAAAGGCCTTTCCAAAAGTTAGAAGTAAACCTGGGATCATGATCCGATACAATGGAGAGAGGATCTCCATGTAACCTGACTATCTCTTTAAGATACAAACGGGAAATTTGATCAAGAGAGAAGGTATCTCGTATAGCAAGGAAATGAGCAGATTTGGTCAAGCGATCAAAAATAACCCAGATTGCATTATTACCTCGAGATGTATTCGGTAATCCAACAACAAAGTCCATGGATATATTCTACCATTTCCACTCTGGCACTGGTAAAGGCTGAAGCATCCCTTTCGGTAACTGCCGCTCTGCTTTAACCTGCTGACAAGTCAAACACTTCATAGTAAAATCAACAATATCTCTTTTCATTCCATCCCACCAGTAATACTCCCACAGATCTCTATACATCTTAGTACTGCACGGATGAACTGAAAACGGAGAACTATGAGCTTCACATAACAACTCTCTCTTCAACTGTGAATCACAAGGCACACACAATCTCTTCCCAAATCTCAAAACACAATCATTATCAATGTTGAATTCAGGCAACTTACCTTTCTGAACCAGCTCTACCTTTTTCTGCAACTCACTGTCTTGCTTCTGTGCTTTCTTGATTCTATCTGATAGAGATGATCTCACTGATACCTGAAACAAAACAGAAGGACTTCCTGCACCAACAACTTCTATGCCAAAGTTCATCAAATCTTTAACCAAAGGATCACGTTCCAAATGCATCATTGTTAATGAAGCATTACTTTTTCGACTGAAAGCATCAGCCACTTTATTTTCTTTTCCCGGATGGTAATGAATTGTACAATCATAATTATTGATTAATTCTAGCCATCTCCTTTGTCTCAAGTTCAATTCTTTCTGAGTGAATATATACATTAAAATTTTGTGATCTGTATATATATCACACTTTAATCCATACAAATGATGCCTCCAAATTTTTAAAGCAAAAACAACAGCAGCTAATTCCAAATCATGTTTAGGGTAATTTACCTCATGAGTTTTCAACTGTCGTGATGCATAAGAAATTACCTGATCATTCTGCATTAGGACGCAACCAAGTCCTTTCAATGAAGCATCACTGTATATAACAAATTCACCATTCCTAGAAGGTAGTTCCAAAACTGGAGCATTCACCAATCTTCTTTTCGATTCCTGAAAACAATCATCACATTCTTTTGTCCAGATAAACTTAACACCCTTCCGAGTTAGCTTAGTCATTGGACTAGATCACCGTGAAAAATTTCTAACAAAACTTCGGTAATTGCCCGCCAAACCAAGGAAGCTACGAATCTCGGTTATATTTGTGGGTCTTGGCCATTCTTCCACAACTTTTGTTTTTGCAGGATCAACAGTTATTCCATCTTTAGAAACAATGTGACCAAGGAAATAAATTTGTTGCAACCAAAACTCACACTTGCTTAATTTCCCATACAGTTTCTTTTCTTTTAAGGTTTGCAAGATAACCCTTAAATGTTTTTCATGCTCCTCTTTACTTTTAGAAAACACCAAAATATCATCAATGAAAACCACCACAAACTTATCCAAGAACTCATGGAAAATTCTATTCATTAAGTCCATGAATACAGCAGGTGCATTGGTTAGCCCAAAAGGCATTACTACAAATTCATAATGGCCATATCTCATACGGAACACGGTCTTCGGAATATCTGCCTCCTTTACCTTCAGCTGATGGTACCCCGATCTCAGGTCAATCTTTGAAAAAAACTGAGCTCCCTAGAGCTGATCAAACAAATCATTGATATGAGGCAAAGGATATTTGTTCTTAACAGTGATATTATTAAAGTCTCTATAATCAATGCAATGTCTCATAGAACCATCTTTCTTTTTAACAAATAAAACAGGAGCACCCCATGGTGATGTGCTAGGTCTAAAGAAACCTTTCTCTAATAAATCTTGAAATTGCTCCTTCAACTCTAAAAGTTCAATTTGTGCCATTCGATAAGGGGGTTTTGAAATTGGCTTAACATTAGGAACTAAGTCAACAGTAAACTCAACTTCCCGATCTGGTATTATTCTAGGCAACTCATCAGAAAAAACATCAGGATACTCATTTACCACTGGCACATCATTAATCTGAATAGTTCTTTTATTTTCAACGACGTGTGCAAGGTAACATTCATTTCCATATTTTACAAGTTTCTCGGCCTCTTGATATGTTATCAAAAGTAAGGGTTCATTCTTGTAAACAAACTGAAAGTCTTTCTGAAAAGAAAATTCTTTAGCTCTACAATCAATCTTAGCATGGTAAATAGAGAGCCAATCCATACCTAGGATAACATCAAACTCCACTAGAGGTAGAACAATAAGGTCTGCAAGTAGGTTCTTTCCACAGATAAGGATAGGAAGATTCTTATAAATTCTTTTTGCCTCGACATTTCCCCCAGGTGTTTTTACCAAAAGTTCAGGAGTCATTTCTTCAGATGGTATTCCCATTTTACTAGAAAAGGTTTCAAAGATGAAAGAATGTGTAGACCCCGAATCAAACAACACACTGGAATAATCTGAAAAAACAAACAAAGTACCTGATACAACTTCATTTGATGGCCCGACATCTGCTGAAGTAGTTGCAAAGGATTTCACCACCCCTTTCTGCTTATAGTCTAACTGCTTCCCATCACTCAAGCTCCTTGTCAGACACTCGTTTGCATAGTGACCCATCTCATTGCACTTATAACATTTCACTAACTGTAAATAAAATTTGTTCTTACCTTTACCTTGATCCTTTTCAGTGCAATCACGAGCCTTATGTACCATCTTACCACATCGGTAGCACTTCCCAGAATTCAGAAGACATTCCCCAGCATGCCTTTTGCCACATTTATCACAAACTGGAAACTTAGTTCTCTTACCATCAGAATTTTTTGAAGAATTATTACCTTTCTCCTTCCACCTCGGTCTCTTCTTCTGCTGGTTGTTATAGAAAACTTGGTCATCGGCAAACTCCATTTCCACCTTCTCAGCACATCGAACAAGCTTTTCATAACTTTTAAACTCACAAGAAGCTAATGCCCTTCGATATTTTGGCTTTAATCCTGAGTAAAAACGATTGATTTTACTATCAAGGTCCCGGATAAAATTTGAAGCATACCTTGACAATCGAGTGAACCTTTCTTCATAGGCAGCCACTGAGTCTTCCTCTTGCCTCAATTCCAAGAATTGCTTTTCCATCCTAAGTTGGACAGTCTTAGGAAAATACTTCTCAAGAAACATACATTTGAATTCATCCCAGTCAAGAGAATCAATCTCATTGGCGTCCCTGATATTTTTAACCATAGACCACCACTGATCTGCTTCACCCTCCAAACGGTAAATAGCAAGACTAACCTATTGATTGTCTGAACACCCCATGACATCAAAAATCTTCTCCAGTGCTTTAATCCATCCTTCAGCTAGCACATGGTCAGATGATCCTCTGAATGATGGTGGATGTTGCCTCATGAAATGTTCCACCACTGACATGTTCCTCTGCGGTTGGTCTGGCTGATCTCATGTATGGATACCACCGCCATTTATCGCTTTAGTCAACTGCGCCATTACTGCAACAAACTGTTCAGTTCCAATTCCGACCATCTCAGGATGCTAATTCGGAAGGTTATTTCCTTCAGTATGCCTTCCTAGCACTGCTTCCCTGTTTCCTCTACGGAAAACCATTCTGAACAAACATGTCTTAGATGAAGCAACATGGTAATCTTTAAATGCTATATCATTTCAAAAAAAAATATTTTTGGATAATCATTTAATAGAATTCTAACTCCTAAAGTTATCTAAACCGACCTCTGATACTAACTATAAGGCCCCAGCCTTAAACCTTACTTAATCTTGAGTTATTACAAGATTACACATTGAGGATCTTTTCGGGTTTAGAGTTTTAGAGAATTAGATCATAAAACTTGCATTACATTCCACATATAAGCAAAGTGGTTACATAAAGATAGTATTCTTCATTCCCATCAATGGAAAAACATTTAAAATAAAACATGGATTATTTATTGACACATCCTTGACTCTATCATATTATCATGTACCTTTCCCTTGACCTGTGAAAAACATTTCAAAAACTTGGGATGAGAATAAAAACACAGTACGGGCTATAAAAAAACATGGAAAGGAAACATGAGTTCATATATACATAAGAATGAAATCATACTTTACCCATAAAACATAGGCACTTTAACATACCTCATAAAATCATGAATAAATCATAGAAATCATAAGACATAAAGGTAACTTGAGGCATTCATAACATTCTTACGTAGGGAGTAACCCTCTTGGTTACGTTTTTGAATACCTATCACAGTATATTCCCTAAATCTCTTCGGAGAAACCTTAACGTTTCACTCCTTCGCGTTACCCAATGCATTGGAGAGCTATATCGGGCTCACCCACCCTTAGTTTATCACGGAACCACCCGTCTTCATAATAATGACCAAGAACCATAACATAATCGTATCACATAAAACATGCATAAAGGAAACACAACATTTCCACATTTCAATCACAAGATATCAATAAAACACAAAAAACATTGTGAAAACCATTTTGAATACAAAAATAAAAGAAAAGTAAAACATGGTATTTATTTTTCTTTTAAAAAGAAGGTATGGCTTGTAGAGGAAGCCAAAACTCAAATAACGGTCACGACGGCAGAGAAGTCATTGTCGCCGCATACGTACGACAAAAACATTCCCTTTTGTCGTTTAGTAAACACTTCTTATAAAAAGATTCCTTTTGAATAAACGTAAAAGTAAAAGGGGTTTATACACCGTATAAAAGAAAGTTGTGTATAAAATAAGATATGCCTCAATGAAAGGAGATTGAGACTAAGTCCCATACCTCGTATCCGACTTGACCTGACCGTTCTTTAATCTCTTGAATAATAAACTTGAGTTAATCTCTACTTGCTTAAGAACCTTTTTCAAGTTCATTATTCTTTTTATACCATGTTATGAATATCATGTAATCATTTAAGTTAATAATGTTCATTTTGTCGGTATTTGGTTCTAAAGTCAAAAATAGACTTCTTACACTTACATGTTGTTAATTTGGTCAAAGGTTCATTATATACAGAATGATTTGGATAACGTATATATTATATATATTCATCATATACATGTATTTATAATATTACATCACATTTAGAGGTAAGAAATGAAATGCACCGTTCATGGAGACGGTAAGCCGTACGTACGCATGAACGCTACTTCCATTTCTATTTCGTATTTTCTGGAATGGAATCATAATGATATAAGATTATATTATAATTCTAGTATAGTAACATATATAATATCATTATCTTTATCCTTTACACATCCCACATATGGTTTTAACGAATCAAATCACTTTCAGGGGGCGGTAGTCCGCACTTCCTAAAATGAAGATATCGTGTTTACCCATAATGGAAACCATAAAGGTATGCCCAAAATGAAAAAAACAGAAGCTTATGGAAAACATAAACATATTATATATCATATTTAAAAATAGTTACATCATAATGGCCACCTATTAAGGTGTTAAATGAGTATTGAACAATCATCGTTTCAGGAGGCAGAATTTCACCATCCACGGAAACCGTATGTTCTTTAACCATTTGATGTAGTTGTGTGAGAGTGTAGCTCAAATAAATTTTATAACAACATCCTAGTATATTTAAGATACTAGTGTTGTTACAAAATAAGTAAATAAAAAGAGTTTAGGGGGTTGGAGAAGCAAAATAAAACAAATGAACATGAGAGAATGAATTACCTTTAAAAGTGTAACTCCTTTTGATTTGAGCCAAAAGGCTTCCTTTGAAAGGATTCTGCCCAAAGGGAATCCTCTAGGATGAGGAGAGGGATGTGGAGAGAGTAAATGGGCAGGGTTTGGACGATCCAAAGGCTTGAGGAGTGTGTGAAATGAGGTAGAGGTGGATGCCTTTTATAAGAGGAGAGGAGGGGCACTTTTGGAAAGTAAAGAAATATTACTTTATTTGAAAATGTTTTTCGGTTTTAAAAGGTCCCACATTGATATAATTCGTGGATACGGTTATAAGGGTTCTAAATCCACTCATCCAATTGGTTTTGGACATGTGTAGTTCATAGATTTTACATTATCTTTCCATTTTATTTAAATCGTCAAATAATGAGGTCATCGCTGCATCATCATGATGTCATAAATAATTTAATTTATTTGAAGTCTAAAAATTATAAAAAAAGTAATATGATGTAGGAAATCTTTTTATCTTTCCAATTACTATTTATAATCAAAAATATGATCTTTATAACCCCATGTAAAAATTGTTTTCGTAAAACATATTATGTTTGTGTCATTTTTACTTTTACATTAAATAAAAAGTTATTTATGTCATTTCCCAACCAAAATGTCTCCAAGGGGTCCCCAAGTTGACCCATGGATTTTCTTGGTCGGCCATGACACAACCAATAAGATTGGGACATGTGTCTAGGTCATTTCATATTATTAAAGCATTATTTATACCTTAAACTACACTAATTACCACTAATCGCGATTAAAAACTTAATAAGTTACTATTCACCAAAAAATTATTTTAATCTCATTGAACCACATTTTACTTCTTAATGACAACCATGTATGTCGGATTTTCAAAATTCAATACACATTAGTGGTAAACTTTTATTTAACTGAAAAATCAGTTTTCTTGATTACCACATAGTTGTTTCACTATTCATCAAAAATTGAAGTTTTTCAGAAAATTACCAAAAATTCACCCTAAGCTATATTTGATATTCCGAATTCAAAAATGAAGTCTATTTTAAAAAATTCAAATCATATAAGTCACATTAATTAATTTAATAATTAATTCCCGCTGCCAGATCAAAAAGCGTGTTTTTACAAAACAATAAGTATCAAAAGATTGACACCAGTTTAAGTCTAATTTCAAAGTGAAATTGATTCCAATGACCACAATTGGATAAAATGGTAAAAATATATTCTAATTTCACTTCAAAACCAATTCAAAACATAATCTAATCATATAAATAAATTAGATTAAAAAGCAGTTTTGATGTAAAATGCAGTATTTTTCACTATTCATTAAAAAATGAACATTGTCCGAAAAATACCAAAAATTCACACAAGGTAAATTTTGATGTCCCAGTCATAAAGAATAAGTTTATTTTGACAAACATAGTTTATAAAATTGTCAAAATATAGATTCAAAAATGGTTTGCCATCAAAAGGCAGTAAAAAATCTTTTAAGAATATTTGTGTATTCCATGCATAAGATTGTATTTATTTTCATTTTAAGCCTCTATAACACTATCTTAATCATTAATAGACATAGATAAAAATATCTAGTATTCATTACGTACTTGGGATGTTACAGAAGGATCCAAAGGAGAAGGAGCTAAAGGAAAAAGGATCCAAGAAAAAGAAATCCAAGGATAAGAGGACCACCCGTCCTACTACCTGCTTTAAATTTTTCCTAAGCCAATGGGCCTAGAAAGCATAGTTTGATTTTTACTAGGATTATTATAAATATACCTACAAACTTTGAATCTTTTAATTTCTCAATATTATCTAAATCATACAAAATGTATGTTTAGTGAGCTAGAACTTGACTTTTATTCATATTTACCGTGTCTTTTGTGGGCAGTTTAAAGTCATGCACATCGGACATAAAGAGGCTAATGTTTAAGGTCGAAATAGCTTTGACCAAATGAATTATAATTGACTCAATTACTTGGAAACGTATTTGAATATGTTTTACCACACTCAAGTATGAGGGAAAACATGTAAACTAATACACAAGAAAATTAGAATCCGAGGAATGATATGAAAAAGAGCTAAAAATTCATTAGAAGAAGTAGTTTACAAGAATGAAGTTACCATTATTTAACAAAACCGTTAGGGGGTTGAATTATGTAGGGCAACCTAAGGGTATTGGATTCATAGTCAAATAAATATCATCTTTTGGCTGACAGGTCCATTATGTAGGCTACTTACGCAAGGCTGTCTAAGGGCACATGCTGCATAGTCAGGAAAAAGAACTCTCAGAAATTTACATTTCTACTGCTGAAAATCTAGTGAAAGTATATGGGGATTCAACTTTTCCAAAGTATAAGGTTTTATGTATGGAGAGAGGTACTTAAATACAGAGAAGATATTTCCATATAGGTTTGTATAAGAATTTGATGAATGTTACTCCTACGAATGTCTGACACAAACGTAGGGAAGGAAAATATAAACCATAGACTTGAATACTTTAAGATCATGAAAAAGAAAATGAAATAAATATGTTAAAAATAACTATTTGTTGCGGATCCTTACATATTTTTTTGATAAGACCAATATAGGAAAAAAGAAGATTTCTTCCCAATAATTACGTTACCAGTATCTGACAAACCCGTTAGGGGGTTGAATTATGTAGGGACGCCTAAGGGAATTGGCTGCATAGTCAAATAATATCATCTTTTGGCTGACATGTCTATTATGTAGACTGTTTATGCAAGGCTGCCTAAGGGCATGTGCTGCATGGTCAAGCAAAGGGATTCTAAAAAATTGGACATTTTGTGACCAGAAGTCAAGAAAAGGGTTATGAAGATATAGAAGTATTCAAGATTAGGATTATGACACATAAAGATGGGTATTGTCCAATGTATGCAGAGATACATGGACCAATGATAACCATAATTATGTTCTGGCTAGATCCTTAATTGAAATGTTGGACTTCACTACGTATCCCATAAGGATGGGAATCAAGCCATACGTAGTTCATAAACTACAGTTTAACATCGTGCAGGATGAAAATATAAGAGATCTTAGTTTAGGGTCATATAGCTTGGACCATTTATAAGAAATACACAGTGTGTGTTTTCATGGGGACTTTTCTGCCAAGGGACTGAAAGTGAAATTTGGGGTTAGGCCCAAAAGACTTGGGGATGGATTTGAGGGACCCTCAAACGTTCCTACGTATCCCATAAGGATGGGAATCAAGCCCACATAGATCTAAAAATACCCTCTGTACAAATTTGGTTCGTACATGTGAAGGGTGAAAGGGGACTTTAGTGAAATGATGATTTAACCCATGATAAAAGGTTCGGGCATTGCCATGTATGCACGTAGTTTTTGGAATGAAACATGATTGAAAAATCAATGTAAATAATGATTCCCTCTAAGGTGAGGGTATCAAAGAATATTGTAGTTTATTGTCGTACAAGACAAAAATTGTTGTACAGTTTAACATCATATAGCAAGGACAAATGTGAAACAATGTAAAGATATTGATTCTGGGGACCGTTTCACGAATCAACATCGTATGAGATGGAGGTGAACCGATGTGAAGTGATTGGTTTTGGGATTGAACCTTGGGAGGTTACCTATGTACCCAGCCTGGAAGGAAAGGATCAAAGTCCACATAGTTCAATTAATGAATGAATTAATGGTCAAGTTATTCTTGGGGACAACGACCTAAAAAATGATGTTGGGACTTACGCGTGGTTAGCGGCCCAACAAGGGTGTTATGGTTGAAATTTGCTCTAATCTCACTTGAGTCATACTCGGTGTGAGAAACAAGAGGTAACAACAACCTTAACAATGCAATGTTTAATGTCATGTAGGACATATGAAGGGACTATGCAGTTTAACATCTTGCAGTTAGGACTATTGGTGCTCCACAGTTTAATGTCATGTAGCAGGGATAGAGTATAGTTTAATGTCATGTAGGACAAAAGAGGGACTGTGCAGTTTAATGTCATACTGTAAGGACAAAAGAGAACACATTTTAACATCATGTTGGACATATTAAGGAGTTTTTCATAGTTTAGCGTCATGTTGGACGAAAAAGGGATGATATATTTTAGTTTCATGTTGGACGAAAGTGCAAATAGTTTAAGGTCATATTCATGGACTGTTCGTTATGCAGTTTAACGTCTTGCGGGACGTAAGGGACTTCTGTACAGTTTAGCATCATGTAGTTAGGACGTCATAGTTTAACGTCATGTAGGACGAAAGTAATACAAATAGTTTAAGGTCATATGTATGGACCGTTTCCGTATAGTTTAATGTCGTATAGAACGATGAAAGGGACATAGTTTAACATCATGTTGGACGAACTAGGGAACATTTTCACAGTTTAACATCGTGTGGGATGAAAGAAATGAAAATAGTTTAGATTCATATACATGGACTGTGGATGATGAAGTTTAACGTCGTGCTGGACGTAAGGTACTTTCAAATAGTTTAGGGTCATATGCATTGACCGTTGATGGTGTATTTTGTGTTTAAACAAAATACTTCTTCAGAAATCTGTCATTGGTTGGAGTAGTGATGAGTTATCCATCCATTGAGATTAAAGAATAAGCTCCATTGAAATAGACATTATGTATTGAATAAGGTCCTTCCCATTTTGGCTCAAGCTTTGGAGGTTTCTATCCTCGTATGATTGGAGTTCTGAGAACTAATACCAATTCTCCCTGAATGAATGAACGAAGACAAACTTTTTTGTTTAAATCTCGTGATATTTGATTCTGATAGACTTCCATGTGGTGCAGAGTGCACAATCTTTTCTCATCTAACCGTTCCAATTCATCCAATCGCTTTTGAGATTTTTCATCTGTTGATGATTGATAAAAAATGGCTACCCTGATCGAGGGTAGTTGAACCTCAATTGGTAAGACTGATTCCGTTACATATACCAGTGAATATGGAGTTGACTGTGTTGCAGTGCGGGTGGTGGTCCGATAAGCACATAAAGCATGAAAGAGTTTATCAGGCCATGACTTTTGATCTTTATCCACCATCTTTTGCAATATATTTGACAGAGTCTTGTTGAAGGCTTCTTTCTGGCCATTGGCCCTTGTATGATACTGAGATGAATGGTCGAATTTTATGTTGTATTCTTGATACAACTTCTTTGTAACACCCCGAGATTTTATGAAAAATATTATTTTAATTTCATTAATGTCTTGTGTTGTATTCTACACCAAGATTACCTTGCGCTATAGGCAACACCGTATTAGCTTGCAGTATACACAACACTATTCTTGGACTGTGTTACACACAATTTTGATAATAGTTATTCTACGCAACATTGAGTATATATATATTTCAATATATTAAATGTATAAATGAAATATGGTTGGATTCTATTATACGAAACAACGAAGGATTCTTTCACAACATGCAACCCTGACTTGGCTTGCATTACACGCAATCACGACCTTCCTCGATAGCGTGTGTTGTACGCAATACTGGGTTTTAATAAACGATTATATATTATCATAATATTGTCATGAACTAGCCGTTATGAATAGTGTTAACTAAATTTTGAATTTTATAACATTATTATTCATCTTACACATTTCTAGAACATGTTATAAGAACAAAATAATTTTTTCGGGTAAAATAAGTATTTCTAAAAAAATGCATTTTTGCCGCCTTTTGATGGCGCACCCACTTTAAATCTAGTTTTTGAGATGTTTATAAGTTCAATTTGACAAAATAAAATTCTTCTTTTGAATCAGGATAGAAAAATTTACATTAGATAAAGTTTTGATATTTTTCCGATAACTTTAATATTTTAATGAATAGTAAAAACACGCTATATTTTAATTAAAAACAACTTTTTTCATCGTAATATCTTATGTGGTTAAATTATAATATTGAATGGTTTTAATGTATAAATAGAATATATTTTTACCATTTAATATAATGTATGACATTAGCATTGATTTTACCTTGAATTCGTAGGTTAAATCAATTCAATCTTTTGCAATGTTTTAAAGAAAACCCGTTTTCATTCGACAATGGGATTAATTATAATTTAATTTCTGAAACTTTTGTCTATTGAATTTGGAAAAATGGATTCCATATTTGGAATAAGTGGATCCAAATTATGTTAATAAGCTACTTTTTATTTTTGGGAATTATGAATAGTAAGTACGGTATATTTTATTTACCATAGTTAAAGGTAAATCTGGTAATTAAGGGTAAATATAATATTTTAAAATTACCCTAACAAATGTCAAAATTCTATTGGATGACTAAAAGTCGACCCATATCACCTAAGGGTCGGATTAGATTCATTTAATTAAATTTTTTCAATGAAAATAATTTAATTATTAATAAAACCAAAGAATGTGACAACATGTCACTTTCTTAAATGTTATAAGTATAATAATTTTAATCTAGTGATAAACTTCATGAAACATCAAACATTAATAGTCTCCAGAAATCTAATACAATTATCTACATCATAAGAATTTATTTAGAATTTTTAGGGATTAAATAATTATAATTTATTATGACACAAAGATGATGCAGTAATTGTCTTATTAATGAAATATTGACAAAATTGATGTTATAAATGCCCAAATAAATGTAATTTGAGACTTTTTATGACTTAAAATAATTTTCTAGGTTAATATGACATGTTATTGTTGATATACGTAACTTGGTTGGAACTTATAATTCTGTTATGAATTTCATAAAAATCATGTACCAAAGAGTGTCAAAATTGACATAAAATAGTTTTTAAAACAAATATTATATTATTAATTGTTACATTATTCATAAAAATCTAAGGTTCGGCAAAATGACTTAGATAAGATTATATATATTAATAATAAACAATTTGGGGTTCGTTTGGAATGTTATAGTAAGTGTATTAACCATATAGTGAAAGAAAACAAAAAGACACGGTAAAAGTTAAATTATTTAACTTAGAGTTAAATCTAATTGATAAGGTTAAAATAATACCCTAAACTTGTCTAAATCCTATTGGTTGATAGGATTTCGACCCATCCCCACTTTAGCTTCGAAATAAGACCCTTTGGAACCATTATAAACCGATTTTGACTTTAATATAAAATAATATTTTGAGATATTCCTAAGGTGCCCCTCTCCTCCCTTATAAAAGGGCACCTCCTTCCCATCCTCCTCACACCAATTTGAGCCCTCAAGATCCGCAAACCCCTGGCAAAATCCCTCCTCCACTTCCCTATAATAATCCTAGAGGTCCTGGTCTTCTTCAAAGACCAATCTTAGTTCCCTAAGTGGAGGATTCAAAGAGGCGTTCCAAAGAAGAGGTAATATCAATTACCGATCTTTTCAACTTCTTTCTTCTTCAACTTCTTCTTCTTTAGTTGTTTCATGATAAAGTAATAACATCAGTATTTATTATATACTGATATGTTATTATAAATATAAAACAACTCTAATTGACCTTCTATCCATCCTACGGAAAAAGGAAATCACCGCGCGTGCGTACGTACGGAATACCTTCTCCACGTCGTGGTGTAATCTATTTTCTTCCACCACCTTAATTGGATGGGTATAATGGTGTAATGAGTAACTATATATGATTATTATAAAGTGATATTGATACTGAAATAGTATACATACACTTAAACATAAGTTCACGATCATGAGAACGATATCATCGCTTGTGCGTACGTACGGACTACCGTCTCCACGACGCGATGAGATTCATTCTCAATGATTAACCATTCATGAATTATTATAAAGTATATATAATAAGTACTAATGAAATATATGACATAATAATGATACTGGATTTATTTATATTTATATGTATTTCATCCACTTAATTCCATTCAAGACAATAAGGAAAGGAAAACAGCGTTCATGCGTACGTACGGACTACCGTCTCCATGAACGGTGTGTTTCATTTCATTTATCTATCAATTATATATATATATATACTGAATATATATGATATATAAATCATGTTTTATATTCTGGAAGTAAGTAAATCATGATATAAGTAAAAATAATGTCAAGAATAACAAGTCCAAACACCTACGATAAACGATTTTACCCAAAACGCTTCTTTAACATGGAATTTACAAAAGAATGGGTAATATAAAGTCATAAGTGAACCATATATGATATCATAACAATAAATATGATTCTGTAATAAGTTAATGACATTATTTAAATCATTATACAGGAGGTTCGGACACTTACGAAGCAAATCGGACTTAAGTTAAGGGAAATATCACAATCTCATTTTTATCCGAGATTGTCTATACTTTAGAATTTACTGGGGTGTATTTTATCATCCACATCCATGTTTCCTCAATATGTAATATTATTTACATTCACCTAAAATTGTTTAAATTCTATTTTACCCTGCGGTGAGTTTTCAGTAAAAGATATGAAAGGAATCTTTTGTCATTTTTCGTATGAGGTACTTTTTTGACTTTTCCGACAAAAGTACGAGAAAAATGTTTTTTTTAACTTATACGACAAGAATGGATTTTTAAAAAATTATTTCCAAGAAGCTTCCTTTACATTTTTTCAAGTTTATTTTTAATCAACTTCTTTTATTTTAAAGTCGTA
Source organism: Viscum album (assembly GCA_963277665.1). NCBI lineage: Eukaryota > Viridiplantae > Streptophyta > Magnoliopsida > Santalales > Viscaceae > Viscum > Viscum album. Next base: position 1,063,218,418 of record OY728136.1, read on the forward strand.
TGACATGTTATGAAAGGAAAAATGTTTTTTGAAGAAGAAAGGATATTTTCCTCAAGAATGGAGTTCAAGTGTTTTATCAAAATTATTTTCCATCTAAGATAATAAAGGGTTCTGTTTTTATCCCTATTATTACATTGATTTGATCATGTTGTGATGGAATTATTTTTATGAATTCCTTTATCTTATATGAATTGATTTATGATGTCATGATGTTTAAGATTCCCATTTGTATTACATGGGTTATGCAATGATGTACGATTTATGATTTTGTGGCACACATAAGAATGGTATCATTATGAGATGGGTGGGACCTATATCTCCCCCCAATGCATTGGGTAAAGATTTTATATCTCATGAGATAGACATGGCTGGAATGGTAGGTCATATCGGTTCAGTGAAACAGGACTGAAACGAGGGTGACTCGATTCAGAAAGGGACTTTGTCCACTACGATAGTCTTGGCAATGAGTCATGACTAACAATCAATGATTCTCTATGATTATGTGTGTATGCCACAAAGTTTCATGTTTTAAGTTATGCTTATTGGGATTTCATTTCACTACTATGATTTATCCCATGTTATGAAATTATGCTCTCTTTTGCAGGTTAAGATTTCCAAAAGTTATGTTCTTAGGAATATGATGTGATTGATTTTCTTTTGTTTACCCTTACTGAGAATTTTAGCTCACCCTTTTATGTTTTCTTTTCCCCAGGATATAAAGAACGAGTTTAGGTAAAAAAAGGGAAGATCATTATGGGAGATATTGAGGATCTTTCACCACGATTAGAAGATTACGTTCCGAGTTTCCAAAGACACTAAACTATTACGGTCCTTGTGTGTGTGTTTTTGTTATGTACTAAGTATTCCGCAAAAGTAATGTAATGTTCATGTACGATAAGCTTCGGGTCTCTACAGTTGGTATTAGAGGAAAGGTTTAGTCAACCTTTGGAAACTAGGATGCGAGAACTTTAGTGAGATCCCTAGAGATATTTCTAAGGTATGTCTAGGGATGTCCCTAAGGATAAGTATACGTATAAGATACAGTCCTAGAACTATGGTAACGATCATAGAATTTAACCTAAGAAGTTAGATATTGAGGATACTCCCCCTTTATAATTTTGTTTTCCCTAGCATGATTTTTGCCTCTCAAACTATTCTTTTTGGGTTTTAGACGATGGCTGGAACCCGAAGGAACCGTGTTGATCAATAAAATGGACAATGCAATGATTGTCCTCCTGAACAAACAAATGTTATGGGATATGCAGTGCAAAATCTTTTTGCTATACTTACACAATCTATGAATCATTCTGGACTTCCAAATGAGCAAAGAAGGGAACAATATTCTATTGAGTCCTTCATGAGGCAACGTCCACCTTCTTTTAGTGGGTCTTCCGATCCACTTGTTGCTGAACAATGGATCAGTACTACTGAAAAGTTATTTTCAGTTCTTCAATGTTCTGAACATGATAAAGTCATCTTAGCAGTATACCGTTTGGAAGGTGAAGCTGATCAATGGTGGAATCTTATCAAGAATACAAGGCCAAGAGATGAAATTGAGTCCATGGAATGGGACGAGTTCAAGAACTTGTTTTTTAGTAAGTACTTCCCTCGTATTCTTCGAACAAAGATGGAGAAAGAGTTTCTTGAACTGAAGCAAAGGGATGATGAATATGTTGGTACCTATGAAGCAAATTTTACAAGACTTGCAAGGTATGCTTCTGGTATTATCATCCAACCTGAAAGTAAAGTTGATCGATTTTTCAGTGGCTTAAAACCAAGTCTTCGAAGGGCATTAGATATAAGAGACTTCAGTAGCTATGAAGAAATTGTGAGTTGTGCTATCAAGGTAGAAATGGAAGTTGGTGTTACATATCAATCTCATGGTTTTGAGAAGAAACGAAAGATGGAGTTCAAGGAGAAATCTCAGAATAATGGTGAAAAGAAGATGAATGTTTCCTTATGCACAAAGTGTGGAATGAAGAATGGTGGAGATTGTCTTAAAGGGACTAGAAAATGTTTTATGTGTGGAAAAGAAGGTCATCATGCAGATGAGTGTCGAAGTAATGGAAAAAGGGTTTCTAATGATGTGAACAAAGCAAACACTGCAGAGAACGCACCACCAACACTTCAATGCTTCAAGTGCAAGGAGATGGGACATTATTCCAATAAATGCCCTAATCTAAGGGTTAATGATGATCAACATGAGCAACCACTTAAGGAAAAGGAGAAAGGGAAGTCACATGCGATCACTATTGGCGATGTTGAATATAATAACGATGTTGTGGAATGATTAAGTGTTTATGTAATGGGATTCCAAAATAATATTGTATCATAAAGTATTTGAATATTTATGTATTGTTCTAATGTGGTATTCAAAGTGATTGAGATATTTTTGGAAATAAGATGATATGAGCATAATGAAGGGAAAACGAGAAAATGAAATGTTTAACAGTATTCATGAGCTCATGATTGAGATAAGGACTAAGTGATATCATGGTTTGAGTATATAGAATTTTGAGGATTTTGGTATGTGTAAAGTGTTAACTTTTAACTACATTCATGTTTTCATTAAGGTATTCAAGAGAATACATGATTAAGGACTTTGAATGTTTGGAATGTGACCAACAAAACATATCTTATGATATATGGGGATCGACGATGGTGTTAAATCTCTGGTAATCGTTTTCACTATGTTGTGAGAGTGGATTGCAGTATTATGGATAAGCCTGAAGATTGGAATGGATTATGTTGGATATAAGTTAGTATTGTTTAAGGATAGAAGTTTTTTTCGATATTATTGATGGGATGTTATAGTAATATAGTTTTAGAAAAAGGACAACCTGCAGGACGGGCGACAGCCCATCGCGTCGGACAAGGCCGTGGGAATCGAACCCACAACCGAAGTGCGACTAGCCTTTATCGCCTACCACTGGCCTATAGGAAGTCCCTGTTTAGTAGAAACTAGTTTTATTATATTAAGCAGTATGATATATGAAGTATAAGTCCATTTTAGGAACCATATCTGATTAATCTCACTATAGATCGACTTATGTATATAAATTTTGCTAACCTTTTGAAACAGATAGAATGACCCGTCATTCTATCACATGATCTGCTAACACTTCACGAATAACAAATTCAACTTCATTTATTTAAGAGATGAAGTAGAAATTGTTCAAGGCACAAACAACAGTGAGATTGTACCAAAATAAAGTAAGTATTTATTATAATTCAAACTCTTCAACTTTAGGGAAACGATCTTGAAAACCAAAAATGTTTTCCTAGTGCCCTTATATCCGATGAATCAGATGGTACCCTAGATCGTCACAAATTTATGGCTTTGTGATTTCTGGCTTTTCCATAGCCATGTTCTCTACCACTCTCCATCAGAACTTGATGGTTAGATTTCTCTTCCATATCCATATTTTCACCTATGTGGAAACCTAGTGATTAGTTTATTTGGGTAACCGTTACGTTTCATACTTTTGTTTTTAAAGATTGGTTTTGGTATTCCTTTTTACGATGTGGGTTTCTATTATAGAAACATTCAAGTAGTAAACCATTTATAACCCCGATGAATTTCGAGGGCGAAATTCATTTTAAGGGGGGTAGAATGTAACACCCCTAGATTTTATGAAAAATATTATTTTAATTTCATTAATTTCTTGTGTTGTATTCTACACCAAGATTACCTTGCGCTATAGGAAACACTGTATTAGCTTGCAGTATACGCAACACTATTCTTGGAGTGTGTTACACACAATTTTGATAATAGTTATTCTACGCAACATTGAGTATATATATATATATATATATTCAATGTATAAATGAAATATGGTTGGATTCTGTTATACGAAACAACGAAGGATTCTTTCACAACACACATCCCTGACTTGGCTTGCATTACACGCAATCACGACCTTCCTCGATAGTGTGTGTTGTATGCAATACTGGGTTTTAATAAACAATGATATATTATCATAATATTGTCATGAACTAGCGGTTACGAATAGTGTTAACTAAATTTTTAATTTTATAACATTATTATTCATCTTACACATTTCTAGAACATGGTATAAGAACAAAATAAATTTTTCGGGTAAAATAAGTATTTTTCAAAAAATGCAATTTTGCCGCCTTTTGATGGCGCACCCACTTTAAATCTAGTTTTTGACATGTTTATAAGTTCAATTTGACAAAATAAAATTCTTCTTTTGAATCAGGATATAAAAATTTACATTAGATAAAGTTTTGATATTTTTCCGATAACTTTCATATTTTAATGAATAGTAAAAACACGCTATATTTTAATTAAAAACAACTTTTTTCATCGTAATATCTTATGTGGTTAAATTATAATATTGAATGGGTTTAAAGTATAAATAGAATATATTTTTACCATTTAATATAATGTATGACATTAGCATTGATTTTACCTTGAATTCGTAGGTTAAATCAATTCAATCTTTTGGAATGTTTTAAAGAAAACCCGTTTTCTTTCGACAACGGGATTAATTTTAATTTAATTTCTGCAAATTTTTTGTATTGAATTTGGAAAAATGGATTTCATATTTGGAATCAGTGGATCCAAATTATGTTAATAAGATACTTTTTATTTTTGGGAATTATGAATAGTAAGTACGGTAAATTTTATTTACCATAGTTAAAGGTAAATCAGGTAATTAAGGGTAAATATAATATTTTAAAATTACCCTAACAAATGTCAAAATTCTATTGGATGACTAAAAGTCGACCCATATCACCTAAGGGTCGGATTAGATTCATTTAATTAAATTTTTTCAATGAAAATAATTTAATTATTAATAAAACCAAAGAATGTGACAACATGTCACTTTCTTAAATGTTATAAGTATAATAATTTTAATCTAGTGATAAAATTCATGAAACTTCGAACATGAATTGTCTCCCGAAATCTAATACAATTATCTACATCATAAGAATTTATTTAGAATTTTTAGGGATTAAATAATTATCATTTATTATGACACAAAGATGATGCAGTAATTGTCTTATTAATGAAATATTGACATAATTGATGTTATAAATGCCCAAATAAATGTAATTTGAGACTTTTTATGACTTACACTAATTTTATAGGTTAATATGACATGTTATTGTTGATTTAAGTAACTTGGTTCGAACTTATCATTCTGTTATGAATTTCATAAAGATCATGTACCAAATAGTGTCAAAATTGACATAAAATAGTTTTTAAAAGAAATATTATATTATTAATTTTTACTTTATTCATAAAAATCTAAGGTTCGGCCAAATGACTTAGATAAGATTATATATATTAATAATAAACAATTTTGGGTTCGTTTGGCATGTTATAGTAAGTGTATTAGCCATATAGTGAAAGAAAACAAAAAGACACGGTAAAAGTTAAATTATTTAACTTAGAGTTAAATATAATTGATAAGGTTAAAATAATACCCTAAACTTGTCTTAATCCTATTGGTTGATAGGATTTCGACCCATCCCCACTTTAGATTCGAAATAATACCCTTTGGAACCATTATAAACCGATTTTGACTTTAATATAAAATAATATTTTGAGATATTCCTAAGGTGCCCCTCTCCTCCCTTATAAAAGGGCACCTCCTTCCCCTCCTCCTCACACCAATTTGAGCACTCAAGCTCGGACAAACCATGAAAAAATCCCTTCTCCACTTCCATAGAATAATCCTAGAGGTCCTGGTCTTCTTCAAAGCCCAATCTTAGTTTCCTAAGTGGAGGATTCAAAGAGGCGTTCCAAAGAAGAGGTAATATCCATCACCGATCTTTTCAACTTCTTTCTTCTTCAACTTATTCTTCTTTAGTTGTTTCATGATAAAGTAATAACATCAGTATTTCTTATATACTGATATGTTATTATAAATATGAAACAACTCTAATTAGCCTTCTATCCATCCTACGGAAAAAGGAAATCACCACGCGTGCGTACGTACGGAATACCGTCTCCACGCCGTGGTGTAATCTATTTTCTTCCACCACCTTAATTGGATGGGTATAATGGTGTAATGAGTAACTATATATGATTATTATGAAGTGATATTGATACTGAAATATTATAAATACACTTAAACACAAGTTCACGATCTTGAGAACGATATCATCGCTCGTGCGTACGTACGGACTACCGTCTCCACGACGCGATGAGATTCATTCTCAATGATTAACCATTCATGAATGATTATAAAGTATATATAACAAGTACTAATGAAATATATGACATAATAATGATACTGGATTTATTTATATTTATATGTATGTCATCTACTTAATTCCATTCAAGACAATAAGGAAAGGAAAACAGCGTTCATGCGTACGTACGGACTACCGTCTCCATGAACGGTGTGTTTCATTTCATTTATCTATCTACTATATATATATATATACTGAATATATATGATATATAAATAATTTTTTATATTCTGGAAGTAAGTAAATCATGATATAAGTAATAATAACGTCAAGAATAACAAGTCCAAAAACCTACGATAAATGATTTTACCCAAAACGCTTCTTTATCATGGAATTTACAAAAGAACGGGTAATATAAAGTCATAAGTGAACCATATATGATATCATAACAATGAATATGATTCTGTAATAAGTTAATGACATTATTTAAATCAATATACAGGAGGTTCAGACACTTATGAAGCAAATCAGACTTAAGGTAAGTGAAATATCACAATCTCATTTTTATCCGAGATTGTCTATACTTTAGAATTTACTGGGGTGTATTTTATCATCCACATCCATGTATCCTAAATATGTAATATTATTTACATTCACCTAAAATTGTTTAAATTCTATTTTACCCTTCGGTGATTTTTTAGTAAAAGATATGAAAGGAATCTTTTGTCATTTTTCGTATGAGGTACTTTTTTGACTTTTCTGACAAAAGTACGAGAAGAATGTTTTTTTAACTTATACGGCAAGAATGGTTTTTTAAAAAATTATTTCCAAGAAGCTTCCTTTACATTTTTTCAAGTTTATTTTTAATCAACTTCTTTTATTTTAATGTCGTATGACATGTTATGAAAGGAAAAATGTTTTTTGATGAAGAAAGGATATTTTCCTCAAGAATGGAGTTCAAGTGTTTTATCAAAATTATTTTCCATCTAAGATAATAAAGGGTTCTGTTTTTATCCCTATTATTACATTGATTTGATCATGTTGTGATGGAATTATTTTTATGAATTCCTTTATCTTATATGAATTGATTTATGATGTCATGATGTTTAAGATTCCCATTTGTATTACATGGGTTATGCAATGATGTATGATTTATGATTTTGTGGCACACATAAGAATGGTATCATTATGAGATGGGTGGGACCTATATCTCCCTCCAATGCATTGGGTAAAGATTTTATATCTCATGAGATAGACATGGCTGGAATGGTAGGTTATACCGGTTCAGTGAAACAGGACTAAAACGAGGGTGACTCGATTCAGAAAGGGACTTTGTACACTAAGATAGTCTTGGCAATGAGTCATGACTAACAAGAAATGATTCTCTATGATTATGTGTGTATGCCACAAAGTTTCATGTTTTAAGTTATGCTTATTGGGATTTCATTTCACTACTATGATTTATCCCATGTTATGAAATTATGCTCTCTTTTGCAGGTTAAGATTTCCAAAAGTTATGTTCTTATGAATATGATGTGATTGATTTTCTTTTGTTTACCCTTACTGAGCATTTGAGCTCACCCTTTTATGTTTTCTTTTCCCCAGGATATAAAGAATGGTTTTAGGTAAAAAAAAGGGAAGATCTTTATGGGAGATATTGAGGATTTTTCACCATGATTAGAAGATTACATTCTGAGTTTCCAAAGACACTAAACTATTACGGTCCTTGTGTGTGTATTTTTGTTATGTACTAAGTATTCCGCAAAAGTAATGTGATGTTCATGTATGTCAGGATTCGGGTCTCTACATTCTTCACCTCAGATGAACAGAAGTTGGTGCCATTTTCCATCAATATGGTATGAGGGGCACCAAATCTGGTAATGATGTTAGACTTGATGAAGCTAACAATGATTTTAGAACAGACTTCCTTGAGAGGAACTGCCTCTGCCCATTTGGAAAAGAAATCAATAACAGTTAGAATATACTTAAACTGCTTGGCCGTAGCTGAAGGGTAAGTTCCCACCACATCCATTCCCCATGTGGAAAATGGCCACGAGTATTTAGCTGTATGATGCAAATTTGGAGGTTGATGAATGAAGTTGGCATGTAATTGGCATGAATGACACATCTTTGTGAAATCAACACAATCTTGTATCATTTAAGGCCAAAAGTATCCAAGACATCAAATTTGATTAGACAGTCTATGTCCAGACTTGTGGGCACCACAAACTCCTGCATGTACTTCATTCATGACAACCATTGTCTCTTCACCATCAATGCATCTAAATAGAACTCCATCAAAACCATGCTTGTAGAGAATTTTATCTAGGTGATCTGGCCCATCATAAAGTGTAACGTTGACCACACGTCGCCAAATTTGTTATTTCCCGGCTCTATCAGGTGGAAGTATTCCATTTTGAAGGTATCCCTTGATAGGTGCCATCTATCGTGTAGTGTGGCCATATGGTTCAGAGATGGGACTAATTTCACTGATTTCCTCTCTTCTGGCTTGAACATAAGGTGCAATTGTATGATAGTGGGCAATACTGATGGTTGTCTCGTCCCGACTTGGATCTGCTAGAGCTGTGGCTATATTAGCTAGTGCATCAGCATATGTATTTTGTGATCTTGGGACATAAGAAAATGTCGGTTCCAAAGGAATATTTGCCATTAACTCTACGACGTAATCATACAAAGGTATTAGTTCTTTTTTTCTGATTTCATAATCCCCATTAACTTGTTTGATTACCAGGTCTGAATCACCGTTCACCTTTACGTGATTCACTTGTGCTTGAAGCACTAACTCCAAACCTATGATCAGATCTTGGTATTTTTCTTCATTATTTGTACCACCTACCAAAAATGAGAAGGAATAAGGTAACACTGCCTTTTCTGGAGAAATGAGTACAATTCCTAAGACAACTTTGTTGAATTTAGGATTTTCCATTTTCTTCCATGTTGGACATCTAGAAGCACCATCAAAGTACATTTCCCATTTTTGAAGACTTTCTTGGATAGAAAAGACTTCTTCATCAGGGAGTTCAATATCTAAAGATGTGTCTTCCACTGAAGGGTGTTCAATAGGGAAATCAGCCAGATCTTGGCCCTTTATCGCATTTTGAGACACATATTGAATATCAAATTGCGGCAAGATAACTGCCCACCTTTCCAGAAGTCCTGTAAGCATCAGACAACTAGGGATGAATTTGAGCGGGTTATTGCGAGATTCCAATTGGACCACATGATGTTGCAGGTAGTGTCTCAACTTCTGAATAGTAATGATGAATTCCAAGAAAGACTTTTCAATACTTGAATATCGAGTTTCTACTTCAAGCATAGTCCGAATGAGATAATAGAGGCTGTTTTCATTCCCAGCATCTTTCTTCTGAGAATGAAAGTCACCCAATGATCGCTCTAGAGCTGTCACATAGAGGATAATTGGTCTTCCTTCAATAGGTGGAATTTACACTGGTGGACTGAAGAGATACTTCTTGATAATATTGAATGCTTCTTGACATTCCTCAGTCCACCGGTAAGTGACTCTCTTCTTCATCAATTTGGTGAAGGGTAAGCTTATGCCTGCCAAATTGATGATGAAACACCGAATATAGGCTAAGTGTCCATGAATTCCTCTTAATTCTCTTAAATTTTGAGGAGGTGACATTCCAAGGATTGAATTTGTCTTCTCAAGATCGACCTCGATCCCATGATGGTGTACAACAAAGGAAATAAATTTTCTTGAGGTTATCACAAAAGCACATTTTAAGGGTTCATCTTCAAATTATGTTGTCAAAGCTTGTGGAATATGACTTCCAAATCAGCCAAGTGATTAGAAAGTTGATTGAATTTGACTACCAAATCGTCCACATAGCATTCAACAAACTTCGCCAGAAATGGTTTGAATATACGATGCATGGAACACTGATATGTTGCGCCTGCATTCTTTAGGCCGAAGGGCATTACCCGATAGAAAAACACTCCTTGAGGGGCTCTGAAGGCTGTATATTCTTCATCTTCTGGATCCATTCAAATTTAATTATATCCAGAATATCCATCCATGAATGAAATCACTTCATAGCCATCTGTCGCATCAATAAAGAGTTCTGTAATCGGAACTGGAAAATAATCCATAGGAGAATTCTGATTAAGATCCCTGAAATCAATGAAAACTCTAATTTTCCAATTATTCTTTTTCACTGGGACAATATTATCCAACCACTTGGGATATTGAACTTCTCTGACGAAGTTAGATTTGATGAGCTTATCCACTTCATCCTCAATTTTGGAAGCATAGGTTGGGTGTGTTCTTCTAGAAGCTTGTTTGAATCCTTGATGTTCTTCTGGAAAACCCAAACAATGAGTGGCAATATCAGGATCAAGCCCTAGAATCCTTGTATAGTTCCAAGAAAATATGTCTCGATATTTCTTTAAAAAGGAAATATTCATCTCTTACTCTTCAAGAGTCATGGCCGCACTGATTAAAGTGGGGCATGGATATTCTTTTGTACCCAGATTGATTTTTCTGAGTTCATCCACAGTGGTAGAGATACCCTATTCAAATACTGGAGGAAAATCCCTGAGATCTTCCTCTTCTTCTTCAATATGTTTTATTTCTGCTGTTTCCACTTGCATAGTAGATGATGAAGCAGAATTTCCATAGTTAGAAGAGATGTCAAAATTTGTACATCTTGAAGAAGAAGCTTCCATTTCCGAACCGATTGATAATGAAGGGTATTCTCTGGGTAATAAAGAGGAGATGATGGATTGAGAATCGACATCATAGTTTACCTCTGACATTGCTATAACTTCTTCTATCCTGGTTGGCGAAGTATAGCCTTACTAGATTTTAGAAGATGAAATGAGGACATCTTCATTTGAGCTTTCATCATTGCTTGTTGGATTACCAATTTATCTCATGTTTTCTGGCTCTATTGCCGTAATTGAAATTATGGATCTTTCCATAAGAGTATAATGATTTGGGTCTATCCTGTCAATTTGATTGATAGGCAACACATAATCCATACTCACATGTGGTAATGGGTTTAATAGAATCTTTTCCAAACCATACGGAGCATTAATTTTGGTAATCTCATTTTTTGTGGATTCCTCCTTTCCCTTCATGTGGTAGAATTACACCTTAATTTATTGAGATTCACATGTATTGAATGGGGCCTTATCACCATATAATGTCCCAACTTGACCATCAGAACAAAACTTGAGACATTGATGGTATGACGAAGGGATAACCGCATGTCGATGTAGCCTGGGTCTTCCAAGAAAGATGTTGAAGGCTGAGTCTTGATCAACAAGCATGAAATATGAAGTGGATACGAGATATCCAAACTGAGGTCTGAGTGTAATCTCACCCATTGGTTCTTGTTCATTTTTATCATATCCTTGTAACATCAAAGTAGAAGGAGATAAATCAGATTCCGTGCGGCCGAATCAACGAAGTGTGCGAATGAGCATGGGGTTGACTCTTGAACCATTATCAATGAAAACTCTTCGGATGGCTACGCCATTGACCTTGCCAGATAAGTACAAAGGTCTAATATATCCATGCACGACATCATCTTCGTCTTCATCTGTGAAAGATATTACTAGATGGAATTCTACAGGATTATTCTCTACATGGTAGACTTCAGTTGCAGTAATTTCAGTTTCAAACTCCCGAGGACTTGACAAAGCCTCAATGAGTGCCTCCCGAAGATCCTTTGATAAATTCAAGGCATACAGAAGTGTTAAACTGGCTGGTACTTGGGAAAGGTGTTTCAATATATCATACGTTTGATCCAAAGGTCTACATTTCCCAAGAGGAAAATGTGGTTTAGCAGGTGCCTTTGAAGTTGATGCTTTGGAATTTGATGCATCTTGCACCAGGATAGGAGTTGGTAATACTCCTGGATTTGGAAGATTAGACCGATTAAGTCTATTTATTTGCTGAGAGGAAGAAGATGGAACCTTCAACCGATCTTCTAGAATAATTGGGCAAGGACTATGTATGCCTTGTGTGGAAGAACTTGCTTGTGCTTGTTGAGCTCGTTGAAGGGCTCTACCATGAGTTTCGGCCGCATACATAGTTCTAGAAGGGAAGAATTGGAATAGTGTCCTCTGAAAGATCCACCTCTTCCTCTATATCCTGAGCCTCTAGAACGTCCTCTGATTCCTCTATTTGAAATAGGGAATTCGGGTTCATCAAAATTGAAACTGCAACTAGCATATGGATCTGTTAATTGATTCATATTAATAGAACCGAAAATCAACTCTTCATTCGATGAATACTCTGCCTGATTAACCTATTTAGGCGGTGCCGTTTGGTGGGGCGGTTCTCGTGAATTTGAAGTAGATGTCATGAAGTCATCCAGAGTCAAAGATAACTTAAGCTTTGACACATACTCATCTAATTGTGATTCTTTTTCTTTCATTGAATCATGCCGTTTCGTTGAGGATTTTCCCTCCGATGAAGAGGGTTTTGCTGCGGCATTCATGGTAGAAGGCACAATTGGTTTTTTCAATTGCGTTCGTAAAATGGCATGAGTTCAGTTGACCGTTTTTATAACCATCCAATCATCATATTTTTGCACATTTTTTGATTTTGACTTCTTTCAATTCTCCTTCCAACTTTGGAACTGTAGCAGTAACACATGCTACCTGAGCTGAAGAACCTTTTAATTTGACTTGTGCTAAGTCGACCATCTTTTGTAGGAGTTCTTTGAAGACAAGACACTCCTATATGGGATGACCCAACATTTGATGAAAGGAGAAATAGTTGGGACGGTCTTCATCTCCTTCTTTATTTGGCCTCTTGGGCCTTGCCAATTGAACCAAATTATTTTCTAGAGCTGAAATGAAGTAACCAAGAACTTGTTCATTTTGGAAAGAGTATGTTTTTTCATTTAGATCCTCAAATTGTTTTCGTCTTTTGATCTCTTAGATCATCTTGATGAAACGGACTTTGTTGTTGGCGCTCAGGAGGAGGAGACCTTCAAGAAGATGAAGGTTTTGAAGTAGAAGCAGGTACAAGTTCTTGTTTAAGCATAACCGTAGCAGTATCCGCTTTACCCATTCTCCTTCCTGGAACTGATGGAATTATAAGAGCCTTATCCTTAGTCGTTATAAGAGAATCTTCAATCTGTTGAGCGATTGAAGTAAGGTCTCGAAACCCTCCCGTGTATTTCCTAGGGATCAGTGGCGTGCGTAATTCATCACACAGATTTTCCACACAGATTGGAAATAGTTCTTCCTGAGGGAGTGCTAAGCTTAGGGAATATTTTAATCCCTTCCAGCGAGCAATGAAATATGAGACCCTTTCATTCTCCCTTTTCTTACAGTTTGGGATATCAAAAACTATTGTCTTTGGAAACATTGAGCTGAACTGAAGAAGGAATTTTTTGCGAAGATCTTCCCACCCGGTAATTGACCGAGATTTCAAGCTTGTGTACCAGACAAAAGCTGGTCCTTGCATGGTTCGCACGAAGCATCTTTGTTTCACTACTTCTTGGTGTTCTAGAGTTCCCATCATAGGATCGCAATAAGACACACAATGCGTCAAATGCTGTTCAGGATCGCCTGATCCATTGAAAATAGGCAATACAGGGTTCCAAAAACATCATGGGGGAAGGATTGAATCTACCCATTCAGGGTATGATCTCTTTTCTAGTTGAACCTGCACATGATTCCCTTCCATAGTCTCTAACCGAGCTGTTAATGACACAATGGTAGTTATTAACTTTTGAGAAACATCCGGTTGAACTTGGACTTGGGCAGGTGCAATAACTAGAGATGGTACAGATATGGTGGCTGGTATTACAACTAATGGTAGCACCATCAATTTTTGTTGGACTTGACCCATAGGATTAGACCTATGAGGGTGTACTGATAGAGGAGGATATTCTTGATCCATCTTAGTAACTGCAAAAAACTCCCTTGGCTGACTGATTCCAACACGCTTAAGAGGAAGACTACCCTGAAGTAGTTCTGTGTTCAACCTCCTCAACTCCTTCATTTCTTCCTCTTGTTGCGCAAATCATTGATCTAGTGAGAGGGATTGACATTCTCTAGAGGAATGGTATGTAACTTTATTCTTTCCTTTCCCTTTTTTAGCTCCCTTTCGGAGAGGGGGAAGTGGGTTACTTGAAGGGTTTCCCAGATTCTGGGTAATCCTTTGATTTCGTGTATGCACACCTTCTTCATTTGTGTCTGTGCGTACAACTTCTGGAGAAGGAACCTCTTCATCTGAGTCCCCTGAGTGAGCCTTAGGTTCTAGAGGATCAGCAACAATGGCATTAATGACATTAATTGATTCATAATGAATCATATCTCTTCTATCAACATTTATGTGATATTTTCTTCTACCGTTCCCCTGACGATACATTAACTTTTGTTGATTTGATCATTCCGGAACTTCTTGGTGAACCGTAATTTAGAGATAATCTCCTGATAATTTGGCTCTTTGTTCCTCTTTTGGCTTCTTCCCCAATAGAGAGATGACCGACTTTCACTGAGGAGGGGATTGATGTTTTGGAAAATTCCCCAGTCCGGTGGACTGGGGCTATTCCTGCTGCCTTTTCTCAACTCCTCGAATTCTATTTGTTGATTCCGAGGGTTGGGTTAAAAGAGTCCCCAGTCTGGAAAGATTGGGTGGATCTTGACATGCTATGTCTGAGAATTTCTTAAAATCTCTCATGATCTTGTGGACCTTAGTCTAGAAATTAGTTGGATGCATCAATCGATATCCACTTTTATCACCCGGTTCAAAAGACCGTTGGATGATTTCTGACACTTCTGTCAATTGATGATGTGCTTGCTCCATACGAGAGGTCTGTTCAATATTCTCGTTTGCTTGATGTAGGATAAATTCAACAACTTGTTCCATGTATTCTTGATTTTGAGAGGAACTAGTTGAAGCTTATTATTAAGAAAGCTTTTGATTACAAACAAAACCCATTGATTGTGGTCGGCCGTGGGAAATAACATTGCATGAGACCATTTTCGGCGAGCTTTGATAACTGGAGAGTATAGTGAAATTTAGTGCTCCATGAACACCCCATCATCTAACACGACTACCAGATGGGGAATTGGAAATTAACTGGCACAATCTTCTTAGTGCGCCAAGGCATTAATGTTGAAAGGATCTCTGCTGCTTTTCAGCCTTCGGGTATCAAGAGACTGATAGAGATGCCAAATCAATCTGACATTGTAACCCTTCTATTATCTTAATATGATTTTCATATTCATCAGAAGATAATACTTTCTTTTTCAACTGACAAAGAGTTTTCCATATGTTAAGACGAATATTAGGAAATCTATCTTCTGTCAATATCTCTAGAATGTCATACTGAGAGTCAGCCAGAGGCCAAAACATGACTGGCACTTCACCCTTCACAAGTTGTTTTCTCATGTTCATCATTTCTTTTTTATAATTTAATGAAGATTCTTCTACCTGATTTGACCAGAGCTGGTGTTTCCTTGTTGCCTCATCGGATTCAACAAGATCGGTAGAGAAATCACTGATCAAACTAGAAGATGGATGACTTAGGGGTGGTTCGGAGAACAACCTTCACCCTGGGCTATCTTCTGGTTGAGAAAGGATTTCACCTGCTAGCGATGAAGCATCAGACTTGACTGGTTTTGCATTTTTATGTTCCTCAAGATAAGAGCGATTTCTCGGAACTACATTGTCCACTGGAGTATTTTCTGGGCAATGTGCATCACTACTGTGGAGAGGACTTTCGTAGCGAAATTCATCACCATGGGGAGGAAATGTAACACCCGCGACTTTTATGAGAAATGTTTTGTTTTTATGTTATATAAATCATCAAAGGGATCCTTCACTACACACAACACTAGCTTGGCTTTCTTTACACGCAATCATGACCTTCCTCGATAGCTTCTGTCGAACACAATACCGAGTTTCACTAAACAACGATTTGCTATTAAAATATTATTAAAACTAGCCGTTATGAATAGTAATAACCACTTTTATAAATTTTTTAATTTTTAATTTTCAAAATGGACTTCATTTTTGGATTCAGAATATCGAAAATATCCTTGGGTGAAATTTTGGTATTTTTTTGAAAACGTTCAAATTTTTATGAACACTAGGTTATTATTTAAAAACCGAATTTTTATTTAAATAATTATTTATTTTGTTTAAATTTATTTTTGGTCAAAATTGATAAATAAGACTTATATAAGTTCAATGTAATTCATTGGAGTCATTTTATAATAATTTTAGATATAATAAAAAAATTATTGATTTTGTCACCGTCTTTTACCCACCTCCTAAAGGAATTTTCAAATTTACATAAAACATAATTTTACTGCTTTTGTGAGTGGAATTTCAAAAATCTAAGAGACACAGTTGATGTCAATAAGTAATATGTGGTTCAATGAGGTGAAAATAATTTTTGGGGAATAGTAACTGTTTACTTTTTTTACCACAGTTAAAAGTAAATAGGGTAATTAAGGGTAAAGGTGATATTATTATTACCCTAACACAAGTACTAATTCTATTTGATAAGTGTAATTCGACAAAAAACAGCCTTAGGAATAAAATATGACCATTTAGGCCCACTTGTATTAGATTAGGACATTTAATATTAATTTATTTAAAGAAGGGTTAAAATAGTTAAAATCAATGTTTAATAAGTAAATCCTTTTTCATATAGGGCTATACATATGATAAATTCGACTATAAATATTCATTAGAAAGATAAAACGATTTCCTACATAATGGTATTTTATTTGTAATTTTTAGACTTTAAATAATTTAGTTTATTTATGACACAATGATGACGTAGTAATTATATTATTAATGATATATTGACATAATTGATGTTATAAATACCCAAATAAATGTAATTTTAAACTTTGTATGAATTACAATAATTTTATATATTAATATTACATTTTAGTATTGATTTAATTAACTTTTTTTGAACTAATCTTTCTGTTATGATTTTCAAAAAAATAAATTACCAAATATTGTCAAAATTGACATAAAATAGTTTTTTAAAACAAATATTATATTATTAATTATTATTTTATACATAAAAATATAAGGTTCGAAACAATGACTTGGATAATGTAATATATATTAATAATAAACAATTTGGGGTTCTTTCGTCTTTTCATGGTAATTTTATTAACCTTATAGTGTAAGAAAACAAAAAGACACGGTAAAAGTTAAATTATCCAACTTAAGGTTAAATCTAAATGATAAGGTTAAAATAGATACCTAAACTTGTATAAATTATATTGGATGAGATTATTTCGACCCATCCCCAACTTAGCTTCAAAATAAATCAATTTGGAGCTATTAAAACCCAAATATGACTTTATAATAAAAAAATATTTTTAGTTTTTCCTAAGCTGCCCCTCTCCTTCCTTATAAAAGGGCACCTCCTCCCTCTCTTCCTCACACCACTTTGAGCCTTCAAGCTCGGACAACCCCTGCCAAATTCTCTTCTACACTTCCCTAGAAACATCCTAGAGGTCCTGTTCTTCTTCAAAGGCCAATTTTATTGCCATAAAAGGAGGTCTCAAAGCGGCGCTTCAAAGAAGAGGTAAGGTTCGTTATCGATTCTTTCAACTTTATTTCTTCTTCCACTTCTTCTTATTTAGTTGTTTAATTATGAAATAATAACATCAGTATCACTCATATAATGATATGTTCTTATAAGTATGAAACAACCCTATTTCACCATCTATCCATCCTACGGAAAACGAAATCACTATGCGTGGGTACGTATGGAATACCGTCTCCACCCAGTGGTGTAATCTATTTTCCACCACCACCTTACTTGAATGGGTATAATGGTTCAAAAAAATAACTATATATGATTATTTTAAATTGTTATTGATTCTGAAATAGTATAAATACACTCCAATACAATTCCACGATCATGGGAACGATATCATTGCTTGTGCCTACGTACGGAATACCATCTCCACGATGTGATTCGACTCGTTCTACATGATCTTCATTGCATAATGATTATATAAATGAATTTAATGAATAAATATCATATATAGTACACTAATACCATTCTTTAAATGAGGTGTCTATAACATAAAGAGAAGAATAAGAATTTATTCGACAAAACACGCATAAGAACAAAAAGTAATAAACACCCGAATAACAAGTAGCAATGAAATATTACTAATAAGAAGCTAAGAATATGAACATATATGATATCATTACAATGAGTATGATTCTAGAATAATTCTATGATATTATTTAAATCATTATACAGGAGGTTCAGACACATACAAAGCAAATCGGACCTAAGGTAAGGGAAAATATCGCAATCTCATTTTTTATCCGAGAATGTTTATACTTCAGAATTTACTGGGGAATATTTATCATCCACATCCATGTTTCCACAATATGTAATATTTATATCCTTCTAAAATTTTTTAAATCCAAATTTACTCTTCGGTGAGTATTTAGTAATAATATGAAAGGAATCTTTTGTCGTTTTTCATATGAGATTCTTTTTGACTTTTCCGACATAAGTACGAGAAGAATGTTTTTTAACTTATACGGAATGAATGGATTTTTAAAACATTATTTCCAAGAATCTTCCTTTACAATTTTTCAAGTTTATTTTTAATCAAATTATTTTAGTTTAAAATTGTATGACATGTTAAGAAAGGAAAAATGTTTTTGAAATAGAAAGGATATTTTCCTCAAGAATGGAGTTCAAGAATTTTATCAAAATTATTTTCCATATAAGATAATATAGGGTTCTGTTTCTATCCCTGTTATTACATTGATTTGATTATGTTGTGATGGAATTATTTTTATGAATTCTTTTATCTTATATGAATTTTTTTATGATGTCATGATGTTTATGAATCCCATTTTTATAACATGGGTTATGCTATGATGTATGGTTTATGATTTTCTGGAACACATAAGAATGATATCATTATGAGATGGGTGAGACCTGTATCTCCCTCCAATGCATTGGGTAAAGATTTATATCTCATGAGATAGACATGGATGGAATGGCAAGTTAATATGGTTTAGTGAAACAGGACTAAAACGAGGAGTGAACTCGGTTCAGAAATGGACTTTGTACGCTATGATAGTCTTGGAATGAGTATTGACTACTAAGAAAAGGCTCTCTATGATTATGTGTGTATTCCACAAAGTTTGATGTTTTAAGTTATGATTATTGGGATTACATTTCACTACTATGATTTATCCCATGATATGAAATTATGATCTCTTTTGTAGGTTAAGATTTCCAAAATGATATGTTCTTATGAATATGATGTGATTGATATTTCTTTTGTTTAACCTTACTGAGAATTTGAGCTCACCCTTTTGTATTATTTCTTTTTTCCAGGTCAGGAAGAATGATATTAAGTAGGATATTCCAAAAAGGGACTCTAGATATGATGAAATAAATGGGAGACAACATAGATGAATTATGAACCAGTTGATTATGCTTCCCAGTTTCTAAAGACACTATACCTATACGGTCCTTTCATGGTATTGTTATATGTTTTAATAAGTGTAATCCAATTATGAAGTATTAAAAATGTATATAAAGTATGGGTCGTTATAGTTGGTATTAGTGGAAAGGTATAGTCAACCTTTAGAAACTAGAATGTGAAAGCCTTAGTAAGAAAACTAAGGATATTTCTAAGCATAGAACACAATCTTAGTGTTTTAGAAATGGACATGAACAACCTATGATAAGACCTTAAGTGTCAAATTTTATTCTTGATTATGTGGTTTTCATATTATAATCAGTGTAGCTCACACTATTCTTCTTGGTTTTAGTCAAAGGCTGGAACCCGAAGGAAGCATGTTAATGCGGAATGCGACGGGCAATGCAATGATTGTCCCGCTGAGCAACCAAAAGTTATGGGAGCTGGAATGCAAAATCTTGTACCCATGCTCACACAACTTTCTCACGCTATGAATCATGCTAAACTTCTAAACGAGCAAAGGAAGGAGAAACATTATGTTGAATACTTCATGAGGCAGCGTCCACCTTCATTCTGCAGGTCTTCTAAACCATTAGTGGCTGAACAATGGATCGGTACCACTGGAAAGATATTTTCAGTTCTTCAATGTTCTGAACATGATAAAGTCATCTTAGCAGTGTATCGTTTGGAAGGAGATGCTGATCAATGGTGGAATCATATTAAGAATACGAGGAAAAAGTATGAAATTGAGTCCATGGATTGGGACGAGTTCAAGATCTTATTTTTCAATAATTACTTCCTTCGTATTCTTCGAACACAGATGGAGAAGGAGTTTCTTGAATTAAAGCAAAAGGTTGATGAATCCGTTGGTACCTACGAAGAAAATTTTACAAGACTTGCAAGGTACACTTCCAGAATTATTACCCAACCTGAATGTAAGATCAATCGATTCTTTAGTGGCTTAAAACCAAGTCTTTGAAGGGAGTTATCCATAAGGGACTTCAATAGCTATGAGGAAATTGTTATATGTTCTCTCAAGGTTGAGATGGAGATTGGTTTAACCCATCAGTCACATGGGTTTGATAAGAAGAGGAAAATGGAATTCAAAGGAAAATCTAAAGGCCAAACTGAAAAGAAGATGAGTTTTCCCTTATGCTCAAAGTGTGGAAAGAAACATGGAGGAAATTGTCTTATGGGGACAGGAAAATGTTATAAGTGTGGAAAAGAAGGTCATCAGGCAATTTAATGTCGAAATAATGGGAAAGAGATGTCTAATGATGCAAACAAAGCAAGGGATACACAAAATTAACCTACTATACTTCAATGTTTCAAGTGCAAGGAGGTGGGGAATTATTCCAATCAATGACCAAATCCAAGGGTTGATGATGATGATTGACGTCAACAAACTCCTACGTCCAAAGACAAAGGAAAGTCACATGCAATTACTATCAATGATGTGGAGTACAAAAACGAAGTGGTGAGAGGTACACTTACCATCCACTCTAAAGTAGAAAATGTTTTATTTGATTCTGGATCCACCCACTATTTTATTTATGAAGAATTTTCTAAGGGTATCACCATATTACCCCAACAATTAGATGTTGAGTTAGCTCTGACAACTCCTAATGGCACAACGGTTGCATCAAAAGTTTACAATTCTTCTCTGAATGAAGTTTGTTGGAAGGTGATTCCTACAAATCTTGGGATCCTTCCTATAGTGGAATTTGATATGATTCTTGGCATGGATTGGCTTTCATTATATAGAGCTCATATCAATTTCCAAAGAAGGGAAGTCACATTTTATATTCCAGATCAATCTATGATCGTTTATCGATGCAAGGATGAACATAACCTTCTAGTGGAAATTTCTTCCATCTTATGGGTCTTGATTCCACTAAATGAAGGTTATTTATCTCAAATGGTTGGTGAGAAACTCATGAATAAGAATATGCCCACTGTACGAGAGTTTGATGATGTCTTTCTAGACGAATTTCCGTGTCTTCCACCAAATCATGAATTTGAGTTTTCAATAGAACACGTACCGGGTGCTCTGACTATTTCAAAGACACCTTATAGAATGACCCCAATTCAGTTGCAAGAATTGAAGAAGCAACTCTAAGAGAATCTTGATAAAGGATTCATACGCCCTAGTGAATCACATTGGGGAGCACATGTTCTATTTTTTAAGAAGAAAGATGGATCAATGATACTCTGTATTGATTATTGAGAACTTAACAAGATCACTATCAAGAACAAATATCCTCTCCCGTGCACTGACGACTTATTTGACCAACTACGCGGAGCTCAATACTTTTCCAAGAATGATCTTCGTTTAGTGTATCATCAATTAAGGTTCAAAAGAGAGGATATACCAAAAATGGCTTTCCGTACAAGGTATGGACACTATGAATGTATAGTGATGCCATTTGGTCTTACTAACGCCCCTGCTATATTCATGGATCTGATGAATAGAGTATTTAGAGACTATCTTGATCAGTTTGTGGTAGTCTTTATAGACGATATTCTTTTCTATTAAAAGAGAAAAGAAGAACATTAATATCACTTGAGAATTATATTGAAGACCCTGAGAAAGGAGAAGCTTTATGCCAAATTTACTATGTGTGAATTTTGGCTTCAAAAATTTGCATTTTTGGGTCACATAATCTCAAAAGAGGGGATATCTGTGGATCCAGTAAAAACAGAGGTTGTCGAAAGACGGTCAAGACCAACAACAGTAACTAAGATCTGGCGTTTTCTTGGTTTGGATGGATATTATCGACGTTTTAGGAATTTTTTTTCATGATTATCTAATCCACTCACCAAGTTGACTCGGAAAGAAGTTAAGTTTGTTTGGACGGATGAATATGAAGAGAATTTCAAGGAGTTGAAAAGAAGGTTTTCCAGTGCACCTGTGCTCACACTTATTTGTATTGGAGAAATGTTTGTGATCTACAGGGATGAATCCAAGAAGGGGTTGGGGTGTGTTCTTATGCAAAACGATATGGTGATAGCTTATTCCTCACGACAGCTGAAAATCCATGAACGAAATTACCCAACTCATGATTAGGAGTTAGCTGCGGTAATCTTTTCATTAAAGATTTGGAGGCATTATCTTTATGGAGAAAGGTGTGACATTTATATTGATCATAAAAGTTTAAAGTATATTTTCACACAAAAGGAGATGAATATGCACCAAAGAATATGGTTGGAGCTGGATAAGGATTACGACTGCTCAATTCATTACCACCCTAGAAAAGCAAACAAGGTAGAAGATGAATTAAGTCAACAAGACCATGCTAGATTATCTATGATGAGGATCACAAAAGATCCAATATTTATGGATTTACAAAGGATGGATCTTGGAATTATAATGAAAGGTAAAAAATCGTATCTTTCTCAAATTAATGTTCAACCATCTATACATGTGAAGATTAAAGAGGCACATAAAGAAGATGTTGAGTTACAAAAGAAGGTGAGAAATGTTCCTGAATTCAACCTTGATTGTGATAGGATAATAATGTTCAGGAATCAGGTTTCTGTTACTCCAATCCCTGAATTAAAGAAGGAGCTGCTGGATGAGGCTCATAATTCTTCATTCTCTATTAATCCAGGAAGCACGAAGATGTACAGGGACCTGAAAGAGTACTTCTGGTGGGATGGCATGAAAAGAGATGTTTCTGAATATATCTCTCGATGCTTGGTTTGATAGCAAGTTAAAGTGGAGAGACAGAAGTCTAAGGGGATGTTACAACCATTACCCATACCTTAATGGAAATGGGAAAACATCACTATGGACTTTGTCACTGGACATCCTAAAACATCCAAAGGCAATAATGCTATCTGGGTCATAGTTCATCATCTTACAAAGTCTACACACTTCATTACTGTTAGAGAGGTTTTCTCTCTAGATCATATTGTCAGGATATATGTAAAGGAAGTGGTAAGATTTCATGGAGTACCACTTTCTATTATATCTGATCAGAATCCGAGGTTTACCTCAAAGTTCTGGCCATGTCTTCAGCATACTCTGGATACAGAGTTGAGTTTCAGCACTGGTTATCATCCTTAGACAGACGGTCAGTCTGAGAGGAAAATTCAAACTCTAGAAGATATGTTGAGAGCTTGCTCTATTGATTTCAAAGGTGGTTGAGATCAACACATACCGTTGGTGGAATTTTCTAATAATAATATCTTTCACTCTATTGTTTAGATGGCTCCTTATAAAGCTCTCTATGGAAAGAAATGCAGGACTCCAAATTTTTTGGATGAAGTTATGGAAAGAAAGCTATTATGACCTTATCTTGTTGATGAGATGGCAGAAAAGGTCAGATCTATTCAACAACACATTAGAGCTGCTCAGAGTTGACAAAAAAGTTATGTCGACAACCGAAGAAAAGACCCAGAGTTTGAAGTGGGTGATAAAGTGTTCTTACGAATATCTCCATGGAAGAGAGTAATGATATTTGGAAAGAAGGGAATGCAGAGCCCTAGATATATTGGTCCTTTTGAAATACTAGATCATGTTGGGAAGGTAGCTTACCAATTGGCGCTTCCACTGAATCTCTCCCAAGTTCACGATGTGTTCCATGTATCTCACCTAAGAAAGTATATACTTGATCCTTCACATGTACTCAACTCAGAACTTGTGCCACTGGAGAAAGATCTTTCTTATGAAGAACCGCCGATAGAGATTCTGGATCATAGCGAAAAAGTACTATGAAACAAGACCACTCACTTGGTGAAAGTATTATGGAGGAACCACCAATTAGAAGAATCTAGATGGGAACTTGAAGATATGATGAGGGAGAGGTATCCTCAACTGTCTGTTACAAAGTGACGAATTTCGAGGGAGAAATTAATTTTAAGGGGGGTAGAATGTAACACCAGAGACTTTTATGAGAAATATTTTGTTTTTATGTTATACAATTCATCAAAGGGATCTTCTACTACACACAACACTATCTTGGCTTGCTTTACACACAATCACGACCTTCCTCAATAGCTTGCGTCGTACGCAATACCGAGTTTCACTAAACAACGATATGCTATGAAAATATTATTAAAACTAGACATTATGAATAGTAATAACCACTATTTGAAATTTTGAAATTTTTATTTTTCAAAATGGACTTCATTTTTGGATTAGGAATATCGAAATTAGCCTAGGGTGAAATTTTGGTATTTTGCTGAAAACATTCAATTTTTGATGAACCCTGAGTTATTATTTAAAAACTAACTTTTTATTTAAATAATTATTTATTTTTTAATTTATTTTAGGTCAATATTGATGCAAAATACATATATAAGTTCAATGTAATTCATTAGAGTCATTTTATAATAATTTTAGATATATAAAATTTTTTATTTAACTTTTCACGGTCTTTTACCCACCTCCTAGGAAAATTTTAAAATTTACATAAAACTTAATTTTACCTCTTTTGTGAATGAAATTTTAAAAATACGAGAGACACGGTTGATGTCAGTATGTAAAATGTGGTTCAATGAGATGAAAATAATTTTTGGTGAATAGTAACTTTTTACTTTTTTTACCACGAGTAAAAGAAAATAGGTTAATTAAGGGAAAAAATGATATTATTATTACCCTAAAACATGTCCTAATTCTATTGGATAAGTTTAATTCGACCAAAAACAACCTTAGGAATAACATATGACCATTTAGGCCCACTTGGATTAGATTAGGACATTTAATATTAATTTATTTAAAAAAGGGTTAAAATAGTTAAAATCAAAGTTTAATAAGTAAATCAATTTTAATATAGGGTTATACATAATATAAATTCGACTATAAATATTCATTAGAAATCTAAAAAGATTTCCTACATAATTCTATTTTATTTTTAATTTTTAGATTTTAAATAATTTAATTTATTTATGACACAATGATGATGCGTTTATTATATTGTTAATGAAATATTGACATAAACGATGTTATAAATACCCAAATAAATGTCATTTGAGACTTTTTATGAATTAAAATAATTTTCTATATTAATATGACATGTTAGTAAAGATTTAATTAACTTTATTAGAACTAATCTTCCTGTTATGAGTTTCAAAAAAATCAATTATCAAATAGTGTCAAAATTGACATAAAATAGTTTTTAAAAAAGTATTATATTATTAATTGTTATTTTAATCTTAAAAATCTAAGGTTCTGCCAAATGACTTAGATAAGGTTCTATATATTAATAATAAACAACTTGGGGTTCTTTTGGCTTGTTATGGTATGTTTATTAACCTTATAGTGTAAGAAAAGAAAGACACGGTAAAAGTTAAATTATCTAACTTAAAGTTAAATCTAAATGATAAGGTTAAAATAGATACTTAAACTTGTCTAAATTATATTGGATGAGAGTATTTCGACCCATCCCCACCATATATTTTAAATAAATCAATTTGGAGTTATTAAAAACCAAATATGACTTTATAATAAAATAATATTTTTAGTTTTTTCTAAGGTGCCCCTCCCCTCCCTTATAAAAGGTCACCTCCTCCCTCTCTTCCTCACACCACTTTGAGCCTTCATGATCGGCCAAAACCTGCCAAATGCTTTTCTCCACTTACCTAGAAACATCCTATAGGTCTTGGTCTTCTTCAAAGACAAATTTTAGTGCCCTAAAATGAGGTCTCAAAGAGGCTATTCAAAGAAGAGGTAATGTCTTTTACCGATTCATTCAATTTTATTTATTCTTCCACTTCTTCTTCTTTAGTTTTTTTATAATTAAGAAATAACATCAGTATCACTCATATACTGATATGTTATTATAATTATGAAACAATACTATTTCACCATCTATCCATCATACGGAAAATGAAATCACCGCACGTGCGTACGTACGGAATACCGTCTCCACACCGTGGTATAATCTATTTTCCACCCCCACCTTACTTGGATGGGTATAATGGTGGAAATAAATAACTATATATGATTATTGTAAAGTGGTATTGATTCTGAAATAGTATACATACATTCTAATACAATTCCATGATCATGGGAATGATATCATCACTCGTGCGTACGTACGGAATACCGTCTCCACGATGTGATGCGACTCGTTCTACATGATCTTCATTCCATAATGATTATATAAATGAATTTAATGAATAAATATGGTATATAGTACACTAATACCATTCGGGAAACAATGTATCTATAACCTAAAGAAAAGAATAAGAATTTATTCAACAAAACACGTATAAGAACAAAAAGTAATAAACACCCGAATAACAAGTAGCAATGAAATATTACTAATAAGAAGCTAAGAATATGACCATATATGATATCATAAATTTTTTTATGATTCTGGAATAAGTCAACGAAATTATTTCAATCATTATACAGGAGGTTCATACACTTACGAAGCAAATCAGACATAAGGTAAGGGAAAATATAACAATCTCATTTTTTATCTAAGATTGTTTATATTTCAAAATTTACTAGAGAATATTTATCATCCACAACCATGTTTCCTCAATATTTAATATTTATATCCTTCTACAATTTTTTAAATCCAATTTTACTCTTCGGTGAGTTTTTACTAAAAGATATGAATGGAATCTTTTGTCTTTTTTCGTACGAGATACTTGTTGATTTTTCCGACATAAGTACGAGAAGAATGTTTTTTTAACTTATACGACATGAATGGATTTTTAAAACATTATTTCGAAGAAGATTCCTTTACAAGATTTCATGTTTATTTTTAATCAACTTCTTTTAGTTTAAAATTGTATGACATGTTAAGAAAGGAAAAATGTTTTTGAAGTAGAAAGGATATTTTCCTCAAGAATGGAGTTCAAGTGTTTTATCAAAATTATTTTCCATCTAATATATTATAGGGTTCTGTTTCTATCCCTATTATTACATTTATTTGATTATTTTATTATGGAATTATTTTTATGAATTCCTTTATCTTATATGAATTGTTTAATAATGTCACGATGTTTAAGAATCCCATTTTTGTTACATGGGTTATGCTATGATGTATGGTTTATGATTTTGTGGCACACATAAGAATGGTGTCATTATGAGATGGGTGGGACCAATATCTCCCTCCAATTCATTTGGTAAAGATTTATATCTCATGAGATAGACATGGCTGGAACAACAGGTTAATCCGGTTCAGTGAAACAGGACTGAAACGGGGAGTGAACTCGGTTCAGAAATGGACTTTGTATGCTAAGATAGTCTTGGAAATGATTCTTGAATACTAAGAAATGATTCTCTATGATTACATGTGTATGCCAAAAAGTTTCATGTTTTAGGTTATGATTATTGGGATTACATTTCACTACTATGATTTATCCCATGTTATGAAATTATTATCTCTTTTGCAGGTTAAGATTTCCAAAATGATATGTTCTTATGAATATGACGTGATTGATATTTCTTCTGTTTACCCTTACTGAGCATTTGAGCTCACCCTTTTGTATGTTTTATTTTCCCCAGGTCAGGAAGAAGGATATTAAGTGGGATATTCCAAAAAGGGACTCTAGATATGATGAAATAAATGGGAGACAACGTAGATGATTTATGAACCAGTTGTTTATGTTTCCCAGTTTCTAAAGACACTATACCTATACGGTCCTTTCATGGTCTTGTTATATGTTGTAATGAGTGTACTCCAATTTTGAAATATTAACAACGTATGTAAAGTATGGGTTGTTATAGGACCACCATGGTGGGCTACAAAAAAATATGAGATCTCTTGCTCCTTGGTCTTCTGGCCACACAGAGGGTTATTGTAGCTCTCATCTTAAGATGAAACTTCAAGATCGAACGAACTGTCATGATGAAAGACTTCATGAGGAAGTGTCTTTTGAAGACCTTCAGAATTAATGTTCCCACTATAGGGAACTGAGGGAGTAGAATCTTTAATTCCAATAGATAGTTGTCCGAGGGCTTCAAGAACTCCTACATCGAGAAAGGACTTGTTACAGATTGGCTCTCGATCTCTTGACTGTGTTGGGCATGTCTTCTTCTTTGATGACTTATTACTCACTTTGGAAACCACTTGTTGACCAATGTTGTTACTTTGAGCAGGTTTATGTGCCTGATCAGGAGAGATGGCCAGGTTAGGCTGACAATATCTACTCAAATTAGGTGTATGTGCCTGACTTGGTTGTCCGTATGATATGGGGGAATATGCCCCCCAACCCTCTTGGACTGGAACATATGTGTGTGTCTGTTTCAAATTGAACTATTGATTTGTCACTCCACTGGTAGGGATAGATTTATGTATCTTTCCCTGAGATACTGCTGAAGCTGTTATAATATCCTGGAAAGCATCCAGAATATGAGCAGGGATTTGCTTATTATCTTTCACTATGGATAGGATATGTTTGGTGACTTCAGCTACTAGAACAGGGATATATGTCCATTACATGATTTGAGTAGGTGTGTGTACCTGATCATTTCCTCTTTTTCCTATTAGTGAATCCGGACACTACACAAGTGTTGGGGCAGAGAGTTGATTCTGCCTCCTATTTGTCACCGGAGATTTCTGACTGACTTCTACGAGTGCTAACAAGCGAGACTATTGGTAGGCTTGATCAATACTAGCAGGTGTATGTGCCTGCTGATTGTACTTCGCCGAACGTGGTTGATGAGATCCATCATATGTAGTCAGACGAACCTACTGACTAGCTGATGACATATAAATAGGTGTATGTTCTTACCTATAGTACTCTGTTGGAATTTCCTAGAAGGATTGGCGTGATGCATCCAGAAGAGTCTGTAGGACAACATAATGAAAAAAAATGGGTGTATGTGCCCGCTTTTTGCGTTCCACCATGTTAGCTTGGTGGAATTCTCTGGAGATGGCCGAGATGAGAACCTTCTCAATTTTGACTGGATTTCACCTCTGGCGATTCGCCTTTCCTGCTCAGGTTTGAGGAACCTGAGCTGAACACCTGGAGTCGATAGCCTCATCATGTTGAGGGCGCACTGCCGCATGAGTCTGGCGGCAATTGTTGATAGGAGACCTCAAGAAAGACTCAGGCATCCTTGAATTAAGGCCCTGAGTGACCTGCTCACTCACCTCTTTAGAATATTGGAGTGAATGGTGATTGTGTTCTGGGGATAACGACCCAAAACGATTAGAGACAGTTGTTAGAACGGCCTGCTTCTTGATCGCTGGTTGTCTCTATCTTGATGACCAGGTTGAATTATTGACTTGGAGGTCTTATCGAGTGGCCTCTAGAGTTGGAATAGTACCGTTTTTACAGTACTCTTTAACTAATGCATTTGATACCCAACGTTGAAGACGCTGAGAAGGAGATGTATTCCTCAGAGCGGACGATGATCCAGTAGAAGTAGCAGCCGTGGCATTCGCAGCAGAGGTTTTAATGACAGATGTATTCACGGATGTGAACCTAAGTGTAGCCATTCTAGAAATGCAGAAGATCTTGGAAAAGGGTGCATGTTTGATATAATAGACATAATCAAGATAAGTCCGGCCACTACATCTTTTAGATGAGAAAATATGTTATTGATTGTCTTGTTGGCCTCTCATTGAGTTTAAATAGGGGCCTAACAAATAGGTAAAACATCATTTTAACTTGGTTAAGGATTCACGTCTGGTTCACCATATTTTGTTTCCTCTAGAATTGGGGATGACCTCGTTGATTGAAGGTTCAAACATTCCAATCGGTTTCTAATAGGTTTGTTCATAGAATTGGAAACATCCAATGATTCCATATCCATTTGGACCTACTTTCCAAAGGTAGGCACTCATTAGTTGTGTAGTGATGAGTCTTAGGAATTTTCATTGGTCGAGAGGATGGGAGGTCGGACTCATCACACCTTTTTGAGGGGAATTATTATCTACTCTGGGACTCTCTTTATAGATTTAAGTTATGTTCGTGAATCCTTATTACATTACCTAGTATAAAATGAGCCTTCCTTTAGATCTTACAATAAATGGTTTAATATGTAGGAAATTTAGAGAATCATTTATATGTATTCGAGGTTCTTCATCGATAGAGAATCATCTGTATTTGTTAGAGATTATTAGTTGATGGTATCCTTAAATACATAAAAGTATCTTGGTCAATATTATGACATATTGGTTTTAAATCCACTCAGTGGGGCACTTTAAGTTTATTGTCGTTCAAGAGGACTGGGATTATTTCAGAGTTGGGATCATACCCGCTGATGGGCTACGTACGTATCCTTTGTTTTGGAAAAGGAACCAGAACCCACATAGTTCGAGTAAGGGAGTATGATGTTTCTGTATTATTGATGGCTCCAAGGAAGATGCCATGATTACTTTTATGCTGTAATCTCACGTGGGTCATGCTCGGTGTGAGAAAAAAGAGGTATTGGTGAAACCATAAAATTTTTCCATGCAATGATGTGGGGCTTATGTATGTATGACTGCCCAAATAGATGAGGATTAAGATTTACTTCAGGGAACAAATACATGAACATGGTCCATAAAGGTATAAATTCTTCATGATGATTTGGATACACTAATCTTGGGGCTTACTCCTAATGAAGATGCCCAAGTTCGGGGGAGACTTATGATTGGGTTTTACTCATGAGAAGGAAGCCTAGATCAAAAGGAATTATGACTAGTTAAGAGAAAATAAGACTGGGGATTATTCCTAAGGAGGAGGCCTAGTTTAAAGGGATTTTAAAATTAAGGGACATGGGGATTACTCTTAAAGAGGATGCCCATATTTGAGACTGGGGTTTATTCCTGAAAAGGAGGCCCAGGTTAAGGGAATTAAGGTTTGGGGCTTACTCCTGAGGAGGATGCCCAAATTTGGAGAATTATTACTGGGGATTATTCCTGAAAAGGAGGCCCAGGTTAGGGGACTTGGGACATACTCCTAAAAAGGAGGCCCAAATTTATGAGGATTTGAACTGGGGCTTACTCCTGAAAAGGAGGCCCAGGTTAAGGATTCTCTCATCTTAAAGGATAAGGATTAATGAATGAACTCTCTAACTTTAGTGACATAAAGATATGAAAATCATGATGTTTTGAGAGATGTTCCACGGAGCTCCTTTCAAATAAAGATGTCAATCAAGAAAATATGCCATAAATGGCTTTGAAGAGTGCCTTGAAGACTGAATCTTGAATATGAGAGGTG
Organism: Viscum album; assembly: GCA_963277665.1. Taxonomy (NCBI): domain Eukaryota; kingdom Viridiplantae; phylum Streptophyta; class Magnoliopsida; order Santalales; family Viscaceae; genus Viscum; species Viscum album. The sequence continues at coordinate 1,063,250,146 of OY728136.1, forward strand.
GAATGACATAAGAGCGGTTAAATGGGTAGGAAAGGCACCCAAAAAGAGAGGGGCGCGCATGTCCTGAAAGGCACGCAGGTACTACATGGGCGCACAAGTATTGGTCGTGCAGGCATACCTGCGTGACACATGGGTACTTGCGCGATCCTTGAGCTGTAGAGTAATACTTGAGTGATTCTTGACCAAAGCCTTTAGAATCATCCTGAGGTACTTCCAGAAGAGTGGTGAACTTGTTTCAATGAATAGGTAAGGAGGCGCGCAAGTGTGTCCATTTCCCTTAAGGGTAAGAACACTTATACATGCAATTGTTTGTGAATTTTAACACATATACCTTATTACTCTTGTTTAGACCTTCGATTCTAGGTATATAATTACCTTAGAAGTGTTCGGAAGACTTGAAGAAGAGACTTGGGAGTTCAGAGCTCTTTATCTGATTTCTGGAAAAAATTCCTCTCAAAATGGGGGTCCCACAGGGTCTATTTATAGGCTTCTGAAGACCCTGAGCGGTTTTCAAATAAGGCGCGCAAGTCACTTGCGTAACCATTAGGCGGAACACAAGTGTACTTGCGCGGCAGTAAGGAAACTTGCGTGGTGCAAGGTCCTTTGACTCCCTTTTCATTCCTTTATTGATTTTTGATATTTTCATCAAAGGTTGATACAATTTGTGCTAAGTCATTTCCCTTTCCATTCCATTAAACAATGTGACGAAAAGGAGCATCCACAGTTGGTTACCATGTTTGTGGGGGTACCAATGGATCCACTAACCATAAAGAGTAATCTTTTGAAAAAGATTCAATATTCCTTGAATCAAGGACCTAAATGTGGGAGAGTCCAACTAGTTTGGAATAAAAAGGAAAAAATATGAAAAAAATCTCTCAGTGATGAGGACTACTTCAATATAGTAACTAGTAACTCCTTCATACCGAGCCTTATTTCTAGACTCCGAGATGCACCAACATCCCATAGCAAGGATGCATGCTATTTATTTCTTTTCCAAAATTTTGTTCTCCGATCCCTAGAACAACCTGTTTAAGAATGAGACCTCATAATCCACATGATAAAATATCATTATTAGTTGACAAAATGAAAACCACACCTCACAGTACCAATCACCCTCTTGAAATAAGTGCATAATATTTTCATCTTATGGCCTCAGACAACAAGAAAAAAAAGAAAGAAATAAGAATTCCCATATGTTTCACTCTACTGTCGGCCGGAACTGCCTCATTATGAATGCACGAAACCAGAAAATTCAGTTTCATTGGGATTTATTTATTCCAAATTGATTATCCCCATATGTCCTATAATACATGAGGGTACTGAAGATGTATATACGCCTTCCCAAAAAAATTCCTGATGATGTACCATAAAAACACTTATATCCGGATTCAAAGAGGGACCAATAAACTCAAACAGAGTACAATGTTTATCATCAAGAACTGTATGAGTAAAAATAGTGTGATTTTTAGCTTTTTGGAAGAGCATTTATGACCTTGGGTAGCTTAAAAATCCTATTTTGGAACCTGACTAGTTGTGATGCCATAAGGATATATATCCTCCCCCAAAAATCTAGCGAGAGAGTTGGTGAAGGTGTTGCAGGTGGGGTGGACCACAGACCACAACATAGAGGAATAATTGTTTAGGGCATCAGGATTTCTCCCATATTTGAGAAACATGAGTTTTGCCCCATAGAGTTAGACTATAAATCACCTCAAATGAAAGTTTCTCATGAAACCAGAGCATCTAATCTACGACACTTCTATCATTAATACATGCTTTATTGAACAGCCGATCCATGTAAGACTATGATGACCCGTTTATTTTACCATATGAGTGTGAGTCCCATAAGAAGAAAACCATGAAGTTTTCCAAGTAAAAAATGACCCTTTTTTGAACTCTGAGAGCCGAGAGAAGGTGTTATGTATGGATGTGAGGAAGCTGTTAAATAGTAAAATATAACGTCCAAAAGATAAGATCCAATTTTTCCAATTATAGATACTGGATGATATTATTTCCAAAATTTCATCAATGTTATGAATGAATATTCTACCATATGATATTGGGGCCCTGAAATAAATTGGATAGAACATCATGGAGATGCTGATTCTTATTTCTATAGTGTTTCTATATCTTTCCAAGAACTGAGAAGAGATGTAGAGGCTACTCTTATCGCAGTTTATGATCTTCCCACTCCATTTTCAGTATTATTCTAAGATTTTATTGATATTACAAATGGATATTCTCCCACCATTGGGAAAGAATATGGTGTCATCTATATGAAAGAGGTGGACAATCCCACAAAACTTTTGCCCGCACCAAAAAGGAGAAATGATGCCATCCTCGAAGATTCTGTTCATGTACCTTCTAAGAGTGTTTTTTCATTAAAATAAAAAGGCCGAGAGAGATTGATTCTATATGAAAATACCTCACACTATTTTGATGAATCCATAGTTTCTCCTTAATAAGGATAAGGCCAACCAAGAGGAGTTGAAACATCTGAATAGATGATCCACATACCAAGGAGAGAAACCCATGTGAGTTAAAATTTTTAGAATGAAATTGAATTATATCTTATCATAGGCTTTTTCCATATCATGTTTTATCATAGATTCGGAACCAATCGAATTTATGTTTATATCCCTAATAATATCACGTGCCGAGCTTATGGCTCATTGAATTGACCTCCATCGAATAAACCCATGTTTCTTTCACCAATCCATTAAATTAAGGATTCATTTAGCCTCCTGTTTATGATTTTGGATAAGAACATTTAAGGGAAGTTGAAAATGATAATGGGTATTTATTATTTTAGTAATTTGGGGTCCTTAACTTTAGAAATTATGACAAGTTTCATGGAACACGCCTCACATGGGAGGTAGCCACCTAAGAAAAAGTCATGCACTTCCTGAACTTGATCACTTCTCACCATGTCCCATGAGGAAAAGTAAATGGATATAAAGAAACTAACTGGTCCCAGTTAACTATTGGGGTTGAGATCCTTCACAACATAAAAAAATCCGAGTCATTTTGAATTAAATCTAAAAGGGAATTAACATTAGAGGAATCCATGCTTGGAATAACATAAAAAATCTCTACACTCCCCCTAGGATAACCACCTTTCTTATTCTAATTCAGACAAGAAATAAAAGTTTTAAAGTGAAGTTGAACCATATTCCCACCACTTCACGATTATTAATGAAATAACCTTAATCCAAGAGAATATTTATATTACCATACCTTTTCATTTCCTTAATGCATGCTTGAAAAAACATCATGTTCCTATCACTATATCTAGGATAAATAATATTGGATTATTCATGTAACAAACCCTCTTACTCTAGGAGAAACCCTAACATAGAGAACTTATTAATGGATAACTAGATAAAAGTTTCTTCATCCTAGTTATTCTATAACTAGGACTCTAGCAAGTTGATCTCAGTGCTAAGGGTGTTTAAAGCTTGGAACCGAGAAGGTTAATTATTGACCTAGAGAGAAAATATCCTTTAATCCATTTAATATTATTATATAGGTATGACTAAAGGAAGCCTTACACCAATTTATTCGAAGAGGACTGGAACACTTGATGTTATTGTAGAGAAGATGAAAAAATACTAGAGAAGGAAAAATTTCCCCCACTGCCCGACTTTGAGGAGAGAGAAATAATTATTAGAGAGTGATTAGAAATAACTCTTGGAAGATGAGTTATCTTAACATTATAAAAATCATAAATGGCCTCTAGAATCACTAAGAACCTATCCAAGTGACACCACATTCGATTATAACCATTTTGGTTGTTGCACAAGGTGTAAGAGTCACCCAGAAAACCCTTGTCCTCTAGGCCTAACTAAGACATGAAAAAACTAAAATATCTACTCACTTTGTGATATAATATGACACTCCATTGTTTTTCATCATTACCTATAACCCCATTTAAATCATCACCAATGATCCAAGGTAAATCACCCGGATCAAAGGTACCCAATTCATCCCCTAAGAGATCAATTTCTGATATATCATTTTTATCATAGACAAAAAAAAATGAATATTCACTAAAAACCCATGGTCACCATAGTAGTGATAATATAATATTAAGCTAAGACTAGATCCACCATGACATTCAAATACCAAAAAATTGAAATCCGGTGATTCTGAGGAGCAACATGGAAGAATTATCAGATTTATATGCATTGAGAAAACATAAAATTTTTAGAAAAATGTTTCATGGGTTCTAGAATATATACAATGGAGGTATTGATGTTTAATAATTCTCTAGAATTAAATTCTTTCATGACCAGGGTACCGAGGTTGTAAGAGTTCTATATTAGGAGAGAGATAATCTTATCAATGTGTGTTTGGATTTGGCACCTACTGACAAGTGAGAAATTGATGAATCATACATGAAAGATTCATAGGATTTATTATGGAATCTAATTTATACACCACTGGGTGAAGGATCATGGTTTCCCAAAATTTCCACTAAAGAGAATCAAAGCAGTGATTTGTAGGGGATGATATAGTGGAAAAAGAGTTTGAGAGGGGAGTTACAAAAATAACATGTTGATCTTACCTATCCTACTAAGGAGGAAGAGGGAGAGATGGGTATGGGGAAGATACTTTAGAGCTCTCTAGAGGAAGTTATATATCAAGAGAGTATAATATAACATGAGGAGATGGAGGGGGAAAAATAACCAGCTCTGTGGTAAAAGAGAACTAATCCAAAGGAGTAGGGGAAGTTAGGGTAGGGTGAGGGGGAGTGGGAGAATCAGTAAATAGTTGGTTATTAGGAGGTTGATGGGAGGGAGACGTCGCAGATGGATGAGCTAATAGGTTGGGAGGGGGAGGATAAGGTGGGGAGTGAGATGAGACCATGAGAGGCTTAGAGATCAAGTTGGCACCAAGTCCCTAAGGGGAAAACTGGTAGTGAGAATGAGCTGCATACCTAGATTTTATACACAATTACAAAGAGTGACCTTGGAGTTTATAGCATGCACAAAAGTGTATATGGGGAAGATGATAGAGTTTTCTACTATAATGAGAAATCACCAACCCTAAGTAATATTGAATCTGCAATATGAGATGATAAATCAAATTCAACAAAGATTCTTGCAATGGAAGTGTCGAGCATCCTAGAATTATGATCATACATGAACAAGAAATATCCCACCATATATAAAATTTACCAGAAGAAATATAGGTTATGAAACATTATAGGAATACCTAAGAGGTTCATTCACACAATAACCTAAAGAGAGTCATGCCCAGAGTGAATGTCAAGAGACCACTAGAAGAGATTAAAATTCCACTTTACAAAGGATCTATAGTAGAAGGCCCAAGACGTGAAAAAATAATCTATGGAAGAAAGAATAACCCAAAGGGATTTTTATTTGATGATTGAGATATTGGTTGGAGCTTCCAATCCTAAAGAATCTAGTAGCCTCCGAAAAAGGGTGAGTGGCGGAAGTTCATGACCAAAACCAGCCAACAGAATCAACTATAGGTGAGAAGAAGGCTCTGATAATTCTTATACAAAAAAGAAGTTATATTGGGATCCATAAACCAATCCAATAGAGGTGTTGGATAGTGGCATATCTGGTAGGGTAGAAGGGGTAATGAGGGTTGATGGAAGCATGCACAATAGTGCCACCATGAAAGCAGGCTGGATGTCTGACATAGAAGGGAGCACCGAACCCACATCCATTGGCGCTAAAGGGGGAAGAGCACCAAACATAGTCTATGACACGATGAAGGGGGTCATAAATACTCCAATAGATGAAACTATATGAAAATCAGGAGACATGTGATGCACGTTCTCTTGAGCATAAGCCATTACATTTTACTTGTTTCAGAAACCCAGTCCCTCGAACACACAAATGAAGGATTGGTTTACCATTTGAATGAAGGGGAGAAATATTTAGGTTATAACATTAACATAATAACATATCATATTATTGAATATATTTATTTTTTATACAATAAATGTTTAAGAATATTTTGAAAAGGTAAAAGAAGTAATAATACAGCAAACTCAGTTACGAATGACACCTCTACTTCAGAAGACCTCTCTTAGTTTGCACTAGGATCCTTCCAAGGTGGGTTTTATAATAAAACCAATGCTTATATAATGTGATAAGGGAAGTGAGAAATTAATTTTTGTTGGTATTGGGTGAACCAAAAGTCATGGATCTTGTGAAGAGGAGAGGATAGGAGGTATCCTTTTATAAGTGGGGGATATGACACACTTAGAATTTTTTTAAAATAATAACTTATAACCATGTTTTACACCTACCAACATGATCAAAAATGGAATATAGTCAAGAATTATATGATATATGTTAACTTTTTTCCATTAAAATATAATTTGGACAAGTTTTCAGGTTATTTTAACCGTTATATTTTTAGTTTAAACCCACAGTAAGCCAATTTTTCCCTTAACTATATTAAATGTTTTAATATTATCATTATTCATGATGATCAAAGAATAATATGAAATTATTAAATAATATACACTATTGTAATTCAAAATATGGATTCTATTTTCTAAAATTCATTTAATAAAAGTGGCAAAATTTAATTAAAAACAAAACCCACAGATGTGACGAAAAAGATGTTCTTTATGAACTGTATTTCTCAAGCATAACACAATATTATATTAATTATATAACCCCAAAATATAATTATATGAATTTAAATTAATATTTTTTGATATATAATATATAATTTTTTTTAATAAATCATTAATTAGTTGTTATTTTAATTAACTAAAATATAGAAAAAATACACAGTTTAAAAAAGTTTTTAGAAAAATGAGTTTTATGCCTAAAAATAACCATTAAATAAAATCCATTATAATTATGTTATAAATGTAATTAATTCTATTAAATATAAATTAATAATATTTATGTAACATTAAATAAAATTATAATCATAATTATACTTTTAAATTTCCTGATTTAGGAAAAATAAAATACAGTTTTACAAAAATCAGTATTTTTCAATCTTCACTAAAAAACAATATATTCTGTAACATAAAAAAAATTTAGCCCAAATTTATTTTTATATTTTGATTTAAAAAATAAATTTAATTTTAAAAAATATATTTTCTAAGAGTAATATAAATTTAATAATATTTGTTTCTACAAAAAATAACAAAAATCATTTGTTGTGAAAATGTAATTCTGTTAAATTAAATTTATTTACAGACAATTAAGTGATTATTTACTAATAATTATAAAAAAATCATATTAATTATGAAGTATATATATATTTATTATACTATTTAACCATATTACTAGTCACCAATTTAACATCTAGTTTATAATAGTCTTATATTTAAAAGTTAATTTAATCTTAGTGTTGCAGGTCGTATACTATACAAAAAAAATGTTTGTCATTTAAAATATCAATGTGTAACATTATTCACAATTTAATAAATTCAATAAATAAAATTTGAACATGTTATTGATATATATGGTTTTGAAATTTTAAAATACCCACATTGAAATCCTATATCCTAAAAATGGTTAACAAAAAATACAATTAAAAAGATACAGAAGAATGTATGAAGTAAATATAGAATAACACATAACTGTGTTCCTATGTAGGAAAATATTATTGGGAATTAAATATATGGAAATTTATGAAATGTATAATTACTATATAATGATAAAAAATGTCATATATTATTGATTACAAGAAATTTATTGATTATGAGAATGTTAATAACCATAAAACCAAAAACCTAATAGCTCTGAAAAATATCATCAATTTCATTGAATATGATGGTAATAAGACAAATTTTTTGTTTCATGATCCTTTACTTGATTTTATGAATTAATTTAAAATATAAATGATAAAAATAAGTAAATATCCTTACTTGATGTGTATAATTTCATCCATTATTAATTCTCCACAAGAATCTCATATTCTTCATCAAATAGTGAGTATATATAAGTTGAAATTTTCATGTCTGAATCTCTAAAATAAAATTATAATTGAAAAAATAATCCCCAAAAGGATAGAAATATATTACTTCTATCTTTATACATTATAAAAAAACAAAATGGTTAGCACATGGTAATATATTTCTAAAAACTAATAAACTCTCATATCATTAGTCTCTAAAAATTAATCGTACTACCAAATGTTCAAAATAAATAATTCAATAAATAAATATCATAAATTTATTCAAAATATTTAATAATGTTATTGAAACACATTGATTCTAATGGTTTGATCACATATTCTTTTGAGTTTTATATAATATTTATCTCAAAATAACACCAATCACTCTTAAATTATGATATGAAAAATATATATGCCTTAATCATATAATCTCTATGATATATTAATAACATCAACAAATAAATAACCTCATATCTCAAATAAACTCAATAAAATAAACATTAAAATGTTTTTAACCACAATGTTCATATCATAAATTTCATATTACATTTAAAAAATATTGCAATTTTCTTCTCATTTAAGTTAAATCTTATATTCATCAAATCAATTTTTTATCCCATTGTTATATATGTGATGAAACATTTACTACCATTATTACCTCAATATACAATATCATATAAACCATAAAGTCCATAAATTGCTTAAAACACTTTCTATAAAATGTAATGGAATAATTCATGTTAAACCAAATCTTTATATATACTTCAACCCAATAACTTTCTCCCCAAATTTCATTAATCACTTTAAAATATCATCACATAAAATCTCAAAAGGGGCATATAAGAAATTGTACTTATGATGAAAATTAATTATATATACCCATTATGAAATCCATAATTCATAATAAAACCTCTCATGAAAACATTATAATCTCCAAAGTCATCTAACCTCTACTATGATACCTAGTATAATTTCCCCAGGATTACCCTCCTAGATCTGGTACTGGAAATATTATATTTATATTTCTAGATTAATATTGATAATCATGAACCAATTTTTTCTATATAAAAATTACAACAACAAAAATTAAATAATGGATCACTTACATACCCTAGAACCATTTTGGTTTAGTGTTCTTGATAATTTAGACAAACTGTTACATAAATAATAATCATGTATTCAAGTGAGTATTTTTAAAAATAAACCCCACTTTTTTTATTTCAAGTTATGTCACTAACATCATCCATATGAAACCCTTTAAGACACAATTAATTTAACATAATTATCATTAACTTGGGGAAAAGAAAACATAATAAGGGTGATCTAAAATTATTTGTAAAGGTAAAAATAATCATTGAATATTGAATTCCATTAGTGAGCATACATTTGAATGTCATTAGTGAGAATAAGAAAAGAAAGTTGTTGTGAAAACATAAATACAGTGAATGGGCATAATATAAGAATATTCATACCGCTAAATAGTAGGATAATAAACCTTTAAACACAAAATAAATATTTATAAAAATGTAAGAGTCATAAGAATCAATAGTCTTGATCCATATGATGTCAATTCTGATAAAATGAATCATTAGAAACCCATATAAACCAAAATGAAAATGTTTTGGTATCTTATAACATTATATTTATAGAACCCATATGGGACCATTAAAAATTTGAATAACCTTACATCATACTTCTAGTATACTTATCAAAGAACATAATCATTACCCAATTCATTGGAGTGCTATCTAGAAACACCCATCGTATAAGCTATATTGAGCTCACATGAAACAATTTTGGTACACCATATAAAAAAAATATTTTGGGATCACTTAACACTATTTGGGTGAACCCATCGTCATAAATATTGTCTAAATATAATTTATAGATAAAACATTTAGAATATTTCAATTTTCAACATAATAATAATCATTATTCTTTAAATAATTGATTCAACCAGGAAAAAAAAAATCAATTTCTACATCAATATAAAAATCTATACCAAAAAAGAATAAAGATAGTATCATTAAAAAATATCCCCAGTGATTTATATGTATCATGAATTGATTTTTATTTCTATGAATGAAAATACCTTTAAAACATCATTAATTTGTTTTGAGGAAAATAAAAATTTTAGTCTGAAAATTACTTAAAAAAAACCCAGATATGTTCCAAATATCATTTTCATTGAAAATAAACATGAAAAATTAAAATGATATATTCAAATAAATTTTTTTTCATGATGATATAAAAATATGTTAATGATGTAAATGTTATAAATAATCATTATTTTAAAACATTTTTAAAGGCAACCAAAAGCGACCCATTTGGAAAACATTAAGAACTTTCATTTAAAATGATTTAATATAAGATAAAAGACCATGTAAAAAATATTTATGAAATATTTTATGTTTATAAAAAACTGTATTTTTTTATAAAAAATGGATATTGAATAGAAGGAATCTTAATCTAAAAGAAGGTATAAGATCAACATCAATTATAAGAATCATTATCGATTCTTCATAAATAAGGGAGAAAATGAAAATGAAAATTAAAAATATAAAATAAATTATTTTATATTTTATAATTGAATATATATTGTTCAAGAAAACAAGTGATTATGATTTTCTCTAAAGGTACCATTAATATAAATACTCCCAAAAAGAAATAAGACAGTAACATAAATTATTACCCCTTTGGTAACTGTTGAATCAGAAGAACCATGAATGAAATAAATTCAAAGGAAAAATTAAATAACCTGAAAATATTGATATGCATTATATTACATATCGAAGGCTAAGTATATATACAACAGAAAATAAATAAATAGTGAATATGACATATGTATCATTGAAGTAAAACTGAGATGAGAAACCCTTAATGCCATGATAATATCTGGACCCAAACCTCATGAAAGTGAGAACCTCAAATGTATTTGTAAATAAAAATAATTTATATGAAAATAATAATAAATTTTTTTCATGGGTATCACATAAACTACAAAATATAAATATATGGTGAATATGACATATGTTGTAAAAAAATAAAATTGAGATGAAAATCCCTTATCACTTTTGAAGCATTTTAATCATAAGACCCATCAAATAATAACATAAAAAAATAAAATATCATTAAAATGATAAATATCATGATAAAAACATTCATTGTGGAATGTTTATATAAAACTTATAAATGAAATTATTCGCATAAACAATATTTCTCCATGAAAGTAAATCTAGATCAAGTCCCTTACTGGTTTGGAAACATCTAGATCAAAAAAAAATCAAATAGAGAATGTTATATGGATTCATAAATAACATTAATTTTCATGAAAATAATAATTCAATAAATTCATGTTTATTATATAAACCATAAAATAAAAATAAGTGGTGAATATGACATTTGTCTCACAGAAATAAAAGTGATAGGATAAACCATTACCTCGAGTCCATAATTTCCATCTTTGTCTTTTAAATAATATATAATAATATTATATAAATTATATTATTTATTAAGAACATTTTTGGGTATAATAAATTATTATTAAATATATTATTTTAATTTTTTTAATGATATATTAGAATACTTAATCATTTAATTCCACGTTGGGTGTTTTGAGGACGTTCACTCCATATTTTCAAAATGGTTTTGGTATGATGACCATCTTCAAAGGGGTCATTGTTCCATAATATACATAATAATAAAAATTAAATAATTATTACATTTAAACATAAATTATACTTTATCAAAAAGCATTCTTATTGTTTATTAATATTGAACTATGTTACAGTCATAAAGATGGTAGGTCATATGTATCTTTGATGAACATTTCCATTTTTTGATGACAATCTTGGAAAGATGGTAGGTATTATTTTATATTTAAATAATTATAATAGTATAATAAATATCATATTATTTATTTAAATACATTTATATATATCATCTATTTTATGTGGGGATAAAGATGAATCACATCACTTCATAGAGGTAGTAGCCCGCACATACCTATGCAAGAACAACATTATCATATTTCAATGAATGGAAAGGTAAGAAACTATATGATATATTATATTTTAATATTTATAAATATTTAAAAAATATATTATATTTTTCTTTAATCCATCATCATTCACATATGCGAGAGGTGATGATGGAAGACAAGTTACATTAGATCGCGAGGCCGTAATCTTCTGTACACTTGACCGATGGTTTTGATTCCCATTTTATGGAAGAGGAGATAGATTTAGGTTATTAAATTACCATATTAAAATATATTTATATAATATAGAATTATATTATTTTATCATTATATTTGAATAATGTTTTATTGTTGTTTAAGAATAAATAAAACAGAATGCATGGTTAAGAACGATACTTCTTTTTCAGATGGCCTCTTAAGGGTTGCACTAAAATCAAACCTAGGAGGGATTTATAATAAAACCAAGTATTAGAGAATTTTTTTTATAGATTTTAGGATGGAATATTAGTGTTTATTTTATGAAACATAATCCTTTGAAGGCATTAATATGATATGAGATTTGTAGCCTCTAATAAGTGGGGGAGAGGTCACACTTGAAATTTTTTAAAAGAAAAAGTTATAACCACGATTTACACATTCATAAACATTCTGAAATGGACCATTATAAAGACTTAGATTAGATAAGGTCTAACATTTTGAGAAATATATATTTTAGGCATGTTTTTAGATCATTTTAAAACTTATCATTTTAGTTTAACCCCTAATAAACCTATTTTCACCTTATCGATGGTAATATTATTTTTCTATTTTCACTATTAATTTTTAAAACAATTAGGTAAAATTATTGTATAATATAAATTAGTATGGTTATAAAAATTATAAAAATTATTTAAAATTCAATTCACATAACTACATAATTTAATTTAATATAAAACCCATAGGTGCGAAGTGAAAACAATTTTAAATAAATGTGTTTTTTCAAGCATAAGATGACATTATATTGAATTTATGACTTGAAATATTAATTATATGGATTTAAATTAATATATATTATATATATATATATATAATTTAATTTGTTAAACAATTTTATCCATTTTAATTAATTTTAATAGAGAAACATGATGCACTTTTAATCAATTTTCAGAAAAATAAATTTTGAAGCCTAAAAATAAACATATAATTAAATCCAATATAAATATGATTAAAATGTTATTCATTTGATATATTATAACAGATGAATAATTATTTTACTTTAAATAAAATTCAAATCAGTATTATAATTTTTAATTACTTAATTTGTTAAAAATAGTTTTTTTTGAAAAATCAGTATTTTCACTATTCACTGAAAATCAATAATTTTAGAAAAATATAAAAATTTCACAATAAGTTAATTTTTAAATCATGATTTTAAAAATTATTTTTGAATTTTTCATATAAATGTTCTAAAATTTCTATAAATTCATTATAATATTTTATCATAAAAAAAATAAGAATCATTTTTGAATAAAACAATTTGTTGATGAAAAAATTAACATTAACAAAAATCAGGTGATTATTTAAAAATAATTTATCATCAAGTTTATCTTGATTATTGTATATATGTATATTTTTATATATTTAAAAAATTAGTTAATCCTATTCATACCAATTAGTTTAATAGTTGTGTTATTTTTACAACCTCAAAATTCTAAGAGAATTACATTTTATTCAATAGTGTATGTTACATGTGACACTGATTTATCTTAAATTACAAAAAAATAAGTTTTTATATTACATTACATGCATCTAAAAGTATCTTCTATAGCTTGGGTCAAATGTAAGACCATATTTTTTTGAACAAAAATATTTTTTATATACTTATTACCAAGCTATTGGAATGGAGAGTATGAACAGGATTGAAAAAATTATGAAAATAAATATTTTACAAATTTTTATTAGATATTTATTTAATGTAAATAAAATAAGAATCATTTAAAAGAAAGATAATATTTTTTGGTAAACATTATTTTTTTTATAAAATACAGTTTAATCGTTCCTATCCCACATAAGTTGAAAATAAATTATACCAATTTTATAAAATTTATATGATAATATAAAAATAATTTTATATATTATGATACCAAAATTATCATATGTTTTTTTGAGATTTTTTAGACCATTCATTTTTTTATGAATTGTGAAAAATACTCAATTATAATTAAAAACTACCTTTTCGTTTAAATAATTTAAAATATTAAATTATATTTTTATTTGGTTTTAAAGTCATAATAGTTTAGCTAAAAATGAAGTAAAAAAATTTATTTCATTATAATATTTTTTATTTTTTATTTAGATATAAAATCATTGTAAATGTATGAATATTTTCAATTTAAAAACAAGATTTCTTATCACGTCTGAAGGATTAATTTTAAATCAAAATTTTCCATTTTTTGAATAGAATTTTAAAAAATGGATTCTATATTTGAAACAAGAATAATTTATAATTTATAGAAATTTAAAATTATTTCATTACTAAAATTAAATAGTGAAAGAAAAAAAATTAATTACTGTGGTTAAGGTAAAAATGGTTTTACAAGGGGTCAAACTAATAATATAATGGTTAAAATGGCTTAAAAATTTCGAAACACTAATAATATGGAAAAAATTATATTCTAATGACCCTAGGATATAATTTTATGAGTTTTTTGGATACTAGTACAAGAATATGACCGATATAATAAGTTAAGTAAAGCAAAAGTCAAAAAAGAACCTTACTTTTAAAATTTAAAATGATTCGGGGTAAGGAAAAAACATTCATTTAGTCATACATATCATTTTAAAATATAAAATATTTATTGTTATCATGAAAATTTATCATTAGTTTTTATAGATTATATAATTACTTTTAATTCTTAAGAGAAACTAACACAATAATTATTTAGTTAATTATTTAATAAAATAAATATTACTTAAAATATAAAAAGTGAGGAAAAATTGTGAAAATTAATGTGTTACCGTATTTTTGTAAATTAATATTTTATTTTACATATATTTAAACTTAAAATATTAAAATTACATTATTATATAGATTTTTTTTTATATTTTAATTGAATGGGTAATGTCAAAATTGATATTATTATTATTTTATAGTAAAAGATATTTTATTAATTGATTTAAAATTTATAAAAAATATTATATTATGTCAATTTATTATTAAATATTAGTAAATATAAAATATATTCCATTAATGTTCTATTTTTTCAATTATAATTAACATATTGAGTATTAAATATTAAAAAACACGATTAGCGTGTTTACAATTTAAGCAGTGTTTTTCACGTTATATGCAGTTGTGTAAAAATAAATTTAAAAAAAAGGACATTTATTTTATAAATTTTTTATAATTTATAGAATCATAGTTTATAAATTTTAAACTAGGTCTCACTCTAATTTAGACTTAAAGGATAAATCACTTTGTTTAGAAAACTAGTTAATATAATGAAAAACCATAATGGTAAAATAAAAAAACATTGGACTAAATGAAAAAGGTTTAAAGCATGTATTATATTGTGTGGTTGAGGTTTGTATCAAATATAAAATCCTTAAATCTAATTAATTATCAATATTTTATCCATATTAGGTTTGCGATACATACCAATAGTGAATAAATTTGAGTATTTACAAGAATTCCACTCCTCCTCAACTATAAAAGGAAACTCACTCCCCTCACTTGTTCACACATAAAAATCTATATTTATTGACCAAGATCTACCCATATTTCACCATAAATTCCCTAAAATAATCCTATAATCCATATTTAAAAAAATCCAATCAATCAAGGTATCAGTGAAAACATAAGGAGGATACACAAAGAAGAGGTGATGTTCTTTTAAAGTCATTTTTATATTATTTCCTTCTCCACTACATTTAATTAATTTTATAACATGATTATATAATAACATCAAAATCATAAAAATAAATACATGTTTTTATGTTGAGATTAAAACCTATAACATCACACACTTATATCAAATGGGTTATAAACTCATTGTTCTTATGTACGATGAACTACCGCCTCATGAATTGATGTCGTTAGTTCTTCCATTACCTGTTTTTATGTTTGGGAATAATGATGTATTTATAGATTATATATATTATTTTTAACTTCTATTATGTTATTATTCTTATATAATAATTATATCACATATTCATTCATGCTTTCCATTTTATGGGAATACGATATCGTCACTCATGTGTATAATGGAATACCGCATCATGGTATTATATAATTCATTAAATATTTACATGGAATGTACTAAGGAAGGGTTTACTAAAAATATCTGAAATATATGGAATAAAAATAATAATGGGATGATAATATATATATATATATATGTCATTTATTTTTCTTCTATTCATTACGGTAAAAAAATAAAAACAATGTTCATGTGTACGTACGATATACCGTATCCCTGAATTGTGTATTCCATTTCCTATCACCAAATTTTTGGAATTAATAAAAATAAATATAAACATAAAATATAAAATATTTATATCATGGTTTAAATTTTTGATAAGTGTAAAACATTATTGATGTAATTGGAATAAAAAAATGTCAAACTTACTTAATAAAACAGTTATTACCGTAACAATAAAAATAATGGGATATTATTAATTCAAGAGTTATAATATGATATAAATTAATCATATATGAAATTATAAATATCTATATGTATATTTTATAGGTTAATAACATGATTAAAATTATTATATAGGAGGTTAAAGTGAATTTAACAAAAAGAAAGTTTAAGGTAACATATTTCATCTCAATTACATTTGATTGAGGCGTACTATAATGTTATGAACATAAACTTATTTTATATAGTGTATATATTGACCCTTGGACATGTAATATCCCTAACACTTAATTATTAATGGTTTATAACTTTTTAATTTTATTTATTTAATCTAAGGGTATTTGAATGGAAAGTTACCACGTGGAAAAAAAATTCAGAACTCAATTTCTATTTATTGGGTTATATTACTCCATCAATGCATTTAATAATCTATGATTGTGTGTGTACTTAAATTTCTCTATATATAGTTGTATTTAAACTTTTTTAATATGGATTTTTTTTTGATGATACACATAATCTATTCATTGACTAATTCATACTTCAATATTATGATCTTTATAAGGGGTTACTTCAAAAACTAATTCTAATCGAGATAGTTTATTCTTGAATATCTGTTGACAGAAATTAATAAATATTTTTTAATAAACCCAATAATATTATTATAATATAGTCATTAATGAAATCTTTGAGGTAATAATACCTTTTAACACTCTTTAGAAGTTATCTTGTTTTATAAAATGTTTTCAAGAAAATATGACATTATTTATCTCTTTGGCCGGAAATATGTTTTCTTACAAAACCATATTTTATTAAATATTTTTCATTTTTTTAACTTTTTGAATTGATTTATTAAATTAATTTCCCTCCATTTAAACTATGTAATTTTTTTTTTCAAATTGTGTAATATTCGTTTTTCAAAATAATTTCCATTTTTAATTTTATTGAAAAAATGAAAGGAAATATTATTTTAATGTGTATTGGATGAATAGAATTTCCAGCTATCCTGACCACTGAAATTTTTTCAATATTATTTTATAAGTAAAAATGGTTATTTTAAAATAAAATAATTTTCTAAATGTCTTCTTAAATTTTATCTTTTAAAATTTATTTTCAAATAAAAGGATTATCTAATTCTTTTTTTTAAAATGGAATGGATATCTTCATCAAGATTGGTTTTGATGATATTTTTACAAAATTTATATTTATCAATAACAAAAAATATTATTATTACTCTAATGGATATATGTTTTATTTATAACATGCTTAATATTCCTCAAGATGGTTTATGGTCTTTTTAACTAAGTAAAGTTATGACATTTACCACATCAATTCATTTTTTTTGTATTCAATAACATTACCTCAAAATTTTCACTTTACTATAATCATTTTACATTAAATAACCTATAGATATCTATACTATTTATCATGGATTTTTTTATTTATTAAAAATATATCATTAACACATAAGTTTTACTGTATTTAAAGTTTATTTTTATCTAGGGAAATATTGATAAAATTGTATTCTTTACAGAATCCCGATAGTTTATGATAATTCATATTGTTTATGAATTAAATTAATTATTCTATATAAGAGGAATGATTAAGACTTGCCTGAAATGGGTTAGGGACCAGTTAATGAATGTTACTTGATGCATTAGTAGTCTTATTAGATGAAAATAATTTTTAATAAACCCTTCACATTTGTAACCAAGTAGTCTAACTACCATAGGAAAGGTCTTGAAAATTGTATGTTTTAAACCATCTTATTAAAGGTATCGATGGTTTGTTTCATGTACTTAGGAAAAATGGTTTCCAATAATTAAGCATTTTAATAATTTCAGTTATCATTATCTATTGATTTTCACTATAATATTGTCTCCGGAGCATTTTATTTTCAGTTCATTAATAAAATTGAATTTTGTTTCAGTTATTTTCCGTTCCCTTTTAATTTTTCCTCATTTAGTTATTTAAATGGAATATGTGATCAGTTATCTACCTTTCCATATTGATTATGCATATTGATTTAAGATTTATTAATCTATAATTAACCCTTATAGAGAATTTGAGCTCACCCATATTTTGTTTATTTTCCCATAGATTCCATGATTTTTATTATGACAAATATGTTGTGATATGCTATATGGAATAATTATATTCTTGAAAAAAATTATATTGTGGTTTTCATATTTAATTGTAATTCGGGACTCATGTTTTTTTCTAGTTTACCAAAACTACTAAACTATTCAGTCCTTCATGATGCAATTTATTGTATCTTATACCAATGTAATGATAACAGACAGAAGATTCAAGCATCTTGTGTATGGGTCACTATTGTTGGTATCAAATAATGTTTAGTAGATACTATAATAACTACGTTGAAGAAACGATATATTTGGGAAAAATAAACTTATGCTATAATTTGATTATAATTATAGAAGAACATCATAAAAGGGAAGTGATTATGTGGTTCTTCCCAGCAATACAGACCTCTATGGATACTATACGTGAGTGTGGTTTTGTAATAGAGACACCTTGGGATTATAAATCAAAAAATGGAATATTAGGACTGATTTGAGCATTACCTGGTATAAAAAAAGGCTTTTACTATACACCACATTTAATACTCCCGAGGAATATTCTTAGGATAGTTTACGTTTTCCTTAAAATCCACTTGAAATATTTTAACTTATAATGATATTGAATAAACATGGATAAAACCTAGACTAAGGAAAGAACTATATTGAAATAAAATGGTTGAATTATTTATTGGGATTCCATAATAATATTTTTGAACTATTTCACTAATGGTATTTCATAACATTCAAATAACATCTATGTTTTTTTTGAAGAAATTTATTATAAGAATTTGTTTTAGTGGAAAAGTTATTTTAGGATTAACTAATTGAAACTTTATAGACATAAGTTCTATGTTATTAATATCTTTTAGTGTTATTATGATATTTAATTAAATTCAAATTATAGTCATATAATATTATTAGACTTTTTAAATAAATAAATAAATTAAGAAATAAATTTCTTGGAATAAATTAGTAAAATGGATATTTAATAATTAATTTTATTTTAAGTATGTCCATCATATTTTTCTTGGGAATATTATAGGAATTATATTAATATGTTTTAGAAAAATTACAACTTGTATTCTGGCTAATAAACCATGATGTCTAGTAAGGCCATGGGGCTTAAACCCATGAGTGAATGATTATAAGGGTTTAACACATACCAATGGTCTACCTGATGACCTAGTTAATATGTCAATTTTTTAGTTAGAAATTTTGATGAGTAAATATTATTGATTAACTAGTACTAATAATTTTAATTTTTAGATATTAATGTATCATATTAGATAACTTGTGTTAACCATATTGGTATTGGAAAATATTTAGATACAAATTTAAAATCATATTTTATATATCTCAGGATCTATTAAATATAAATTTTAGTGCTTCAGGCATAAAAAATTAATTTTTTGGATATTTATTTCTTCGAATAAGGGATGAATTTGAAATTTATCAATGAAAAACAAAAGGATGAAATTATTCTTATGAAATAGAAACACATCAAGTAGGTATATTTCCTTATAATCTTCATCAATAAATAAATTACTCAACTTTAAGAAAAGCATATTGAATAAAAATTCTATCATGTTACATTAATATATAATAAATTTGATGGTCATTTAGATTATCATATACTTATAGTTCTGAGGCCCTTAATTTTTCATAGATGATTAAATTTCTTATGATCAATGGCCTCAATCACACTATATAATTATTTATTATTTTCCTCAATGATTTTATCTTCACATTCCATTAATGTTGTTCAACATAGAATCCAATATATGATTTATTACATATGAACTTTTTACATCCCTTTCCCACTTACTAGGTGGATATTATATAAATAGTTTTATGATATGGGTTTTTTAATTAAATAATTTTCAAATGTCAAACCTTCGACTACCTAGATCATGTTTAACTTGTGTAGAAACAATTTATTTAAACTGGGGAGACTGTTACATACTAAAAATTATCAAATAATAAAAAATTATTCAATTTATTATGTTAAATTTAATACTAAGTTACCTTATTTTTCATGAAATGATGATTTTACCTTGTGTTAGATGAAAAAAATGAATTTCTTCAATAGCTTGCGTCACACAGAAGACCGATTTTTACTGAACAAAAATATAATGTCATATTAACTAGCCATTGAAATAGAGGGTATAAATAAAATTAACTATCTTCTGAAAATATATAGTGTAAAAATTTCTATTATCTATCTATTTATTATAAATAAAATAAGAATCATTTAATACAAAATAAATTGTTTTCTGGAAAACATATTTTTTTTCTAAAAGATGGTTTAATCATTTTTTACTGATATAATTTGAAATTATTATTATTTTTTACCTTTTTTAGAAAATTTATAAAAAAATTTAACGTTATATTTTAAATTAGAATACCAATATTTTCGTAGGGTGAATTTTTTATACGGTTGACAATTTTTATTTTTTGATGAATAATGAAATGAACTAAATTTAATTAAATTCATCTAAATAATTTATAATGGTAAAGTATATTTTTAGTCATTTTCAATTTCATCATATTTAAATTTTACATCTATTTTTACAATTTATTCCATTCAAATCATTTTTATATTGAATGCAGATATATAGACATTGTAAACATTTGAATATTATCTCTTTAAAAACCAACTTTCTTATCACACAAGCGAGATTAAGTTTAAATATAATTTATCAACAAATGTGTATTTTATTTCAAAATATGGATTCCATATTTCTTATAATCATAATTTATAATGTTAAATATGTTCAACTCAAATTTTTACTAAAATGAGTATTGAAAAGATTAAAAAAATTAATTACCATGGTAAAGGTAAAAATGTTTTTATTGGAGGTTAAAAATAATATAAGGGTTAAAATTACATATCCATTTTTTAACACCCATTTATGGCCATATTTATACCCTTATGACATTATTATATAATTTTATGAATTTTTGGCTTAGTTTTCTGTTAAGTCCCAGAATTTTTGTGGAAATTTTTTTCTTAAATACATGGGAATTTTACGAGTCCGCGAAAACTGACAACGTGTGATTCTGAGCCCGGTGTGCCCGAAATAATTTTCTAATGATTTATTTGGGTACGTTCAGTAAACATACGATTATGATTTTATAAATTTTGAACTGGTTATCGGAATTGAAATATGAGAGCACCATTGACCTCGCAGTGCCGATATTCGCTTATGGATACTTTCACCTTGCTAGAAGTGGTCAGGAATAAATGTTAGATTTTTCGTTTTCATGGAAAAAAATAATAAAATAATGTGAGCTACACTTTATTTTATTTGAGCCTCCTTTTATTGTGTGGTGGTTAGAACCTCCTTATGGAGGTTGGAGGTGGGACCACCACACCTTAACCTCCCACGAGGGGTTATGGTGGTGGGGCCCACCCAAGCTCAACCTCCTATGAGAGGATTAATGTGGTGGGGACCACCCGGGCTTTTAACACCTTGAAACTCTCCATTAAAGTGGAGAAACCCTCAATCTCCGATTAATATAGGGGAGCCTCTTCAACTTCCCTTTAATTAATTTGAGCCAACACATTCAGTTAATATAAACCATTTGAATTTTATGCCAAAAATTTAATATGATGTAATAATATGTTATTTTGTTGGCATTGGTATTTTTGGTGGATCTTGGTAACAGGAGAGAACATGGAGATACTATTTGTCTCTAACGATTAACGACAAACTTCTTCTTCCTTGATCTTCAACCAAAATAAGGAAGGAAGCACCATTTTTGAAGAACGCCAATGACCTCGTCCTCAACTTCTTCATCTTCTTTTCAAACGACAACGAATATTAGGTATGGGTTTAATCTTTGTTAAATTTTTGCATGTTATTTTTTTCCGACGTGGCTTAGAATTCGAAGCCGCTTGATATCACCCTAACGCAGAGGGAACGAGCCAAACAAACATGGCCCGACCCCTCTTCCTTTCTTATGGATTTTGACGCCCAACACGACATGAGTCTGGGTTGAGAGTTTCTCATCAACATCGATTGTGGATCGAAGGTGACGTCCTGGGAAGAGTGGGACTTATTCTGGAATGAGAAACAAGCCACCGGAACTTGTCCAGTGACCCGTGAATGATTCTCTAATGGTCGGAATATGCAATGAAGAGAAGGGAGGTCGGCGCTCTGGCCGGCCGCATGGACAATGGTAGTGCTACCGCGCTACCGTAGGAGAAGGATGCGGCCGACTGGCCATGACAATATAGCGGCAGGCAGTGCAAGGCCGACAGCGAAGGAAACCAGCGGCTCGAACCAATGGGTTTCCAGAGAAGGTGCAGTGCAACCGCGCCGCGTGGTGGAGAAGAAGGGGGCCAGGATGGTGCAATGATGGCCGGTTCAAGGCCGACCGCGAGGAAGACCAGTGGCTAGAGCCGCTTGGTCTCCGAAGGTGGCATGGTGCATTGGCGCTGTGCGGGAGGTGACTGCCACTCAACCAGCCAATAGGAGTGGGACCTAACGGGTCCCACATGATGTGGACCGGAGCCACATGGTGCCAGTTTGGAGTCCACCAAAATGGTTAACCCGTTCGGGATCCAGGGGGCACAGATTCACCCCAGGATGCGGCTAGGGTAGACCCCATGGGCCACTGGGCCAAACCCAGTGTGGGCTGCTAGGCCGGACCTAGTGTGGGCTAGGCCACACTCGCGGGCCGAGCCGTCCCCGTGGACCAGGTCGGACCCACAGACTGGGTCAGGCCCTAGTCCTGACCCGTTCGACCTGTCTTCACCCTTTCGCCCATAAAATGGGCTACGGGTGTTCAATTGCCAAACCGCTTATGCAGGCGGAAAGCTTGGAGCAAGAATGTTTTTTTTGGCATAGCCCACTTGAGGTTTGGTCACAGTTGGAGTACGACCAGGTTGGATTCAAGTGTAACTCCAATAGGGCCCTTGGATCGAAAATTATAATAACTCTCAGACTGGGCATCCAATTGACGCACCATCGGTTACATTGAGTTTCTTTTGTCAAGAAGGATATTTTGGATACATCTACATTGGAATTTGTGGTAGTTTATGTATCAAAAGTTGGATTGAGGAGAAGACTCTCCCGGAATTAAGCATTATTTGTGGAAACCATATGGATGGCTATGCACTAACGACTGTTCCTAGATCCTGTGTGGGTCCGATGGCTCTGAATACTATTCCTAGATCCTGTGTGGGTCCGACAGCTCTGAATACTATTCCTAGATCATTTATGGGTCCGACAGTTCTAACTTCTGTTCCTGGATCCTATGTGGGATCGACTGAATTGCTGGTCCGGGATCCTGTGTGGGTCCGACAGCTCCAACTACTATTCCTGGATCCTGTGTGGGTCCGACAGTTTTAACGGTTGGTCTTGGTTCCTATGTGGGTCCAACAGCTTAGATGATTTTGTGGCTATATCTGATCATCTCTATCTCTGTACATAAGTTGTATACCCATGTGAGCTAAGTCAGTGACTTCTGTGTTTTCCACATGATTGAGATGGGTTACTTGATAACTTAGGTATATGTTTGGGAATATACCTATGTAATGGATATTTTTTGATTTTATACTCTTTGGTTTATCCTTATTGGATTTTTTGAGACCTTGAGGGTCTGAGGGTCCCTACTGAGTATCATTATACTCACCCCTACATGGGCTATGCCCGCACCTCGTTGTGATGGATGCAGACGGTAGAAAACGCTGTCTGAGGTTGAGTGTACGAGGACTGGACGGTATCCCGGAGGTGGACCTCATGACGAGTTGATACCTGAATGTAACACCCCAAGATTACATAGTGTGTTATTTCTTCAAAATAATTCAATAACTTGCACTACACGCAACACCGAGTTCAAGCGCACCATGACATACCAAACAAGCCGTTCAAAAGAGGTTATGAATAGTATTAACTAAATTTTAAACTTTATATAATCCTTATAATTTTAGAATCCATATTATGAGTTTCTTAGACATAATGTAAGAACAAATTCATTTTCAGTATTGCACTTTTACTAACTTTTAATAGTGAACCCTTTTTAAATACAATATTTTAAACTTTTTGATTAAATGGGGACATCAAAAATTTAAAATGAAACATCCCAAGCTTCCATGGTACTCTTTCCTTTGAATGATACAGTAGCGTGTGTTGTACGCAACTTCGAGTTCTAACACACACCACAACCAATCATACTAGCCGTTATGAATAGTAATACCTACTTTTTGAAATAATATATTTTTTTATTTCAAAATGGACTTCATTTTTGGATTCGGAGTATCAAATTTATCCTAAGGTGAAATTTTGGTACTTTTTGGATAACTTTCATATTTTGATGAATAGTGAAAATTAGTAAATTTTAATTAAAAAAAATTTTTTTAATCAAAATAATTAATAGTGATAAATTATGAATTTGAGTGGTTTTAAAGTATAATTAGAATATATTTTTACCATTTTATCCAATGGTGTTCATTAGAATTAATTTCACTTTGAAATTGGACCTAAACAATTGTCAATCTTTTGATATATATTGTTTCTTAAAAACACGCTATTTGTTGTGACAGCGGGAATTAATTATAAAATTAATTAATGAAACTTAAATGTTTGGAATTTTTTAAAATAGACATCATTTTTGAATTCGGAATATCAATTATAGCTTAGGGTGAAATTTTGACATTTGTTCTGAAAAACATCAATTTTTGATGAATAGTGAAACTACTAAGTGGTAGTTAAAAAACTGAATTTTTCATAAAACATAATTTTACTGCTTCTGTGATTGGAATTTTGAAAATCTGAGATACACGTTTAATATCAAGAAGTAAAATGTGGTTTAATGAGATGAAAATAATTTTTGGTGAATAGTAACTTTTTAATTTTATTTACCACGGTTAAAAGTAAATAGGGTAATTAAGGGTAAAAATTATATTAATATTACCGTAACACATGTCCTAATTCTATTGGATAAGTGTATCTCGACCAAAAACAACCTTAGGAATAAAATATTATCATTTAGGTCCACTTGGATTAGATTAGGACATTTATTATTATTTAATTCAAAGAAGAGTTAAAAAAGTTAAAATCAAAGTTTATTTACTAAAACATTTTTAATATAGGGTTATATATAATATAAATTCGATTGTAAATATAAATTACAAATCTAATAAGATTTAATACATAATAAAATTTTATTTATAATTTTTAGACATTAATTAATTTAATTTATTTATTACACAATGATGATGCAGTAATTACCATAATAGTGAAAATTTAAAATAATTGATATTTTAAATACCCAAATAAATAAAATTTGAGACTTTTAATGAATTACACTAATTTTATAGGATAATATGGAATATTAGTATGGAGTTAATTGACTTTTTTCGAAGTAATCATTCTTTTATGAGTTTGAAAAAAATCAACATTTGAATAGTGTCAAAATTGACATAAAAGAGTTTTTAAAACAAATATTATATTATTAATTGATATTAAATTCCTAAAAATCTAAGGTTCGGTCAAGAGACTTATATCATTATAGGTGTATCATTAATGTACCACTTGGGGGTCTCTTGGATGTATATAGTAATTTTATTAACTATATAATATAAAAATACAAAGTGACATGGTAAATGTCAAACTAATTAACTAAGAGTTAAAACTAAAAGATAAGGTTAATATAGTAACCCAAACCTGTCTAAATTCTATTGGTTGAATGGTTTTCGACCTATTACCACCTTGAACCTTTAATAATCAACTTTTGAGCCATTAGAAACCGAATATGTATTTATTATAAATTAATATTTCTAGCTTTTCCAAAGGTACCCCTCACCCCTCTTATAAAAGGGAACTCCTCCTTCTCATTTCTTCACACCTTAAAAGCCTTTTGGTTCTACCAAAATCTGCCCAAATACTCTCCCAAAATTCCTCACTACAACCTAGAGGCCTTAGTTTGTTCAGAAAGCCAACCTAAGGATCCCTTTTGATCAAATCAAAAGGAAGAACCCGAAGAAGAGGTAATGATTTCACCACCCTTTTCCAAGTTCCTTACTTCTTCCACTTCTTCTTCCTTTGTTGTTACCATTATAAAATAATAACTGCAGTATAATATATATACTGTGATGTTATTATAAGTATGGTACAACCATATTCAGTATTCTATCCACCCTTTGAATAACATGTCACCATACGTGCGTACGTACGGCTTACCGTCTCCACGTCGTGGTGTAATTGTTATTCAATATATTATTATTTGGATGGGTATAATAATGATATGTAACTCATTTAAATAATAAATATAACATGTTAATGATTCTGTATATATGATATAACAGCCATTTATATATTATTTTAATATCAAAAGAATGATATTGTCGCTCGTGCGTACGTACAGACTACCGTCTCCACGAACGCGATGAGATTCATTCTCCCTCGTATCCATTCAAGTATAATTCTCATTTTATGATTAATAATAGTATCTAAGGACTTGATATCATTCTGGATATGAATAATATACAACCTATCCATTACAAATGTGGCTTACGTAATAAAACATATAAAATAAAATGAGTAAGTTAACACCCGAAACAACGATAATACTAATATATTATTAAAAAATCAGTGTTAAAAGATCATATATGATATCATATTAATGTATATGATTCTTGTATAATTTAATAACAATTATTTCACCATTATACAGGAGGTTAACCTACCCCAACCAAGGATAAGTACAAGTTAAGGGTTATTTCACAATCTCTTCATTATCCGAGGTTGTTTATACGTAATTATCTACTGGGATTTCTTTATCATCCACATCCATGTTTCTTCGAAATATATTTCAATTTTTTATTTACTATTTACAGATAATATGAGTTAAAGTCATTTATACCCTTATGGGTTTATAAAGGAATCTTTCCGTCGTTTTCCAAACAAGGTGCTTTTTAACCTTTTCGACAGAATTAAGGTAAGAATGTTTTTTTAACTTATACGGTGGGTGCGGCTATTTACTACCGTTATAAAATCGTCAAAGCTTCCCTTACAAGATTATAAGAATATTTTCAAAGAAAATGTTTTATTTTATAATTATGTGACTTTTAAATGATTTCAAAATGAATATTCTAAGAATTTCGGAAAGGTACTCTTTATCAAAATCAGAATTTTAAATGTTTTAACGATTTATCTTTCTAAATCTTTTTAATAAATGTCCATGTCTTCAAAATGGTTTTTAAGGATTTCTTTATATGGACATGAATGTTTTTAAAATGTTAATTCCTTTCAAAAGTTTCAAAGTGGTATGGGACACTTTGATTCAAAAATCTCTTTTAATTACTTCCTTTATAAATCCGTGACATTTAAATTATTTAAAAAAAGGAGATATTTCTCTCAAATGGTTTTGATTTCATCTATGTCAACATCCTTTGATGGATTTTATGATTATATGAAGTTGATTTATTATGATACAAAACTTCTATATTGTATTGAAGGTTTTGTGATATGTTTGACTGTGGATGTGCTATTTTTATACCATTCATAGTTTATGGTGAAAGTATTGACATTTCGTATGCTAGTTTTAATACGAATGTTTATGTTACGTTTCATCCTTTTCATATGGGAATGCATTGGACTTAATATGTGACGGGTGGAGCCCGCTATAGCTCCTCGATGCATTGGTAGGTCTAATGATACAAACTAGTTTCTTGGCACAAGGCCTTGGCAAAATCTTATTTGTAGTCTTGGTACGAGGCCTTGGCTATGTGGTTATGATAGTCTGGCATTATTCATTCCATCATTATGAAAGTGGTTATTGATATTGCATGTGATTATTCGATTAGTAGAATATCCATGTGAATAAATAAATTGCATTATTTCATTTTATTTTTTCCATACTATGTTGAAGTTCAAGTTTAAAAGGCTTTTTTTAGTTATACATTGCCTTAAATGTTTATGCTTATAAATGTTTCCACTGTATTGATTACCCTTACGGAGTGTTTGAGCTCACCCCTTTCAA
The DNA here is from genome assembly GCA_963277665.1 of Viscum album. Classification (NCBI taxonomy): domain Eukaryota; kingdom Viridiplantae; phylum Streptophyta; class Magnoliopsida; order Santalales; family Viscaceae; genus Viscum; species Viscum album. The sequence continues at coordinate 1,063,278,714 of OY728136.1, forward strand.
TGTTTTATTTTTCCAAGGATTCCAAGAAGTATATTGTGAATGATAAGAAGGGTTAATACAAGGGAATAATGGCATTCATAAAGGATTATTTATGTTGTTTTGTATGTTATGAAGTGTAATGTAACATTCATGTATCTTATCTATTTTCCAAGACTTCTAAACTAATCGGTCTTTCGAGACTTGATTCCTTGTAATCCTATCAATGTATTAAAATAATGAACCGACTCTAGGTTACTCGGGTCGGGGTGTTACAGTTGGTATCAGAGGAAGTTTAGTACAAACCTTGGAAACTAGATTTAGGTAAACTTTGATTAGAGCACATAGACCTAAGATGGGCCTTGAGGATTAGTATAGAAGAGCTTCATAGAATTTTTCTATTGTAGAGATTTTGTGAGTTTTCCGAGCAATACATCCCTGTCTGGATACGAGCAGGTAGAGGCGGCTCTGGCACAGATGTACCTAGGGGTAAAACCCGAAAACACCGCTTTGAGCTAGACTCGAACGGGAAATGGTGCATGACAACGGGCCTTGCTGGACTCTTGGTTACGACACTCCCGGGGGATATGCTTAGGATAATTCTCATTTTCTTTACAAACCATTATTAAGGGTGTATGATTATATACTTCCTCAAAGGAGACATTTTTATGATTATGGATTATATCCATAAACTATGTAATTTATGTTATGTGTTTTACATGTTTGGGATTAGGTATTGTTATTCATAAACTAATATAGTGTATGCCATTGTTTAGAAATGGCTCCTAGTAGAAGGAATGATAACTCCAGCAATGCACATAATCCAAAGAGAAAGAAGGATCATATCTTTCTTGGTCTTAAGCTAGAATTTATAAGAGAAATAGTCTCCCATGTATTATCATCATATGAAGAAATAATATCATGTGTTGATAAGATAAGTAAAGATTTTACTGAGTCCTATGGCTTTGAAGGGAAGCAAGAGAAGAAAAGGATGGAAGAGAAAAATATGGATAAAGGGAAGAGGGAAAAGAAGAATTTTCCCTTATGTGATAACTGTGGGAAGAAACACCCTGGAACTTGTCTGAAAGGAATGGGAGTTTGTTATAAGTGTGGAGGAAAAGGGAACAAAGTACGTGACTGCAAGGGTAAGAAAATGGTTTCAAATGTACAATGATTCATTTACAAGGAGTTTGGACACTATGCGAACCTATGTCCCAATCATCAAACCATGCTGTAAATGATGATATTGGATAATAATCAAGTTATGATACTACCACAGATGAAGAGGAATGATTAGAGTTCTTATGTTGATTATGTCAATTGAGTGTTGTATCAACAATGTACTTGTTATAATAATTATGGAGTATATAAGGATTGTACTGCAGTACTATTTCATTAAGGACTTGAGATTGTGTGGAACAATGAAAAGTGACTCAATAGCAAGATAAATGTTTGGAAAATATATGGTTGGGAGAATGATAAACCATAATATAGTTCTGATACCGAGTTAGTGATTTTGGAATAATACATGATTTATTTGGATAAATTATATTGGATATTCTTGACTACCTTGAAATTGATTAATGATTTGTATATTCCATCATTGTTGGGGTTTAAAACATTTTTGGATGGATGAAGTATATCCAACATTCTATATGGAATAAGGGAGCATGAATGTAATCAATAAGGAATACAGTAATTCATGATGTTTCAGTGTATTAAAAGAATACCTGATGAAGGTATTCATATGCTATTACGGGGTAAAAAGTATCTACATTATGTTTACCTTCCTTATAAATTTTGGACTGTGAGTTTGGACAGATGTATTTTGGATAGTTCTAGTTTGGATTGTTTTGGATTTCCATAAAAGGACAACCTAGAGGTCGGGCGGCAACCCGTCACGTCCGGCAAGGCCGTGAGACTTGAACCCGCAACTGAAGGGCGACAAGGGTGTATCACCTACCACAGGCCCACGAGATGTCCTGGATTAAATAATGTAGTTTTTTAAAAGATCTGGTAGATGAATTATAAATTCTTTTATTTTGGAACCCTGTATGAATAGTATAAATAGAATTTTTTTACGTTCTATTATCTTTTAGAGTGAAATATGAGTTTGTGGTAGAAATTTATTAATGGATAAAACTCTAATTATAAAGTAAGTATATCTCCTTATGATCTTAGCCAATCTAATAAATAAATTCCTCAACATTAAGAAAAGGAACCTAGAACAAAAATTTTGTCCTAGATGGTGCCTTAAATCATCACTAATTTATGGCTTTGGGATTGTTGGCATTTTCATAGCCATGTTTTCTACCATTCTCCATCAGATAATTGATGGTAAGATTTCTCTTCCATATCCATATTTTCCTACATGGAACCCTAGTATGTGTTATTTTCGGTAATCTTCATACTTTCCACTCTTTATTTTAAATAGAGGACTCATTAATTCATTTTTCGATTTGGGATTTCAACTAAGATATTTTAAAACATCAAAAATGTGTTATCCTAATACCTTATGTTTTGTTGAATAGATGGTATTTTAAATCATCATAGATTGATTAATTTAAGGACCTCAATTTTAAACTTGTTTGTGATTGATGACCTCAATCACTACCTATAAATATTTACGTTTTTCCTCCAATTATATGTCTCTAATTTCCACCAATGTTCTCCTAATCGATATCATAATTTGGTGGTGACCCTTTCATTTATATTTTCCTCATTTTAAGGATAAATTTTAGTAACCCAATTTCCGATGTGGGTTTTCCCACAAAGATATTTTTTATTTTCAACCTTTTATTTTCGAAGAACAATTTCAAATTGCGAGGACGCAATTTATTGAAGGATGGGAGAATGTAACACCCCAAGATTTCATAGTGTGTTATTTCTTCAAAATAATTCAATAACTTTCACTACACGCAACACCGAGTTCAAGCGCACCATGACTTACCAAACAAGCCGTTCAAAAGAGGCTATGAATAGTATTAACTAAATTTTAAACTTTATATAATCCTTATAATTTTAGAAACCATATTATGAGTTTCTTAGACATAATGTAAGAACAAATTCATTTTCAGTATTGCACTTTTACCAACTTTTAATAGTGAACCCTTTTTAAATACAATATTTTAAACTTTTTGACTAAATGGGGAAATAAAAAATTTAAAATGAAACATCCCAAGCTTCCACGGTATGCTTTCATTTGAATGATATAGTAGCGTGTGTTGTATGCAACTTCGAGTTCTAACACACACCACAACCAATCAAACTAGCCGTTATGAATAGTAATACCTACTTTTTTAAATAATATATATTTTATATTTTAAAATGGACTTCATTTTTGGATTCGGAGTATCGAATTTATCCTACGGTGAAATTTTGGTACTTTTCGGATAACTTTCATATTTTGATGAATAGTGAAAATTACTAAATTTTAATTAAAAAGAACTTTTTTAATAAAAATAATTAATAGTGATAAATTATGAATTTTAGTGGTTTTAAAGTATAATTAGAATATATTTTTACCATTTTATCCAATGGTGTTCATTTGAATTAATTTCACTTTGAAATTTGACCTAAACAATTGTCAATCTTTTGATATATATTGTTTCTTAAAAACATGCTATTTGTTGTGACAGCGGGAATTAATTATAAAATTAATTAATGGAACTTATATGTTTGGAATTTTTTAAAATAGAAATCATTTTTTAATTCGGAATATCAATTATATCTTAGGGTGAAATTTTGGCATTGTTCTGAAAAACTTCAATTTTTGATGAATATCGAAACTACAAAGTGGTAGTTAAAAAATTGAATTTTTCATAAAACATAATTTTACAGCTTCTATGATTGGAATTTCGAAAATCCTAGAGACACGGTTAATATCAAGAAGTAAAATGTGGTTCAATGAGATTAAAATAATTTTTGATGAATAGTAACTTTTTACTTTTATTTACCACGGTTAAAAGTAAATAGGGTAATTAAGGGTAAAAATTATATTAATATTACCCTAACACATGTCCTAATTCTATTGGACAAGTGTATCTCGACCAAAAACAACCTGAGGAATAAAATATTATCATTTAGGTCCACTTGGATTAGATTAGGACATTTATTATTATTTAATTGAAAGAAGAGTTAAAAAAGTTAAAATCAAAGTTTATTTACTAAAACATTTTTAATATAGGGTTATACATAAGATAAATTCTATTGTAAGTATTCATTAGAAAGATAATAAGATTTACTATATAATGAAATTTTATTTATAATTTTTAGACATTAAATAAGTTAGTTTATTTATGACACAATGATGATTCAGTAATTACCATAATAGTGAAAATTTAACATAATTGATATTTTAAATACCCAAATAAATATAATTTGAGAATTTTAATGAATTAAACTAATTTTCTAGGATAATATGGAATATTAGGATGGAGTTAATTGACTTTTTATGAAGTAATCATTCTGTTATGAGTTTCACAAAAATCAAAATTTGAATAGTGTCAAAATTGACAAAAAAAAGTTTTTAAAACAAATATTATATTATTAATTGATATTAAATTCCTAAAATTCTAAGGTTCGGACAAGATACTTATATCATGATAGGTGTATCATTAATGGACCACTTGGGGGTCTCTTGGATGTATATAGTATTTTTATTAACTATATAATATAAAAATACAAAGTGACATGGTAAATGTCAAACTAATTAACTAAGAGTTAAAACTAAAAGATAAGGTTAATATAGTAACCTAAACCTTTCTAAATTCTATTGGTTGAATGTTTTTTGACCTATTACCACATTTAACTTTTAATAATCAACTTTGGATCCCTTATAAATCGAATATGAATTTATTATAAATTAATATTTCTAGATTTTCCAAAGGTACCCCTCACCCCTCTTATAAAAGGGCACTCCTCCTTCTCATTTCTTCACACCTTAAAAGTCTTTTGGTTCGGCCAAAATCTGTCAAAATACTCTCCCAACATTCCTCAATACAACCTAGAGGCCTTATTTTGATCAGAAAGGCAACCTAAGGATCCCTTTGGATCAAATCAAAAGGAAGAACCCGAAGAAGAGGTAATGATTTCACCACCCTTTTCCAAGTTCCTTTCTTCTTCCACTTCTTATTCCTTTGTTTTTACCATTCTAAAATAATAACTCCAGTATCATATATATACTGTGATGTTATTATAAATATGGTACAACCATATTCAGTATTCTATCCACCCTTTGAATAAAATGTCACCATACGTGCGTACGTACGGCTTACCGTCTCCTCGTCGTGGTATAATTGTTATTCAATATATTATTATTTGGATGGGTATAATAATGATATTTAAGTCATGTAAATAATAAATATAACATGTTAATTATTCTTTATATATTATATAACAACCATTTATATATTATTTTAATATAAAAAAAATGATATTGTCGCTTGTGCGTACGTACGGACTACCGTCTCCACGAACGCGATGAGATTCGTTCTCCATCGTATCCATTCAAGTATAATTCTCATTTTATGATTAATAATAGTATCTAAGGACTTGATATCATTTTGGATATGAATAATATACAACATATCCATTACAAACATGGCTTATGTAACAAGACATATAAAAGAAAATGTGTAAGTTAACACCTGAAACAACGATAATACTAAGATATTATTAACAAATCAATGTTAAAATATCATATATGATATCATATTAATTTATATGATTATTGTATAATTTAATAACAATTATTTCACCATTATTCAGGAGGTTAACCTACCCCAACCAAGGAAAAGTACAAGGTAAGGGTTATTTCGCAATCTCTTCATTATCCGAGGTTGTTTATACGTAATTATCTACTGGGATTTCTTTATCATCCACATCCATGTTTCTTCGAAATGTATTTCAAAAAAATTTTACTATTTAAAAAGAATATGAGTTAAAGTCATTTATACCCTTATGGGTTTATAAAGGAATCTTTCCGTCGTTTTCCAAACAAGGTGCTTTTTAACCTTTTCGACAGAATTAAGGTAAGAATGTTTTTTAACTTATACGGAGGGTGCGGCTATTTACCGCCGTTATCTAATCGTCAAAGCTTCCCTTACAATATTATAAGAATATTTTCAAATAAAATGTTTTATTTTATAATTATGTGACTTTTAAATGATTTCAAAATGAATTTTTTAAGAATTTCGGAAAGGTACTCTTGATCAAAATCAGAATTTTAAATGTTTTAAAGATTTATCTTTCTAAATATTTTTAATAAATGTCCATGTCTTCAAAATGGTTTTTAAGGATTTATTTATATGGACATGAATGTTTTTAAAATGTTAATTCCTTTCAAAAGTTTCAAAGTGGCATGGGACACTTTGATTCAAAAATCTCTTTTAATTACTTCCTTTATAAATGTGTGACTTTTAAATGATTTAAAAAAAGGAGATATTTCTCTCAAATGGTTTTGATTTCATCTATGTCAACATCCTTTGATGGATTTTATGATTATATGAAGTTGATTTATTGTGATACAAAACTTCTATATTGTATTGAAGGTTTTGTGATATGTTTGACTGTGGATGTGCTATTTTTATACCATTCATAGTTTATAGTGAAAGTATTGACATTTCGTATGCTAGTTTTAATACGAATGTTTATGTTATGTTTAAACCTTTTCATATGGGAATGCATTGGACTTAATATGTGACGGGTGGAGCCCACTATAGCTCCTAGATGCATCGGTAGGTCTCATGAGACAAACTAGTGTCTTGGCACAAGGACTTGGCAAAATCTTATTTGTAGTCTTGGCACGAGGCCTTGGCTATGTGGTTATGATAGTCTGGCATTATGTATATCATCATTATGAAAGTTGTTATTGATATTTCATGTGATTATTCGATTAGTAGAATATCCATGTGAATAAATAAATGGAATTATTTCATTTTATTTTTTCCATACTATGTTGAAGTTCAAGTTTAAAAGGCTTTTTTTAGTTATACATTTCCTTAAATGTTTATGCTTAAAAATGTTTCCACTGTATTGCTTACCCTTACGGAGCGTTTGAGCTCACCCCTTTCAATGTTTTATTTTTCCCAGGATTCCAAGAAGTATATTGTGAATGATAAGAAGGGTTAATTCAAGGGAATAATGGCATTCATAAAGGATTATTTATGTTGTTTTGTATGTTATGAAGTGTAATGTAACATTCATGTATGTAATCTATTTTCCAAGACTGCTAAACTAATCGGTCATTCGAGACTTGATTCCTTGTAATCATGCCAATGTATTAAAATAATGCACCGACTCTGGGTTACTAGGGTCGGGGTGTTACACTGAAGGAGGATGACATAAGTGGAGTGCTGAGGAAGCTATTTGTACCTACCCTTCAGGTAGGATCCCTGGTGGATGATCCATGAGTTTCTTTTCACATTTCAGCTGTTTTTATCACTTTTCAACTATACTTGTACTTTATTGTTGGGATTTTATTTTCGTCCCCTTTACTTTTTAGCACTCTTTTGTTATACACTTTTACTTTTTTTCTTCAATATTGTACTCTGATGTGTGTGTTTATAGTTATAAAGGAAATGCCCTCCCAGTTTAGGGATTTACTCCTTTGCTACTAGTCGCCAGCCCTTGGCCTATGGAAGGCGGGTTTGAGGTAGTCACGACACGGGACTCGGGGAATGGGTCGTGACAATTTCCATGAAGGTGACCAATATAATAAGCTTAGAAAAGGAAAAGACAAAAAGTGAACCTCACTCACTTTTATTATCCATAATACATTGTGGTTGGCAAAAAACAACATTGGTTAGATTATATATATCAATTTTAAATTTAAATGATTAATTTTTATCAAAATAATTTAACTTTAATTTTTAGAGATTATATAATTAATTTTAATTCGAAAAAATCACCAATACAGTAATTATAAACTAATAATAAAATAAAAAAAATAATATTAAAAATATTAAATGGGAAGAAAATTTTGTGAATTATAATGGTAAACTATTATTTTAGGTGAATATTTAATTTTAAAAATCTATTAAATTAAATTATTAAAATTGTACTGTTGTCTTGATATTTTTAAATTCAAATTAAATGAATAATATCCAAATTGACATTAATGTAATTTTATAATAAATTAGATTTTATTAATTAATTTTAAAATATTAAAAATAATATATTCCATAAAGTGATTTTTAAATATTAAAAATTATGATATATAGACTTTTATTGGATCAATTCTTCTATTATAATGAATATATTCACTGTTAAATAGTAAAAAACTCGTTTAACATAGTTACAATTTAAGCTGTCTTTTTTCATAGTACATGTGCTTGTTTTAAAAATAATTTTCAACACACATATGATTTATATTTTATAAATTAGATATAATATTTATAATTAGAGGGTAAATAATTTTATTATAATTATAACTATAATTTATTCATAGAGGATAAATTACATTGGGCAAAAAACAAGTTAACTTAATGAGAAAACTAAATGATAAAATGAAAAACATTAGAGTTAAGGAACAAAATGTTTAAAAAATGATATATATTGTATTTTTTACGTGTTTCAAGACCATATAATACTTAAACCTCTTTAAAAATCAATCTTTGATCCATATGTGGTAAGGGATACCTCCCAATAATGAATTGTTTCGAATATTTACATGAATACCACTCCTGCTCAAGTATAAAAGGGAACTCACTCACCTAACTAATTCACACCTCTCTATCCACTTAGATAGACAAAATATATAACCAAATAATTCCCCCAATTACCTCCCCTAATCCTAAAACCCTTATTTTTTCCAGATATCCAACCATTCATGGTTTTTTTGTGAACCTAAGGAGGATACCCGAAGAAGAGGTAATGTTCTTCTAAAATAATTTTTATTTTATTTCTTACTCTTCCTATAATTCATATTATACTATTATTATATAATAAAATAAATATAATCCATATAATTAGATGTTTTTATGTTAATTTAATGATCTACATATCCACACAATACTATCAAATGGGTTATGAAATCATCATTCATGCATATGCAGACTACAACCTCACAAAAATGATGTCATTTTTTTATTAGCATCTTTCAAGGTTTGAAATAATGATGGATTTATAGTTTTTATATAATATATGTGATATATAATATGTAATTATATTTCTAGAATCATTATATAACAAATAACTTCATTCTTTCTATTTCATGGTAATACGATATCGTCGCTCGTGTGGACTACCGCCTCACTAAGTGAGGTGATTCATTCATGCATTAAATAGAATATATTAAAGATAGGATTAATTTAAATTGGTTATATATGGGATATAAATTTTTTACTTGAATTATAATATATATATATATAATTTAAATTTATTTCTTTCAATATGATAATAAAATGGAAACAACATTATTGTGTATGTATGACCTACCATCCCCATGAACGGTGTAGAACATTTTCTATCCCCAAAATTTTAGGAATTACTATAACTAAACATATAATTAATATATTTTATATTTATATAATGGTTTAAATTCTAGATATTTTGAAATCAAGAAAAATGAAATAGAAACACAAAAATAATATGTCAAAACCTACTCGAAAAGCAATGCAGTTAATACACAAAATAATGAAAATAATGAGAGATTATTAACGAATGAGTGATAATTTATTGTAAAACAATCTTATATGAAATGATATTATAAATATAAATATGGTTATTTTTATGTTAATAACATCATTAAAACCATTAAAAGTTATGTTAAAGAGAGTTCAACCAAAATGAAGTTTAAGGTAAGAGATTTCATCTCAATTTCATTTCATTGAGACATATTGTAATATTATGTACCTAAAATCTATTATATGGCGTATATACTGACCCTATAAAATGTGATGTCATTAATAATTAATTATTAATGATATTTTATGTCTTCATTCGAATTATATAAAATAATGGGATTGGAATTAAAAGTTACCAAGTGGTAAATAATTTAATAACACAATTTATTTTCATTGGGTTAAATTACACCATTGTTGTCTTTGATATTAATAAATTATGTGATTAATTAAATTAAACAATATATTATTTTATATACACATGTTTTGTGTCAATTTATATCTAATAAACATAATCAATTCAATGACTAATTCTCACTTCAACATTGTGATATTTTGAAGGGTTTATTTCACAATCTCATTCTAATCAATATTATTTGTTCTTGAATATAAATTTATTAAAATTAAATAAAAATATCCTTACAAAACATTTAACATTATTATTATATATTTATTAATGATCTCTTTCAAGTAAGATTACTATGTTTTCAATCTTTTTTACTTAAAATGTCCTTGAATATATTTTAATGAATATCCAAATACATTTCTATCTTCAGTTGGAAATACATTTTCTTCCTAATCCTTGTTTTGTATAAATGATTTCAATATTTTTAAAAATTTAAAAAATAATTCATAAAATAATTTTACCATTTTTTACTATTTAATTAATTTATTTGAAATATTAATGTTCTTTTCAAAAAAATCCCATTGGTATTTTACCAAAAACGTGAAAGGAAACATTATTTTAACATGTATGACCTGAATAGAAATTAAATTCATCATGAAAACTAAAATTTATTCAACATTCTTTTATAAATTTATAATTATTTTTCCAAGAGAATAATTTTAAAAAAAATTTCTAAAATTTTAGTTTTTAAAATTTATTTTCAAAAAAATGAATTTTGAAAAAAAATTCGAAATAAGAAGGATATTTTCATTAAATAATGTTTTAGAGATATTTTTGTGGTATTTAAATTAATCAATGAAGAAATTTTTTTATTAATACAATGGGTATATGTATTATTGATTATGTACTTAATGTTCATCTGAATAGTTTGTGATCATTTTTACTAAGGAATGTACTGACATTCACTTCATTGATTCATTTTTTGTAGTTAATAACATTCCCCTGAAATTTTCACATTACTATGATCATGGGATATTAAATTTACTCTAAATATTCATATTATTTCCATTGATATTTTTACTTCTTAAAATGTATTTCATTTCTAAAAATGACGCAGTGCATTGAAATTTATCTAATATCTGAGGATATATTGAAAAATCAGTATCCCTTACTTAATATGGATACTTTATAATAATGAACATTGTATATGACTTAAATCTGTCATTTGTTAGATGAGGAATAAAGAAGATAGATATGACATAGGTTGTGGACCAAATAATGAAATCCTCTTGATGAATCAGTAGTCTCATAAGATGAAATTAGTTGGAAAAAACCCTTTTCATTTTCAACCAAGTAGTTTAAACTATCTTGTGAAAGGTTCTCATAGTAGTATGTTTTAAATCATATTATAAAATTTTTTTATGGTTAAGGTTTCATGTACCTGGGAAACATTATGTCCAATAATTAAGAATTTACTTGAATTTAGTAATTATTATCAATGATATTTTGATTATTATATTACATCTAAATGTATTTAATTTTATGTTCACTGATTAAATTGATTGTGTTTTAAGTTATTCATCATAAAATTAGGATTCTTCTTTATACAACTATTTAAATGGAATAGGTACTCTATTATTTTCCCTTCCATATTGATTCATTATTGATTCTTCTATAATTAGACATTACTGATAATTTGATCTCACACTTATTTTGTTTTCTTTCCCTAGGATTCCCTAAAGTTTACTATGACTGATATACAGGGATATGCTAGATGAGATAATGATATTAACATTTTTTAAAACAATTTATGTATTAAATTATAATTATTGACTTGTGTATTTTTCTAGTTTACGAATACTACTAAACTATTTGGTAATTTAGAATTCCATTCCTTTTAAATTATACCAGATTAATGATAGTAGGCATTGGATTTGGGATTTTAGGATCTGTGTCACTAAAATTATAATAGTCATATATTTTTTAGGTTGTTTAATATCATTCATTCATGCCATATATACTATGGAACAAAATATTATTATTTTAATATATCTAGGTGTCATAGAAAATATTCCCAACTAAATAAGGAATTAAAACTCTTTTTATGATCATAATTTCATAAAAAAAATATTTTCCTTGAAAATTAATTTCCTATATCGTAAAATCCATAATAATGATCATGTTATTAAGAATAAAAATGAACCATATAGGTAAATCTCTTAAAAATGATTATATGATATTTAAAAAAAACAAATAAGTTATTATTTAATTTTAAACTAGAAAGGAACTAGTATAGTTCTAGTTAAAATAATTTATGTTTTCAAAATCTATTCATGGTGAAAAAAGTTAATTTAGGCGATAATTTTCCTAAAATAAAAAATTATAAATATCCCTTATGTCAGGTTTATATAATCATGGAAATTTTGAAGGGAATATAAAATAATAATTAACCAAAATAATGAATGGTATAGTAAACTAGGTATATATTTAATGAAAAGTTAAATAATATTTAATAAATACATTATAATATTTTATATATAAATGGTGAAAATGGAAGTAAACTTTTAACCCAAAAGTAATAAGGGTGGTTTGGATGATCCATTATTATGTTTTAAAATAACATTTTTAAAATACCACATCATAAAGATGACAATAAAACTTCTTTATAAAAAACAGTAAGTGATACATTAAGATCATAAATGATAAAAAATAATTAGGTTTCTAATTAAAAATGTAAAAATTGGAAGGAAGGGATGTTTTAGATAATAAGGGTAAACCATCATTAAAGTGGATTCAAATTATTCTAAAAAACGATATACTATTTGAGAAGGAAACTCATAAAGGTATGAGATATGAGTAAAATATTAATTTTTACACGTATATGAATAGATTTTTTGATATAAAATCATATTATAAAATAATACAACAATAAAATTAATTATTTCTCAAGGAGGTCTTATAACCCACAGAAATGGTAGTTTGAGTCAACAAAAACCCTTTAAATATTACAGTTTTTCTATTTTAATGTTCATGGAAGGAAGAAAATGTGATGGAAGCATTTAGAATAAATATACCACAAAAATAAAGAACTAATGGTAATCATAAATGAAATAACAAGAAAACAAAATTGAGATCTAAAAGCTCGTACCACAATTCCCAAATTCTACTAAAGCACTTGAATGGCCTATGGAGAAATATAAATTTCTCAATATGATTTGAATTATAATTTTCCTCTTAATAATAATAATTGTATTATATATGTTACAATTATTCATCAATTTTACTTTTATAATTTTTGGAGAGAGGTGGTTCGGAAAAAACCGAAGTCAGCAGTTTACGAAGGTAGTACTAGCCCACACAACACACAAAAGATAATATAACATTTTTTATATAATATGGTAAAGGTAGTAAATATTCATCAACAAAAAATAATAACATTAATTATGAAATAAATAATTATGTTATTATATGTGAATTATAAAATTATATTTGGGAACGTAATACAGAAAATAAAAGTAGTTATGAAAAAAGTACTCACATTAAGGATATAGGATTTTCTTTGAAAAAAAAACGTTAAAATGGTGGTCTTAATAAAATATAATATGACATGAGGATAATGTAAAAGGATGATAATTATAATGTAATGAAAAAGGTAAAACTTATATTTACCAAGTAAATTATTTGAGAAAACTTGAAGGGGTAGGGAAAGAACTCTTTTATTAGTAGAGAGAATGGATTTTTATTATAATTACTTGATATAAAGGGAACAGATGGAAAAAATATATTTGGTTAAAAAATATATAATAATGTATTAGGAGATTATATAAGGTCAATTACTCTTCAAAAACAATTTTTAAGCCCTTTAAGCTCTTAATTCTCTGAATTTTTATTTTTATCATTTTTGGTTTTACGGGGATAACTATTTCATAGCAAAGTAATTTATATTTAATTAATAAAAATAAATTTGATCTTATAGCATAATTTAGATATAATAATTCCAATTATTTTAATACATTTTATAATATATATTTTATATGTGAAATAAAATCAATTTTAACATTAGTGCATGTAACACATAATAACCCATTTTTAGAAAGTATATTTTTAGTCATAAAAATCATTTGTAGGATAAAATTATCAATTTTTTAATTTTACATGATATACTTATTTTATTATAAAACAAATAAATTTTATCAAGCTTCTAAATCAAGACAATTATAAATTTTTCAAACAAAAATTTAATTAATATAAAAGACGCAAATAGTTATTTTGGAAAATATTAAAAAAATAATAAAAAAAATTCATACACATTAAAAAAATCGGTAATAAAAAATAACTCCTTAATTTTTTTATTATTTTTTTAAAAAAAATTAGTTATTTTTATATAATTATAATGTTACAGTTTAAGTAAAAAAATAATTTTAATTATTCACCTAAAAATCATTTATGTATGAAATATAATAAAATATTTATCTTAGATAATATTGTTATAGAGAAACAAAAAAATTAATTCATTTATTAAAAATGACATTAAAAAAATTTGAGAATATATCCTTTAAATAAAATCACAATATCTAAAGAAAAAAATATTTTATATGAAAGTTACTTTTCTATGTTTTAGCCATTCTTATTCATATTTTCTATCGATTACAAAAAATAAGTATTAGTGAATTATTAATTTAATAATATATATTATTCATTACAACCATATACCTTATATATTATACATTTAGTTTCATAAAATAAAGTTTATAAAAATCCAATTTTAAAAGGAAATATATTTCTATCATAAAACGACCTTATTAGTTATTTAGAAAATGAATTTTATAATGTTTTAGTATTAAAAATGACTGTTATTGTATTTCTATATGTGTTTCATAATGTTTATACCTCTATATTTACTCACCAATTCAATGATTTCATATCAACTATTATATAATTCTTTAGAATTCTATTTTGTTTTGTGTTTCCTATAAATAAAGATATCAATACTGTGTTTATTTAAATAGAAATCATACATTAAAATATTGGAGTTTTACATTCTTCTCATTAAATAAATTTCATCTCCATTATTTTAATTATTAACCACTAATGAAAATAGTTAGGGTTATCTAAAATATAGGTAGGACTGATGATAAAACTTTAGAGATATGACCCTTACAAACATAGGGACCAAATCATTTTCCTTAGAGTAACATTATCTATAGTATTTATGGATTTCTCTAAAAATTTGATTTAAGAGTTTATTATTAAGAAGTATCAGGATCCAAGTTATATAATTTCTTTATAATGGGTGTTCATAATTACTCTTATTTTGATAGACTATCTTAATTTGATATTAAATTTGATTTCCTTGTTTAAATTTTTTCTCTAAGAAGAAAAAAACCATGTCAAAAACGATATCAAATTTATCTAAAGGATGGAAAATATTACCATCAATAATTATTTTACCACATTCCATGAAAAATATTCACATAACATGGATACATTAACAAAATCACTTGGTGTTTTTGTTTCAACATCAAAAGGCTGGTGAAAATTTTCATGAAAAAAGGCATAAAAAATCTAAGGTGATTATTAAATGTATCTAGAACTAATTAATTATCACTACCCAAATAAATAATATTCATTTAATAGTATTTTACTTATTACCTTATACATGTAGGTTTTTTGTGTTTATTTTAATTTTAATCTCTTGTACTGGAGCACTAGTTTTCATGCTAACCAATTTCCTCATATCTAAAACAATGAATTGGCAGTGTATCCTTAAGATTAACCCTATTTTTCTCTATAATGTTTTATAAAAAATTACCTTGTTCATTTTATACATACGTATTAATTCCATCATTTACCAAAAATAAAAAATATACTAGTTCCGTTAAGACATTCCCCTAGGTGGCACTCACACATTTTTTATATGAAGGTGATTGTGTCTTCTGTCCTTCATCATAATTTATCTCATAAACGTACATGAGACTCAATCATTTAATTATTTAATATGTTTCCAAAATCTGAAAATTCCATATCATTATTCACAATCCTTGACTAATTGTTTGGAAAAATTATAAGGTTTCTCCCTCCAGCTATTATCTCATTAGGTTGGTTATTGGGACAATCTCTACTCTTCCCATGGAATTCACTATTAACTATATTCAATCAAGCATTATCCATTACTAAAACTAAAAGGGTTTAATGCGAGTAATAATCAACTAGCATCATAATATATTTATTATAAATTATATCATAAAAAATTCATCCTCGAAATCTCTATCTATTAGATTCTAGTTTATTATAATTCAAACTAGGTTCAATCCAGGATTGTTTATGTTTTATTCTCCCACAATCATTTATTTAATAGCTTTTAAAAAATAAACCATAGTAATTAATTGTAAAGAAAATGTTATTAAACAATGTATATCCACTAGGAGCATCAAACAAGGTGTGCAGTTGTGCATATTTATCATGAACAAGATGAGAATTTAGTTAATTCACAGTAAACCCATTTTAGGTTTAAAACCCATAGCTATATTTTTCCTAGATCTTTTATCCACTTGAGATATCTATACAGTGATTTTATTTATAGGAAAACCAAAAAATATCATCACTAACAAAAGTTTATAATGTTATTCAATACTTATACACATCCCTTAGACTTATTCCTAGGGTTTACACTGAAGTTATATATTCGCAATCCCCAAAATGGCTTACAAAATCCTAAAAAATAAATAAAAACCTCGTTGATACCTACTATAGTGATCCAAGATAAACATACTTTTTCATTTAATAATTCCCAAATTTTAAACATAAAATCTGAAAAAATCCTATAAAACTCAGAGAACCTTTTGGTTTTGGGTCTTTAAGGGATAGTTTCAAAGGTAATTTATTTTACAAAATGTGTCAACAATTTTTACTAATCAAAATCTTCTAGAAACCATTGTAAAATTATTAAAATTTATACTTATATTTATATCATAGCGATGTGAAATATAGAAAATGAGCGAGGTAAAATTCTCATCAAGGGAAAAACATATCGATATGTCATCAATGGTTATATCATATTAATATAATGATAATATGAGAAGAGTGAAAATTTTTAATAAAAAGAACATGGGACAATAAGTGTGTTCTATAAATCATGAAGGAAGGAAATGTGATATCAACAGAAAAACAAATACCATGAAATAATACTGTGATATAATCATGGAAACATAATATAAAGAAATAATATCTTATGTTCAAGGAATCATAAATTTATAGAAATAATATAAAACAGTACATCATAAGAACATGTGGTGGATCACAACAAATACTATTATAGTAGAAAATAACCCTTATTGTATTATGTTCACTAATCATTACCTTCCATATAATTCCATAATATTTTATGTTTTTCATAATTATTTAGTTGGATATATAATTTTGAGACCACTCTTCACATAACATAGTGTTATTAATCTAACCAACCATACACTACACATGTTATCCCATGAGTTGTAAACATTGCCCAATTTATTATAGGGTTATATAATTTTAATACCATCCATTACATAATGAATATCATAATATTAAAATCTATATTTATTCCATATAAGTAATGTAAAACATATAAACATCATAAGAATGATAAAACACATGAAAATGAAGTGGGTTTTGTAATCATGTCACAAAGCATAACTGAAGGATTTTTCATAAGGATTTCCAAGATAATAAGGAATGAAATAAGTTTCTTGTTCATATTTTAATATTGAAACTTATGAATTTAACACTGAGTTCAACTATTGGAAAATTATAGACAAGGATAATGTAGATGTAATAATAAAAATGAAATACATAGTTGAGGAATTCAAAAATAGGGATATGATCATTTAAGGAATGAAATTCAGTATTATATCCTATTAGACCATAATTAAACTAATAATAATTCCAATAAAATAACTATGGTTCTCCAAATATATTCATTGTGATTTTATTATAGAGGTGACATTTTTCATGAAACTAGAAATTAGAAAGTTCCCATAATACAGGATTATGTAAAAGTTGTAATTATGAATAAACCAAAAAACATATATTTACAAAGATAAGTAATGTATATTAAAAAATTTATATATGTAAATAACATATATTAAACATATGTAATAAATTCATGAGAATAAATTTTAGAGAAATAGAAGAAAAAAGAGAATGCATAACCTAAAACTAAAGATGATGGTTTCAAAGGATATATTGTTTATATTTTAAAACACTTTTGATGAAATAAAAATAATTAAAAATACAATTTTTTTTTTCAAAATCCAGGAACATAAATTTGATGTTTAAAAGAGATAAAAAATTTGGATTCCTATAAAAATTAATCACTTTAGAATAAAATGAAATTATTTACATGGAGGGAAAACAATCATTAAAGAAGACGAGAATTTTCCTAAAAATGATATATTTTTTGAGAAGTAAATTCATATGTGTAAGATAATCAAGTTAAAATGTTATTTTTCCCTAAAGGAGATGAAAATTTTCAAAATAAAACATTATGGTGGAATAATCCATTTATAGAAGTAAGAAGTTCAAAATCATAACATGTAAACCAATGAAAATGGGGTTTGAGTTGAAAAACACCCTTACAATGACATCTTTAAAATATAAGATTCCTGGATTGTAGAACATTGTATGGATTCAAAAATCCCATTTATTTCATATAATATATGTCAAAAATATATCCATTTATAATATATACATCCTAAAAATAAGGAACATGCAATGAACACAAATCATCTCGCAATTATCAAAATTGAGATCCCAAAACACCTTCCCTAATATATGACTTCAACTAAATTTATTAAATATAATATATAAAAACAAAACAAAATTTGTGATATCCTATTTAATTTTTTTTAATACACTTATGCTTTTATAGATTTAATTTATTATTATTATGTTAATTTTTATATGTTTTTTATTACCTATTTTAAATATCGTGATGAATTAATATTGATTGTTTGAATTATTTTCATAATAGTGGTGTTGTTCTCTATTATTCTACCACATATCATTATTAATATATCATAAAATTTACTAAAAAATATTCTTTATAATTACTTAAAATATTCTAAGTTTGTTCTATATTAGTTTTGGTTATAGTTATTGAAGAAAAAATTGGAAACAATCATGTTTTAGTGATTTTTACTGGTCAACGACTATTTCATAGAAAGCGATACTAAGATTAATGTTACCATTCTAGAACAATTTTATTTTATTTTATTATTTATATCATATACTATCAGAAATTAATTTCTCATAGTCAAAAATGATATTATTTTATTCCATTACTCAAGTAGGTGGTTGCCCAAACCAAACTTGAACATGCAATAATTAATTGACGATTATGATTAGGAAAGTGGATTATTTTGGAATAATACAATTATTAAAGAGGAATAATTAAATTATTTACATAATTTTAATGTGGTGAATAATAATTCAACATAATCTTATTAATAAAAATGAAACCAGATGAAAAACATGACACGTTTCTTTCAAGTGGAAGTAGTATGCACAACCCATGATTGACGATTTCAATTAATAAATTAAGAGATAGAATTAAGTTGGATTAAATTTTTTTATATGAAAATATAATTATATTTTATATTATTCATTCATTCTTAAATTTTTATTTAATAATTATTGAAGATAAGTGGTAGTGAAAAAACTAAATTGATTGCTTTATGGAGACGATAATCCATACAATGCATGAATTAGAGATTTTAACATTTTAATAGAAAAAGAGGAAGGTGGTTAATAGTTATTACATTATAATAATACAATTTTGTATAAAATAAATACTAATATTATTATATATTAATTATAAAATTATATTTTTTAAGTAATAATGAAAGGGAGAAAATTTAGAGTTAAAAGTACTCGTGTTGAGGATATGGGATATCCAAGGAAAAAATCTATATAAATTGTAAATATAATTGGGTATATTTGATTAGAGGCTCAAGGAAATGATATAGGATTATAAAGTTACTATAATGGGTATATTTGAATTTATAAATCATATAATTTTAGTGGACTTTAAGGGGTGGTGATATGGCCCATTTATAAGTTGTGAGAATGAAATTTTTGTAATTATAATATCTCAATATAAAGATAGAACATGTTAAACATGACAAGTTACCACAAAAATGGAAAACAATTTATTTTGGGAAGACATAAGTTTGATAATACCATAATAATTAATTTTCACACATTTATAAGCTTATTTTTATCTCATATATCTATGAATTTTCACTTTTACCATTTTTATGTTTTCCCATGGTAATTTTTTTTAATAAATTTAATTTTAAATCATAAAAATAAAATTAAAATGATTACATATTTTTTTAAAAATTATTTATATTTTAAAATCCATTTTATTATATGTAATTTAACTTCTCATGAAAATATAATTTTAACATTAGTGAATGTAACATGTAAAACCCATTTTTAGGGAAGTGTATTTTCAAGCTTCAAACATATGTGTAGGATTAAATTATCAATAAATTTTATTTCCATGATATAAATTGGTTTATAATGAAGGAATTTAGGTTATGTAGATTTATATGCAATCAAAACCAACATTTTATTAAAATAATTTTTATTTGAATATTTTCAATATGTTAATGAAAATTTAAACATTTATTTTATAAATTAATAATTATATGAAAAAATATATAAAGATATTGATTAAACAAATATTTGATTAATTAAATAATTTATAAACATCCCAATCTTTCTTATATATTTATAATGTCACATTTTTAATAAAAGGATATTTTCAGTGTTCACAACAGAATCATTTAAATTTAAAAAATAACAAAACAGTTTCCTAAGATAATGTTTTATGTAAAAAAAATTATTTAAATTAAAAAATTCAAATTTTGGTATTTGAGAATTCAACTTTTAAATAAAATGATAAGAACTAATGAGAAGCTTTTTTATATGAAAATAAATTTTCAAAGTGGTGTCCGTTATTATTGTTATTTTCTATAAATTAAAATAAATATTATTTGTAATATATTATTCATATAAACCATAAAAATTATTTATAATATATTTAGTTTTATAAAATAAAGTTCATACAAATATTATTTTGAAAGAAAATATATTTCCATCCTAATATGATCATCTTAGTTATTTAGAAAAATATTTCTTTCAACTAATTAGTATTAAAAATGAGCACTATTTTATTTATACATGTATTTCATAATTATTTTATGTCTATTTTACATGAAATTTCAAGAATTTCATTTAAGAATTTATATAATGTTTCATGATTCATTTTTGTTTGGTGTTTTGTATATAAAAATATATTAACCTCTTATTTTTATCAGAAATTTATAGAGTAAAATCATGTGGTGTTATAAAATAGTCTTGTGATATCGAGGGGAAATAATATCAATGAGATGAATTGATATTTTTAAATAGAGTTGTTTTGTTTTCCAATTTAGTGATCTTTCTCATTGAACTTTTCCAGAAATTAAATTCTCTTGGGAGTTATTTAGTTTAAGATAAATATAAAAGTAAACATCGACTATAAGGTTGTTTAATTCCAATATATATATATATATATATATATATATATATATATATTCCACGTTATAAAAGTATTGGGAATATTTTAGTAATCCACACAATAAGATAAAAATAGGGAATCCGAACTCATCTTTTTTTCCTTCTAGAAGAATTTAATTTCATATATCCCCACGAGAAAATAATTTCTAGTGTTCCTTAAAAATTATAAAAAAGGGACTAAACTATTTCCTATAATTTTTTATAAGATAAAAATTTTAGAGGTCCCTATTAGAAAAATAATTTTTGTTATGTGACACATTCATTCATAATATTTTAGAAAAATTATACAAATAGATTATTTAATTGTTGGATTTCTTATTAATATATGAAAAGAATCATTAAACAATTAATAGTAATTAATAAATCCTATAAAATGATCTATACATGTATATACACACAATGATGTCATAAATGAGATTATTTTTGTGTCATTTAAGATTAAATAATATCGAAAAACATAGTTTATGGACATAATATTCCATGAGTTGAATAAAAAAATTGGTGGATGAATTAAATGATATAAAGAAAAAAATGATCAATGAAGGATTCAAATAAAATTGAAATGTTATTAGAGAAATATTATAATTTATATGTTATTTATGTTGTTAATTAAGAGTATAATATCTTATGTGTTAGAAAATGAATATGTCTAATTATAGAAATAGTGTATTTTTTATCTTAGAAAAAAATATGTATTTTTTATAATATATACTCTAAAAAGAAGAGGATATATCTTTTTCGTAGAGTTATATTATTAGGAACATCATCTAGGGAGATGTATCAAGTTTTTTGTGATTATTTTAGAGATGAGTAAAGACTTATAAATCTTTTGAATTGATATATGAAGAGAAAAAAGAGGTATAATGACTCTTGAATGTGTGCAGGTTTAAAATAGATAATGTTTTGCATCCTAGGTAAATAAAGAATAAATCATTTTCACATTTATTAATATTTGTGAATTAAATATTAATTTTAATTTTAAGGTGTTTCTATGTTCGGTAGCATACTCGATACGCAACAATGAGTTTCTTTGAAAACTTATGTTGCACAATAGTAATATAGTAATACTATTTTAAATGGTAGTTAACACGTACCCATTGTATTGGAGGGAATGAATAGAAACAACTAAAATATTATTATATATGTTTTTTAAATGGTTTTACATTTGTCCAATAAAATATAAAGGCTTTAAATAAGAAAAGAATTCAATTTTATGCCTAGATACTCTATTATTCACTAAAGGTCGACTTATCGCCTTTTCATGGAGAACCTTATTTAAATATAGTTTTGGTCACTCTTATACATTCTATTGGACCAAATAAAACTCTTCTTTAGAATCGGGACATCAAAATTTACTTTGTGTAAATTTTTGGTATTTTTCTGATAAAGTTCATTTTTAATGAATAGTAAAAAATATTGTATTTTAATTCAAATCCTCTTTTTAATCTGATTTATTTATATTATTAGATTATCTTTTGAATTGTTTTTAGAGTGAAATTTGAATATATTTTTACCATTTAATCCAATAGTGGTCATTGGAATTAATTCCACTTTGAAATTGGACATAAACTAGTGTCAATCTTTTGATATATATTATTTTATAAAAATACGCTATTTTTCATGACATTGGGAATTAATTATTAAGTTAATTAACGTAACTTATATGTTTTGAATTTTTTAGAATAGACATCACTTTTGAATTCTGAATATCAAATATTGCTTAGGGTGGTGTTTTGGTATTTTTCTAAAAAACTTCAATTTTTGATGAATAGTGAAACCACTAAGTGTTACTTAAGAAAAACTAATGTTTTCATTTAAATGAAATTTTACCACCTTTGTGTTTTGAATTTCAAAAATCTGAAAAACATGGTTTTCATTAGGAAGTAAAATGTGGTTCAATGGGATTAAAATAATTTTTTGGTGAATAGTAACTTTTAAGTTTATTAATCGCGATTAGAGGTAATTAGTGGTAAAAATAATGTTTTAATAATATGAAATGAGATTTACACATGTCCTAACCTTATTGGATGTGTTATGAACGACCAATAAAATCTATGGGTCAACATGGGGTCCCCATGCAGCCACTTTGGTAGGAAAATGACATTAATAACTTTTTATTTAATGTTAAAATAAAAATGTCACAAGCATGAGTTGTTTTACTAAAACTATTTTTAAATGGGGTTATACAAGTCAGATTTTTGACTATAAATATTAATTATAAATCTAAAATGATTTCATACATCATGATATTTGTTTTATAATTTTTAGACATTAAATAAATTAATTTATTTACGGCACCATGATGATGCAACGATTACCTCATTATTTAACGATTTAAATAAAATGAAAAGAAAATGTAAAATCTAAGACCCAAAATTATCAAAAACCTATTGGATGGGTTGATTTAGAACCCTTATCACTTTATCCTCTAAATATATAATTGTGGGACCCTTTTTATTCTAAAATCATTTTATAATAAAGTATCTTTTCTTAACTTTCGAAGAGTGCCCCTCCTCACCTCTTATAAAAGGCCCCCACCTATACCTCCTTACCCACACCTCTCAAGCCTTTTGCTCAGCCAACCCCTGACCACTTTGTCTCTACACATCCCTATATTACTCTTAGAAGCCTCACTTTGGGCAGAAGTCTTCCCAAGGAAGCCTTTGAGCTCAAATCAAAAGGAGTTACCTGTTTTAAAGGTAGTGTCTTCTCTTGTGTTCTTATGTTTTATTTTGCTTCTCCAACCTCCTAAACTCTTTTTATTCATTTCTTTTGTAACAAAACCAGTCTCCCAAATATACTAGGATGTTGTTATAAGAAGTATTCGAGCTACACTTACACACACATTCATCCAATGGTTAAAGAACATACTGTTTCTGTGGATGGAGAATTTCTGCCTCATGAAACGATGATTGTTCAACACTCATATAACATCTTAAAAGGTGGACATTAAGATGATAGTATATTTATATATGATATATAATATATTTATGTTTTAGTTAAGATTTTTTATTTTTTATTTGTCTCATAACTTTATGGTTTCCATTGTGGGTAAACACGATAATTTCATTTTAGGAAGTGCGGACTACCACCCCCTCAAAGTGATCTGATTCGTTAATGCCATACGTGGGATTCATAAAGGATAGATTTAATGATATTATATATGATATTATACTGGATTTATAATATACCTTTATATCATTATGATTTCACTCCATTAAAGTATGATATAGAAATGAATGTAGCGTTCATGCGTACGTACGGCTTACTGTCTCTATGAACGGTGCATTTCATTTCTTATCCCCAAATGTAATGTACTATTATAAGTACATATATATAATGGATATATATCATTTATGTTACATCTAAGTGATGAATGTAATTACGGAATTAAAATATCCATATCTCTCATTTAGTTTTAATTCCATTAATATGACATAAAAATGAAAGTAGGCTTCATGCGTACGTACAGCTTACCGTCTCCATGAACGATGAATTTCACTTCTTACCTCTAAATGATTATGTAATATCATAAATGCATGTATATAGTGGATATATATGATATATATTCTATTTACATCATGAATATAATTCTTGATATAATGGATATTTTACCACATGAACAACATGTAATTATAAAGAGTTTATTTTTGACTCAAGTACCAAGGATCGACAAAACAACCATTATTAACTTAAATAATTACATAGTGTTCATAAAATGGTAATAAGTGATATAAAAGGAATAATGAACCTGAAAATGGTTCTTAAGCAATTAGAAATTAACTCAAGTTTATTATTCAGGATGTTAAATAACGATCGAGTCAAGTCGGACCCGAGGTAAGGGACATCATCTCAATCTCCTTTCATTGAGGCATATTTTTTCTAATACAAGGCATTATTTTATATGGTGTATAAACCCCTTTGAATTTTAATTTTATACAAAAGGAATCTATTTCTATGAAGCATTTTACAAAATGAAAAAAAAGAATGTTTCTTTTATCTTATGCGGTGACAATGGACTTTTCCACCGCCGTGAGTATTATTTGGTCTTTGGCTTCCTCAACAAGTCGTAATGTTTTTTTTAAAGGAAATAAATACCATATACTCTTTTATGTATTTTGGTATTGAAAATGGTTTTTATAATAGATTTTTTATGTCAATATATTTATGTGATATATTATGATCAGAGTGTAGAAATGTTTTCTTTCCATTATGTTTGTTTTATTTCTTTTGATTTTATAATTGTACATGGACATTTGACAGGTGGTTACATGATAAACCATATCACGGGCGGTGCCGTGAATACTAGGACGGGTGGTTACGTTATAACCTACAATGCATTGGGTATGGAAGTCGGCCGTATGGCTATTCCATTAAGTGATATGTGTGGAAGTCGACCGTATGGTTATTCCATTTATGTATGATTATGTCCCAAGTTACCTTTATTTATTATGTGATCTTTATATGGGTTTAATGGTAATATTTTGGTTACAAGAGTGTAAGTAATGATCTTTTATTCAGTGAAGAGTTTTTACTACTTCATAAAGGTGAAAAGTATTGCTTTGATAAAGTATACATGGTTTACTTGTTGTTTTGAAAAACTAACAGTTTTCATTCATTGTGTATCCCTTACTGAGCTTTTTGTGATGACCCCAAGTTTTTTTGAAATGTTTTTCACATGACTTAATGTAGAATGTGGACAAAAATGGGATCAAGGGAAAGTCATGCTATCTAAAACATGGAACTAGACATGTTTCTTTTTAACTGTTTTTATTTTATGGAAACTTAGTAGAAGTTTCTACTTTATAATCTTTTGAGATGTAATATTATATCCTAATTCTATAAAACACTAAACCTGAAAAGATCCTCAATGTAAATTATTCATTTAATTCAATATTAAGTAAGGTTTAAGGCGGGGGCCTTATAGTTGGTATCATAGGTCAGTTTAGATAACATTAGGAGATAGAAAATTGTTAAATTATAAGTTAATTTATGGTATGACTGAAATGATTTAGCATTTAAAGATTACCATGTTGCTTCACCTAACATATTTCTATTTTCAGAATGGTTTTCTGCAGACAAAACAAGGAAGCTTTATTGGGACGACATCAAGAGGAAGACAACCTTCCAAATCAGCAACATGAGATGGTCGGAATTGGAACTGAACAGTTTGTTGCAGTGAGGGAACAGTTGACTCAGGCTATAAATGGTGGTGGTATCCATGCACGAAATCAGCTGGATCAACCACAGAGGAACATATCAGTGGTTGAACATTTCATGAGGCAACATCCCCCATCATTCAGAGGATCATCTGACCCTGTGCTAGCTGAACGGTGTATTAAATCACTGGAGAATATTTTTGTTGTCATGGGGTGTTCAGAACATCAAAAGGTTAGTCTTTCTATTTACCGTTTTGAAGGAGATGTTGATCAATGGTGGTCAGTGGTGAAAAATATCAGGGATAGTGACGAGATTGATGATCTTCAGTAGGACTAATTCAAAGGTATGTTTCTAGAGAAATATTTTCCGAATGTGGTTCGTCTTACGATGGAAATATAATTTGTAGAATTGAGGGAGGAGGATGACTCAGTGGCTTCTTATGAAGCAAAGTTCACTCGACTGACAAGGTATGCTCCAAACTTCATACGAGATCTTGATAGTAAAATCAACCGTTTTTACTCAGGGTTAAAGACAATGTATCGAAGGGATTTATCTTCTCGTGAGTTCAAAAGTTATGAAAAACGTTTTTGATGTGCGGAGAAGGTGGAAATGGAGTTTGCCGAAGATCAGGTGTTCTTTGACAAAAATAGAATAAGCTGTCCAGTTGGAAGGAAAAGGGGAAGAATTCATCAAAGAAACAAGGAGGTAAGAAAACCAAATATAAATCATGTGAGAAGTGTGGTAAAATGCATCCTGGAGAATGATTATCCAAGTCTGGAAAGTGCTTTCGGTGTGGTAAGTCAGGTCATATTGCTCGTAGGGAAGATGATCAAGCAGGCAATGAAAAGCTAGCAGTAAGATGTTTTAAGTGTAACGAAATTGGTTATTATGAAAATGAGTGCCTAACGAAGAACTCAACTGGGGGAAAGTATCCGGACTACAAGAAGAAAGGGGTGGTGAAATCCTTTGCAACTACTTCAGCAGATGTTGAGCCGTCGAATGAAGTAGTATTAGGTACACTGTTTGTTTGTTTAGATTATGCCAATGTGTTGTTTGATTCTGTGTCTACACATTCTTTCATTTCTGAGAAGTTTTCTAGTAAATTTGGAATTCCATCTCAAGATATGAATCCTGAACATATAGTGAAAACACCCGGAGGGAACGTTGAGAAAAAAATAAATTATAAGAACCTTCCTATCCTTGTGTACGGAAAGAATCTACCAGAAAACCTTATTGTTTTTCCTCTAGTAGTGTTTGATGTTATTTGGGGAATTGATTGGCCTTCTGTTTATCATGCTAAGATTGATTACAGAGCTAAAATGGTTTCTTTTCAGAAAGATTTTCAATTTGTGTACAAGAATGAACCCTTGATTTTGATAACATATCTGGAATTTGAGAAACTAGTAAAATATGGAAAGGAATTTTACCTTGCACATATTGTTGAAAATAAAGGAACTGTTCACATTAATGATGTTCCAGTGGTAAATGATTATCTTGATGTCTTTCTTGATGAGTTTCTTGGTATTATTCACGATCGGGAAGTTGAATTTCCTGTTGACTTAGTTCCTGATTCTAATCCAATTTCAAAACCACCTTATCGAATGGCTCAAGTTGAACTTTTAGAGTTAAAGAAGCAATTGTAGGAGTTATTAGATAAATGTTTCATTTGACCTATCACATCACCATGGGGTGCTCTTGTATTGTTTGTTAAAAAGAAAGATGGCTCAATGAGACTTTTCATTGATTATAGAGCCTTAAATAACATTACTGTTAAGAAAACGTATCCTTTGCCTCATATCGATGATTTTTTTGATCAGCTCAAGGGAGCTCATAATTTTTTGAAGATTTACTTGAGGTTGGGGTACCATTAGTTGAAAGTAAAAGAAGCAGATGTTCCGAAGACTACGTTCCGTACTAGATATGGAAATTATGAATTTTAGTTATGCCTTTTGTGTTAACCAATGCACCTGCTGTATTCATGGACCTTATGAATAGAATTTTCCATGAGTTATTTGATATGTTTTTGGTTATTTTCATTGATGATATTTTGGTGTTTTCTAAAAGTAAAGAGGAGTATGAAGGTCATTTAAGGGTTATCTTGCAAACCATAAAAGAAAATAATCTGTATAGAAAATTCAAAAAGTGTGAGTTTTGGTTACAAAAAATTTCTTTCCTTGGTTACATTGTTTCAAAAAATGGCATAACTGTTGATCCCAATAAAACAAAAGTGGTTGAAGAATGGCCAAGACCCACAAATGTAACCGAGATCCGTAGTTTCCTTGGTTTGGCAGGTTACTACCAAAGTATTGTTGAAAACGTTTCACAGTTATCTAGTCCAATGACTAAGCTAACTCGGAAGGGTGTTAAGTTTATCTGGACAAAAGAATGTGATGATTGTTTTCAAGAGATGAAAAGCAGATTGGTGAATGCTCCAGTTTTGGCACTTCCTTCCAGGAATAGTGAGTTTGTTATATACAGTGATGCTTCGTTGAAGGGACTTGGCTGTGTCCTTATGCAGATTGATCAGGTAATTGCATATGCTTCACGTTAGTTGAAAACTCATGAGGTAAATTACCCTACACATGATTTGGAATTAGTTGCTATTGTTTTTTCTCTAAAAATTTGGAGGCATCATTTGTATGGAGTAAAGTGTGAAAGATATACTGATCACAAAAGTTTAAAATATATATTCACTCAGAAAGAATTGAACATGAGACAGAGGAGATGGCTGGAATTAATTAAGGATTATTATTGTACAATTCATTACCATCTGGGAAAAGAAATTAAAGTGGATGATGCTTTGAGTCAAAAAAGTAATGCTTCATTAACCACGATACGTTTGGAACGAGATCCTTTGGTTTTTGATTTGATGAACTTTGGCGTGGAAGTTGTTTGTGAAGGAAGTTCTTCTATTTTGTTTTAAGTATTAGTGAAATATTTTCTATTAGACATAATCAAGCAAGCACAAAAGCAAGATAGTGAGTGGCATAAAAAGGTAGAGCTGGTTCAGAAGGGTTAGTTTCCTGAATTCAACATTTATAATGATTGTTTTTTTGAGGTTTGGGAAGAGATTATGTGGGCCTTATGATTCACAATTGAAGGGTGAGTTGTTATGTGAGGCTCATTGTTCCCCGTTTTCAGTTCATCCTGGCAGTACTAAGATGTACAGAGATTTACGGGTGTATTACTGGTGGGAATGAATGAAAAGAGATATTGCTGATTTTACTGTAAAGTGTTTGACTTGTCAGCAGGTTAATGAAGAGCGATAGTTACCGAAAGGGATGCTTCAGCCTTTATCAGTGCCAATGTGGAAATGGGAAAATGTATCCATGGACTTTGTTGTGGGATTACCGAGGACATCTCGAGGTAATAATGCAATATGGGTTACTGTTGATCGATTGACTAAATATGCTCATTTCCTTCCTATTCGAGATACATTATCTCTAGATCAACTTTCTCGATTGTATCTTAAATTGATAGTCAGGTTGCATGGATTTTCCTTCTCCATTGTATCTGATCGTGATCCTAGGTTCACTTCTATCTTTTCGAAAGGCTTTCAGAAGTCATTGGGTACTGCATTAAATTTTAGTACAACTTTTCATCCGCAATCAGATGGGAAGTCAGAACGAATAATTCATACCTTGGAGGATATGCTACATGCTTGCTCAATGGATTATCAGGGAAGTTGGGACTAACATCATTCTTTGGTTGAGTTTTCATATAATAACAGTTTTCATTCTAGTATACAGATGGCTCTGTTTGAGGCATTATATGGGAAGCGGTGTCAAACTCTGGCTTTTGGGATGAAGTAGGTGAAATGAAGCTGATGGGACCAGAATTGGGAGAAGAGATGGCAGAAAAAGTTCAATTGATTCAAAAACACATGAGAACAGCTCAGAGTAGATAGAAAAGTTATGCAGATAACCGGAGGAAGGATCTATCTTTTGAGGTAGGTGATCATGTTTTTCTCAAAGTTTCACCGTGGAAAATTGTGATGCGATTTGGTAAGGAAGGAAAGATGAGTCCAAGGTTCATTGGACCATACAAAATTCTTGAGAGAGTTGGATCATTTGTTTACCGAGTGTCTTTACCTCCGAGTTTATCTTAGGTACACAATGTTTTTCATGTTTCAATGTTGAGAAAGTATATGCGAGATCTATCTCATGTTTTGAGCCCAAAGGTAGTTCAGTTGGAATAGAATCTCTCTTATGAAGAAGAACCAGTCCAGATTCTTTACCAAAGAGATCAGGTGTTGAGAAATAAGGTAATTCACCAGGTAAAGGTTTTGTGGGAAAACCATATGGTTGAAGAGGCAACATGGGAATCTAAAAATGATATGAGGGATAAATACCCCCACTTGTTTTTATAAGTGAATAAAATTGCGAGGACGCAATTCCAAAAAGGGGGTAAGGATGTAACAAACCAGGTAAATAAAGAATAAATCATTTTCATATTTATTAATATTTTTTAATTAAATATTAATTGTACTTTAAAGGGGTTTATATGTTCGATAGCGTACTCGATACACAACAATGAGTTTCTTTGATAACTTACGTTGCACACTAGTAATATAATAATACTATTTTAATTGGTATTTAACACGTAGCCGTTGTATTGGAGGGAATGAATAGAAACAACTAAAATATGATTATATATGTTTGTTAAATGTTTTACATTTGTCCAATAAAAGATAAATTCTTAAAATAATAAAAGAATTCAATTTTAGGCATAGATACTCTAATATTCACTAAAGGTCGACTTATCGCCTTTTCATGGAGAACCTTATTTAAATATAGTTTTGGTAACTATTATACATTCGATTGGACAAATTAAAACTATTCTTTATAATTGGGACATCAAAATTTACTTTATGTAAATTTTTGGTATTTTTCCGATAAAGTTCATTTTTTAATGATAGTAAAAAATGTTTTATTTTAATTCAAAACCTCTTTTTAATCTGATATATTTATATGATTAGATTATCATCTGAATTAGTTTTAGAGTTAAATTAGAATATATTGCTACCATGTAATCCAATAGTGGTCATTGGAATTAATTCCACTTTGAAATTGGACTTAAACTAGTGTCAATCTTTGGATATATATTGTTTCATAAAAAGACGCTATTTGTCATGAGAGCGCGAATTAAGTATGAAGTTAATTAATGGAACTTATATGTTTTCAATTTTTTAAAATAAACATCATTTTTGAATTCATAATATCAACTATAGCTTAGGGTGATGTTTTGGTATTTTTCTAAAAAACTTCAATTTTTGATGAATAGTGAAACCACTAAGTGTTACTTAAAATAACTAATTTTTTCGTCTCAATGAAAATTTTCCACCTTTGTGTTTTTAATTTCAAAAATATGACATACATGGTTGTCATTAGGAAGTAAAATGTGGTTCAATGGGATTAAAATAATTTTTTGGTGAATAGTAACTTTTAAGTTTATTAATCGCGATTAGAGGTAATTAGTGGTAAAAATAATGTTTTATTAATATGAAATGAACTTTACACATGTCCTACCCTTATTGGATGTGTCATGGACGACCAAGGAACTCTATGGGTCAACCTGGGGACCCCATGGAGAAACTTTGGTAGAAAAATGACATTAATAACTTTTTATTTAATGTTAAAATATAAATGTCAAAAAC
Source organism: Viscum album (assembly GCA_963277665.1). Classification (NCBI taxonomy): domain Eukaryota; kingdom Viridiplantae; phylum Streptophyta; class Magnoliopsida; order Santalales; family Viscaceae; genus Viscum; species Viscum album. The sequence continues at coordinate 1,063,311,079 of OY728136.1, forward strand.
ATGAGTTGTTTTACTAAAACTATTTTTAAATTGGGTTATACAAGTCATATATTTTACTATAAATATTCATTAGAAAGATAAAACGATTTCTTACATGATGATATTTTTTTTATAAATTTTATACATTAAATGAAATAAATTATTTATGGCACCATGATGATGCAACGATTACCTCATTATTTAACGATTTAAATAAAATGAAAGGATAAAGTAAAATATAAGACTTACACATGTCAAAAACCTATTGGATGGGTGGATTTCAAACCCTTATCACATTATCCTCTAAATATTTTATTGTGGGACCCTTTTTATCTGAAAATCATTTTATAATAAAGTTTCTTTTCTTAACTTTCCAAGAGTGTCCCTCCTCTCCTCTTATAAAAGGCCCGCACCTCTACCTCCTTACCCACACATCTCAAGCCTTTGGATCAGCCAAACCCTGCCCACATTGTCTCTCCAAATCCCTCTATTACTCGTAGAAGCCTCACTTTGGGCAGAAGTCTTCCCAAATAAGCCTTTGAGCTCAAATCAAAAAGTGTTACCCATTTTAAAGGTAGTGTCTTCTCTTGTGTTCTTATGTTTATTTTGCTTATCCAACCCCCTAAACTCTTTTTATTCATTTCTTTTGTAACAAAAACTGTATTATAAATATACTAGGATGTTGTTATAAGAATCATTAGAGCTACAATTACACACACCTTCATCTAATGGTTAAAGAACATATTGTTTCTGTGGATGGTGAATTTCTGTCTCACGAAACGATGATTGTTCAACACTCATATAACACCTTAAAAGGTGGCCATTAAGATGAAAATATAATTATATATGATATATAATATGTTTATGTTTTACTTAAGCTTCTTTATTTTCCATTTTTGGCATACCTTTATGGTTTCCATTGTGGGTAAACACGATAATTTCATTTTAGGAAGTACGGACTACCGCCCCCTCAAAGTGATTTGATTCATTAATGCCATACGTGGGACGTATAAAGGATGGAATTAATGATATTATATATTATATTATACTGTAATTATAATATACCTTTATTTCATTATGATTTCACCCCATTAAAGTATGAGATAGAAATGAAAGTAGCGTTCATGGTTACGTACGACTTACCGTCTCCATGAACGGTGCATTTCATTTCTTATCCACAAATGTAATGTAATATTATAAGTACATATATATAATGGATATATATGATTTATGTTACATCTAAGTGATTATTATAATTCTTGAATTAAAATATACATACCTCTCATTTAGTTTTAATTCCATTAATATTGCATAGAAATGAAAGTAGCGTTCATGCGTACGTACGACTTACCGTCTCCGTGAACGGTGCATTTCATTTCTTACGTCTATAGGATTATGTAATATTATAAATGCATGTTTATACTAGATATATATGATATATATGATATCTACATCATGAATATAATTCTTGATATAATGGATATTTTACCACAGGAACAACTTGTAATTATAGAGAGTTTATTTTTGACTCAAGAACCAAGGATCGACAAAACAACCATTATTAACTTAAATAATTACATAGTGTTCATAGAATGGTAATAAGTGATATAAAAGGAATAATTAACCTGAAAAATCTTCTTAATCAGGTATAAATTAACTCTTGTTTATTATCCCGGATGTTAAAGAACGATCGAGTGAAGTCAGACCCGAGGTAAGGGACTTCGTCTCCATTTCCTTTCATTGAGGCATATTTTTTCTAATACAAGGCATTATTTTATACGGTGTATAAAACCCTTTGACTTTTAATTTTATACAAAAGGAATATTTTTCTACGAATTGATTTACAAAATGGAAAAAGGAATGTTTCTTTTAACGTACATGGTGACAACGACCTTTTCCGCCGCTGCGAGTATTATTTGGTCTTTGGCTTCCTCAACAAGTCGTAATGTTTTATTAAAACGGAATAAATACCATATACTATTTTATGTATATTGGTATTGAAAATGGTTTTTATAATGGATTTGTTATGTCAATATATTTAAGTGATATATTTTTATGGGAGTGTGGAAATGGTTTCTTTCCATTATGTTTGTTTTATGTCTTATGATTTTATAACAATACTTGGACATTTGACGGGTGGTTACGTGATAAACCCTATGACGGTGGTTCTGTGAATACCAGGACGGGTGGTTACATTATAACCTCTAATGCATTGGGTATGGAAGTCGGCCGTATGGCTATTTCCTTAAGTGATATGTGTGGAATTCGACCGTATGGTTATTCCATTTAAGTATGTTTATGTCCCAAGTTACCTTTATATGTTATGTGATCTTTATATGGGTTTTATGGTAATCTTTTGGTTACAAAACGGTAAGTAATGATCTTTTATTCAGTGAAGATTTTTTACTACTTCATAAAGGTGAAAAGTGTTGCTTTTATAAAGTATACATGGTTTACATGTTGTTTTGAAAAACTAACAGTTTTCATTCATTGTGTATCCCTTACTGATCTTTTTGTGCTCACCCCAGGTTTTTTTGAAATGTTTTTCACAGGACTAAATGTAGAATGGGGAAAAGTATGGGATCAAGGGAATGTCATGATAACTAAAACATGGAACTAGACATGTTTCTATTTATGAGTTTTTATTTTATGGAAACTTAATAGAAGTTTCTACTTTATATTTTTTTGAGATGTAATAGTTATGTCCTAATTCTCTAAAACTCAAAACCTGAAAAGATCCTCAATGTGAATTATTCATTTAATTCAATATTAAGTAATGTTTATGGGCGGGGCCTTATATTTTTTGGGGAATAATTTTTCTTCTATATTTAAAGAGTGATATTAAGTTCAAAAAATAAAGAATATGATCTCACAATTTTGGGGTTTTTGAATAATAAAAGACTATGATAAGTATTTAAAAATAATAATTATGTGATATTCATAACTCCTGATGATTAGATTGTATTTTAGCAAGACAAAAAAATAATGATGCTAGATCAAAAGACAATAAAATATGTATTTTCGTGATTATAATTTATTAAAAATTTATTGATCGAGCATGAAAAAATAATAATTTTTCAAAGAATATAATTTCATTGAGTAAAATACTATAATAACAAGTGTAAAATGGGAAAGTAAATTACTATTAATAGAATAAAAATACCTCTTAACACACCTTCAAAATGCTAGTTTTGGAGATTTGAAGTGCCAGGGAGGAAAATTTCTACTTTTAGACAAAATATTTTATAATGATTTGATAAACATGTTTAATTACAACTTTGATATATTTTATAAAACTATATTTTTAAATGGAAATGTTAGGTATATATTTTGTAGTTAACAAAAATATAATATTCTTTATGGATAAAATAAAAAAATTGTATATTTTTAAGGATTATGTTTTTTCATAAGAAAATGACATTGATCAGGGTCCATTTCAATATTATTAAGATTAAAATGGAATATTTAAAAACCATTAAAATTGTTTTCCTGTGGAAAAATTTAATGAGTGGAATATAATGACCATTGAGTTAGAATAAAAATATAAATATTATTTGAGATTTAAGAGAATAATGACAGACTATTAAATAATAATACAAATATAGAGATAAAGACATATAATATATATATAGTCAATATAAAATAAAATAAATAGTGAAGAACGCATATTAATAATATTATAAAATAAATATATGATACAAAAAAGAAGGCGTTTCTAATAATAAATATGAAAACATGTGATGTGAATAAAGATTTGTTTACTTTCATATATGAATATAAAATAATGATACATGTTACTATCCATGGAGGAATCAAATAACACTAATTTGATCTTGATGAAAATTGTTAATTTTTGTTCCTTTCTTGTGACTCCTTTAATAATTTGTTGTGAGGTGTATAAACCCATAACTCTAAAGGTGGTAAGCCTCACTAATGATTTTTATTACCAATGTATACTATTAAAATTGATTTTGTTTATTTTTGGAAATAAAGAGTCTTTAATATAACCAAGATTTTCATTAAAATTATTGGTGAAATAATTACATAACCATTGATAGTTGATTTTTTTATTTTTTTAAAGCAATAGTGAGAAATTATTTAAATAATAGTTAAATAAAAAGGATAATAATATTGAAAATATAATTTACTAATGAAATATCATAATGAAAAACCTAATAAAAATAAAAATAATATCACATTAAGTAATTGAAAGGTAATTGGTTAAAAGTGATTGAAATCAATGTAATTGATCATATATTTAATTTATCATAATTGAAGTTCTTCAAAAGGTCCCACTTTAACTAAAAATATATTTGTAATTAATGATTATTATTCCATGAATTAAAAAATATATTTACATAATTATATCACTAAATAATTTTATTTAATTCTATTAATTGGTTTCTTAGTGATATTTGGATACTGAAATTGCACTATTTTTTAAAAATTAATAATGGTGTAATAAATCATAATCTTATTAAAATAAAGTGTTTTTGTAGTAAAATAATGTTATTTATATTATAAATTTGTGAATTATACTAGTGGGTATAATAAATTATAAAATTGACAATGTACTTTGTGATCACCTGGATTAAATTGAAAATATAGTTTAATGAACTAAGATTATAGATTTATTCAATTAAATAATTAATAATATTAGTAAATTAATAATAGAAAATTGGAATCAATGGCATGAGAAAATTATTTTATAAATATTTTACAAACCATTATTGAAAAGTTCCTTTAAGAAAACCAACTATATTTGGTATTATTTATGGTTCACTATAGACTTATACATGCTCACCTATGTTATAATTTATTTAAAATAATGTCAATACATAGTAAAAATTTCATATTTTACCACTCTATTTTTTAGATAATTTGGAGTTTTTGAGTAGACAACATCTTTGTTATTAATTAAATAAAAATTCCATATAAAAAATTTATTCTATCAAATAATGTAAAAACATTGGTCTAATAATAAACAAAATTTATAGATCTCAAAAATATTAAATTTCATAACATATCCTAACAATGCTTATATTATAGAAGACAAACAATTACGAGAATTTGTTTAAGGAAAATTCATAAATAATCATAAGAAAATATATTAAAAACATAATCCATGATATAGATATGATTTAGTGGTGTGTACCTCTCCTATAACGTCTACATAGAAGTAATGTTGTAGATTATATAATGAGTGGGTTCATCAATCCAAAGTGGTTATACCCTGATTAGTTTCTAATAATAATTAAGTAAACTAGATTTTGATGAGAAAAATGAGATTCCGAGTCAATTAGTGAGTTGTTTACCATGTATGTAGAAGTATAATAAGAATAAAAAGCCATGAGAGGTATCTAATATGGGGATCTCATTGAATTTATTTTCTAAGAAGAATATAGATGTTGTGTTATAAATGAGAAGTACTCAATCCATCAATATTAAGTTAAAATTTTATATATGGTGATTAAGATTATTTTCTTGAGGAGGATTTCACTCTCTATGGTGGACTAATCCATTATTAAAAAAAATTACATATATCTGAGGTCCGTGTAAAGATATAGAGAACTTATGAATTTAAATATTAGTTATAGAGACAATTAGGCTAGCTATGAAAGATATTGATATTGAATTATCCTCTAGGACTATGTCTATGGTTATAAATCATGAAAATAGATGTGGGGCCAGTATTCTAACCTGTAACCTTGTTTTATGACCACGTAAATAATATTAGTTTTTTTAAAAATACAACATTGATGGGTTTTGAACCCCAAACTCAAATATATAATTAAGAACACTCTATTACTAAACTAATATATATATATATATATATATATTTATACATATATGTATACATATGTATAATATTTTATAAATATATATCATAATTATATTAAGTATATTTAAATGGATTAATATAATAATAGAGCTAGGGAGGGAGGCCTATAACCAAAATTTGACTTAACAGTGGCTATATTCTACCTATATCTATGATCAACCCCCTAACCATATATATAAAGTTTCTCACCAAACTATTGGAAAGAAATTTATCTAGGAAAGGGCATAGGAAATATATATATTTATGGTCATGTATTGACATGTAATCATCAAAGCTCCGGTATTTTCTAGTTTCATGTGGTAGATCAGTCTAGGTTTTATTTATACATCCACCCATGCCTTGGAATCATATTCTTTTTTAGGATTCCACAACAACATTATGTATATTATAAAAAATATATTTTATTGAAAAATTTCTACATAAATTTATATCCCTCTTTATGAACATTAATAAGATATCATATATCAAAATTAAAAGACAAAAGAAAAAAAGATACAAGATAAATGAAAAAAAATCATAAATAAAGTATTTATAATATATATGAAATATTCAAAATGTGTTAGGGTTAAATAAAATATGAGGTGATATGAGAACATATTAATTAGGGGTGAATAATATATATAATTAAATATTGAACGAATTTTGTTATAGAGAATGTAATTTTTGAAATTATAGAAATTCAATATCATTATTAACACCTTTAATATATTTTTAAATTTTTTAAAAAATAAGGTAATTTGTATATTAAAAGTTTTCAATAAAAAACATTTTATTAAAAAATTTCCTCAAGGAAATTAATTTTAATAATGATATAAAATAAATCAAATGATAGGAACGTAAAAAAAATATAGAAGTCTTTCATAATCTATATCACTATATTATCCATACAAGTAGTTATAAGCATCAATTTATTCTTTCCATTTTCAATATATATGGGATTAAAAGATGTATATGGGGATATAATATATGTTGGATGATAAATTTTAAATAAAATGGGTGGTGAAAGAAAATAATAATAATGACCACCAATTTCCATATTATTTATCCATTAAAAAAACTAAGATAAAAATATCATTAAATTATTCATTATGTGAAAATATTAATCCAATTATCTATTTCAATTATATTTGGTTTCGTGAAATATTTTTAAGTTTCTTTTAGTAGAATCCATAATAGTCAGAAAACGGTTAAAATATCTATTCACTTTATACCTATTAATGTACTATATAAAAAAATTTAATAAACTTGTTACACCCCATGTCTTTTTTATTATTTAATTTTAATTAATTTAAATATCCATTATTTATTATGGTGCACACAACATTAAGTTTAAATGAAAATAATATATTAAAATATAATTTAAAAATCACCCTTATAACATGTTTATTATGTTGGAAGATAAGAATAGTAGTAAATAAATTATGAAAATCATATATTTTATACTATTATAAAGTAAATTTAATATATATATATATATATTTATTATAAATAAAATATAAATCATTTCGATGAAAAAAATATGTTTTCTAAAAAAAATATATTTTTCTAAAAGAAATTATTATGGTGCTTTAACACATAATTTTAAATTGATTATAAAAAAATTAATTAAATTTATTTTATAAAATGAACTAATTTTTTTAAATAATCATATAATAATTATATTTGGGTTATGTTTTTTTGGAATTTTATGAAAAGATTCATTTTTTAATTTGTAATAGAAATACTTTTTTTATTGAAAACTGTCATTTAATTTAAAATATTTACGAAATAATTTTTTGAAATAGTTTTTAATGTAAAATATGTTCAATTATATTATAATAAATAAATTTTCTGTAATTTTTATAAATTTTATATTTAATATTGATATTAAAACCATCCACACGTATGAAAATTTTTCTTTTGAAAACCTTCTTTTTTGTTGTGTCTAGAAAGATAATTTTAAATGTGATTCTTATCATAATTTTAATTAAATTTTAAAAAATGGATTATATATTTGAAATCAGAATAATATTTATTATATATTAAGTTCAAATTATTTTTATTCCATTATGAATAGTAAATATAGTAAAAATTAATTACAACGGTTAAAGTAAAAACAGATTTATCATGGGTTTTAACTAAGAATATAAAGATTAAAAATTACCTAAAAACTATTAAAAATATACTTTTATGGATATATATCAACCTTATAAACACTAATGGTCAATAAGGGACCCTTTTGGATGCTTTATACTTGATGAAAAATGGTTGTGATTGATTTATTTCAAAAATTTCAAATGTGTTCTCTCCGCTCCTAATAAAAGGCTGCCCCAATGCTACCATATTCAGACATCAAAATTCATTGTTTTCATCACATTAATACAAATATTACATCATATATTTAATCCCAATATCTTATATGAATTTTTTATCATAAATGTTTCTGAGGAAGGATTTTGGGGAAAACCAAAATGGGTTATTCAAAAAAGAGTTTTAGTACTTATGTGAGCATTTTTATTTTGATTCTCCTAACACCTATTTAAAATTTTTTTAACCATGATTGTGTAATAATATAATTAAATTTAATATACTTATATATATTATTATGGTAATGGAATGAACAATACCTATCTTCTCTTCCATCAAATAGAAAATGAAACTGGTGACCATGTGTATGGTGGACAACCACCTTATGAATTGATATAATTATATTTCCATCACCACTTTTCATGGATGGATATAGTGAACTATTTAGAAGATTAATAAAAAATTTATGATATTATTATACTTAAAAAATTATAATATCACATATAACTTCTTACTTTCCAATCCATTTAATATAAGATAATGTCTCTTGTGAGTATGGTGGACTATTTCCTTACAAAGTGATGTGCTTCAATTTTCACATAAAACATTACAATGGAAGGTAATAAGGGTAAATTTTATGAAGTTATGTGTTATATATGAAATGATATAAATTCAGTAATACTATAATATCCCCAAATTTCTTATAATTTCGCTAGTTAAGGGAATGATATATTTCTCATGTGTAAGTACAACCTACCATCTCAATGAAATAATATGATTCATTTTCCATGTAAAACCCAGATGAATAAATATAAAAATGTATATAAGGATTTAATATGATATTTATAACTTTAATATTTTTTTATGATGTAACTATATAAAATTTTCATGGACTAGAACATTCATGACCAAACAATCATTAGAAAAATAAGGTAATTAACAATTGAAACAATGAAAATAATGACATGTTATCAATAAATGGGAAGTAAAATGTTAAAAGTTGTCATATATGATATTAAAAATATTAATATTGTTATAGAATAAATTTAGAACATGATTAAAATCATTATTCATGATGTTGAATCATGTTCAAAAAAAGGAAGTGAGAGGTAAGTGACTTCATCTCAATTTCCATTCATTGAGGCATATTGTAATGTTATGCACTAACTTTTGTATGTTTGGTGTATATAATTAAAATTTTACATGTAATATCATGATTTAATAATAATTAATGGATCATTATGTTTCAATTTGAATTATTTCATCCAATGTTATTTGACTTGAAAGTCACTTATTGGTAAATGTTATATCACAATCTCACTTTCTTTTATGATCGTTAACTTTCTGTTGAAACCATCACTTTTTTTGTGATAATTTTTAATTGTAAATTATATTTATCTAAAATATAAATATTATTTATTGATGTATATTGTTATTTTTAATATATATTCTTTTTTCTAATTTAGTGTTTACTTTGAATATTATTTGATTTATGGACGAAAAATTGGTAAATATGTATCCATTAATCAATAAGTATATTTAAAGATAAAGGATATTGATAAAGGATTTAAATAGATTAGTTGATTTATTTGGAATGATTTAGACATAAAAGTATGGGTGGATAACCTTTATTTAAATCCCCTCGATGTGGCAACTATTCTTAGGAGATACCATTGTTGGCCACATCAAATGGTCTTTTACCAAAAAGGTATAGAGTACCTTGGGAATGGTATTGATGGTATACGTATCATGATGCTAGAGATATTTAAATCCAATAATTAAGTATTTAGTTAATTTAGTCTTGAGTTATTATTATTATCCTTGATATGTTTTCTTCGATATTATCAGTATATTCATTTCATTATCAGTTTATTGATTAATTGGAATATGTTTTCATTTATTTACCTTTCCATAATGATTGTTCCTTATCAAATCATGATAGAAATATTATTTATTAAATTCAATGTGTGTTTACTTATTTGCATTTCAATGTTGAAATTTTCTTATTGATTCATGATAGCTTGTTTTATATGTAACCCTTACTGAGAATATGAGATCACTTTCCATAGGATATAAAGAATAATTTTTGGAATGAGTTAATTGATGAAAATATATTTCATAAAATGAATTTTATTTTATTTCCATATGTAAAATGGGTATCATGTATGTTTCAAGATTTCCAAAAATTTTATATTAATTTTTTGTTTAGGATTTGACCGCTTGTATATATGCTATTTTAATAAAATAGTCCTCATTGCTAGGTGACTCAATTCGATGTCATTACAGTTGGTATCAAGGAAATTTTAGAATAAACCATTGGAACTAGATTATGGAACACATAGATTTGGGAGCAAAACCCTATGATATACATTAAGGATATGTTTTTAATAACATCATAATGTTTTGTTAAGGATGAAATTATATAGGTTTTCCTAACAATACATACTTTAATATACTATATGTGGATGTGGTTCTAGCATAGATATACATATGTGAAATAAATTTATTAAGGGTATATTGGGTTTATCCTAATCATTACTTGGTATAAATAACCTCGCCTTACCTTTCACCTAGTTAGACACTCTTGGGGATATTATAAAGATAATTCAAATTTTATTTACTAACCATTATGGAATATTTGAAAATAAATATAACCCCATATATTTTTTTTGTTCAATTCTATGATTCATAATGATTATATTTTAATTCATTCTAATTATTTCCATATAGTTATAATTTTACATTATAATTTAAAATTCATAATTTTATGAGCTAATATAGTATATATCATTGTTTAGAAATGTATCCTAAATGGAAGAAGGGTATAAATACTAATATGAAATGTAGATATTTCCCTAATAATAAATCCAATACCACTAGTATTAAAAAAAAATTAGATCATAGATTTTTTATGGAATCTTAATCAGGATATGATAAATAACCTTGTCTGAATGGAGAAACCTATTCCACATCATGATTCTACTTTTTGGATAACTTCATGCGCTAGAAGAGTCCATAATTTTTGGGGGTACTAATATAATGGTATTTGAGAGATAAATTAAGTCTCCTATGAAGATAATAATGTCCTTGGAATGCAATAAAAATGAAAATGTTACACTTTAAGTGTATTGTCTCAAAGATAATGTAGATCAATGGTGGTTGTTGATCCTGAATCCTATAGAGTATGAACAAATATAACTCATGGAATAGAAATATTCTGAGGAGAAATTATTTGATAAATATTTAAAGCATAGAAAACAAACTTATATTATGATAAATTTCATTAGTTTAAAGAAAAATGAAAAATAAATCATTTTTGATTATAGGAATACATTTATAACGTTACCTTGGAATTATACAGATTACATATGCAACAAAAGTGAAATATTTCCCATTTTTTTTAAAGGGTTAAGAGAATTATTTGAAGAGAATTTGTCTCCCAAACATTTCATTCATATTATCTAATTATTTTATGTTTCTTTAAAATAGAGAAGGAATTATCAATTACTTACACGATCAAGGGAAATCAAGAATATTATAATTTGAATGAACTCCATGATAAAGGGAATTAATCAGAGAAGAAGAATATAATGAAGAAATTTCCACTATCTTATATCATCAGAAAGAATTATCCTTGTAAATTCCTAAAGGTTTTGGTAGTTTTTTTATAAGTTCGTATACATGGTTCATCAAGATAACGAATAAAAGGGGAAAAATAAAAAAATGTCGTTTAATATTTTAATTGTAGGGATATGCGGAGCTACACAAACAATTTCACTATGTGTTAAGAGGATATATTATAAAAGAGGCCTAGGGGAGAAGTCCAAGCCTATTCAATCAATATGGTTGTGGTGGATTAACAAATTATGTGGTAGAAATAACTTCAATAATAGAATAAATATTTTCTCATTCTTTACGTGATTCTAGATTCTTTCAATCTTTTATATATTAAAGGTTTTTAATGGAAATTATATATTTCCATAGAATATTAAGAAGGGTGTTTTTAGTCAAAAATCATAGTGTAAGTCTCATTATAACAATAACACATCAATAATTCCCAATTATGAAACATAAATGTTACTTATTTTCTAACCTTAATATCATACATATGGTTTAATTTGATATAATCCTTATTATGGATTAGATTTCAAAATATTAAGCCAACTTTTATTGTAAGAAGAATGAAATTATGATTCATGTTGATATGTTGAATTCCATATCATTAGGGTAGATGAATCATCATCTAATACATTTCTAGATCCACCTTAGTAGCTCTAATAAATGAGATTATAGGCAATAAAAAGAAGACATAATTATGGAATGGAGAACATAATAATAAAATTTAATATGTATCTATTGTAAATGAATATATTAATGTATTTTTTTTCATAATTACCTGAACATTCCCCATATCATGAATTTGAGTTTTCCATTTATTAAATCCCTATTGAATGACTAATATCCTAGACTCCTTAAAGAATGTACACTATGTATTTAATAAAGTTTAAAAAACAACTAGATGTATATTGTGATAAGGTATTTATTCACCCTAGTGTTTCTCTATGGGGATCCCCTACTCTCTTAGTTATGAAGAAAATGGGTCCATGATGATTACATTTATCATAAAAAAATAAATTATATTAATGTAGAGAACGAGTATCCTCTTCCTCACCTTGATGAATTATTCGATCGACTTCATGTAGACAAATATTTCACTATGATTGAGCTTCATTCTGTGTATCATCAAATATTACTAAAGAAGGAATAAATTTCAAATATTTCTTTCTAAAAAATGTATGGACATTATGAGTATACATGTTTTTCAATTTTGATTGTCTAATCAACTCTATATTTTTGCAGATCTAATGAACAAAATATTGATGTAATATATTGATGACTTTTTTTTGGTATTTATTGATTATTTATTGATGTATTCTAAAATATACAAGGATAATGAGAATAAATTGAGGACCATTCTTTAGATTCTTAGAATGAATGAATTATATGTTAAATTTAATAAGTGTTATTTCTACCTTCAATATGTTTCTTTTCAGTGGCATATTTTATCTATGGATGGAATTTCATTTGATCCTAAAAACACAAAGGAATTCATAGAATACAATAAAATAATGAGCATAACTGAGGTAAGTAGTTTTATTGGTCTTGTAGGTAACTATCGATGATTAATTTAGAATTTTACCAATTTTCTAACCCATTAACCTATTTTACATGTAAACTAGTTATATATTTTTTAGAAACAAGAGTATGAAGATTTTTTTTGAACTAAAGAGGAAAATTTTCAATCTTCAATTTTGACAATACTGTTTAGAAATGATGGGGATTTTATATATAGTGATGAATCAAATAAGTGCCATTGTCGTATCATAATGAAAAATGATAAGGTTATTAAAAATGAATCAATGAAATTTAATACTCATGAACATAAATATCTAACCCATGATCTAGAGCAGGAAGCTACACTCTTTTCTTTGAATATATAGAGTCATTATCTGTATATTAAAATATGTGAGACATAAATGGATCACAAATTCCTTAAATATATATTTTTATAGAATTATAACAATATGATACAAAAGATTTGGATTGATTTATAAAAGGAATATGATTTATAAATAAATTACCTCATAGGGAAAAAAATAAGGCAGCAGATGCTATCAGTCGGAAAGATCATTAACTATTAACACAAATGAGGATTGAGAGAGATACTAGGTTCATGGATCTAGTAAGTATGGATGTGGAAATTTTTAAGGAAGGATATAAATCACTCATTTTTCAAATTATTTAACTTCCATCACTATTAGAAATGATAAAAAGTTATTTATAAAATGATGATAAGTTTTAGAAGAAAATTAATGCTGCGAATAATGATAAATTAGAAGACCTAATTCATGATGGTGGTGTCATAAAATTTGGAAAGAGAATAAGTTTTCAACTATAATTGATCTAAAAAAGTAAATTTTAAATTATTCTTATCTCTAGAACTTCTCTATACTCCATGCTACCACAAATATGTATTGGAATTTGAGGAAACATTTTTTGAGGTATAATATGAAGTAGAAAATTGATGATCAAGTTTATAGGATTTTAGGGTTTTAAATAAGTAAAATATATGAGTCAAAATCATATTAGAGTTGAAATATATTTTTATTCTAGTGTGGAAATGTGAATAAATTAATATAGTCATTTTCACATCACATCCAAAGACTCACAGGATGAATGAGGAAATAATTTTATTTATCATTGACCACCTAATAAAATATGCACATTTACTCTCTATAAAATAATATTTAACAATTGATCCCATCATAAGGATCAATATTAATGAAATTTTAAGACTTATTGGTGAACCCTTTTCAATCATGTTTCATCATGACCCCCATTTTATATCAAAATTATAGAAGTCTTTTAAAGGTTCTTAATACTCTGCTTCATTTGAGATTTTCCCACAATCCTCAAATTAATGGATAGTCTTAAAGGACTATTCAAATATTGGATGAAAATTTTCGGTCATGATGAATTGACTTTTAAGGTGTGCGGGATAAATATTTACCTTTGGTAGAGTTTTTTGATAATAAAAGTTTCTATTGATGTATTGAAATGATGTCGTATGAAGCATTATATGGAAAAATATATCACACTCAAACTTTTTACGATGAATTTGGTGAAAGGAAATCATTAGGGAAATTTTTTTGAAGAAAAAAAAACAATGTTAAAGGCTATTTTGGGGCATAATAAATAGCTCAAAGTAGGAAAACAAGTTGTGGTTATAATCATAGGAAATATTTGGAATTCCAAGTGGAAGATCATATTTACTAAAAGAATATCCATTAAAATGTGTAATAGGGATTGGTAAAAAGGAAATCCTAATACATAATTATATTGGACACTATGAAGTCCTTGAAATGATTAGAGTTATTTCTTACTGTTTTTAAATTCTATTAAATATCTCAAAAGGAAATGATGTGTTTAATATATCATTATTAAGGAAGTCCATGATATAACCAACAGTTGAGATCACCTATGTTAAAGTAGAATATTGACATGAAAAAATATAATATAAAGAAATCATATAGATTATTGATACTAGAGAGAAAATTTTGAGTAATTAGAAATCATAATTGATTAAGTATCTTTAGAGGAATGTCAAAATGGTGGAAGAAATATGGGAACAAGGGGTTGTTATGAAGATGAAATTCCCTCGTTTGTATAGTATGTAAAAGAAAAAAAATAACAAGGATTAAATTTTCTTATCAGGGAAGAATTTAACACCAATATAATTTATAATTTATTTCATTTTAATTAGATTCAATCACTTTGACAGCTTGCAATGCACATAACATTACGTTTAAATGAAAATATTCTATTAAAATATCATTAAAACATGACCACTTTAACCTAGCCATTATGTTATTGGGAATAAATAGTAATGTATAAAATATGAAAATTATATGGTTTTTAAATATATTGAATAAATAAAATTAATATATATTAAATATAAATAAAATAGAAAGCATTTGAATGAAAAAAATGCTTTTTGGAAAACAATATTTTTCTAATAAGCAGTTTAATCAATAATTTCACACATAATTTAAATTTAATTTTTAACAATTTCATAAAATATGTTGGATAAAATGAACATAAATTTTGAAATAAATATTTATAAAGTATCTTAGGGTGATTTATTTGTAATTTTCTTTAAAAGTTTCATGTTTCAATGAGTAGTGCAAAATATTACTTTTTATCAAAAAATGAATATTTTTAAATTATTTAAAAATAAGTATTGTATTTAAATTGTTTTTGAAGTAATATTTGTTAATTTATATTATAATAAATAAAATTTTGATCATTTTAATCTATTTCAAGTTGAATAATAATATTAATACCTTCCATATTATTGAGAAGATTCTCTTTGAAACCCTATTTTTTGTTGTGCCTATGGATATTACTCTAATCTATATTCTACCACATATTTGAATTGAATTTGAAAATGTGAACTCCATATTTAGATTCATAAATTTTTTATTATCTAATATTTTCATATTTTTTTATCATTATGAGTTGTAAAATTAGTAAAAACTAATTACCTGGGTTATGGTAAAAACTATTTTATCATGTTTTTAAACAAAGAATATAAGGGTTTAAAATGATATAAAATATTATAAAATAGAGTTTTTATGGAACATATTGGACCATTTAACCTTTGAGGGTTGATAATGTACCATTTTTAGGATTTTAAATTGACAAAACAGAGGTTTAATTGATTCATTTCAAAAATTCCATCTGTGTCCTCTCTCCCACTTATAAAAGGCCACCCCACTCATCCCCTATTCACTCTTCAAAATAAATTTTACTCAGACAATATTTATAAAAATAACTTACTTAATCCTCTCCAAAAATCAAATATCAGTTTTTTTATCATAAATACATCATAGCAAGGCGTTTGGTGCGGACATAAAGTGGTCATATAATAAAGATGTATCGTTCATAAATGAGTACATTTTTGTTTATTCTACAAAATATTTCAAATATTATCAAAATATTTTTATATAAATACCATATTATCTTTTTTATATTAATATATTAATATGATAAGGTAATTACCTATATCCATCTCCTCTTCTATAAAATGGGATATGAAACCATTGATTGTGTGTACGACAAACTACTACCTCGTGAACCGAGATAATACATTTTCCAACACCACATTTTAGGGATGAAGATAATGATGGATTTATCATATTTATATGATATTTAGGATATTAATATACTTATTCAATTATAATATCACAAATAACATCTTACATTCCATTGCATTAAAATATGATAATGTCACTAGTGAATATAATAGATAACCACCTCATGAATTGATGTGATTAATTTTTCTCAAACACATTACATGAATTGTAATAAGGATAAGTTTAATCAATATTTTTTTATATATATGAAATTATATCTATTATATAATATTAATATATCACCAATTCCATACCCATTTACTCGTTATAAGAAGTATATGGTCAGATGTTTGTACGCACGACCTACAATATCCACGAAGTGTTGTGATTCATTTTTTATGTAAAACCATCCAGAGTGGATAAAAAAATGTATACAAAGATAAATATGGTATTTATAACATTAAAATTATTCTGTTGATGATGTAACTACGTAATCTATGAAATAACCGATTCTTTCATGAAAAAACACTCATGAGAAAATAAAGAAATAAACCCCCAAAATAATGAAAGTATTGAAGTATTATTAACAAATGGGTGTTAAAATTATTTAAGGGGACAATTTTTGAAATTATAAATATGAATATGGTTCTTTTATAAATTAATAACATGATTAAAACAATTATACATGACATTAAATTCCATTCAACTAAAAGGAAGCATGAGATAATTGACTTCTAAATTTCCCTTCATTGAGGAAAATTATATTGATATAAACCTTGTTTATTTTATGTGGGGTATATATTGGACCTTTGGAAAGTAATTAAATGATTTATTAATAATTCATAGAATTTTATGGTTCAATTTAATTTATTTAAACCAAGGGTATTTGACATGAAAACTACAATGTGGTAAAAACTATTGTACAATCTCACTTTTTATTATGATTGTAAAATTATTCTAGAAACAATCAGTTAGGATTATTTTTCATTGGAAATTATTTTTCTCCTCGAATTTCATATTATTATGTGGTGGATATCATTATTTCCTAATATTTATTCTATTTTTACATAAATTGTTTACTTTTAATATTCTTTGAGTACCAAAGGAAATATATATAAATATATATCATGCACTCAATACAGATATTTTATGATAATGCATATTGATTCATGACTTAATTATATTATTAGATATAGGAAGAATAATTAGGAAATACATGTAAATATGGAGACTAATTATAGATATTCCTTCGATGATTCAGTAAGCCACATGAAACAAATATTTTGGCCAAATCACAAGGGTTTTTACTCAGTAGTTTTAGACTATACTATAAAAAGAATTAATAGTAGATGTATCATGATTCATAATATAATGAGATCTAATAATTAAGAATTTATATAATTTATAATTCAGTTATTATTATTTTATATTATATATTTTAACATTATTATATCTCGATGCATTTTATTCTTTGATAATTGATGAAATGACATGTGTTTTCATTTATTTTCTTATACATATTGATTATGCCTTATCGAATTATGATTATAAATATACTGATGAAATGGAATGGGTGTTCAGTTATTTAAATTTCCATAAGAATTAGTCTTTTTTGATTTATGATAGCTTTTGTAGTATGTAAATCTAATTGAGAATATTATCATACCCTTATTTTGTTTCCTTTCTTATTGATATGATGAATAATTTTTGGAATGATTTTAAGGATTCAAATTGTTTTCAATTGTTATGTTTCTTATTTTATTTCTCTATGTAAAATGATTATCTTGTACGTATCTTGCTCTCCAAAATTTTTAAATAAATTGTGCCTTCATGATTTGACCCCTTATGTCTCTATCAATGTAGTAAAGTAGACATCAACTCTGGGTTACTAGAGCTGGTGTCATTAAAAAATACATTATACTGAATTTATAAATGAATAAGTTCTTTAAATTAGCCACATTTTTTATTAGTTTCCTAATATACTTTTTTTAAATGTTTAAATCACTTTTGAAATATCTCTTATTGTAGAAATATTATTTCAATATGAAATATCATATGTTTTTATTCACATGAATTTAGTGGGTTTTCTTCATTGATTACATTACTCTAGAATGAAATAGATTATTTATTATTTAATATCATTTTAAGTGTTCATTTTGATTATTTTTATAAAAAAATATATTCAATATTATATATTAATTAATGTACTTTATTTTAACATATTAAATATTTCCTGGTTTGTATTCAAGTTACACTTATGTGAAAGATGTTCACAAATAATATATCATTATATAAATAAACATCATTTTTTAAAGTTATTTTTATATGAAATTAGTCTTATAAAGATAACATCATCAAAGTAAATAAAATACATAGATAAAAGTTATTCACACATGGGTATTTTAAATAAAATTTTACTCTAAAGTGAAACATTTTTTAATGTAAAAAAACATAAATAATAATATTTTTTTATATTAATATCATCTGAGGATTTATTTGTTATAGTGTGTGTTTAGATTCAACTTTATTAATACCTGAACATAAGAAAGTGGGTTCTACTCTTATTTTTTCCATCTATTTACATATTTATAATAAATTATTGAATAAAACCATTATATTATTACAGAATATAAAATTTAAAGTTTTTTAGTTGTTATTAGATTGTAAAACCTTGGAGATATTTTATCAACTTTGAAAAAGGCTCATTCGAGATGTAACATTTATTTTTCATGGTTGAAAATTTTATTATCAATTTTATTTTTAAATTAGGATATTGTGTTTTTACATGAAGATTTTTTATATAATTCTAAGAGGAAAGTTTTTATTATTATTGAATTATAATAAATTAATGACATATTTATTATTTAATTATGAAAATTAAGAGAGAAATAAAAAAATTAAAAATCATGAATAGTTCAAATAAAAAATTTAATAAATATTTTCATGTTTTTCAATCAATATTATAGAGTAAAAAGTGTTTTTTATATTTTTAAATATGTAATATTAAATTAAATTTTGTATTTTTTCTTAAAGATTTATGGTTACAATATATATGTTCCATAACTACTAATAATAATTTAATTTTATTTTTATGAATTGAAATATAATCACGAAAACATATAAAAATATTTTTTAATTTTCAACTATATTTTAACTATATTTATTAAAGTATCATTTAATTATCATTCCTTATAATAAGTGTACTTATGATACATAAATAATGTTGTGTTTTAAACGGTAAAGTAAAAATAACATGTATTAGAATTGAATAAAGGTCACCTTATTACTACTTATTTGTGAAGATACATAGTAAACTGATTATGATAAAATCAATAGACCTATATTGGGTGTTTATGGAGTGTATTAATGGATTTCCATGGTGACCCCAAAAAAATATTAACATTATTTTATTCTCTATCTTATTTTTATATTATTTTGAATTGTTTGTATTATTTAAAAGGGGGTAGAATAAATGAATTAGTATGATGAGTGAAATTTAAATTATTTTAATCGAATATTTAAGAAAAAATAACGTACCTATTTAGAAAATTTAATATATAAAACTAGTAAAATATATGGTATTATAGATTTTTTTTTGAGTTTATTACTTTTATTTTTGAAGTTTAATGATCAATATATTATTTAAAAAAAATGATCATAAATGGGTAATTTTGATCATAATAGAACCAAAAATTTTTGACACAAATGTTGTTACAACATTTCAATTTTATCATATGTTTTATTATCATTAAATACCATTTTTGTTTTACTAATATATTTTTATTTAGTGATTTTAAGGATATTAATTTATGTTTCATTAGGTTATCTATAAATTTTGTGTTTTT
Organism: Viscum album; assembly: GCA_963277665.1. Taxonomy (NCBI): domain Eukaryota; kingdom Viridiplantae; phylum Streptophyta; class Magnoliopsida; order Santalales; family Viscaceae; genus Viscum; species Viscum album. The sequence goes on from OY728136.1 coordinate 1,063,331,727, forward strand.
ATTACTAGATGGTTTTGATTGAGTTTGAAGAATTTTGTTAGAAAATATCTCTAAGTGTTGAATGTTATAAAGGTTTGCCTCAAACTTATGAAGATTTTCCCAAACTTTACAATGAACTATAAAAACCTCATAATGGGTTGTCTCAACAATATGTCAAGGTGTCTACACATTACGAGGTGTTGAATCAACCTTTATAGGTATGTGATAAACCATATGTTATTCAATATAAACCATATAATGAATAATATCCTTATGATGATAGAGAAAATAATCTAAAATATAATCCATATAATGAATAATGAACCATATAATTATTCTAACCAATTTGAGGGTTATTTTGAGTAAATTAAATTCAAATATTTGTTTTACAATGATTTCAACAACTGTGAGTTTTTAGAGTATTTTATTCAAGACATTATAGATGTTATGGTCGAGTCCATTGATTTTTTTTTGATTCTAAAGAAGTTTTAGACTCCAAGGAAGAACAAGTGTTCAAACAATTGAATTGTTAAAAACATATTTGGAGGGTATTGTTAGTTTTTTTAGAAATTATTGTGTGCTATATTTTTGTTTCCTCTCATCAATGTAAAAATATATTACTAACTCATGAAAACTATATGGGGCTTACTAATAAAAAAATAATAGCATGTTCTCCTTTATTATACTACATAAATTTTTTTCTTCTATTGAAAAATAATACTAATATTATCATTATAAAGAAGAATATGACTTAGTTATACTACTAATTTTTGAATTTAGTATTACCACAAGAGTCGAAAAATCATTATAGAGATATATTTTTATGAAATATTCATTCTTAAAATTTATTAATATTCTTCTAGTGGTATATTGAAACTATGCACTGAACCAATATCACATTTTATGATTTTTAGTGTGAATTACTTATAAAGAGTATGAGAGGAAGACCATGTATATGTCTTGTAAAGTGTAATGACATAAAAAATATATTGGAATCCTGTTATGAAGTAACATATAAATGTAGTTAGTTATAAAGTCCCTAGGAAGAGGAATGGAATAAAAAACCCCAAGGTCATGTTAAGTGTTGGTGGAGTGTATCATGGTTAGATCTCACTTCCATGAAATATTATAAAAATATACTGTTCCATGCTCCTTATTTCCCTATTGTTCATATATCCAATTAAAAGGATAATGATATATCTAATATGTTTATAAGGTGTTTTATAATTTCATATGAATTTATAGAACTCAAATCCCAAACCCTCTTAAATTTTATTGCAACAAAATTGGGGAAACCATATATTTCAAATAGATAAAATTATAGATTATCGAAAACAATGATGATAATTTAATTTAAGAGAATATATTTTTATGAATATGTGACAGTGGAGAAATATTTTAAAATTATTATTATTGAATATACATTATTAAATTGTGATCATAATGTTTAATTTGAGTTATATTCTAGTACTATGAATTATATAGTTTGTGATTTAAAAATTATTAAAGTCAATAGATTTTATCAATGTTCTCTTCCTCATAAAATGAGGGAAACTATCTCCTTTAGATAAGAAGTTATAGAAAATGATAAATTATTGAGATATAACCATGGAAAGATGATTTTTCGAACTTTTTTAGTGTTTTATGGGAAGATAATTACACATATTGATGAATTATTTCTAGAAATAGTAAATTACATTCCACCTTTAATGTTATTATACCAAAATCATAAAAATCATAAAAATTATTAAAAAAATTATGGTGAATGAGAATGGAATATAAACCTATATTTGATATTATACTTCTTTAAAATATTTAAAAAATGAAAAATCTTATTGGCACCCTAATGAAAAATAATGATCTAAAGAATTTTGTGGTTAATGATCAAAAAGTGATTAAAGAAAGTGTTACTCTTAAATTAATTGAAATTAAAGATGAAAATAAGTAAATGAATTTTTTTAACTTACACAATGAATGTAATTGTAATATTTTTTATTTTCCTCATTTAAATTCATGATAGGAAATAAGTATTAACTATACTAAAAATAGATAAATTGGTTATTAAAAATGATTCCCCCTTCACAGAGAGGGGCTATATTCAATGTCACTATGACATTTATATTTTATTAATAATGATCCTCAATACAATATATAGTGATAGGGGAATATTATCCTTAAAAACCTGTGAATAAAATTTAATATTATTAAAAAAATTAAAAGTATCATTATTTCTCATTATTTATGTAATCAAAATCAAAATTATTTTTCTTGAATTTTATACTAGAAAATATACTAGAAACTTATTGAATAACAACCCACCCAATAGCCATTTCTAGATATTTATAAGGAAAAATTAGTTAGTGTTTTTTTGAATCCTCCCATAATAAATTACTAATATGGAAACCTATATTTCTCCACAAATATTTATAACCACTATTTATAACAAATTTTATGATGTTGAAGGAGAATCTATATGGAAATATATTTCTTCATTCAATATTTCTCAATATTCATGGTTCTTTATATTGGTTCTCAATACTATAATCAATTAATTATGGGGAAAAGGAGTTTGAAGATATTTTGTAAAATTTATGAATGTATTTTATGATCTCTTATCTACTTCCATCATAAGATAGCTTAAGGTGACGATTTTATTTTACATGTGATTAAAAAACATCAAGGGGATCTCTATATTTTCAAATATTAACATCACTCATTTGAATAAATATTTTGTTAGATAATTCTTATATATTTATGTGGTTCTAAACTACTGGTTTATATTTATATCACTTCTATTTTTCTAATCATTATATATAGGTATAATCCTTCATGATAACCATTAAAAAACCAAGGGAAAGAAATTATGAATGTTATATATATCATATGTAAAAAAGGAATCATAAGAGACTTAAAGAAGATCTTCAAGAATGTGAACATTTTCATCTAAATCAACATTTTTGACAAGGAGATCAAAAAATTATAAAATAATTAGTTGAATAGAAGTCTTCAAGTTAACTAGGATGTTGTAATTTTCATTACTCTTTTTTCCAAATTGTGAGAATTATAAAAGTATTAGTTTATAAATAAAAAATTTCTCAAGAATAATTTTATATTTTTTTTATCTAAAAGGTTGATAGGAAAATATAAAATTTTCACAATTTCGTTATGGGGAGATTGTTCACCAAGAACCACATTATATAACTTAAGGGTAATTAATTCAATAATGTTATTAATATTATAAATCCTAAAACTATGAATCATCATTTAACATTTTTAATGTAATAATTACATAAAGAGAGGCATGGATATCCCATTAAGGAAGGAACTATAGCTTTTACTATTGTTTTTTTGATGAGATGTTGATGATTAAATTAACCCCTAAATTGAAATCATCTATATTGATGTGGAGATACATGTGGCCTTGAATATCAATTTTCACACAAAAGTTATCATGTAATGGATACATATGTTTCAACCTAGTTTACAGTCATTGAAAAAAACTCAAAATCAATAAGGATAAATGTATTCAAGGTTTTCTTGGTTTAGATGAATATATGAATAGTAACATCAAAAAAAGAGTTTTAGGTGTTAATATTTGTCAAAAAATAGACATAGAGAAATAATTCATCAAATTAGAAAAAATATGTATACTAATGATGATGTAGAAATATGTTTTTTATAATAGTTAATTGACATTTTTTCACTATTTATCCTCCTCAAGTTTTTTAATTTTTTAAATTGAAATTTTTTTGGGTTTCATTATATCATATTTAATCCTTCATCATGAAAATAAAATATACTTTATAATATTTGTACTGGTAAAGGATGTGCTCACGTGGAATACACAAAAAGAGATATGTTCGGGAATAATGGTCAATTTCAAGGGTAGATATAGATCTCTTGGAATCTCAAATTTATTTTCTATTAATGGAATTTATTTCTTTGAAATTAAAATAAATCATTATAGGTTTTAGGGGGATCATATAAAATCATATCTTTGTTAGTGGGTATCATTTGAGTCTATCCTAAAGTAGTGTTTATATCTCATATATCTATTTTGATATAAGATCATAACTAATTATCATTTGGATAACAATTTGATTTGAATTATATGTAATAGAGTACATGGATCTCATCTATTAATAGATAATATTATGATGAATCATTTTAATGGATTTTTTAAAAGGATTAAAAGGCATATCAACAATTTAAAAAATCAAATCCCCTATTTTAGTTGACGTTTTACCTTTATGAAATGTATTTTATCCTCGATGACCCTACACACTATTTCATATATCAATGTTCCCAATTCATTTGAAAAAATGAAATATATCCTTAACAATTTGCACATGTATTTCCATTATGAATGTAAAAAATCACAATCCCTAATGAGGTTTATTATATAAACCCTTTAAAGAAGAAGGAATCAACCCCATAATCCTCAAAAGGAAAATTTATCCCATGAAATCCAATATTATATAAGATAATATCATCACTGATTAATTATTGTAGAGGTATATTAAGAATAATTATATTAAATCACATCATGTTATTATAATTGTAAATGAAATTACTACCCCATTATAGAGAAACATATAATATTATTTCTACATCCTCTTACTATTTCTATTTTTTGAATGATATCTTGCTCGATAGCCCTATTTAATTATTAGATTTCTCAAATTTTGACATGTGATTTTATAAAAGTAAATATCACATGATCTGAACCAATATAGTTTTGATGACGTCTAAGGGGAATTATTCGACTCTATTCACCTGGTGGAAGGAACATGACTAATGTTTCTTTATCCACAAAGGTTCTCATTAATTTAATAATAAATATTTTTGAAACATAAGACACATCTAGTAATGGGCTGATACATGGGGGAAACTCAATTAGGATTGTCCCAACCGATATAAATCTATAATCCTTGTTTGTAATACTTATTAAATTTTACTATACAAAGATAATTAAGTGTAGATTATATGTATTTATCTTTCCAATAAATTAATATATTTCTCATATCCTCAAATAATGATGGTGGTCCATCATTTTTTGGGTGGGTATAAGGCTGTTTTTATCTTTTAATTCCCACAGGATAACATGAAGATCTAATTTAACCTAAAAATCATTGATAAATTTATCTTATACCTTTTTTATATTAATTTAATAACATTTAAAGAGGGATTTATTCATTGTTTGGAATTTATAACAGGTTTTAAAACTTGTGGAATACACCTAAATATATCAGGTATCATACAACACCTAAAAAATCCAATAAGATTTTCATGAAAAACATATCATTAATATATAATATAAAATACATAATATATAAACAATATCAAACCTATAACTTGTAAAATATATAAAAATTAGTTTGGAATTCTAAAAAAAAGTGTTAATAAGGGTGATCAAGGATGTCGGGTAAACATGATTCCTTCAGAGTCTGTCGATAATATCAATACTAACAGTTCATGTAAAAAGGGAACACTAAATAGAAGATAAAATATTTTTTATATTTAGGGATCAATTATAATGGCCTTATATGTATAAAATAGGCTGGGAATATCTCTAATAGAGGATGTTGTTTCGTTCTCGATGATATAAAAATTTTAAATGACATGGTAATTTTATTATCCATGATTGAAAAAGAAATTAAATTATATTTTTTAAATACATTTCAAGGATTTATAAACACTATTATTTCATACATCATATATAAACATTGGATCAAAATTAATCAATATGTGGAATACAACAAACATGGCTTGAGAAAAATGAAACGATGATTGTTATTGAAACTAAAAAAGAAATAACTACAAATATCAAAATTGTCTCTACTATAGTCTAATGACCCTTGTATTTAATGAATGTTTTGTATGGGGATTCTCTTTGTATGTTACACCCAAGACCCCTTGAATCCTGAATTAAGAATTTATTCATCTATCATAATGAAAGAAATTAATTTTAGGTAATTATATGATATTTTGGTACATTAAAACTAATTTTCCTCTACTCAATGATAATAAATAACATGAAAAGAATTATCCTAGATGATTATATTATAATATATAAATATAATTTGGAAATTAGAAATAGTTTTGGGGATAATTATTACGTGACATATAAAATTTGGATTTATATAATTTTAAAAAAAAAATGCCAACGAGTATTTTTTTGGTTCAGACAGAAGAAATAAATTCATTTTATTCTCATATACCAAAAAATAAATATTATTATTCTTAATAAATTAACAATTATTTTTCCCTAACTGAAAAATATAAATTTCAAAAAATAAATATAATAAAACATTTAAAAATTCTTATGAATTTTTTCTTTTTGAATATTATCTTGTATAATTAGAACTTATACTTAAGACTAAATATTTTAAAATGGAAAATTATATATTAAAACACAATAGTAAAGCTGAGTAATTATTACATTAAATTGATTATTTGAAATTGGATTATATTAAGTCTACTCAATGTGAGAAAAAATTCCTAAAAATTTATGGTAGTCAAAGAATGATAAATATAAACTATGGATTTTATGAAGTGTTCTAAAACCAAATTTGTATCAAAATTAATTTATTTTTACTATTTTTATAAAAATTAAATATAATGATAAATTATTTAAACTTTTGGTTTCTTTTCATTATTCCAATTTATATAGATAAATATTGGATTTGTTTTTTTATGTGAAACATTATTATTTTTTAGAATACTAATTTACTTTAAAGGTTAAAAATTCTACACAGTTTAACAAGATTTTAATTTTAAAATTATTATTGGATAATATAGTTGGAAGGGAAAATATTTATGTATGAAAATTAATATATGGTTGAAATTCATATATAAAAGGATTTATGAAAATAAAATGTCAAAATATTATATTAATATTGAATATTAAAAAGTATTAGTGAGGATTTCCTAAATTTTAATTCTTCTAAAATGATGAATGGTAGATTTATTCTCAATTTAGAATATGAAAAATGAAAAATATTTAGGACTAGATAATTTTGAAATCCAGAATTTTTATTATAAACAAAAATTTCCATATTTTGAAGGGTTAAAGAATAATATAGATAGTATTTATCATCTCTGTGATGATAGGTATTTCATTGATTTTTCTAATAATGTTATTTATATTTTTTGAAAAACAATTCTTATATTTAATAAACTAGGAATTTAAAATTATATCACATTAGTTCTTTATTATTTCTATCGTCAAAATTGTAATTATTTCAATGTTGAATTTAATAAACCATTGATTTCATATATAATACATAGAAATTGTAACTTTAATCCATTAGTAATTCCTTTAAGAAAAGTTATATTTAAAATTATATTTAAATTAATATAATTAGGAATGGTACTATGTGATGTTTTTCAAATAAGATAGTAATATATATATTTTTAAATAAATTAGTGAGGATAATTATTATAATGTACTCGGAACTTATCATCATGGATTTTTTTTCCATGTATAATTAAAATACTACGTGGAAACTCATTTTACATTTTTTTACTTAATTATTTTATATATTTATATGGGTCTTCTTATTTAGGATTATATCTGAATCATTTTTATTATTCATGAATTTATATAAAAATATATTTAATTGAAAATATTATAAAATTAGTTCATTAATAATTGAGAGTAGAAGGGATTTTATAAGTCATTGGTTTAACTCATTGTTTCACCATTCATGATATTAAAGATAAATTATTTATTCTCATAGAACCTAATTAAAGAATTTCTTTTATTAGAGTAATATGGATTTTCAAAAATAGTATAGAATATGTTATATAAATATAACATAAATTTTTAGTTTTGGTTAAATATGGGAATATAACATGAATTTCAATTACTTGAGTTCTAATAAAAAATATTTTAAAGAAAAAAAATAATGAGTAATGGAATTAGAGAAATATTATAGTTTATTACTTTAATTTCTTGTGATATAATGTTAATATTTTAAATTCCAAAAACAATCCTGATTAATTTTATCCAATTTTTAGTGATAGAATAATTTCTAATTGTTATACTACTATTAATTATAATGTATTTTAATGAAAATTCCAGTATAGTAGAAAACCTATATTCATGTAACATAAGATGAACATGATCCTTTAAATCACATGTGAACCTCCATTGCTGAATGAGATGATTAATTTAATTATAAAAGATTTGATACTGCAATAAATATTAAAAGGGATTATGATGAGGAATATATTCACATAGATCCTTGAATTAATGATTTATAAACTAATTACATTATGATTGAAATTATTAAATAAACCAGAACCTTAATAGACTATCTTTTGTGTTTTATTATTGCGGTTTTAGTTCATTGTGTTAGGAATAGAATATGTGATGTCAATATAGCTATGTTTTCTTCCTTTATCTAACAGATTAAACATAAATTAATAGATGAATTCACGAATGATCAAAGTTACATTCTAGATATATTAGATGTTTTTAAATATTTCAAAAGAAATGATTATTTGAAGATAATTGAGAGACCCTCTTATTATTCTATTTCTGGAATTAAAATGGAAGTTAAAAATAATCTTCATCATCATGGATTGATTGTGTAGAATAATTATTAATAATAATTAATTTTATAATGAAGAGGAATGAATATATTATGTAGAATATTTTAAAATCATTATTAGAATAAAAGTTTCTAGGATCCTTATTTATTATGTATTTAAAATGTTTTAAAAAAAATTATATGGGAAATAAATAATCTTTTATTAATGTGTTTCTATTAGAGGAAGTCAATATTGAAGAACCACGAGGTATTTAAAATAAATGGATTCATTATTCTATTTTTAAACATATTAATATTATACATGGGATTAAATAAGATACTGTATTCTCTTATGATAAACTTAATTTATTTTTATTATCACATTAATTTATTATGGGGATGATATAATTAATGTTATTTTTTGTGAAATTTTATTAGTTGATATTTTCCTTTTTTAAATATATGTTGATAATGTTCATTTTTATTCTTCAAATAAAAATTCCTGAGAATTTTTTTAAATGTATATAAAAAAGTATGAAATAAGTATGTTGGTGGAATTGGATTTCATTCCAAATTTTATAATAATTTACAAATACTTAAAAAATGTTTTATCTCAGTTGAAGTATAAAACTGGTTAATTAATGAATGTTGGGATTAATTATAGTAAATTATATAATTCATGTATCTGGTTTAATATTTAACATGACATAGATGAATCAAGAAAAACTATTGATAAGAAGTTATACAGATGAATAATTAGATGCTTTTTCTATTACACTGTTTGTATAACAAACACCATGTTTTTGTGTATCTTTGTGAAATCCATAAAACTAACTATAAAGAATGTCTTATTAAAACCTAAATAATTATTTTAGTACCTCACAAAAGAATAGTGAATCATTTTTTATTTTATAAAACTACTTGATTTGATTTCATATTATGATGATGATTTTAGTTGTTATATGAAGGATTTAAATAGTTATTCGAAATCTTATCATTTCTTGAAATTATCCATTTTTTATTATAAAATATTTTTTTATTATCAACATGTGAAGGTGACTATATTATAGTTTGGAGTTTTTATGCCAATTTTTTGTTGATAGAGGACACACTAAATGACTTATGATAGAATTATGATTTTTTTAGTCAAATGTGCGAAAACAAATTATATCAACATTCTAAAAAAATATTATAATCTAATCTGGAATAATGAATGTTAATTTATAACATTATTTTTTTAATAGGTTATTCACAATTTTTAGATTTCTCTATTGAGTTTAAGGCAACCAAAAATTAATTAGAATATATTTTAACAAACCCATTTACATTTAATTTATTTTATATCTCTATTGAGTGAATCTATGAAATGGGGAAGGAAAAGAGAACTAAGACAAGTTCAAAATCTAATTATATTAAATAATGTAAGATAATTGATTCATATATGAATAAATTACCAATTAAATGATTCCAATTAATTGGGTCAATATAATGAATTTGGCGATGGATAAAATTTTGAGATATTATAAATGGGAGTATTTTTTTATGTTAAGAGGTCTATGCTTATCCATATGAGCGAAGTAGGAAAATATTATTCAATTCCACATTTTTTTATTTGGAATCATATAACCTAACATGAAGTTGATAGTGAATTGAATGAAAGTTCAATAAATTTTATATATGTTGACAATAATTTTCACTATCCACATGAGTCCATATTTCTATCCAATCAATCAATTATTGATGATGTTGAAATTAATGATAAACATATAATTTTTTATATACTTGGAATAAATCTAAATAAAATATAGAATAGTAATGGTTTAGATATTAAAAATAGTCCTATAACACAATTTAATCATATTGGAATTTCACAAAGACGCATAAAATATTAGAAATTATTTCTTACGGGCTTGTTTCATTTTTAAATATTTCTTAAATTGAAGAATGATAATCATTAAATATATATATTTATTTATTAGATATTATTGTATTTAAACTAAGAGGATCCCCATTATTTATCCAAATAATAATCATAATTTTATTATTTGAAAAAAAGAATTTTTTTGAAGGAAAGGAATGCCTCAACATGAAATTAATATAATACTTTATCAGAAAAAGAAATAAAGAAAGTGGGATATAAATTATTATTTTTATCGAAAAATTCGTGTCTAGGAAACAATTTGTTAATTATGAACATAACAAAGAGATAGAAATCCCAACTATATCTTATAGGGGAATGCTAGTGTAGAGGGTGTACTGGTTGAAGTTGAAGAAAATAGAATAAACAATTTTGAGTTTTTGAGGTTACATCCAAACCTATATACGTTAAGGAATATACTACTCTAACTATGGAGAATAAATATACTATAATTTAATGTGATTAGAATATATAACATGTTATTATGATTATTGAAATTGTAACTACTGTTAGTCATCATTATATTAAGAATGTTTAGAATATGAGAGTTTGGTTAGAAAGAGATAGTAAAATTGTTTATGATAATATTGAGAATACTAGATATCATAATAGTAATTTAAAATTTAATACTATTAATGAAACTGAAATATAATTTAAATTTTCTATTATTCATGATGAAAATTATGTAATTAAATATTCTGTAAAATAAATTAAATCTAGTGAATAATGGATTTATATTTTTTTAAATAAAATTAATATTTAAGTGTATTAGTTAAAAATGTTAATAATAATGTTTAAATTAAAATTGATCATGAAACGTATAGTCATGATGAATACATAGAGAATGATATTGAATATATTATATGTAATAAATTTGTGGAAATATATGGAGTGGTGATGGTTGATAAAATATATTTTCTAACTAAGGGGAAAAATAATTTTTAAAAACTCATCAATTTTATACTTGTATATTTTTTAGACCAACTATATAAAGGATAAATTAATATATTAAATTAATCAATTGATGAAATATAAGAATGAATGAAAATAATAGAAAGTTAATTTTTTTTTTAAATAATTTTTTTAGGAGAAGAAATATAATATCATTTTAAAATTAAATTTTAAAGTGATGAATGAATTGTATCACGAATAAAATAATATTTTTAATGAAAATAAACATGTTGAGACATGGAAATTAGACTTAGTTATGGATGGATTTAAAAATTAAATGATCAAATATTTAGGGGTAATAATTAAATGATATCTCTTGGGGATATATTTATATTGAATAAAATGATATAGAAAATTTAATTTAATCTTCTTATTGTGGATCTTATGTTTGTATTAAAATCAGATATTGCTGTAGTTATTAAATTATTGAAAAGTAAAAAACCTGAAAAATTTTTGTTTTCTTATTTTCAGTCATCTATAATGTTTTTTATTTCAATAGATATATTCATTGGATGTTGGAAAATATTATCATCTCTTAAAATAAATCATGAAGGATCTTAAGAAAATTCATCGTATATTTAATACTAGTTTTGAATATTTAAAATATTAATCTCGATAGATGAAAAAGGTGTTACATCTATAAATATGTTTAGTGATAAAGCTTTAGTGTTTTTCTGATATATAACTATAGATTTTGATAAATTCATTCAAATTAAGGGTTGATTTTTAAATAGTTTAAATGATCCAAAGAATTATTTTTGAGTGTTTGATAGATTATTGACACTGTAAAGTGATATTTCTTGAAGATATTTATAGAATTAAAGATTAATCTATCAACTATGAATAAATTCATATCTATGTGCATATAAAGAGATTAATTTAAACACATTAATAGTTTTTACTATTATTCTATGATAAGAGGATATTATATTATTTTAGAATATAAGAAGGGTGAAAATATGAAATGGTTGGATTTGTGTGGAAAATATCAATTTGAAAATAATGGCCATAGAATGTTTTGTGACCATAGTGTCACAATAATTCCCTAAAAGGGGAGTGAATTATGGATTCAAATTATTCGTCACTTCAAATAGGTCAGGTCCTCATGTTTGAATGAACAAATGAAACTTATAAATCTAAATCATATATACACAATATCCAAAAAATATTAAATACAATTCCATGATGATTTTACGTGGTTCACCATTGAAAATGACATATTAGGATCCTACATTTATAATGTCTCAATTTATCGAAATCAATATCCTCTCTTAGGATTTCATAATTTAGGATGATATCTCTCTCAATACTAGGTTATTTACTCTTTTCACTATTTAAAACTGGCTTCCATGAAGAGATGAATAATAATACAAAATATGTAGGTCACTCTCATAAGAATACAATTAAAATGAACAACACAAAAAATAGGGGTTGGTTTCACCGTACTTTAATATACACTATTAATTGAAGACCTTGTGTATAGTTCTCCCATAACACGAGTTCCTAACCACTCGTATTCCAAAATTTCCAATTTTTATTTTTATTTATTTTCACTTATTATGAATAACATTACCACATTAAAATGACATTAAAATTTTTCCCAATTAATTTATCCACCTTTATATTTTTTATTGGACATAAAAACATTTAAAAAAATTTATAATCAAAATACCATGATCAAAGTCCATCTCTATAGTTTTATAGAAACCCAATTTTCCCAAATTTAAAAAAATATGTAACATCACAGGGTGAAATGTAGTGTTGGGGATGAAAAAATTCTACATAAACCTAATTATAGAATAACATTCCTAGTAATGATATCATTTTATGTCAACCATATGAATAGAAAATCATCATCATGTCTTGTGTTGAATAATTTCATGATCAATAAATGATCATTTAAATAATTATTTATGTAGAACCGATTAATAAGCATCATTCTATATTGTTACATGATTCAATATTCTATATAGAGAGAGAGAAGAAACATTTTTTTTACTCATTATGGATTAATATGTACTTACTAATATTTAAATTAATATCCATTGAAACGTAGTACACATTATTTTGATGTGATACCTCCAATAAATCTAAATCACCCTACAATAAATTCTTACATGACCTATACAATGGAAAAACATATCTTATATAACATGAACTCAGCCTTTTACCATGACTAACTAAAAATGACTTCATTTTACTGAAAAAACACCCATCATGGTGTTACCAACATGGTTACATTCTTATTTTCTTATCTCACAAAAAACAACTCAAAACTACTACATCCCTTATAGGACTCTTTTATGTCATCATTACATGAAATATTTGTTTGAAAAAAGAAACTACACTTTCATTTGAATTATAACTCATTTTTCTATCTTTTTTTACCATACAAACAGAACTTCTAAGATTATACTATTCAAATGACATTGGTTCCAACAGTCTCTACCTTATGTTTTTTGGAATTTAAAATTATCTATAGATACCTTAATGAATCTTATGAACATAATAAAAGGTAATAAACTAATGTAATAATGACTCTATATATATAAATAATTTGTTCTTTGTATATAATACTATAGATATGATAATATATATGACTCAATTCATACATGTATTATTCATCCAAGAGAACCCATTTATTAAACCCGAAATATCTCACAACTCGCCTCTCTTCCATAAAACCTTTATGGAAATTTTTATTTTCAGAAAATATCACATCTACCCCTTAATGGAAGTCTATCCCATGAGATAATAATTAAATATTTATTCCACTTTTTGGTCAAAAATATATATTCTCTTTTGGAAGTACAATGTTCAATAGATTTCATTATCATTTCAAAATTCATATAAATAGTTATATTTTTTTCATAATTATAATAAAACCAAAATAAAAGTATTTTCATTCATGAGACATAATATCAGAAAATAAATTCATATGGGGTGATGGAATTTTCCAACCCTCCTCAATTATATTGAGGTGGTAAAATATGATTTACAATCAATGCTTCTCTATAGTCAGTGTGGTTAGTGATATTTTTAGAATGTTTTCATATAATTTATTTTCACAACATAATCTATAATAATAATTAATTTAAAATATTCATAATTAATTAAATGATACATATTATTGATATTTTTCATGAAATATTGTTGTGTCATATTCTTCATCTACTTAATCACACTCTTTTTATAAAAAATAATCTCCATTAGTGTTTTGAAACCTTCTCTATATTCCTCCAGTTGTTTATTTATATATACAATTTTATCACATGATTTAATGGTAGATATATATTTCTAATTATAAATTCTATGAAATGTGTTAACTTATAACTTACTCAGCCATCTAATACCATTCCTATTGAAATTCAAATCCTCTTCATTAGTTGATTTTATGTTGAAAATGTCTCCAACATAGTCTAAAAATGAATATGAAATCAATTCACATCACTTCTAGGTGCCAAATACTAGGCCAAAATCAAGACTATCTGAAATGTACCTCATGATTATTTTAAACATAGTGATTTGTTATTGTTGTGAACTAATTTAAAAATAAACAAAAAAATGTGATATATATATATATATATAATATTTAAAATTTTATCCAATAACTATAGTAAGCTCGTAGTCATTCATTTGTATAATATATCATTCACAATTGTTTTATCATTATAATTTCCCAATTTTTTCTAACTATAATTACTATTGAAAACAATTTTCTATCATACATTGTGAAATTGTTCAACAACACCTAGGAATATATATTTTGATAAATAAATATATACGTCGTGTTTTGATCAACTTGAATCCCATGAAGATATATAATGTGACATCCAAACCATGTGCCATTGGCAAGGGAAAAGTTGTTGTTACACAGAATATAGTTATTATTACCAGGGAAAAAATGCTAGAAATAAATTCCATGTGAATAAGAAAATGTTGGGGGGGAATGTTTTATTAAATATATACACTAACTATAAAATATAATTTTGTAAATAATTAAAAGACACTGTATGAATCATGAAAGTCAAAAAATGAAACTCAATATCCAAAACAACTGAACAAAGTCATTGTAGAAGCATAAGATGATGCAAAATATGAAACCAAAAAACCAAAGGAATGAAAGACTCAAGATAATAAGGTGTATGTGTAGGGTGTGTGTATATCAACTCAGTCAGCAATCCCTAAAAAATACTACGTATTCCACTTGGATAAGAAAAAGATAGATCACGATTTTCTATAAAAAATGTCAAAATAATATCATGGTGTTTTTATCAAAGTTATATTTAAATAAGTAGTGTAAATAATATTTTCAACAAGGAATACCCCATCCAAAACAAACACACCCATTCATACATAATTGCATTGAATAATCCCAACTCACAAGTAGAAAACCCCTCATTTAAGACTCATGGTGTCACCTGGTTGGGAAATAATTTATTCCCTCAACATAAATAGTTATGTATGAACCTAAAAGTAAATATTTATATGAAATATAAAATCATGTCAACCAATTTTTTTCCAAATTATCACTCCCAAAATTTCATTGTGAAAATAATTTTTCTTTTTATAATTTAATACAACACATTGTAGATGTCACACATGATTCAAAATTTTAAATACATAAAACCAATAAGTTTTTTTTTCTAAGAAGAGAGTCCAAAAGTTTTCCACCATAAGCAAGAATAATTTAATTTAGAAATCTAATTCTTCATGTTCATGGATAAAGTAGAGATAAAGTGATTCCACCCACCTCAAATGGTTTTCATTCTTAAAGAATCACATAATGTTCTAGGTTGATCTTGGTTCTTCCTTCCATTCAATAAATAAATCACAATTCCATCTTATCAAAAATTGATCTAAATCCTATATTCTAACATGTTTGGACTTGTATATATTTTATTTAAGTTATAATGGGGACATATATAATAAGAATGATTAAATATTTATTACATTCAATTTCTTAGGTACAACACTCAATGATTCATCGGAATTTGAATCCATAAGAATAAATATAACCAATGTAACTTAGAGGATTTCTATGGTTTTAAATACTAAAAAAATATATGTTAAATGAGTATTCAAAGATTTTTTTCAGTTTAAAAATCAATTTTTAATATTTAGTTAACTATGTCACACTATTAAGATATAATGTTTGAAAATCCATGTGCCAAATATATGAATTCCCACTACATCAAAAATTACCAAGCCACATGGTTACCACAAGGTTTGGACAAATTATGTTTAAATCATTCACCTACCCAGGGATCCATCCTTACCTCACACATTTTAATTAAGTATCTATATGATTTATATAATCCTTAATCAATAAATGCACCCTATAAACATCTCTAAAATATTATTAAACAATCTTAAAACATCGTGAGGGTAAACCACATAATTTGACAACTCAAGATACATAATAAAATATTTTATAACATCAAATAAAGTTTGTAAATTATCTAAAACATTGGGCTTTCCATAATCACAAATTCATAGATTTGTTTTGATTTAAAATATTTATATACATTCCACCAATGGGAATTTATCTCATTCATAGAACTCTACATGAGTATCACCATGTTTCTACAATACATGGACTAGTTGAATAAATTCTCTGTATATAAATTTTTTTATTTTTATATGATTCAAATAATTGGGAGGATAAATGTAACATCTGGATAAATTGAAACATGATCCAATAGATTCACATGGCTAGGATTGGCCATCTTCTTTTTCAATAGAGATATATAAAAGGAATTATGAATAATTTTGATTCATATTAGTAAACCCAACTAATAGTCCACATATATAAAACATTCATGTATCTCAAAGGGTCTGATGTACCTAAGAGATAAATTTCATTACTTTCTCTATAGATAATGTCTAATAATATTTTATACTTTAAAGAAAACATTATTACACTTGGAAAAAATATAATGGGTAGGGATAATGATTTTCATATAATTTCTAATGGATCAATACCATTGTTATATGTTTCTTGGTCATCTGAATATTCTATGTTATATTATGGTTATGTCAGGGTACAGTTATAAATGATTCATTTTATTTTAAAAAACAAAGTAATTGTTGACACGAGAAACCATAAGATTCCACAAATAGAGATATATGTATCATGTATTGATAATTGTACTTATAGAAAGAAAATAGCAAACAAAAAATGATCTTATAATAAAAAAATCCCCAAAACAAGATTAGAGAATGTATTACAAAGATATGATATTACGTTTTGATAGTCTTTCTGTTTGGGGATGATATTTCATGATCATAGTCAATTAGATATTAATCGTTTTTTTGTAAGGACTACCAAAAATGGGATCTAAACCATGGTTTTCGGTTAGAAAAAGTAGAATAGAGTATTAATAATAATTTTACTTGTTCTTAGAAATATAGTTTCACAAATTCTTCTTCTATATTGGACTCTCAGATTGAAATAATGTCTACCAAATTTTTGAGTCATTCCATAATCACCCGAATAGAACCGTTCTTATGAATATCCCTTGGTATACCAGTGAAAATTAATATGGAATTTTCTTCAAATTTATATTTAGTTATGAGAATTAATTATACCGTACTATCTCAGTTTTAGGGTTTTAATTTTATCTTTTAACAAGTGCGAGATTGTAAAACATAGTCAGTTATCTTCTACTTCAAGTTAAACCACCAAAAATGTTTTATGGAACCCCAAAAATGAATTTTATTGCATTGTATAATTTTTGGATAATCGTATAAAATTAAAATTTAGAATGGAGATATTAAAAAAGGAGTTCTTCATATCATTTAAGAGGAAAGATAATCAGGTATTTATTGAGAAACACTAAGTTTCCGTCCACTATCCAAACTTCAATGGTTTGACTACAATTTAGGGTTGAAATAATGGTAATAAAGTTTGGTTTTTATCATTGGGCCTCTTAATATAGGTCAATAAATCATTTAACATGAGTAATCTGAAAGAAAATTACATCCTAATTGTTATTTAAACAATATAGATACATGAAAGTGATTAAAATATTCAACTATCATTGGTCACAAGATTCCTATACAATTTTTTCCAAAATATTTTGACTTAAGTAATCAACCACTAATTTTATATTTCATGTTTTATAAACCCAAAAAAATTCATCAATTCGTAGATTTCCTATCAAAAAATTCTTCTTCAATATCAATTCCATAAAAGAAAAGTCATGATTCATGATCTTATGATTAGTGAAGACAGAAAAATGTTCACTTACAATTTAGTGGAACTATTTAATTAATTAATGGACTACTAAAAAAATTAGGTAATTCATTAGATATTTCTTTTGATGTGATCATAATTTATTTAATCCATATGATATGAAATGGTTTTTGTGTATGTATAAAACCAAACCCAGATCTTGACTCATCAAATATACAACAAACCACATTCTTATTTATGTAAATATAAGGATATGTTCATAAGGGAGAAAATATTTATTCTCTTATATGGATATATTTATTTATTTATTCTGTATGAATGTTATAATCCATTCTTGTTAATGTTTTCAAAGGAGAAATGATCCTTGAGAAATATCAGAAAAAGAGTTGATAATATCCGTCTAGTCCCAAAATTTCATGTATCTCAAAGTCATTATTAGTTGGTTTAGAAAAAATATATGGTTCAATTTTTAGGTGATCAACCAATATTCTTCTGTTAAAAATAAAATTCAAAAAAAGAGAGAGTCATGTATCTATAGGTCACCCTGAGAGAATTTGGCATAATGTTGGTGAACATATAATGTCCTCAACAAAATATACATGTGAATCTTAATGAATTATATGATTTATGAATAAACCAATATATCATTAACCAATATAATGAAAAATTAGACAAGGTACCCATGAATTATGTCATTAATAAAGGCCATAAACATGAATGTTTATTTAGAGACCAATGGTTGATACCAAGAATTCATATTGAATGTATCAAATTTGAAATGTTTTATTCACGATATCTAATTTCTTAAATAATAGTTAGTGGTACCCTGGGCATCAATCAATATCAGGGAACCTGTTGGATCAATTTAACTGATAAAATGGATAGCCAATTCAAGAAAGAGGGTGTGAATTATTTATTTGAAATTGAACCAGCTTACAATAGTAGACACATAATCAGATTAAACCGTCATCTCTATTTATAAATAGTTTTTTATCATTCCAAGACGATGTATATAGTATGATGAATTTTTTATGATATAATTCATCAGGTATCATTTTCAAATCCCACAATTACAATGGTCTCATTAAAAATAGTAGATGTAAAATAATATTTATCCAAAAAAAGAGATAAATTGAATGTTACACTTCCCGTTCAAGGTATAAACCATTTCTTTTTTTAAATACATATCAAGATATAGATTTATAATCGATATAAAACATCTAATATTAATATCATTACAAGTCAAATTGTTAACTACTACAAATTGATAAGAGATAGTTTCAACCATAAGAACCAAAGGGCTATCTCTTCCAATATTTAAATCTTAATCTCATTTAAAGAGATGTGTTGAACTATCGTGAGTGGTAAAAATAACCCACTGAGAATAATAATTATTATATTTTTTGAATGGTACTAAAAATTCTATTCCCAGTAATAAATAAAAGATACCTATTCCATGAACAGAAATTTCCCAAATAATCTATACTCCAGTGATGGTTATAGAACATGATATATAATTAAATCCATTATATTCATGATTCACAAGAGGTTTCTTTATTATTGATAATATGATTCATCATTTCTACATCCAACCACATTTTATTTATCATTTTTTGGGAAATGAATTAATGGGATGAAAAATTATCAAAAAAATTACATTAATAAGAGAAGAGTTTAGAAGGATGATACCTCACACTATCCCCAGTGGGTCTGTATAGTCTCTCATCATCTACACTGGTGTACCACATTGGAAACATTCTTTCTTGTTACTATATCATGGAATAATATAAATAGATCATGTTGATTGATTCAATAGTACCTTGATTAAATTGGAGTTGTTCTCCCTCTTACACTTTCTACCCTAAATATAAATGCAAGATATTACCATATAGAACATAGTTTCCCCTCCATTATTATTCCCAAGGATTTCATTTTCTTCCACTGCCACTCTATTAAAAGTTTTGTTATAGTTATCGATATTGGACATGACTATCATAGATAAAATTTCTAGTCATATTCTAGAATAGAATCAATATTCCTTAAAGTTATACTTAATAGAAACTTATATAGATAAATGATATACATTCAAAAACACAGCTATATATTCCATCACTTCAAGGAATTATTTATTCATACTAATAAATTTTTTCATTAATGTTACTTTGAAGGTATGTAGTTATAAATATTTATTAAATAATGTCATGAATTCCTACTAATAATGTTCATGGTTGTGTTTATTTTATATAAATAAATCAAACCCATTGTTCTATATAATCTTATAGGGTATAATCAAATAAGTTCACCTTAATTTCAACCAAGATTCTAGTGAAATCTAAATTCTATTAATTCAACCAAACCATGTTTCCACTTATTTTTTTCCTAAAACCCCTTGATATATTTGTGGGTTCTATATTATAAATTCAAATTAATATTTCACATATTGTGATTATTTAGTTTAATCCCCTCTATATATAACATGAAATTATTATACAATATAGTAACAAAAAAGATGGTTCACTTTGGGATTAGATTGGACCACATTCTTAGAATCCACTTGTTACTAATATCTAATCCTTTTAACTGGTTACATATTATTATACAAATAGTAAAACTATAACTTAGTACACATATAAAAAATAATTGAAGGCTTAGGATACTTCAAATCATTATATTAAAATTAAACAAAACAAGTTTCCAATGGTGTATAAAGAACAATTGGGATCATACAGTCCTAATATACCGCCTATGTACAAATACACAATATTTTTCTATCATCATCTTAACCATAGATAATAAGATTAAAACAATTCTACAAGTGATTAAAAACGTGTTTTCTACTTGGAATACTATGTTAACATGAATATTAGAATAAAGAGGTTAGATCATCCTTTTTAGGTTATACATTTATTATTCGGACACATCTTATCACCATGTCTACCATCCTAGAAAACGTGTTGGAAAAAATTACAGAATTTATAACATACCAACCATATCCCATTTTCATAAGAGGAGACAAGGTTTCAGTGACCATATGTGACATTCCTTCATACACTAAAGGCTAGTAATAAATGAAAAAGGTATAAGAAAACATCAGAAGATGATTTTTCCTTATATACATACACAATTTGTAAAATATATTAGTGAAAATAATGTAATGATAGTTTATTATACATGAATGCAAAACAATACAACTCAATATAAAAAAATTAAATAATATTAGAGAAATATTTATATATGATAAAAAATAGGAAACAAAAAATACAAATACCTATAAGAACAATGGTACTAGGTGGAACCACTCTAGACAATATGGATTGACTAACACCCAATCTCCATCTCCCATAATACATAGCTATAACACCATGGTTCACCAAAATTAATGTAAGAGATCATAAACATAAATATGTCATGATAAAAATGTATTTATATAAAGTAGGGTTCATATTTAGGGGGTGTGTATATTGACTCATTAGGCAATTCCCAAGACGACCCACATGAAATCTAAAGATAAGAATAATTTAGCTCACAATTTTATATAAAAAAATTGAAACTATTATCAAGATGTTTTACAATAATTGAATTTAAACATGCTGTGTAAAATATAATTTTCATAAGGAATACCCAATCC
This sequence comes from Viscum album, assembly GCA_963277665.1. Lineage (NCBI taxonomy): Eukaryota > Viridiplantae > Streptophyta > Magnoliopsida > Santalales > Viscaceae > Viscum > Viscum album. The sequence goes on from OY728136.1 coordinate 1,063,353,938, forward strand.
ATAACTCACACACCGATGCATTTACCATTCCATAGTAATTTCCCAAATAATGAATATAAATATAATCCCTATCGAATGAATTAATAACTTAGATCTATAAAAATATATCCCCTCATTACCATTTTCTAAGTATAAACCATCAAGTTCCCATGTATGTTAAATATAAGCTCAGTATAACCATTTTGATACCAAGGCATACTATCCAAGATTACATAAAGAAAACAATTTTCCTTTTTTAGCATTCAATCTATCACATAATGGGAATCAACAACGATACATAATTATGAAGACATGAAACCAAGGAGGTTTTTTCTAGTAAATCAATTAAAAAGGTTTCTTATAAAAAACATCATTCATTTAATTTAAAGATTCAATCCATATTTTTTTGGTGAATGTGGAAAGATAGAAGATTCCTTCCTCAAATGGTTTTTCCACTATGAACCAAAGAATGATATATGTAGATTTTGGTTCATCTTTATTATGCATGAATTATAATTATAATTACCTATCAAAAAAAAATCCAAAACATACATATGTTAATGATTTCCTCAACATAGAGTTTCATTTAATATAAAATGAGCAGATATAGAAGGAGAAATAGAATGATATTCCTATATTTTTTTACAAGGTCTATCATTTAAAGATTTACCATAATCAAACATTATAAATAATAATTTCAAAAAAAATAACCTATATGAGGTCTAGATTTTGAGAGCCTATGACAAGAGAGGGTGAATACTGGTTTAGGGGGAGTTTTTTATTTAAAAATCCAATTTTTAGATATAATTAATTATTTCATGCAATTAGGATTCATGATTTTACAATCCATGTTCCAACCATCATAATTCCCACTACATCAAAAATTCATAAGATGAACATTTGCTGCATAGTTTGACCAAACCATTCAAAAACCATACACTTGACTAGAGATCCCTAATATACCTCCAAATGTTTCCTCATAAATCCTCATATTTTTCCCTTACCATAGTCAAGTAATATACCCTCAAAAACATATCCAATAATTTCCCAAAAAGACTATAAGGTTCTTGAGGCTAACCCTCATCATTCTATTACTCAAGATAAACTATAAAATAGTGAATTACCTCAAACAAAATGTGTTACATGTAATCATTTGAATCATCTAAATCAAAAAAATCACCTGTCATTGGTCATAAAAATTACTCAATTTATTTCATACATGTTCCACCAAATATATTATCTACTATATAGAAAATTAATATTAAACTACCCATATCTTAATGGTTTTGTTATTTGATATCCTTATTAAGTGAATTAAATCTGACATGTTTATTTTTGGAAATTTATATTGAATGCAACACCAAAGAAGTTTGGTTTATACCGTGTTAAATTTTTACTAGTGTGCATCTTTGTATATAATAATTCTCTAAGTAACATATTCTTGAAAGAAAGAATACTTGATTATTATTTAACACATGGATCACGATATTTATCTAACATTAATCAATCATTATTAGTTCAGTTATTATTAAATGACCTTCAATGGTGTTTTAATGATTGATGTTGATTTTTTAACAGTTAAATTTATAATCCTAAATAAAAATGGATTAATAATTTTTTGTTATATTTAGAATAATTATAAATAATTTATGAATATTTTTTATGTTATTAGATGCCTATAAAAGGTGACCAAGATTATGAGTTTTTTATTAGATCATTATTCTATCAAATAAAATATTTCAAAAAAACTATCCCTTACTATTATTATATATTTATATTTAATGAAATATACTATAAAACTATGAGTAATAGAAAATTATTTCTAATAATTAATATATTCGCACAACCTTTTTTCACCTTAAGACAAATGGCACAATTTTCTTCTTCTTTATGATCTGGCTTAATCTTATGTGGTTATGTTTTAAAATATTCAAATCAATCAAGAACTATTATGCTATTTTTAATTTATTCTATATAAATCCCATTATATAAAACCATATCCCATCTATTTTGGATATATTCCTTGAATGTATGAGTATATTTAAAAACTAAAAGTATGTGGTACTATGTAATTTTTAGTAAATTTTTTTCTCAAATGAATTTTTATTTGTAAACAATGAGATATTTTTAAGTGAAAAACAAATATTCAATCATGAAATTAATAATCCCATGTTGGAGTTTAGGTGACTCATCTATATAAAATAATAATGAGAAAATAGATTTGTTTTTCAATACCATCATGACTTGGCCAATCGACCACTCTTCCTTAATGACACCCGACAAGAGACTCGACCATGTACTTGTAGTTTTTGACTATTAATTTCACAAAGTATATTTAAAATGGAATAAGTTTTCATGGATTACATAGAATATATTTATTTTAGAATTCCATTAAATATTCAATCCCACCATGACATATCTTTCCAAAAAATGATTATAAAATGGACATGAAATATTATATGTCAAAAAACTAGAAATGGATCCACCACATGGAAATGGTTTCTCTTATCCTCCTTCAAGAGTTTTCACCATGGAGAAAACCAACTTGTAGTAAAAAATTTTTTAAAGGGGAATATATTTTCAAGGAAAGTTATATTTTTGTCAAATATATCAAAAACCTATACTAACAAGTGGGGGGAGGGGGGTCTTAAACCATACTAAAAAAATCTATAAAATGATTATAAATTATAATATAATATAAACAAAATAGTTTATAATAATTAATAATTTTTTTTCACAAATATGAGAATTAATATATTTATATAGAAACCCCATAGTTTTTACTCAATTATGTTTATACCTTGTAATGTGTCTATATAAAATTTGTGATGTTTTTATGAATTTAATTTTTTTAAAAATATAATTTATTTTGAATATGAAAGGTATCATATTAAAGTAAATGAAAATAAATAATATAAATGTGTTCATATAGAAATAAATATGATATGTTCATGTTTATTTATATTATAGAATGTCTATAGGGAACGTTAAATTACAAATTGTGTATAAATTTTGTTTTTTTTTGAATTGTTAATAAATGTTTACATATTTTATAAATCAATGAATTATTTAATTATTTATACAATTCCCTACCTTATTCATATATATAAATTTTTAATGTTTTTAATTGATGTATTTTAATGTTTAAAATTATTTAAAAACATTATTATATTTCCAAGGATGTATTTAAGTAGTTAAGATAAATGTAAGATATTTTATTTAATATTCATATATCTGAAATATTATGTGTGTTAAATTATGATATTTAATTATTAAATAAATTATTATATATATATATATTTTTTTTATGAATTATTATGGAATTAATATCCCTCTACAGGTAAGAACCCTAGGAGAAATAATTTTTAGTTCATGTACTTACTATATTGAGATCATAAGCAGAGTCAAGAAATATGGGAGTTAGCTAAATTTTACTCCAGGATTACTATTTTCTAGAATTTTTTGTTTTATTTTATTATAATAATTTTTATAAAAGGGTTTTATCTACCTCACACCTAGGTTGAATTTTGAAATTTGGAAATAAAGTTACCTTTTTTTGGATCTGTAGAACAAGATATGTATTTTATAAATAGTGATAAATCAATATAGTTAAAGCTTATTGATGTGGTGGATGGAAAAGAGATTCAAGAAATAAATCATAATATTATTTTACAAATTTAAGGTGAATAAACATTATGATATTTTCATATAATCAAATAGCTTAAATTTATAATAATTTTATTCCTTCCAAAGAGACACTTGTAAATTCCTTGTTTTTTCTATTTTTAAGAATAATCATGGTGAATGTGGTTTATCTTGTGTAATGAAATTATGATATAGGTGAGAGTAATGGTTATGCAAATATTCTTGGGACATTATTTTGTTACACATAGATTGAAGGACCTGATAGGTAGGACATTGATAGATTATTTTATTAAATCCATAAGATGGATTGGTCAAGGAGTTGCACACTAAAATATCCTTGAGTCATATGTGATATTATTGGAATGATTATATAAAATAAATATTCATTGGATATGTTAAGATCATATATAGGATTATTTTTGATGAAATAAATATCTTATCCCACTAATAAATATGTTTTTTTTTGAAATGGTTTATAATTATTTGTTGGGGGGGGCATTTAATAAAAGTGCTTATAAAATAAATATAATACATGAGACTACTATGATAAAACATTTTGTTGTAGATAAAATGACATCATTATAATAAAACATGATATAAACAAAAATGTCATATAAATAAAATATCAGTGGAATAAGTTTCTTATGTAAGTATAAAAATTTACAAATAGTTCTTAAAAAATAATTAATGTTCATTTTGTTGGGGAAAAACAACCCAAAAAACATATGATTGTTGAATATATTCCAGAAGATAAATAAGATTATAGTAAGTATAGTAAGGGAAAAATCAATGTTAAAACATTTATTCTTGTAATAAAAAACCTCGCAATAGAATATAAATATTGAAATGTCATTTTTTAGGATTATAGAAGACATACAAAGTTTTTTTCTAATAATATTATTGAAACAAAACATATAAAGTTTCAAAATAAATATTTAGGATTAAAATTAATCATGTTACTTAAATATAAGCTCATATACTCAATATTATTTTATAAATAAACTAATTGGAGTGATTGGGGTGACCAAATATGATGAATTTTCCATTGATAAAATTCGATAATTTCTATTATAAATGTTCTCATTGTTTAGTAGGAATTATAATATTAATGAGTTTAGTTTTTTACCTAGAAAAATCAATATTTTGACTATTAAAAAGTAGGAAATGGTAGGTACATGAATGAGTTTTATAATGAGGGTATTGAAGGGAAAGTGTAAAATGTTTCATTAGAAGGAGAATAATATAGGTTATAGAGAGGACTGTTCACGTCAACTTTTAACTAAATAAAGGTTATTTTAAGGAAATTAAGTGTTATCATTTTAGGAGAATTAGATATTGATAGAATAATTAAATACAATATCCAATGGGGTTAATGATACTCTTAAGAGATTCCACATCAAATATTAATATTATACAAACTAATTACAATATATTGAAGTTAATGTGCTACTAACTCTATATTTTATGAGAATTGTAAACATACATGAGTTTAAAATTAATGAAGTCTTAATGATTTGAGGATAAATACTGCATTAAAATGATGAATCTATTGGAATTGGTTCCCTATAACAAAAGGATATTTTACTTTAGATTACCAAAATATTTAAGAATATATTATCACATAATGATTATCATTTTATGTAACATTAATTCAATTATGCATTTAGATTATTTGTTGAATCCAAGGGTTAATATTGTTCCATGATATAATTCCATCCTCGTAATTCTATGATAATAGACATAAGTACAAGTATATGGTCTGAATAAAATATTTCTACCATGATATAGATTATGGTTGACTATCAGGTGTAGGGGGACCCTATGATATTGAGAATTATTCTCATAATTTTCACACTTAGTAATATCCAAATGGATAGGTTCTGAAGATGAACACACCAATCAGAATTAAACATTCTTTTTGTATCATTCCGTATTTCCATACATGAATGTGTGTTCTAATGTTTATAATTTATATTATTATTATTGTATACTATGAATCACCCACATTAATTTATGGGTGAAAACTATGATTAATTATGCTTATAGGGAGGTAATATTTTTTGGATATGTCATAAGTGATATGGAATTAAATGAATTAGATGAGAAAGTATTTTTAGCTTAATTATTAAGAGAATAAGGTATAAAAAACATTTGATTGAAAAAATAAATATGATTAAATCTATGGACATAATAGTTCATTGATGAGTTCTTTTTAGAATATCAAATAATGATAAACAAATAATATAGGGTGATTACACCATAATTCATCCTAATTAAATAGATATTAAGATAAATTTATTATATTATAATTTTGGATTCATAATAATGTTGTCATTATTTCTACATTAACGTATTTCTCAATGGGTTCCTTGGAGTGTTTCTATATTCTAATTTTAAACTTTAGGTAAGTTCACACAATTTTAATGAGTATGAGGCCTCTATGCTTACACACTATGTTTATCCAAAATCTCATTAAATTCATGTGAATTTAATCTTTATAATAAATATTATTCCCTACATGTGGAATTATATTCATAAAATTATTATTTATTAGAAATGTATTATCAAGAGATATTTAAGCATACAATATGTGAGATGAATTTCATATCATGTTTTTATTCATAAAGTAATATTAAATATTTATTTATTCATTAGATTAGTGAATAAATTATAATTAATTTATATTTAGTTATATAAATATTAAAATAAATATTTATTTAAAAATTTAATAAATATAACATTAATTTATTTATTAAAATAATATTATTTTTTGAAAGGTTTTATAAATTTGTTATTGATGTGTAATGTTAGTCACCTGATGGAAATGATATGTTTTATTTATTATAATTTAAATAATCATTAAAATATTTATATAAAATATGTATGTATGTGAATTTCATTTGATAAAATAATAATAATAATATTATTATTATTAGGCATTACGAATGGAATAAAATTAATATTTAATAATTATATAATGTAGAATTAACAAATATTTACTCCACATATAAATTAAATATTTTCATTTTTCAAAAGAGAGTGTTATTTTGTACAATGAATACATTCTCATGAAATTACCACAAGCTCTAAGGAGAAATGATTCCACCCACACTCTCAAGAAAATATAGAGAAAAAGGGAACCCCAAGTTGTAAAAAATGAAGAATGATCTAAATCTCACGGGTCCTCTATACAATTACTAAGAAAACTAAAAACATTATTTGAAGATTCATAGAGAACATGTGGGTACAACTAAATAAGTCGTCAATTAGAACCTATATGTGAACAAACATTATATAAGGGTGGAATCATAAATTAATCGAAATTAACTGTTAGTTTGAATTAATTCATATTTGATATTAATTATAAATTTAATGGGAAGATAAAATCCCTAGAAGATTATAAGGTTTTTTCATTTTATTAATATTAATCCATTGAAACCTATAAAAAACCAATCATTCTATTAAACCCAAAACATGCACTATGTATCATAACCTTCATAACAAAGGGGTTTTTACATCGAGGAAGTGGAAGAATTTAATCACTTTAAATATCTATTGGATTAATATATTGGTCTTTAATATTTATTATTTTTCTTATACTAGATTATATTTTTTATTTTAGACAATGATTTCAACCAAGAACATAGATAATGGTTTTGATACACATGTATATAAATAATTAAATTGTATAAAAAATAAATTAAGATAATGGAAAAATGTTTTATTAAGGATTATATAGTTTATATATGTTTTTTTCCAAAAATATGGGAAATAGTTACCACTATTTATCAGTAAAAAATTTTGATGTATAAAATATTCTTTTATTAATATTTCACTTAATATATAAAATTGCATATTTTACATGTATATAATAGTTTTTTTAATATTCTCACAAAAGGAAATAAACGTTATTTCCCAAAAGAAAAAATATTTTTAATTTTAGAAAGATATTTTATAGAAAATATAATAAATAAAAGATAATTAGGGGTATTTTTATACTCAAATACATTTAATGAGAAACAAATTAATGATCATACAATACTAATTTTAAATCACGTTATAAAAAAATAGTTTAGGAAGTGTTGTTAAAGACAAATATTAATATAAAGGGTTAAATTTAGTTTTCATATGGTCTCAAATAAAAGTATAAATTCAAAAGTGTCCTGATAATGGTGATGTACTTATAAAGAGTTGAATGTAGATAATGGTAGTTAACATTGTCAATCGTTATGCTTTAAAGTAAAATAGGTTGTATAATATATTAAAATAATTGACTATAAGGAATTCAATTACTAAGTCAAACATTTTTTTAAAATAAATTTATTCATCAATGATACTTATTAAAGATTTTAGTTGGAGGTTTTATTAGATAATCCCATAATTATGCGACATGAATTACATAACTATGTAATGATTTTAAGAGTACAATACCTTAAAAAACATAATACCTATACAGTAGGAAATCATATGGGAATTTATTACATGTTTTATTTTTTATAACCTTGTAGAATTATTAAATTAATTCTATTATATAAATCATATCCTTTTATATAAAAATCAATATCCAATTTAACATTATTTATTATTAGTGACAAATATTTTGGAAAATGGAATGAAAATTTACCACTCATTGTATAATATTTATTTATTCGAAACTAATTTCCATCAGAAAGTATTATAAGTGTTTTTAATTTTTTTAAATTTGTGTGAAAAAAACCATGTTTTTTAAATAATGACTATGTTTAGTAGCATAAGTGATACACCACATCATCTTTAAATGAAAAAGAAATTATAAATATTTAATATTATAGTAATCACAAAGCAATTAGAATGGTGGGAATAGAAATTATAAACTGAATTATGAAAATATGGTTTAAATATGTTCATAAAATGATTTATTTTGTACCAAATTAATTAAGAAGTTAAATTAAAATCAATTGAATATAAAAGATGTGTTTATCTGAAAATATTTAAATGAAAATAAGTGAGTTTATAAAATTATGAAATCACACTTGATGGATTTTTTAATTAAATATTTATATAAAATATTCAATTAAATATTTAAAATTAATCTTATATGTTTTATCGTCATTATATAAGAACAAATTTAATTTTTCTGATAAAAGAAATATTTTTTTAAAAAATGTTGTTTTCCACCTTTTGAGGGAGAACCCATTTAAAATAAAGTTTTTTAAACGTTAATAATTTATATTTGAAAAAAATAAACTTCTTATTTTTATGAGGCACATCAAAATTCAGTTTTAAGGAATCTTTGGTGCTTTTCTGATTGAATACATATTTAAATAAATATTGAAAAAATGCAGCATTTAATTCAAAACAATCAATTCATATAATTTATTTATATTGGTAGATTATACTTTTAATTTTTTTGAAGGATATTTTCATTATTTTTTTGTAATTGAATTTAATTTTGGTCATTTCAATCAATTTCACATTTAAATTGGATATCAACAATTTGTGAACTTTTGAAAGTTAAACTTAAAAACCCCATTTTCTTATTCCGTCCAAGAGATTAATTTTCAATTAATTTCTTCCAATTATGTGTTTTGAATTTAAGAAAATGTATTCCATATTATTAGTAATGAGGTCCATATTATTTAAATATGTCCCTTTTATTTTTGGACATTAGGAATATTAACTTTAGTAATAAATTTTATTACCACAGCTAAAGGTTAATCTGGTAATTTACAGTAAAAACTATATTATAATAATATAAAAATACCATAAAAATTGTTATAATTTAAATTTATTAGGGTATTACTACCATTATAATCCATGTTGTTAATTTTAGGACCACTTGGATCCACTTGGATGAATTTAATTCTTTTATAATATTATATTCAATGAAAAGTCATTTTTGTTATAGATTTGTTATTTAAAAGTAATGCATTTTAACATGGAGTTATACAAGGTATCTCTTTGATTATAAATAGTAATTATAAACTAAAAATACTACCTAAATCTTGTTAATTTATTTATAATTTTTATAAATTAAATAATTAAAATTAATTAGGACATGAAAATGAAGTAGTAAATTCTTAATTAATGATAGAATCAGATAAATGATACTACAAATATTAAAAAAGATTATATTTGACATAATTTATCACATGATCTAACTTAATGGATATTTTTGACATGTTTTTGATGATTTTAAATATTTGGTTTGAACTTATCTTGCTATTATGATACTTTTTTAAAGTCAACTAAGGAATAGTGTAACAATTGACTCTATTGGTATTTTAAAATATTAATTTTTATTAAGTGTTATAAAATTTAAAAAAAATATTAGATTAATAAAAAATATTTGATAAGTCTAAATATTTCATTAATGATTCATTTATTGGTTGTTTGGAATGATTTTGTAATTATTTTAACCCTCCAACTGTAAATTACTTAATAAAATGGTTGGAGTTAAAAGGTGTAAAAACAACAAGATAAGGATTAATAAAAATAAATAACGTTTATTATTTAAATTTGATGATTATTATTATTACAAATATTATCTTATCATCAAAATAAATCCGTTTAGGACCCCTTTTAATCGAAATTGAATTTATATTATTTTTATTCTTTTTATAATTCCAATGGTGCCCCTCCCCTCTCCTATAAAAAAGAACCCATTATTATCTATTACTCACACTTACATAACCTTTTGGTTCAGAAAAAATCTTCCAAAAAAACATTATAATAATCCATACCAATATTCCCAAGGCCTTATATTAGGCCTAACACCCCTATTATAGGTGTGAAGGTGTTCTTTAAAGGTGATCCACCGAAGAAGAGGTGTCATTTTCATTAAGTATTTCAAATTTATTTCTTCTTCCATTTCTTTCAAATCATCTTCATCTATGATAATATAAAAACTACCATATCTTAAATATATTTATATGTTATTATGTTAGTATAATAACCTAAATCCACCTCTATTTATATTAAATGGGAAAGGAATTAATCAATCATGCATACGTGCGAACTATCACCTCAACGAACCGATATAATTCATTTTCCATAAATGTCTCTCATGTCCAGTTGTAATAATTGAATTAATATTAATAGGTTATATGAATTACATATTATTCATTATATGATAATAATATATCAATTATTTTCTTAAATTCCATGTGAATAAAAATGATAACGTCTTTTGTGCACACGTGTGAACAATAACCTCCATGAAGCGATGTGGCTCATTTTTATTCATTACATCACTTGAATGATATATATAAGTAATTTTAAATTAATAATATGATATTAAAAAATTTATGATCATTTTTAAAGGATAAATTAGTACTTACCATCTTTCCAAAATGATCAATGAAAAACGAATTTGTTACTCATTAGTACGTATGACTTACCATCAACATGATTGTAACATAGTTCATTTTTCATGTACATATTTAATTGAAGGATTTAAAGGTATAATTGATATAAAAAATTTATTATTATTTCATCAATATTATTCTAGAGATTATGGAATTATGACCTCATAGATTATTGACATCATACCAAGTTCATTTTCAACTCGAGCACCGAATATCGAAAAAATACCTGATATGAACATAAATAAATAAGTAATTGTTATGACAAGATAATAGAAATATAAAAGGAATAATAAAATTTATATAGGCTATTAAGAAATTAAATAATTACACTATGTTTATTATTCAAGAGGATATAAATTTTATGTGATGATTCAGACTTAACGATAGGGATTTTCTTCTCAATATTCAATCACTGAGACATTTCTTGATGATATGAACCTTTAATCTTATATAAAGTTTATATACATCCCATTGGAACTTATGTAATCATATTATATCTATAATCATGTTATTTAATGTTTTTTAAAATGTTAAACTTTCCTGTGTCTTATAATTTAACTATTCAAAATGGTAAAGACACTTTAACTAAAACATTATTTCAATTGTTTTATAGATTTATTCCTATAAATATTTATAATAAATTTCCATGTATTCAAAATAGTTTTACGGATATATTTTTAATTGAATAAATGTTTTAAAATGTTAATTTATTTCAAAAATTTCAAAGTTATATGGGACACTTTGGTTAAAAAATATTTTTTATATATTATATCTGTGTTTAAAAAATAGACTGATTATTTAAATAACATGGAATGTTTTTCTATATATAATACATAAATGTAATTTCTCTCTTTTATGTATCTATTATGTATTTATTTTTATTTTAAATGGTTATAATTTTATTTTAGAATTATTTGTTTTCATTTATGAGTGTGCATCTTGTAAAGATGAAATGTGAATTAAATGTGGAAATTTTATTTTCTCCTTTATGTTTGTTTTAAGTATTATGATAATGTTATGGTTCGTGGGAATTTATTATGTATATGGGTGTTTTCATGATAAACTAACGAAAGGTGAGCCCATGATAGCTCCCCAATGCTTTGGGTAATGAGATAGAGTGAAATGAAAAGGATTCAAATAAGAATATTAGGGAATATACTATGATGGGTATTCCAAAAATAACCAATAAAGATACATCCTATATAGCTATGAATGATAAAATGAAATTATGATATGGATTCCACAAGTTACATTTATGATTTATTATTTCTATGAGTTTTATATGAATATTATGATTTCATGAGGTAAGACAATGGGTTTATGTTTTAATGGTGGAATGTATGATTTTGTGAAAATCTTTTCATGAGTTTTAAATATTCATAGATTAATAGTTTCATTCCTTATTTTATATCCCATATTGAGATTTTGTTCACATAAAATGCTTTTGAAATGTTTTTCACAAGATTTAAAGAAGAATAGAGACAAAGATGGGATCAAAAAAATTTTGATGTTTAAACATGAAGACAAACCATGTTTCTATTTAAATTTTGTTTGCTTTATGAAAAATGGACAGTGAGTAAAAGTTTCTTCTTTGAAATTTTTGAGTTCTTATTTAATAGTTAAGGCATAATTCTCTAATACTATAAACATAAAAATATCTTCAATGAAAAATAAAGAAAATTATTTACTTAACTCATGATTATTTAATGTTTAAGGATGTGGCATTATAGTTGGTATCTGAGGATGATTTAGTCAACATTTTAGATTAGGATGTTTTATAAAGAGTTAGGGATATCACCATGAGTTCATTATTTAAAAGTTGATCATATGTTTAATGCCTTGGAAAACCAATTTTAGTATTTATGTTCTAAAAATTTGAGGTGATTAATGGTATTGTTGGAGACTTTTATTTTTGAGGTAATTATGTGCTATTTTATTTTGGTATGAAAAATTAATGGCACTAGATAAAAATTGTGGTTTAAATATGTTATTGTTATTTTGGAGATTTTACCTCATTTTAGGAATGTTATAACAGTTATAAGAAATATATAGTTTTATAAAATTGACAACACACAGGAAGGGTGACAACATATCGTGTCAGACAATGCTGTAGGAATTGAACCCACAACCAAAGTGAGATAAATATTTATCACCTAACACTATCTTATGTGAAGTCTCTGGTTAGTAATAATTTCTATTTTAAAAAAATTATAAAATAAGAATAATTTTATTTTGGTAACTTATGTTTTATCAAATGGATAACCTTGGTATTTGAAAATGATTTGAGGATTAAGTGATAAATGTTATTTTGGAAGATGTTCACTATTTTGGGAACATTAAATGATTAATGTAAATATGATTCTATGAGATTTTATTTTAGTAGTAGCGGTTGAATTTTATTTTGGATGAATAAATGATTTTATCGTGGAATTATGGTGATTTCAGTTATTTATTTAAATTATTAAACGATCTTGGAGCACATAATATTATGGTAATTTCTTTTTATTATGAGATATTAAGAGTGGTTGATGTTATTTATAGATAAATGTTAAAATTAATCTTAGAAGAATATGTGAAAAAATAATTCTGAATTTTGGGTTTCAAACTTAGTCTGGATTATTTTGATGAATTTCAAGTGAAATTATTTATCAAATGGTCTATGTTGAAATATTTGTTTTAAAATTGAATTTTGGAGATTAAAAATAAGTTTCCATTATCTTATGGTTTTTTATTTATGGATAATTTTCTTATATTATCCTAAAAATTTTGATTTTTCTCAATTTTTCTTTATAAGAAGAATACATATTTAATTATTTGTTGATAATGTGATTCTCATGAAGTTTATTCTAGCATTTTTGGGGTAAAATAAATCCACTTAAATAATCAACATTTGGAGAAAATAGATGAGTTTGTGGTAGGATTTTATTAAGGATGAAATGATACTTATAAATTAAGTATGTTTACTTATGTTATTAGACAAATAAGTAAAATTATTTTTCATCTTTTTGAAAAGGATCTTAAAACAAAAATATTTTCCATGTAATTTTCCTACTGTGAAATTAATAATCTTAAAACCAATCATAAATTTATGGTTTTGTGATTGTTAACATTCTCATGATCATGTATTCTATCACTCTCAATCAGAACAAGATGGTTAAATTTTCTTCCATATCCATTTTTTCCTACATATAATCCTAGTATGTGTTATCATAGGTGACCTTTGCAATTTCCTTTCTTCATTTTAAATTGGTAGTTTTATTAATCTTTTTTATAATGTGGTATTTAACTAAAATTATTTTGAAAATTCATACCTTAGTTACCAACCCCAAATTAAAATTGTGGGGATTAAATTTCCAAAATGGGGGAGAATGTAACATCCCCGGTTTTTAAAATAAAGACTACGTTCAATAGCATACATTATACACTACATTATGTTTAAATAAACACCTAAATATAATTATTTAACATGATTATTATCACAAATCCATTAGAATGGTGGGAATGAAAAGGATTAACAATATGATGAAAATATGGTTTACAAATGTTTATATAAGGATTAATTGGTTACAAAATTAATTATGAAATTAAATAAAAACCAATTGAATATAATGAATGTGTTTTTTCTAACATTCAAATTAAATAAAAATAAAAAAGTTTATATAATAATAAAATAAATCTTGATGGATTTTATTAATAAAAAATATACTTAAAAGTTTCAATTTAATGTTTAAAATTCATCTTTCATGTTTTATAAAAATGATATATAAACAAATTAAATTTTTTGGATAAATGAAGTTTTAAAAAAATGTTTTTTTAAAACCTTTTGATGGAGAACCAATTTTAAATCACGTTTATGACACTTTTATATGTTCTATTTTAAAAAAAGATACTTTTTTCTCATATAAAGACATAAAAATTTATTTTTGATGAATTTTTTGTGATTTTATTACTAAATTCATATTTAAATAAATAATGAAAAATACAGCATTTTAATTTAGAACAGTATTTTCATTGAATTTATTTATATTGATAGACTATACATTTAATTGGTTTTAAATTATATTAACATTACTATTTTATTATTTAATCCAATTTTGGTAATTTTAGTCAATTTCAAATTGAAATTGTATATAAAAACTATGTGTACTTTTGAACGTTTTACATAAAAAAACCTATTTTCTTATTCCGTCAATGATATTAATTTTTTAGTAATTTATACCAATTATATGTTTTGAATTATAAAAAATAGATTCTTTATTTGTTATCATAATTCCCAATTATGTAAATAGGTGCTTTTAATTTTTTTACATTATGTATAATAACATTAGTAATATATTTTATTACCATGGTTAAAGGTAAATTTGGTAATTAAAAGTAAAAATAATATTATAATAATATAAAACTACCTAAAACATTTACTACTTTAATTAAATGAGTGTATAAAGACCACGAGAATCCATGTGTCTATTTTAGGATAACTTAGAGCCTCTTGGATGAATTTAATAAATTTATAATATTATATTCTATGAATAGTCATTTTTGATACACTTTTGTTTCTAAAAAGTAAAGAATTTTAATTTGGAGTTATACATGGGATTTATTTGATTATAAATATTCATTGTAAATATTTAAATATTACATATATCATATTAATTTATTTATAATTTTTATAAATTAAATAATTAAAATTACTTATGACATGAAGATGATGTAGTAATTTTTTAATTAATTAGAGAATCAAATAAATTATATTATAAATATTAAAATAAATATTTTTTCAACTAATATTTTCCATAAAAACTTTTATTAATATATTTGACATGATGGAGATGATGTAAAAGAGTAGGTAATAAATTATCTTTTTATAATGATATTTTTAAATGTCAACTAATAAATAGTATTTGAATTGAAACTATTGGTATTTAAAAATTTAAAATAATTTATTAATTGTTATAAAATTTTTAAAAATACAATATGATTCCAAAAATTTTATATAAGTCTAAAAATGTAATTAATGATTCAATTATTAGTCGTATTAAATGATTTGCTAATTATTTTAACCCTCAATGTGTAAATTACATAATAAAATGGTAAGAGTTAAAAGAATTTAAAATGAGAAGATAAGGATTAATAAATAACCAAACATTTATAATTTTAATTTTATGATTTTTATTTGGCCAAAATTCATCCTATATTATAAATAAATCAATTTTGGACCATTTTTAATTGAAATTTAATTCATATTAATTTAATATGTATTATAATTCCAAGGGTGCCACTCCCCTCCCCTATAAAAAGGCAACCAATCCTTCATATTAATAACACTTCCACAACCTTTTTTTCATCCATGATCTGACCATAACCCTTCATAAAATTCATCTCTACATTATTAAGGCCTTATATTCGGTAGAACACCCTTCTAATAGTGTTACCGTGTTCTTTAAATGTGATCAACATAAGAAGTGGTATAGTTTTCTTTAAGTATTTCAATATGATTTCTTGTTCCATTTCCTTAAAATATTCTTTATATATAATGAAATAATAACTACAATGCGCTAGATATAATGAGATTTTATTATTTTAATATAATCACCTATGTTTGTCTCTATAAAAATTAAATGGGAATGGAATTAATCATTCATGCGTACGTGTGAACTATCACGTCCACGAATTGATCTAATTCCAGTTCCATAACCGTCTCTCATGAATATTTAAAATAATGGAATTAATTTTCATATGTGATATTTATTTCATACTAATCATTATAAGATAACAATATATCAATTATTTTCTTACTTTCCATGTTCATAAAAATTATAACGTCGTTCAGGTGTACGTGTGAACTATCACCTCCACGAAGCGATGTGACTCATTTTTATTCACTACATCACTTGTATTATATATATAAGTATAATTAAATTATTAATATGATATTATATATTTCATTATCATTATTGAAAGATAAAATAGTAATTAACTTCTTTCCATAATTATCAATGAAAAATGAAGACGTTACTAATGCGTACGTATGACCTACCGTCTCCATGATTGTAACATTATTCATTATTCATATACATATTAAATGAATGGATTTAAAAGTATAATAAAAATTCAAAATTTATTATTATTTAATGAATATTATTCTAGATATTCTATACTTATGGCCTCTTGGACTATTGACATCCTATCATGTTCATTTCTGACTCGAGTACCTAATATTGACAAAATGCCCGATCTGATCATAAATAATTATGTAATTATTATATCATGATAATAGTTATATAAAATGAATAATAAAAATTATACAGGTTCTTAAGAATTTCAATAAATAACTTATGTTTATTATTCAGGATGATAACGATTTTATGTGATGATTTAGATTTAAGGTAAGAGATTTCGTTTCAATCTCCTTTCATTGAGACAATTATTGATGATATACACCTTTATTATTTTATAAAGTGTATGTACAGCCCCTAATACACTGTATATCCATATTATATATATAATAATCTTATTTAATAATGGCTGCGATGTGCTCCTGCTTTGGGCGATGCCGATTCTCCTCAACCTCCCTGACGAAGACGACGTAGCCAATGGTTGCAGCATTATTGCCCCTCCCTATTAATCAATGGGGGAGGAGGATGGTTGTCCAATGAGGCTTCACTTCACTCCTCTCATAGACGTCGCACAACTTCCTGGATTTCTGGAGATTGAGGTTTTCCCTAAAGTTCCCAGTTGCGTTAATGGTGTGCCATCAGTTCCGATCTCTCTCAGAGAGTTCTCGACGGCCTCGGTGATTCTGGATCTCACACTGGTGGTTCGTTTTGGGGAGAATATACCTTTCGTTGATTATTTGATAGGTTTGTTTCTTCTTCATGTTAGCTCTGTGAGCAGGCTATTGCAGGGATTTTGGATTCCAGGAACTTCCAGATCTGATTTTATACTGAGAATTACCTGATCTTGGCCTTGGTGTTCGCACCACACTCTATTAAGGGACTTCAGTTTTCTCTTTTCCACTGGCCCTTTAATTTCCATCTGCATCGTGATCGCCTAAGTATGGCATTTTTAGTTACTCTCCCTAGTCTTGCCCTGCCTATCCAAAACCCATCTATCCTCCGCATCATTGGAATTTTATAGGGAGATTACTTTTCTTGGATTCTAGGACTCGTGCTTCATGTCAAGGTTGATGTGTTGAAGGCTCCGGTTGAATATGTTTTCATTGAGATTGAAGGTGAACTCTTGTTGAATAAGGAGGTATACTTCGAATTTTTGGTCCCTTATTGCTCAAGCTGCTTTCGTTTGGGCCACTCGTCTTCTGTCTTCCATCGTGAAGGTGGCCTTACATGGTCTAATTCTCAGCGGCTGATTGTTGCAGCGCAGGATCTGGCACAAGGTTGCGGTGGTGCCGCCTCACTTGCTTCGAGGGTCGATGAGGTGTCTGCCATGCCTGTTAAGTAGAGGGGGGTGGGGATGTAGGAAGGTGGTTAATGCAGTATGAGGGGCTCTGAGCTTGCCAATGGGGGGTTTGGGCACTGTTAATGTGAATAGTGCTCCAGTGATCTTGGTTTCTATTAGGCAGGAGGTGATGCTGCAACATACGGAGAAGGTGTTGATTGGTAATACAGGGGACGTGCAAAAAATCCTGGATAACCCACCTCATGTCTGGAGGAAACAGCCTAAGGAAGGGCGGACTGCACATGCCATGCAATGACAAGGTGTCCTTCAAGACGATGTAGGCCCCTGATCAATCATTTTGATGCTTTGGTCTCCAAGACGGTTGATCATGGGAAGCAGGATGTTTGGGGAACAAGGAAGGATGACGACACTGCTACCAATAGTTTTGAGAGTATTAAAATGAGAATGGAGAAAACTGGGAAAGATTATTCCTTTGGGCATAATGTTAATGATGGTAAAGAGGGGGATGAAATCTCATATATGGCTGACCAGGAGCATCACGATGTGCAAGCAAAGTTGGATGGCGACGTTGATGAACAAGAGTTGAATATGCCTGAGGTGGTGGTTAGAGGACTACTAGTGATGCTTCATGCCATGTTACTAAGCCGGGGAGGTGGAGGTGCAGGTACCAGTGCATAAGTTGCAGGAGGTAGCTGGGAAGGGGTTCGGGAAGGAGGAGGGTGCAGGGACGGGGGATGAGCATGGGAAAAGGGGAGGTTGCTACACAGGGGGATGGGTTGGAGCCAATTGGGGTGAATGGGGATGCCCCTATTGATGGGGGTGTCTTCACCAATTCATTGATGAATGCTCCTGACTCCCATGAACCAGTTCCGATCGCAGTGGATGCATCAGAGGCGCTCATCCCCTTTGGGACACATGATGCTAAATTTGATGAAGATGAGATAAATAGGGACACTGAGGATGGGAACTTCAAATTTTTGGTTATGATAGACATGGATTTGGAGGACCATAATGTGAGGAAAAAACCTATGCATATTTCTCTATTGTAGGAGGGAATGAAACCCCAATGTTTGATGTTTTGGGGGAGTTCCTCTAATGATGATTCTAGGATAAAATCCAACATGGCCAAGATTTTGAAAGAAAAATCCCTACTTGGAGATTTTGCATCTTTTGGGAAATAAAATGTTGTAGGGGGCCTATCCAGGGTGAGGTTTCCACCTCCCATCATCCAGGAGGACACTGTTATCCCTGTCCAGGAAAAACATGGTGATGTTGATGCTGTAGTCCTGAAAGGG
Organism: Viscum album; assembly: GCA_963277665.1. Lineage (NCBI taxonomy): Eukaryota > Viridiplantae > Streptophyta > Magnoliopsida > Santalales > Viscaceae > Viscum > Viscum album. The sequence goes on from OY728136.1 coordinate 1,063,373,619, forward strand.
AGGAGGCCAAGGAAGGACTACTCTTCTTTGCCGAGAATGGTATCTACGAGGGCCTCCAGCAAAGCTTCCAAGAACTCTTCTGAAATGGTGTCGTGGCCTGCTAATAATCCTACTAAGAAGCTGGTGAATATGGAGCTAGTGAACTTAAGGGAGTATTACACCAAATTCCAGGAGCATTATGAATCTTTTGAGTGGGAGTTAGCAGATACTGATGTGGCCTCCAGTTATGGTGCTGAGGGAGACCCCCCTGGTGCGGACTGTGATGATGATGGTGGGGAAGGCTGTTAGACCCTGTGATAGTGTTTTTCCTTTTTCTTTTCTACTTTCTTATCTCCTTGGACTATTTTTGGGTCTTTATTTTTCTTTCTTTGTGGTTTTGGGGTTGTTAAGGGTTTTTGGGTGTGGGTTGATTGACCCCTCCCGTCCCTTGTCTGCTGTATCTTTTATTTTTCTCTAATAAATTTGGGGGGGGGGGGGCGGGAATATCCTGACCCTCACACATTCTTTGTTAATTTTATTTAATGTTTTTTAGAATGTTCTACTTTCATGGGGGTTAAAATTTAGATGTTCAAAATGGTAAATGACTCTTCAACTGAAACATCATTATTAATGGATTAATGATTTATTCTTCTAAATATTTCTCATTAGTGACACGGATTTAAAAATGGATTCAAGGATTTAATTATATGGAAATAAATGTTTTAAATTTTTAGTTTATTTTATAATTTTCAATGTTTTTTGGGACACATTGATTCAAAAATATTCTTTTTATTGGTTTTAACTTTTTTTTTTAAAAATGGATTGATTATTTCAGTAACTTGGAATGTTTTTTAAATATACACCATGAAAGGGACTTCTATATTTCACATATTTATTACTTATTTGTATTTAATAAATTTATAACCATTTTATTTGAAAATAATTTGTTTTTATTTATGAGTGCATGACTTTTTTAGATGAAATGTGATTTCAAGTTTGAAATGTTATTTTTTCCTTTAAGACTGTTTTATGTGTTATTATTATGCTATGATTCATGGAAATTGATTATGTATTTTGGTGGTTCCATGATCAAACGAGGGCAGTTTATCCCATGATATCATTCCAATTCCTTAGTTAGTGAGACAAAGTTAAATGATAAGGTTTCTTCTAAGATATTTACGTAATATAATGTGATGATTATTCCAAACGTAACCATAAAGGTTACTACCTATATAGTTTCAAAAGATAAAATTTAAGTATGATATAGATGCCCCAATTTAAATTTATGATATATTATTTCTATGAGTTGTACATGAATATTATGATTTTTAAAAGGTTAGATAAATGATTTATGTTTAATGGGCGAAAAGTATGATTTTGAGAAAATGTTTTCATGATTTGTAAATATTCATGGATTAATAGTTAGATTATTTATTTAAGATCCATTTATAATAGTTTTGTTTTTATACAATATTTTAAATGTTTTTTGAAATTATTTAATGTATAATAGAGTCAGGGATTTGATCATGGAAAATTTATGATATTTAAACATGAAATAAAACCATGTTTTTTTAATGTTTTTTCTTTTTTGAAAAATGGACAATGTTTATAAGTATCCTATTTTTAATTTATGTGTTGTTTTGTAATAGTTATAGACTAATTATCTAAAACAATAAATCTGAAAACATCCTAAATGGTAAATAAAGTCAAATTATTTACTTAAGCCATGATTATATAATGTTTAAGGCTAAGGCCTTGTAGTTGGAATTAGAAGATGGTTTAGATAACATTGGAGATTAATATATTTTCTAAAGTGTTAGGTATATGATAATGAGTTTATAATTTTAAGGTTTATCATAAGTTCAATAACATAGAAAACCATTTTGAGGCTTCATGTTCAGAAATTTTAAGGTGATTAATGGAATTTTTAGAGACATTTATTTTTGAGGTAATTATGCACTACTACATTTGGGATTAAAAATTAAAGGCATCAGATGAACATTGAGATTAAAATATATTTCCATTATTTTGAGTACCCTATCTCATTTTGGTAGAGGTATAAGAGTAAGAAGAATTATATACTTTTATAAAAACGAAATCCCATAGGATGGGTGGAAACCTATCACATCAGACAAGGATCCATGAATTGAACCCACAACCAAAGTGCGATAAAGATTTATCGCCTTCCACTGGACTAAGTGAAGTCCCTAGTTAGTCATAAATTTTTATTTTTGTAAAAAATGTTATTAAATTAGAATAATTTTATTTTGGTAACTTATGTTTTATAAAATGGATATGCTCGATAATGTAAAATGACTAGGGGATTAAGTGATAAATGTTATTTTGGAAGATATTTACTTTTTTGGAAACTTTATATGAGTAGGGTAAATAATATACTATGGGAATTTATTTTATGAGTAATGTTTGAATTTTATTTTTGGATGAATCTACAATTTTATTAAAGGCTTATAGTGATTTGGGTTACTTATAAAAATGATTAGCCTATCTTGGGCAACAACTGATTAGGGTAATTACTTTTTGTTTCGAGGCATCAAGAGTAGTTGATTTTTTTTAGAGATTACTATTAAAATTTATGTTGGAAGACTTTCTGATCAAATCCTTCTGAATTTTGGGTTTCAATCTCAGTTTAGATTGTTTTGATGAATTTTATGGACAATTATATAGAAAATGGATAATGTTGAATTTTTTTATTATAGTTGAATTTTTGAGATTGAATGTATTTTTTCATTATCTGATGGTTTATTATTTTTGGAGAATTGTTTTATCTTATCCTAACAATTTTTGATTTTGGTAATTTTTTAAAGATAGGATTAATATATAGTTAATTATTTTTTGATTATGTTATTCTCTATAAGTTTATTCTAGTGTTTGAGATGTAAAACAAATCCTCTTAAATACATATAAATTGGGGAAAAAATATGAGTTTTTGGTGGAGTTTGATTAAATGATGAAACTATACTGATCAAGTAAGTTTGTTCTCATATGTTATTAGCCACATAAGTAAAAAAATTACTCAAATTTATGAAATTGATCTTAAAATAAAAAAAATTCTATCAATATCAACTAAAACTTAATGATTATATTTTCATCCATATCCATGTTTTCTTATATTGAATCCTAGAATGTTTTATCTTAGGTGATCATTATTCTATCATTTCTTTCTTTTAATGTGGTAGTTTTATTAATCATTTTACTGACGTGGGATTGAAATAAAGGTATTTTGAAAAGTCATTACTTATTTACTAACCAAAAAATCAAGTTTCAAGGATTTAATTTCCAAAAGGTGGGGAGGATGTAACATCCCATGTTTTAATAATAAATACTATGTTCAACACCAAACACGATACACCACATCATCTTAAAATTAAAAACTAAATATTATTATTTCATATGATAGTTATCACAAAGCCATTAGAATGGTGGGAATGAAGGTGAATAACTTAATTATTAAAATATAGTTTATATATGTTTATATAATTATTAATTGGTCACCAAATTTACTAGGAAATTACATAAAAAAGAATTTTTATAAATGATGTCTTTTTCTAAAAAACTATTAAAATGAAAATAAGTGAGTTTATAAAATAATAAAATCAGTATTAATAGATTTTATTAATGAAATATATATGTATTATAATTAATTTACTTTTTGAAATTAATATTATATGTTTTTTAGACACGATATAAAAACCAATTCAATTTTTCTGATAAAAGAAGTTTTTTATAAAAAAAATGCAGTTTTACTGCATTTTGATAACGAACCAATTTTAAATATATTTTTGTACACATTTTTATGTTATATATTTGATAACGTAAACTTCTTATTTATAAGTGGGACATAAAAATTTGTTTTAATGTACTTTTTTGTGTTTTTTTGATTAAATTCATATTTTAATGAATAGTGAAAATACTAAATTTAAATTCAAAATCATATTTTCATATAATTTATTTATATTTTTATATTATCCTTTTAATTTTTTTCAGTGTATATTTATATTATAATTTTATCCTTTAATCCTATTTTGATTGTTGTAATCAATTTCAAATTCAAATTGGATATAAAAACATTGTGAACTTTTGAATGCTTTCTATTAAAAAACTCAGTTTCTTATTCAGCCAACATAATTAATTATTAAATATTCTCATCAAAATATCTATTTGGAATTTTAGATAATGTATTCCATATTTTTAATCAGAAGCTCCAAATTATATAAATAGGTCCCTTTTATTATTGGATATTATGAATAGTAACTTCAGTGAAAACATTATTACCACTGTTAAAGGTAAATAGGGTAATTAAAGGTAAATCAGGTAATTAAAGGTAAAAATAATATTATAATAATACAAAAGTACCATTACAATTGTCCTAATTTATAATTATGAGTGTATTACAAACATTATCATCCTTGGGACTATTTTAGGACCACTTTGAGCAACTTGGATGAATTTAATTCAATTATAATATTATATTCAATGAATAGTCTTTTTTGTAAAACTTTTGTATTGAAAATGTAATTTATTTTAATATGATGTTATACCCGAGATCGATTGTACTTAAAATATTCATTGTAAAGATAAAATTATTTTTTAAATCATTTAAATTTATTTATAATTTATAGACATTAAATAATTAAAAATAATTATGACACAAAATGAAGTACTAATTCAATATTAATGAAGGAATCAGATAAATGATATCATAAATATTAAAATAAATTTTATTTGACATAATTTATGCTATAAAAATAATTTATGGATATATTTTACATTTTTTTGTGATGGTTTAAATGAGTTTTCTCGAAATTATCAAGCTGTAATGTCATTTTTGAAAATTCAACTAATAAATATTGTCAGAATGGACACTATTGGTATTTTAAAATATAAAATAATTTATTAAATGAAAAAAACATAAAAAAATATGATATTCAGCCCAAAAGTTCAAAAAATTATAAAAATTTAATTAAGGACTCATTAATTGGTTATTTGGAATGATTTGGTAATTATTTTATCTCTAAAAGTGTAAATTACTTAATAAAACAATAAGAGTTAAATGGATTTAAAAAAAGAAGATATAGATTAATAAATATTGAATTTTTTTATATTTTTAATTAGATGATGCAGATTATACCAAAAATAAATCTATATTTGAAATAAGTATGATTTGAACTATTTGGAATTGAAATTGAATTTATATTAATTTAATACATTTTATAATTCAAAGAGTGACCCTCCCCTCTTCGGTAAAAAGGTGCACATTCCTCTGTACTATGAACACATCATAAACCATTTTGTTCAGACAATATATGCCCAAAACACTTACCATAATCCCTATCCACATTAATGCGTCATTTTAATTGACATATCACCATTCTTATAGGTGTGAAGGTGTTATTTAAAGGTGATCAACCAAAAAAGAGGTATTATTTTCTTTAATTATTTATATTTCATTTCTTCTTCCATTTCCTTCAAATAATCTTAATCCATGATGAAATAAAAACTATAGTATCCTAAATATAATATGATTTTATTTTTTAATATCAAAAACCAAATCCATCTCCACTTCCATTAAATGGGAATGGAATTAATCATTCATGTGTACGTGTGAACTATCACTCCACGAACCGATCTAATAAATTTTCCATAACCATCTATCATGACATGTTATAATAACAGAATTAATGTTCATATGTGATATTCATGAAATATTAATCACTATTAGATAATAATATACAAATATTTTTCTTACATTCTAGTCATATCAAAATGATAACGTTGTTCGTGGGTACGTGTGAACTATCGCCTCCACGAAGCAATTTCACTCATTTTTATTGAAAATAATACTTGTATGATATAAATAGGTATATTTAAATTATTAATATAATATTAATGATTTTATTATCATTATTTAATGATAATATAGTACTTAATTTCTTTCTATACTGATTAATGAAAAATGAAGATGTTACACATGCGTACGTACGACTCACCATCTCCATGATTGTAAAGTTGTTAAATTTTAATATCAATATTTTAGGAATGTATTTAAAGGTATAAATGATATAAAATATTTATTGTTATTTCAGGAATATTATTCTATATATGATTGAATTATGACCTCATGGACTATTGACAACCTACCAAGTTCATTTTTCATTCGATTACTGAATATCGACAAAAAACCCGATGTGAAAATAAATAATTAAGTAATTGTTATGAATTGATTATAGTCATATAAAAGGAATATTAATATTTATACAGGTTCTTAATATATTAAATAATTAATATAATTATATTAATTAAGAAGGTAATGATTGTACCTGATGAGTCAGACTTATGGTAAGGGATTCCACCACAATCTCCTTTCATTGAGACATTTCTTTTTGATATGCACATTTATTATTTTATATATTGTACATAAAACCCTGTTGACATTCCATATCCATATTATATCTTTAATCATGTTAATTAATGATTTTTAAAATGTTCTACTTTCATGTAGAATATAATTTAAATGTTCAAAATAGTAAAAGACTATTTAAGTAAAACATCATTTTAATTGTTTGAATGATTTATTCTATTTAATATTTCTCATTAATGTCCATTTTCTTAAAATGTTTATAATGATTTATTTATATGGGAATGAATTTTTTTAAAATGTTAATTTGTTTCAAATGTTTCAATGTCATATGAGACACTTTGATTAAAAAATCTTCTGTTTATTTTTTTAACTATGTTTTAAAAATGTATTGACTATTTAAATATAATGGAATTTTTTTAACATATAATCCATTAATTTAATATCTCACATTCATTTATCTAGTATGTATTTATTTTTACATTATTGGTTTACCAATTTATTTTAAAATAATTTGTTTTCATTTATGAGTGAATGTATTTTAATGATGAAAAGTGATTCCAAGGTTAGTTTTTCTTATTTTAATCTTTTTTTATGTGTTATGATTAAGTTATGGTTTTTTGGAATTGATTATGTATATAGGGGGTTCCATGATAAACCTAGGGTATGTGAGCCCTTTATAGCTCGATAATTCTTTGGGTAATGAGACAGAGTTAAATGATATGGTTTTTTATAAGATATTTACGGAATATACTGTGATGGTTATTCCAAATGAAACCATGAATATTACTCCCTATGTAGTTGTGAAATCTAAAATGTATGTATGATATAGATTAGATAAGTTAAAATTGTGATTTATTATTTTGATGAGTTTTACTGTAATATTATGATTTCATGTGACATGTAAAATGGTTTTTTATGGGTGGAATGTATGATTTTGTGAAAATGTTTTCATGAGTTTTAATAATTCACATATTAGTGGTTTCATTCCTTATTTTATATCCATTAATGATATATTTTTTTTCTCATCCCAGGTTTTTTTAAAAAAAATTTATAGTATTTGAAGGATAATAGAGTCATGGATGGGATTAAAGAAAAATTATGATGTTTAAACATTAAACAAAACAATATTTATTTATAAAAATTTCTTGGTTTATGAAAAATTGATAGTGAGTAGAAGTGTATTTTTGTATTTTTTTAGATTATATGAAATAGTTTTGTCCCAATTATCTAAAACTCAAACACTAAAAATATCCTTAGTGAATAATAAAGTATAATTATTAACTTATCTCAAGATTATGTAATGTTTAAGGCTTGAGACTTATAGTGGTTATTAGAGGATGTTTTAGACAACTTTAGAGATTAATATATTTTTCTAAAGAGTTAGGGATAACATCATGAGTTTATAATTTTAAGGTTGATCATAACTTCAATTACCTAGAAAACCATTTTGAGGATTTATGTTTTGAAATTTTTTCATGAATAATGGTATGGATGGAGACTATTATTTTTAAGTTAATTATGCGCTACTAGATTTTAGGATGAAAAATGAAAGGAATTCCATAAAAATTGTGGATAAAATATATTAAGGTTATTTTTTTCATTTTGGTAATGCTATAAGAGTTATAATAATTATATAGTTTTAGAAAATGGACCACCCGTAGGATGGGTGACAACCTGTCATGTCAGAAAAGGCTTCATGAATTAAACGCACAACCGAAGTGCGATAGGGATTTATCACCTACCACTAGCCTACGTGAAGTCCATTGTTAGTAAGATTTTTTTAAAGATTATTAAATAAGAATAATTTGATTTTGGTAACTTAGGTTTATCAAATAAATATCTTTGGTGTTGTAAAATGTTTTGGGAACTAATTGATAAATGTTATTTTTGATGAAATCCACTTTTTTCGGAACTTTATATGATTATGGTAAATATAATAATATTATATTTTATTTCAGGAGTAGTGGATGAATTTTATTTTGGATGATTCTATGATTTTATTGTAGACCTATAGCGATTTGTGTTATTTATCAAAATGATTAACATATTTCGGAGAACATGTGATTAGAATCATTACAATCTCCTGATCATATTTCTATCATGATCCATAAGAACATTATGGTTAGTTTTTCTTCCATATCCATGTTTTCCTACATGGAATCCTAGTATGTGTTATCTCAAGTGACCACTGTACTATCATTTCATTTATTAAAAGTGGTAGTTTTATTAATCATTTTTCTGATGTGGGATTGTAATAAATATATTTTGAAAATTCATACCTTTTTAACCAAAAAAATTCAAATGTCAAGGATGATATTACCAAATTGGGGTTAGAATATAACACCCAATGTTTCTAAAATATGGACTCTGTTAAATAGAGTATGTGATACACCACATCATGTTTAAATGAAAAGTTAATTATTATTGTTTAATATGATATATACCACATAATAATTAGAACGATGGGAATGGAATGGGTTAATTGAATTTTGAAAATATTTTTTCCAAATTTTTATATAATGATTCATTCATTACAAAATTAAATAGAAAATTAAATAAAACCTAATTGAATATAAATTATTTGTTTTTCTGAAAAACCATTTAAATGAAAATAGGTGAGTTTATAAAAAACTAAAATCACTCTTGATGGATTTTTTAATGAAATATAAATTTAATATATTCAATGTATTTTTTAAAATTCAACTTATATGTTTTGTAGACATGATATAAGAACATGTTCTTTTTTTCATATAAAAAAGTATTTTTCAGAAAAATGATATTCTACCTCCTTTTGATGTAGAACCTTTTATAAATATAGTTATCGAGACTTTTAAATGATATATATGAAAAATTAAAATTATTATTTGGAATAGGGTCCTCAAAATTTAGTTTGCATTATTATTTTTGTGATTTCTGATTAAATTCATATTTTATTTAATAGTGTAAAATATAACATTTTAATTCAAAATAGACTTTTAATATAATTAATTAATATTATTATATTATCATTTTAATTTGTTTTAAAGTATATTTAAATTATGTTTTTATCATTAAATCCAATTTTGGTCATTAGAATCAATTTCAAATTGAAATTTTATATAAAAACTATGTGAACTTTTGATTGTTTTACTTTAAAAACTAGTTTTATTATTCCTTCAACGAGATTGATTTTTAATTAATTTATTCGAATTATAAAATTTTTAATTTTAAAAAATGGATTACATATTTTTATTCATAAGTTCCAAATTATGTATATATGTCCCTTTTGTTTTTGGATATTATGATTAATAACTTCATTGAAAAATTTTATTACCATGGTTAAAGGTAAATAGAGTAATTAATGGTAAAAATAATATATGAATTATAAAAAACATCCCTGACACATATCCTCATTTTATTAGATGGTTTTATTCCAACAATGATTATCCTTGGATTTATTTTAGGACCACTTGGATCCACTTGGATGAATTTAATGAAGTTATAATATTATATTCAGTTAATAGTCATTTTTGTTACACTTTTGTTTTTTAAAAGTAAATTTTTTTAATATGAAGTTATATAGTGGATTTATACGACTATAAATAGTAATTAGAAATATAAAATTATTACTTACATAATGGTAATTTATTTATAATTTTTATAAATTAAATAAGTAAAATTCATTATGACACGAAGATAATGTGGTAATTTATTAATTAATAAAAGAATCAGATAAATGATATTATGAATAATAAAATTAATATTTTTTGACCTGATTTATTCCATCCATGAATTTTATATTTATCATTTATCTATTTTTAACAATTTAATGGAGTTTTTATAACCTATCATGCTATTATGATACTTTTTAAAAGTCAACTAATGAATACTGTCAAAATTGACAATCTTATTATTTTAAAATATTAAATAATTAATTAAATGATATAAAATTTCCAAAAATCTAATATTCCACCAAAAATTTGAGATAAGTCTGAAAATTTCATTAATTGCTCATTAAATTTTCTTTTATTAATTATTGTATAATTTTTTAAACCTAAAAGTTTTAATTACATAATAAAACGGCAAGAGTTAAAAGAGATTAAAAAAAGATGATAAGGATTAATAAATATAAAAAACTTGTCTAATTTTAAATTGCATGATTCTTATTCAACTGTAAAAAATCCTATATTCTATATAAACTTCTTTGAGACCCTTTTTTATCGAAATTGAATTTATATTAATTAAATAATTTTAATAATTAAAAAGGGTTCCCCTGTCGTCCCCTATACAAAGACACCCATTCCTCTATATTACTCAAACATCCCAATCGTTTTTCTTCTAACAATATCTCACCATAACCCTAATTATAATCCTTACCACATTCTTGATGGCTTAGATTAGGCATCACATCATTTTTATAGGTGTTAAGGTGTTCTTTAAAGGCGATCAACCGATAAAGATGTATCATTTTCGTTAAGTATTTATATTTTATTTCTTCTTCCATTTCATTAAAATATACATCATCTATAATAAAGTAATAACTCTCATATCATTAATATATTCATATGTTATTATGTTAATATCACCAGCTAAATAAATCTCCACTTCCATTAAATGGGAAATGAATTAATCATTCATGCATACATTTGAACTATCATCTCCATGAACCGATCTAATTTGTTCTCCATAAAAATAATAATGACTAATTATAAAAATTTATTTAAGGATCATATGTTACATTAATGAAATATTAATCATTATAAGATAATAATATATCAATCATGTCCTTACTTTCCATGCATATAAAAATGATAACGTAGTTCGTGCGTACATGTGAACTATCACCTCCATGAAGTGATGTGACTCGTTTTTATTTACAACACCACATGTATGATATATATAATTATATTTTAATAATTATTATGATATAAATTATTTTATTATCTTTTTATAATAATAAAATATTACTTATTTGATTTCCATAATGATCAATGAAAAATGAAGCCGTTTCTCACGTGAACTCACGACTGACCGTCTCCATGATTTTGACATTGTTCATTTTTCATATAAATATTTAATGAAATTATTTAAAGGTATAATTGATATAAAAAATTTATTTTTATTCCATGAATTTTTTTTGGATATGATGAACTTATGATCTCCTAGACAATTGACATCCTAACAAGTTCATTTTTGACTCGAGTACCAAATATCGACAAAACGACCGATATAAACATAAATAATTATTGAATTGTTATGAAATGATAATTATTATATGAAAAGAATAATAAATATTATATAGGTTATTAAGAAATTAAATAATACAACTAATTTTATTATTCATGAATATAAATGTTGTACGGGATGAGTCGAAATTAAAGTAATGGGTTTCATCTCAATCTTCTTTCATTGAGTCATTTCCTGACGATATACACCTTTATTATTTTATAAAGTGTATATACAACCCCATTGAAATTATTTATCCATATTATATCTATAATAATGTTGTTTAATGTTTATTATAATGATATACATTCATGTTTCTTATACTATAAATGTTCAAAATGGTAAAAGACTCTTTAACTAAAATATAGTTTTATGTGTTATACAAACTAATTCTTTTAAATAATTATCTTTAGTGTCAATGTTTTCAAAATTATTTTAAGGATTTATTTATTTGGATTAAAATTTTAAAATGCTAATTTATTTCAATAGTTTCAAAGAGGTATGCAACACTTTGATTCAAAAATAATCATTTTATATGTTTTTACTATGTTTAAAAATTGATATATTATTTCAATAATGTTGAATGTTTTTTACATATACACCATGAATTGAATTTATCAATTTCATGTCACTATTATTTATTTATTTTTACCTTACAAGTTTACTATTTTATTTTAAAATATTTTTTTTTTCATTTATTAGTGTGCGACTTGTAAAGATGAAATGTCATTTCATGGTTGAAGTGTTATTTTTTTCCTTTAAGATTGTTTTTTTGTCATGATTATGTTATGTTTATTGGTTATTTATTATATATATGGTTGGTTCCACGAGAAAAATGGAATTTTATCCTGTTATTTCTCTTCAATGCATTGGGTAATGAGACAGAGTTAAACAATAATGTTTATCCTAGTATATTTATGGAATATACTGTGGTGGGTATTCCAAACCTAACCATAAAGGGTACTCCTTATGTAAATGTGAAAGTTAAAACCTAATTATTATATATTTTCCACACGATACCTTTATGGTTTATGATTTATATGAGTTTTACATGAATCTTTTGATTTCATGAGGTTAGCTATAGTTTTTAGGTTTTATGGGTGAGAATTATGATTTTCTGAAAATGTTTTCATGAGTCTTAAATATTCATGGATTAATGGTTTCATTCCTTATTTTATATAACTTAATGAGAATTTTGTTCTCATCCAATGTTTTTTAAATTTATTTCACATAATTTAAAGAAGAATAAAATCATGGATGGGATATTTGAAATGTTATAATGTTTAAACATGAAATGAAACCATGTTTCTTTTTTAAACATATTTTGTTTTTTGAAAAAAATTGATAGTGAGTAGAATTGTTTTTTTGTAATTTTTGAGTTGTTATGTAACAATTATGGATTAATTATCTAAAACTATAAATTTGAAAATATCCTCAATAAAAAATAAAGTCAAATTACTTACATAAGTCATGATTAAGTAATGTTAAAGGAATGGTACATATATAGTGTGGGTGGGAATTAATATATAGATAAAATAAATGTGTAAGAGAAGCATATAGAGTGTTGTGTGATGGATGACCCACCAATTACAGCAAATAGAGTGCCATAAAATACATCCCTGGTATACAAGTGAATTATATTTTAAATTTTATTCATGTAATAATGATTGGAATAATATCTATAATTTAAACTATCAAACATTTATATCTTTCTTAAGATACCATGTGGAAAGGATATTCTATGGTTATTTCCTTTTTTGTTGATCATGTCACCAGTTGAGACTTATCCTAGATTAGATTTATCATTTTGTATGATGTGCATGAAATATGATCCATTGTTTATGATATACTTATTTAGTTAATGTCCATACTTAGAAAAGGTATATGTGATGTTATTATATAGCTTCATGTGTAAAATCTATTGTGCTCATTGACATGGGTGAATCACGTCTAATGTGCACATCCATCGATTAATTATATTCATATAGAATCATTAACATGTGAGTATACAATATGGTATAGACTGATACTTGAAAAATGGTCATTTTATGTCTTTGAAAAATAAATTTTATTATTAAGAATACATGTTTATGATACATTTGGAGAACACAACTACAATGATATAGGTGGTTGATAGAGATCATTTCAGGTCTCTTTGTAACTTGAGTAGTATTCAGGCTTTTCATTGAAGGGCCTTTATAAATAATTATGTATTAGAGAATTCATACTTAGTATCATTGATATAAATTTATATTGGGTCAAACATTATGGTTAACTAAATTAACATTCAGTTTTGTAGAAATATATTGGTATAAAACATTCATTAACATATTGAATGTTTGAAAGAATTGTTTGGAGTATTTTTTGAAATATACTTCAATGGTAATTAGATATGGTGTAAAAAGATGTGAAAATAAATTATATCAATTATTTATTTTTTTGGAATATCAAAAAGGGGTTTTCAAATAAGGTTTTACATGTTATTTTATATAATGTTTCGAATGGTAAAGGATTACTTTGTTTGCGAGGATTAAAATTATTTGGTATATTTTTTGAAATGAAAACTACTGTTAGAACTATAAAATGTTGGATTAGACAATTTTGTGGTCTGTTATGGTCTAGAAAATTGAATAGTAAGGGAGAAATTATCGAAATGATTAATGTAGACACCCGATAGGTAGGATATTGAATCATATAGTGAATAATTTCTATTAATTACCAAAATCTCCTATGAATGCATAACTTCCAATAGTAATTAAATCATTATTACCATTTTTTAAAATTAAATATATTAATGTTTATCATTAATTAATCAACCTTATACATGCAAGTAAATCATTGAATAGGGATATAGTATTTTTACAGTTTTTGGTATAAATACTTAGGACCCCCTTGATTAAATGTCTGCAAAAATCAAGGATTCTACACTAAAATTAATGTGAATTTAATTGGTGGTTCTTTTTATGACTTCAGATAAAAAATATCATTGTACACCAAAATACCTATCTATCACTAAAATTCTAAAATATCAAATAGGTTTTTACATTTACACATTATGACCTCCCAATATACCCAGATTCTAACAAGTTATATGGAGTCCCACATTATATATAAAAATTCTTACTGATGTTATTATTCGAAGAAGATCTTCATTTCTATATTGGAATCTTATAAACTAATAAATTTGGTAGTCTTTTACTGAAAAATATATTATTGAAAAGTATTCTGATCTTTTAGAATAATACTTGCAACATAGTCACTTCTTACAGATCAACTTTATTGAAAATACAATGATTCTTCTCTTATAGATGTCTCATTCAATCACAATCTACTTTTTTTTCTCCTCAAACATCAACAATCAAGGACTTCCAATGAATATATTATTCTTGATTTACGTTTTATTCCAAATATATCTTAAGATCCAAAAAATGATAATATCCCTATATTTATTCTTTTTATTCAAGATCGGTTATCTAACTTCATAATAAAACTCTCATATATTTAAGTAATGATCATGTACTCTTTATCCATAATATAATTTAATTATATAAGTCACTATGAAATAGGTCAACCATTTTTAGAATATAATATATTCTTAACTAATTTCTTTACTGAAATCCTTATTTAATCTCTCACCATTATCATATGAGCGTTCCCTAACTATCCTCTTATTAGTTTTTCTTTTAGTATCTTTCTCAAAAATATTTATTGGAGTGACCTTTGTTTTTATTTTTATTTTTCATTCATAATTTTCTATTATCCAAAATTAATATTATAAGAAATTATTGATTCATTAATTTGGCCTCAATAATTTCTCATATTATCTTCACAAATCTCTCAAACAAATATGATACTGTGGAATACTCAAGACCCACTGGATAAAGAAATTGATTCATGAGAATCATCTTCATGATAATTTTTCTACACTCATTGTCTATCTTTATTTCTCCAGAATTCTGAAAGAACTCACTTATTTCACACAAAATATATTGACTTCACCATGAATGTAATTTCTTCTTTAAACCCATAATCATTTTTTCCTTTATCTATCCATGAAAATAATTTTTATTAAATCATGCATACTAATCCATTCATGTCTTCTGATGGTCATGGATCCGTCACTTCATCAAAAATATACGAAACTGATGATAAGAATCAAGATATTTATATCGTTTAGAGAATATTAAAATATGGATCATCTTATTTTGAATAAATCTTATAACATGAATCATACTCTATGGTGTGTTATTCATTAATTTGATGTGGAGCCATTCTCACACTTTCACAATTTTAGAAATATCTCAACTTTTTTCTAACATCGAACTTAGAATAAATATGTATGAATATCAACTTTATTCTTGTTAATAAAATATATACTCATTATGGACCTTTATGATGTAGAAATATTTTATTTTAGAAAATTTATTCCCATCACACATAAATGAAACACAATTGTTAATGAATATCATTCATAAATTACAAAAATCTTTTATAGGAATCATGTGTGTGTGCCCACTATTTACTTCATGTTACAAAGACATTGTTTTTTCTGTGTTGTGAAAAAAGTGTTGGAATTATATATTGAAATTGAATAACAATTATATAAGTAGAACTAGATGATTTTATCAATATTATGAACTCATACTCTCATAATTTATACAAACCCTCAGGGATGGTAATCCATCAAACTATTTATGGGAAGCTCACGTGACTCCAATATTTTCTATAACTTATCTTCATATTGAATAAAACCCCTCATGGAAACATTTATTCATTTAATAGGTGAACCTTCCTTGAGTTTGGTCATTTTAGCTTTTGGTTTTAACAAGTGAAGGACCAAAACACTCAGTGTATTCTCATTTACTCATGTGGTAGGCTTCATAACTCAAAGTGGTTTAAATTTTTTCATGTTTTATCTTTGACTAATATGTTTGGGGAAACATTATATGGTAAATTGAGTGAACTTTTATAAGTCCATGGACTTAAAAAATATATAATATTGAGTTAAGTGAATAATTTTACTTTATTTCACATTTCGGATCTTTTCATGTTTAGAGTTTTTGAGAATTCTGACATACCTATTACATAATGAATCAAATATTACAAAGTACAGACATATAATCAATATCCATTTTTTCAAAAAATAATGCTCTTCAAAATAAAACATGATTACTTTTTTTTTGAAAAAAAGTATTTGTGAATTCTTTCCTTCTCTTACATATCTTTATAATTTGTGAGAATATTTTTAAAAACGTGGGATGAGAACATAAAGCTCAGTAAGGGTTATAAAATAAGGAATGAGATTGTTAGTCTATGAATATTTTAAAATCATGACAAAATTTTCATAAAATCATAATTTTCACCCATAAAACATAATCAATTAACATACATCATGAAATCATAAGATTTATAAAAAACTTCTATTAAATCATAAATCATAAAGTTAACTTTTGGAATCCATATCAGTCTCACATTGTATAATTCAAAACTACATAGAGAGTGACCTTCATGGTTACATTTGGAATACCCATCATAATATATTCCCTAATTCTCTTAGGAGAAACCTTATCGTTGACTCTTTCTCATTACCCAATTCATTAGAGAGATGTCGTGGGATCATCATTCCTCAATTTATCATGGAACCACCTGTATAAATAAAACATTTCCAAGAACTAGAACATAATCACAACACATAAAACAATCATAATGGAAAGTTAAAATTTCAAATTTAAAATCACTTTTCATATTTACTAGCCACACGCTCATAAATGAAAACAAATTATTTTAAAAAAATTGTCATTATAAGATCCCATATTTCCATGTAAGCTATGTTTTATTTATGTTTTGGTTTAGGCCATTTATTCTTGTCAATTATGTGATTTCCAATGAATTTATGGAGGACTGGTGGTGTTCCTGGGGTCCAGGACATGAAAAAAGTGAAAAAAAATGAGTTTATGTGCCAGCCACATAGTATGCACACAGTTTGTGTTTATTGTGTGGGTAGCCCTGGTAAACTGTGCAAGAGGATGGTTTTCAGACAGTATCCTCTGAACGGTTTGCACATGGTTTGGAAAATCATGTGGGTAAACGGTGCAAAGGGGTTTTTTAGGATAAAAGCATCTGCAGGGTTTGCGCACGGTTTTTCAAACAGTGTGGGCAAACCGTGTAGCCCCGAAACCTTTAAAAAATTACAAGAATGCCACTAAGGGGTTTTATAACCCACTCGGGAGTTTCCTCTTCATCCTCTCCTGAAACCTTAGGATCGAACCAAAGAGACCAAGAGCTCCCAAGGATCAATCTCCTTCGTTCCTAATCCATTTGGATCACCATCAGTTGAAGATTGAAGATCCGGGTAAGGCTAATCTCCCTCTTGCTTTTCGTTTTTAGTTTAGGGTTCCTATTTCTTTTCCCTCTCCATCTGAAGCTCTAAAAACCTACCTTTGTGGTGAGTTTTAGGGTAAATCTTCAATTTTTTATTGAATCGATATCTAAGGCTTCCTTTGGGACTGTGTTTTCCAATAGATTTAAGGTAGGTGATCTAAAAAATTATATCCCTTGGATTTTGTGTGGATTTTTGCATTTAGGGTTTTTGTTCTTTCCTGTTTTGAAGAGTTCTTGATGCCCTTGCCATGATGTGATGTATTGGTGTATAAATTTATAATTGAACCCCTCTTGATCCCTATGGGATGCAAGGAAGATGAATCGAATAAATTAGGGCCACCCAACAGGAATGTTGATATATTCATGGACTTAGAGTTAATTAAGTAATTGTAGGCCATTGTGAAAGAATGTAAATCCCTATATGATTTTGTTAATATGCTCAAAATAATAACAATTGGTGTCTACTAATAAAAATAGGTTGGGTAATTACACAAGAGGTTGTTTGGATGACACGAAAAAGGGTCAAATGGATAAATGGGAAAATATTAGGGATTAGACTTATACTTGAATACTCTTAGTGAGATAGGCATGTAAAAATGGAATGGGACTGAAAGGGTTAAGTAATGTTAACAATGAAAGTGTTAATGGATTGAGGAAAAATATAAATTTCCATTTATTGAGATTATTGTGATGATTGTACATGATATTGGCTATGTTGTTGTGATATGGTGTTTTGGGGTGACTGATAAATAATCATGTGCACATGTCTTGGCTGACTGGAATATTGATTGAGGTTTTAGGTCCATGGGTCGAGTTGGACCAAGGTTCTAGATCCTCCCCTAAATTCCCAGGTTAGGGAAGGGGACGAAGTTAGATTCCCCTAATGGTCGCATTCCACCTGGATTGATGCTTCAAGGTGAGGATATTGGGAATTTTTATATTGTGATTCCTATTGAGATAGAGATTGATTGTATTTCCATATGCTGAATATTCCTAATCTATTGAGCTCATAAAAAGGAAAAATTGAATAACTAAATTCCTAAGTAGTGAACCCGAATTAAATGTTATAATAAATAAAACAAACGTAGTTTAGAATGAACTATTGAACTGTTTACCTTAACTTTCATTTATTTATCATTTACTTTTACCATTTGTAACACCCAGAAAATATTTTAAATAAAAATTAATTATAATATTTTTATTAATTGAAACTAGTGAATGATTTAACAAAAATGATTTTAATTAAAATATAACATTATACTTTATATATACTATTTTTTTCTTATGAAATTAAAATATAAATATATATATATATATATATATATTAATATACAGGTATCTGTTTTAATCATAATTTATTATTTAGGTATAGAAAATAAATATGTTATCATTTCATAACATTTAAACATAATATATGTCATAATAAAAAATGATTATATGAGGTTATTCTTTAAAAAAATTTATGAAAAATAATTATAAAATTATATGTGTATTTAAATTTTGATTATTTTTTTTATATTGACCATATATATGTTTAGTTTTATATATAAATATAAATTGGTTAATGAAATTAAAAAATGAATGAATGAATTTTAAAAAAATTGATAATCGATTACAAAAATGGAAGATGAAATTATAAAAAAAATATAGAAGAAGAAATCGGGATGAGGTTTTGAAGTTCGGGTAATTGGGGATTTCCGTCGAACTCCATATCGAGAGTCGCGAGCCGAGGGAGACAATGTCAAGGGCAGGGTTGAAGCATGGGGTGCCGTCGAGTTCTAGCGGCAGTCCAGGTCGAGGTCAATCCTTAAGGGTTTGTCTTCTTCTTCGTTGGATGCGAGGTCAAAGCAGAGAATGATGGTTGGTGGTTTTGACTACCAGAATAAATCATGAACCAAGATCAAAGACCCTCGCGAGTCGGAATCCCACACCAGTTTTGAGTTTCATAGATGTTCGAGTGGGATCTTGTTGAAAATGGCCTTCAGATATTGTAGAATTTTCTAGCGTAGTCCAAATTTTCAGGTATTGTTATTCGATATATAGGTATCTGAATCTGATCTGTTTGAATGATTTCTAGATTTATCTACCTATCCTCTTCTCCCATTTTCCCTTTCGAATGACGCTGAAGGTCATTTTCATGTATGTGAGTTTTGTGTTGTCTATTCTTCTTTTTTGTATCAATATTTATTTTTTTGATTTGTTTTCATTATTTCGTCATTATCCATTTATTTTTATTCTTCTAACAGTGATGTCCTATGAAAGTTGTAGTGATTTTAATTAATTTTTGTTATCCAAAATCTAGTTGTTATTTGTCCGCTTCTTCCAGTCATGTGTATTCACTATTCATAGTTGAATTTATCAATGCTGTATAGCGAAGATTATATATTATTGGTCAATTTTGTTTTGGATTGTAATATTTGGTGGGGTAGAGTATATAAATCAGGCTTGTTCGTACAATTAGAACCTCATGTTCTGATTTTCCATACTCTTATTTCTGATGTTTACACCTATAATGAACCTTAGTCCAAAGAAATAAGCAGTGCGGTTTGTGCACCTTTTGTTGTGTGTATGTTTCTATTGAGGTTGGCCGAGATCAGTAGCCTTTGATTTCTTTCCTATTTTATTTCCAATTCTAAGAGCGTTAGAGTTATAGTGAGAGCAATGACAATAGAATGAAGAAGGTTCTGATAGAGGTTTCCAGTGTAAGAAATACTAAGGGGTTTAAAATGTTTTTTATCAAATTATTTTATTCTTCAATTTTTACTTATGGGTTTCTTCCTAAAAAATCAACATATTTTTCAAAACATTGATAAATATTAGTAAGTTGAGTCATAGTAAAATTACTTTGGTATAAGTTTGGTATGTTGTTTATTTATTCTTTATGGAAATTGTTTAATTTTGTTTTTCTAAGGGACCTCTATCTGTCTATGTCATGACATAATTTCTATTTTCTAATTTTACACAATTCCTTAATTATTTTATTATGGGACTTCATCAGTTAAAGATTTCATGTTTATGGTTGTTTTATCAAAATTAAGGTCAAATTTAGTTTTATGTAAGTTATATACTTATAATTTAATTTCAATTCCATTACTATTTTAGCAAGGGATCGTTTTATTTTGATTTTCAAATTTATCTATTTCAAGATTATTAGAAGAGAATGTTGGTTTATTTATTTCTAAGTTATGATTTTAGTTTTCAAAATTATGCGTAAGGGGTATTTGTATTATAACTTATTATTGTTTTAATTTATATATATGGTAAAGGTTATTTAATCATACTAAAAGAATTTATAAATTGTTATTGTGAAATTTTGAATATGATGTTCTATTTTATGAATTTTAATCTATTAAAACATCTTTATATTAGTCGGTCATTTTTTTAGGAATGACCGTATTCGAAAATTACATATGTCTATTATGAAATTGTTTAATTTAAATTATATGTTTATTATTGATTGTTTGATATTGGCATAAAATCAATGTTCATATATATAAATTTATATATGTCCATGAAATTAGGTTCTTCAAAACATATATATATATAAATATATCCATTAAAGAGTGAATGCATATGAAATGTTATTGATAATTTCATGTGTGACATAATGATTGCATGTGATTATTAATATTATATATATTCATTACATTATTTCATGCATAAATGGAATTAAACAAGTATGTCATTGGAAATCTTTATTCCATATTGCATTTAAAAATGTTCTAAATTATAACAATATGAAAATCATATATTTCATAAAATGTTTACATACGTGGATGTTTATAAAAGGTACGCATTCCAGAAGTTTTGTCATAACCAAACTTGAAAGTGTAATGCAATGGAAGTTCATATATATACATACATATATACATACATACATACATAATCATATAAGTGTAATATGTATTTAAATGTAGTAACATGTTTCTAAAATTTAAAACTCCAATGAAAATTATATGTAAATAAGGCAAGATTAAAAAAATGTTTTATAAAGAAAATGGTGCTTGAACATTGTAAATACGACAGGGAGTTGGATAATGAATCCATCCCTCAAGTGGGTAGGCCCAAGATAGCCTTCAATGTTTCAAGTGGCCTCAGTCTTTTTGTTTTTAAGATCTTGCTTAATATTTTAAATCGAATCACATGATTAATTTAAAGGTGTTTTCAAAGTATAATTACTTTTGTCACGACCCATCCTCGGGGCCCGTGTCCTGACTACCCCAAGCTCGCCTTCCATAGGCCAGGGGGTGGCGACTAGCACCAAAGGCGTAAATCCTAAAAAAAGGGAAGACATTGCCTTTATGAAACATAAACACACACACACACACACACACACAAACACACACTGAGAGTACAAGAGGAAGTAAACACTAAGTAAAAATGAAAACAAAAGTAGTGCTGAAAGTAAGGGGCTGGAAATAAAAGACCAACTATAATGTACAAGTAAAAGAAAAAATAGCTGGAAGGTTACAAGCTGCTCCTGGATCATCCACCAAGGATCCTACATGATGGGTAGGTACAGATAGTGCATCTCCTCGATCGTCCACCACGGATCCTACCTGAAGGGTAGGTACAAATAGCGGTGCCCATGTTCGTCAACCTCCTCCGGGTACCAACTCATCGTGAGGTCCACCTACGTGTACCAACTCATCGTGAGGTCCACCTCCAGGTGGCATCTAGTCCTCTTACACTCGGCCTCCGTCAGCATTGTATGTCATCTGCATCCAACACAACGAGGTGAGGGCATTGCCCGTGCAGGGGTGAGTATAACGATACTCAGTTGGGACCCTGAGACCCTCATGGTCTCACTAAATCCAACAAGGATAAAGCAAAATGAAATATATCAAGAGATAACCTTTACATAGCTATATTCCCATACATATACCTAAGTTATCAAGCAACCCATCTTAATCATGAAGAAAACACAATGGTCATTGACTCACCTCAAACTAGTATTTTCATCATCGAAACCACAACTGCTGTAGAACTCCTCCTCTGTCAAGTACAGTGGACCTGTCACGACTCTAGGGCCCTACTCACTAACCTTAGACTACTGAGGTACTCCTCCTGTCGAGTACCGCAGGTCTGCTGCCAAATACCGGGCGCTCGGTCTACTATGGGTTGGCAGCCAAATACAGTGCACTTCCCAGATTAGCCTACAGAGGTACTCCTCTTGTCGAGTACCACGGGTTTTCTTCCAACTACCAGGCACTCTGTCCACTGTGGGTCTACCGCTAAATACCAGGTGCTCCTTTCACTGGGCTAATCAAGTCATTTCGAGTCGAATCAGTCAAGCAGTTGTCAGGTCTACAACTACTGGGTCTCCGCACTCTGTATGCTCGTCTCCGGGAGGGTCCGCTCCACAAGCTACGGGTCATTACTTCCAAGTGTCACAAAGTCTCATATAGAAGTAAAACAAAGAACCGACTCGTCATAGGGTTCTCAATGCAACAGACGGCACATCAATCAGAAGACCGAACTGTGAGTAATTAAATTTTCTGTTCTAGGGGCCTGACTGGGTTTTAAGCTAAAACCAACCGACCATAATCCAATGTCATCCTAATCCCTTGTAGAGTATACCAAAAGAACCATATCATCAAGATAAATCCAACATAGTCGACGACACGCCAATCAGATATTTGGTCCTTAAGTTATAAGTGTTTCTGCTCTGAGGGCCCGGTTTGGAATTACTCTCATTCCAAACCTGGTCGTTTTCCAAATTTGTCCAAAACTAACTTAGTGTATTGAAAAATGACAGCCTCATCGCGAGGGTCCCAGTGCCATAGATGGCGCATTGATCAGACACACGGTCTTCTTGTTATTCACATTTATGTAAAAACGGGCCTGACCCATTATGCCCGGTGGGCTGACAGGTCGGGTCAACCTAGAGTTGGCGGGTCTGACCCAATAGGGGGTCAGACCAGCCTGATGAAACCCACAGTCTGGCCCGAAGTGGCATGACCCAGCCTGGCGGGGCGTGTCCGGGCCCGGCCCGGCTAGGCGCGCGCCCCGGCTGGCTCTGCCCGAAGTCTGAGTGGTCTAATGGGGTGCGGCCCCCCGGCTATCAAAATCAGCAGTGCCTTATGGCGTTGCCCTCCCAAACCGGCCGGCTAGTCCGGTCAGCCTAATGACATAAGCGGCCTGCTTGGGTGGGCATCAGGTTTCTTCAGCGCGGCGGGCTCTTGACGTCGCGGTTCGTCTCTGCCCGGCTGGCTGACAGGCCGCCCGTTCTCTAGCACGACACCCTCCTTGCCCTGCGGCTCGCTTTCGCCCGGGCCGCCGATGGGCCGGCCGGTTCTTCCGCCGAAGCGGCCCGCTCGGGCAGGCCGTAGTCTCCCACAGCGGGGCACCATGGGGTGCCACAGTTTCTTCCATCGGCCCAGTTCTTCCCCAGTTGAGCGGTCCGCGGTTGCGGTTTTCGGTTCTTCTGTATGCTAACAGTGCACGAATGTCTCTCCCTTCACCGCATCTTCCAACTTAACTCAATCGCAAAGCAGAGTCTACGGAGGGTCGTCGGTTCGTGTGCGTTCGACCAGCGCCCTCCTCATTAGGCAGTAGAAGTTGGCCGTATATAAACAATGATTTCTAATGAAGAACATGGTAAAAAAAACATTCACTTTAAAGAATAAACCCCTACCTAAAATAAGGTTCTTAGTTGACAAGCATCGTGAATGACGATGTCATTTGTGTCATCATAGGAGTGCACCAGAAGAAGAATTGATGTCTCCTCTCTTGTTATGGAGAAGATAAAAGATGACACATCGTCGTTCTTCATGGAAGGGAGTGTGGTTCTTCAACGGAGGTTTGGTGTTTTTCAACATAGGATAAATTCCCCTCTTCCTTCACAAAACCTCTCTCCCAAAGTTTCCCCCAACAAAACAAGTGCCAGCCCAATTAAAATAAGGTTTCCCCTTATTTTAATTATACTTACCAAGCATTCAAAATTTTAAAAACTTAATTAATTAATTTAATATGTTCCATCAATTAGTTAAGGTGTGTTGGAAAGAGTTAAATAGTAAGAGAGAGAAGAGGGAGAGTTACATAATTTATGAGGAGTTTACAAATTAAAAAATGGGGTTAATGGGGTTTCTGGAAAATGAAAGGCTGGAGCTCGTGTGGGCCTCACCTCCCATATATCCACACATGGGAAGTTGGGTGGGTGTCGGCCCCACAAACAATTCCCATGGGAGGTATTAACCTCTTTAAATATAAAATAAAATTGATCCAACACTTTTATTTACTTCTTAATTATACCCCAATAATTAACTTCTCCTCTCGTGAAAACACAACTATGGTAAAGGTCCCCTTAAGCAATTATCGGCATTGCAAGTTCATCGGTGCCCTTAGATTTCAATTCCGAGCAATTGTTCAAAATATAGAAAAACCCACTCATTCGTTTACTGAATGTACCCGAGCAAAACATCATAAATTGATTCCGAGCACACCGGGCCTCAGAATCGAGTGCCGTTAGAAGCTACAAACTTGTAAAATTCCAATGAAATTATGAAAAAAAAATTCATGAAATGTATCGTCCTTTACATTACTCCCACCTTAGGTATTTACGTCCTCGTAAAGCTACAACACAAACTAGGGAAACTAAAGGAGGTACCGAGCACGCATCTGAGCCTCCCACTCCAATGTGCTATCCTACAGGTTTCCCATGCTGCCAGTGAAAGTGCACAAGAGGAATTGACCTTCCCCATAGAAATCGCTCCTATCGATACTCAATCTCAACTAGAACCCCGTGAAAGTCACACCGTCATCGATGTCCAACTCCCAGTGGTCGATGATGATGGATAGGTCATGCACAAATCTCCTCAGCTAAGATACGTGGATGATGTTGTGCACTAGGTGCAACTGAGGTGGAAAGGCCAGTGGTAAGGCACCTCGCCCACCCTGCTAAGGACCTGGAAAGGATAGATGAACCTCGGAGATAACTTTTTGCCTCATACACATCTTTGTAGACCTCGTCGAGGTGAGACTCGTATAAAGACATGGTCGCTATCCTTGAACTTCAGTGGTCTCCATCTCCTATCAGCATTGGACTTCTGTCTGTGATGTGCAGTATTCATCCGCTCTTGGATGATCTACACCTTCTCCATCGTAGCCTGAACCATCTCTGGTTCTACACGTGAGGATTCCAACACTATTCACAAGGGATATCTGAAACGCGGACAACTGCTATCTCTCCTCTCCTAACAGCTGAATTCCTGATCTCCTACTTAGATAATCTTCTACAACGTTCCCCTTACCAAGAGTATAAACTATTTCGAAGGCATAGTCCTGGAGTAACTCAATCCATTGATGATATATCAGGTTCAGGTCCTTCTGAGACAGGGTACATCTGAAACTGTTGATATTTGAATAAACCGTAAACCGTTCGCTCGACGAACAATGGTGAGACCAGCCAATTGTAAGAACTCATCTCCACCCTTCTTCTTCTACATTCTACAAGTGCTGTTGAGATTTCTCCTTTGTCGAAAAGAGAAATCTGGTCTCATCCCCTGGATGAACCATGTTCTTTTCCTAATACAGTCAATCCTTACATGATAGGTACTATTTTATGCCATATACGACATTGTAAGGCCTTGATGCTACTACCTAGAGATCCAACTGTTACTCTCGCCTCCAAGGGTTGAGTCACACTGTCAGCATCAATGCGTGGTTACTAGGTATCCTCCAGTAGGAATATCACAAGTGAGGGACAAGTCAACAGTTTTAGCCGGATCCTCTTAGTATAAACCAAACAAAAGGTAGGAAAGAAAATGTGACAACGACAAGTGTCTTTTATTACTACAGCTCAAGTACAAAGACACAGAACAACCACAAAAAACAAAATCATTGAATCTAGAAGCACCATGTACAAATGTCCCCTTTCCTGGAACTAGACCTGCTCCTTTCCACCTGCTTCTGGAGCTCAATAGTCATATGTTTCAGCTACCTGAAGCTGTGCTCTCCCATGTCTATCTATTCCCTATGGTCGGGGTGGACATCCTGGTGGTGGTGGTGGCAGCACCTTGAAGCGTTGTCCACCACCAGTTGCACGACCTACTCCTCTACCTTTTTCTCCTGCTCCTTCCGGTCTCACTCGATCGAACCTTTGCCTCTACATGGGAGGTCCTTCGACCATCTATTGATCATCTATACGGAAGGTCGGAGAGTCACGTGCCATGTGACCAAGCCCGCCGCAGGAGTTACAATGCCCGCTCCTAGCACGACTAGCTCTGTCTCCACTCCGGTTGCCCCACACAACTGAACTTGAGTGGTGTAGTCGGACACCGGTGGGTCTGATCCTCTTGGACCCCTATGTCGTCTGTCTACTTTCAACTGTAGAAGACTCCGCAGCATGTCGACTAGTGGTGGGTCCCGCCGCTGGAGACTGCTCAACAAGGAAACTCTCCACTAGGAGTGCTCTCTCCAACACCCCCGTCTACGTCGAGATGCTACGAGAAATAACTGAAGATCTAATCTCTTTCCTGAGCGCCTACTCGAAGGTCTAGGCCCTGAAGAATGAGTCTCATACCATATCGGTAGAGAAGCACGAGAGGTCTGTGAACCTTGTCGAGTAATCTACTACTGTCATGGTGCCCTACCATAGATGCAGTAGCTCCTGTAATCGCACCTCTCGAAGGGTGGCTGGTACAAACTCCGCTCGGAATAGGCTCTTGAAATCTTACCATAGAAGTGTCACCTCGTCATGCATCTAAAGTATCAGGCTCCACCATCTGCCTACTGCTACCCGAAGGCGGCTGGCAGCAAGGATCACCATGAAGTCCGCTGGTGTTCCTACTAGCCAGAAGACTCTCAATACAACCTCTAGACAATTCTTAGCCACTTGTGGGTCCATCTCTCCCCAGAACCTGGGTGGCCTATGGTGCTGGAACTCGTTCAACACTCTCAAGTAGCGTGCATCGCCTGCTACTAGGGCAGGTGGCATCGGTGGCCCAACAGGTGGTAGTACCACTAGTGCCTCAACTAGATGAGGGCCATATACTGAGGCCTCGTCGCTAGGAGGCCTGTCAGTACGTACAACACTCGGGGCCCTCGATGGCCATCCTCATGGTGGCATCCGGAAAGAAACAGATGCAACATGGTCAAATATAATACCTGGTGAGCCAACCTGGTTTGAGCTGACTTAAAGAAAACTCTTGAATACAAAGACACAATCAATATTTTTGTGTACTGAGTCGGAAATCAGAAGTTAGGGTCCTGGTGGATGGATACATCGGCCACCCACACCCACACTAGACTCCATGAACTAAGAACCACACTTAGTACCCTTAACACTATTGCTCCACTGAAAAGTAAAAAAAACCGAGTCCTAAGTTCTACGGTAGAAACGTCTCCTCTGATACCAATTTGTCTTGACCCGTCCTTGGGGCCCGTGCTCTGACTACCCCAAGACCGCCTTCCATAGTCCAGGGTCTGGAGACTAGCACCAAAGGAGTAAATCCCGATAAAAAGGAAGGAATTGACTTTATGAAACATAAACACACACACACCCAGATTATAAGTGGAAGTAAACACTAAGTAAAACTGAAAACAAAAGTAGTGCTGAAAGTAAGGGGTTAGAAATACAAGACCAAATATAAAGTTCAAGTAAAAGACAAAACAGTTGGATGGTGACAAGCAGCTCCCAGATCGTCCACCACGGATCCTACCTAAAGGGTAGGTACTGATAGCGCAGCTCCTAGATCGTCCACCACGGATCCTACCTGAAGGGTAGGTATAGATAGCCTCCTCAACGCACTCATCCGTCAACCTCCTCCAGGTATCGACTCATCGTGTGGTCCACCTCCGGGTACCGACATGTCATGTGTTCCACCTCCAGGTATCGTACAGTCCTTGTACACTCAGCCTCCGTCAGCGCTGTCTGTTGTCTGCATCCAAGAAAACGAGGTGCAGACATAGCCCATGTAGGGGTGAGTATAACGATACATAGTAGGGACCCCGAGACCCTCAAGGTATCACTAAATCCAAAAAGGATAAATCAAAAAAGAAATATCTCAAAAGATAACCTTTACATAGGTATATGCCCATACATATACCTATGTTATCATGTAACCCATCTCAATCATGAGGAAAACACAAAGGTCATTGACTCAGCGCAAACCAGGATTTTAATTATTGAAACCACACCTGCTAGAGAACTCATCCTCTTTTGAGTATAGTGGCCCTGTCATGACTCTGAGGCACTACTCACTAACCTTAGACTTCTGAGGTACTCCTGTCGAGTACCGCGGGTCTGCTGCCAAATACCGGGCACTCAATCCGTTGTGGGTCTGCCGCCAAATAACGGGTGCTCCCCCTAATAGCCAACAGAGGTACTCCTCCTATCGAGTACCATAGGTCTGCTGCCAACTACCTGGCACTCCATCTGCCATGGGTCTGCCGCCAAATACTGGGCGCTTCGTCCAATGGGCATATCGGATCACTCCGAGTCGAATCGGTCAAGCAGTCGTCAGGTATACAACTACTAGGTCTCCGCACTTCGTACGCTCGTCTCTGGAAGGGTCTGCTCCATGAGCTACTGGTCGTTACTTCCAAGTGTCAAGAAGTCTCATGTAGAAATAACACAAAGGACCTCCTCGTCATAGGGGTCTCAATGCAACAGACGACGCGTCAATCGGACGCCCGGTCTGTGAGTAATTAGCTTTTCCGTTCCAGGGGTCTGGTTGGTTATTAAGATAAAACCAACCCAAACAAACCCCAATGTCATTCGAATCCCATGTCGAGTATGCCAAAAGAACCTTCTCATCAAGGGGAATCCAACATAGTCTAAAAAAAATAAATCAGACGTCCAATCCTTATGTTATAAGCGTTTTTTGCTTCGAGGGCCCGGTTTGGAATTACGTTCGTTCCTAACTCAGCCATTTTCCAAAGTTATCCGAAACTCACATGGTGTATCTCAAAAGGAATGCCTCGTCGCGAGGGTCCCAGTGCCACAGAGGGTGTGTCGATCGGATGTGCGGTCTTCATGTTATTCAAGTTTAAGTGAAAACGGGCCTAACATGTTATCCCGGTGGGCTGACGGGTCGGGTCAACCCAGAGTTGGCTGGTCTGACCCGACAGAGGGTCGGACCGGCCCGATGAAATGCATTGTCCAGTTTGAGGGGTGCAGCCCAGCCCGAAGAGGGCATGTTCTGACCCGGCTGGCTCGGCCCGAAGGCCGAGCAGTCCGAGGGGGTGCGGCACCCCGCATATCCGAACCGGCAGCGCCTTATGGCACCACCCTCCCAAACCAGCCAGCTAGGACGGATGATCTTTTGGCGCAAGCATCCTGCTCGGGCGGCCCGTGGGATTTTTCAATGCGGTGCCCTCCTAGCATCGCGGTTCGGCTCCGCCGGGTCGGCCAACGGGCCGGCCGGTTCTTCCGCCGTAGCGGCCCGCTTGGGCGGGCCACAGTCTCCCATAGCGCGGAGACGTGGGGCGTCATGGTTTCCTCCTTCGGCCTAGTTCTTTCTCGATTGAGCGTCCCATGGTTTCGGGTCGTGGTTCTTCTGTATGCGGCCAGTGCATGGCCGTCACTCTCGTCGCCGCATCTTGCAACGCAACTCAGTCACAAACAAGAGTCAATGGAGGGCCGTTGGGCCGTGTGCGTTCGACCTATGCCCTCCACGTTAGGAGGTAGCAGTTGTCCGTATATAAACAATGATTTACAATGAAGAACGATGTACAAAAACATTCACTTCAAAGAATAAACCCCTGCCTCGAATAATGTTCACGGTTGACAAGAGTCGTGGATGACAATGTCGTTTCCTTCATCGTAGGAGTGCACCCATAGAATAATTGACGTCTCATATCTTGTCATGGAGAAGAGAAAATATGGCGTGTTGTTGTTCTTCATGGATGGGAGTGCCATTTTTCACTGGAGGTTTGGAGTTCTTCAACAGAGGAGAAATTTCCCTCTTCCTTCACAAAAGCTCTCTCCCAAAGTTTCCCCAACCAAACAAGTGCCCACCCAATTAAAATAAGGTTTCCCATTATTTTAATTAAACTACCCAAGCATTCAAAATTTAAAACTCTTAATTAATCAATTTAATAGGTTCCATTAATAAATTAAGGTGTGTTGGAAAGAGTTAAAGAGGAAGAGAGAGAAGATGAACAATTACATAATTTATGTGGAGTTTACAAATTAAAGAAGGGGGTTTAAGGGGGTTTGGGGAAAATGAAAGGATGGGGCTCGTGTGGGCCCCACCTCTCATATATCCACACATGGGATGTTTGGTGGGCTTGGGCCCCACCAACAACTTCCCTTGGGAGGAATAAATCTCCTTAGATATAAAATAAAATTGTTCCAAAAATTTTATTTACTTCGTTATTAAACCCCAATAATTAACTTCTCCTCCCGTGAAAACACAACTACAGTAAAGGCCCCCTTACGTAATTACCAGTGTTGTGAGTTCATAGGTACCCTCAAATTTCAAATCCGAACACTTGTTCAAAAGATAGAAAAACCCACTCGTTATTTTACTAAATGTACCCGATCTAAAATTTGGAAATTTATTTCGGGCACACCGGGCCTCGGAATCGAGTGCCGTCAGAAGATACAGACTCGTAAAATTACATATAAATTAAGGAAAAATTTCCTTTGAAATTTCTGAGTCTTTACAACTTTTCAGATGATTCATTAACAAATGTATTTCTAATTGAATATTTCAAATGTTTCATCAATATTCTATTTTTTAAAAAGGGATTTCATAAAGGTTTTCAAAAAACCTTACTGGGAAATTGAATGCTCACCCTTTGTTTTAAAATGATATATCATAGGTGTCTTAGGAGATTATCATAGATGTCGCTGCATTTGGAGTTAGTGTGTGTGGAAATGTAGTGGAAAAATTGTTTTATTTTTGTTTCAACTTTGATAAATGTAATGTTTTGTCTAATCCTCCAGAACCTAGACCAGTAAAAGGTCAAATTTCATGTCAACTGTTGTGTATTGTTTAGTTAATTTAATAAAATAAAAAAAATTACTACACAAAATTTTTTAAGCACCGAGTCCGGAAGAGCGGGCTCAGGGCGTTATAATTGGTATTAGAGGAACGGTCTAGAAAATGTTGGAGATTAGATGTTGTCGTCTATGCTGTAAATTTTAGAGTTAGCAGTCCTAGAGTTTCTTAATTCCGAAGATGAAAATTCAGAATTTTTCATATTTCTGATAAAAGAATTTCGAGGGAGCAATTCATTTAAGGGAGAGGGGATATAACAGCCAGAGATTATTTAAAATAAAAATTAATTTTTATAGTTTTTATAAAATGAAACTAATGAATGATTTATTAAAAATGTTTTGACTTAAAATATAACATTATACATTATATATAGTATTTTTATCTTATGATATTAAAATATAAATATATATCTCTATTAATATACGTGTATTAGTTTTAATCAAAATTTATTATTTTTTGTATAAAAAATAAATAAAATTTTCATAACATTTAAAGATAATATATTTTATAATGATAAATTATGATATGAGTTTATTCCTTAAAAAGTGATTTATGAAATATAATTATAATATTATATGGATATTTAAATTCTGATTTTTTTTATATTGACCATATATATGTTTAGTTTTAAATATAAATTTAAACAGGGTAATGAAATTAAAAAAATGAATGATTGAATTTAAAAAAAAATTAAAATCGAATAAAAAATGGAAAATGAAATTAAAAAAAATAGATGAAGAAATCATGATTGGTGGTTTGAAGGTCGGGTAGTTTGGGATCTCCATTGAACTCCATATCGTGAGTTGCGAGCTAAGGGATATGACATAGAGGGAAGAGATGAAGCATGGGGTGCTGTCGAGTTTGAGTGTTAGTCTAGGTAGAGGCCAATCCGTAAGGGTTTGTCTTCTTCTTTGTCGGATGCGAGGTTGAAGAAGAGAATGATGGTTTGAGGTTCTGACCACCAGAATAAATCATGAACCAAGATCTAAGACCCTCGCATGTCGGAATCTGACACCCGTTTGGAGTTGCGTAGATGTCTGAGTGGGATCTAGTTGAAAATGACCTTCAGATTTTGTAGATTTGTCTGGAGTAGTCCAAATTTGTAGGTATTGTTTATTCGATTTATAGGGATCCAAATATGATATGTTTGAAAAATTTCTAGATTTATCTGGTTCTCCTCTTCTCCCATTTTCTCCATTGAATGACGTTGAAGGTCATTTTCAAGTATGGGTGTTTTGTGTTGTTTCTTCATATTTTTTATCTATATTTATTCTTTTGATTTGTTTTCATTACTTTGTCATTTTCCATTTATTTTTCTTCTTCAAACGGTGACATCCTATTAAAGTTTTAGTGATTTTAATTAATTTTTGTTATCCAAAATTTAATTGTAATTTGTCCTCTTCTTCCAATCATGTGTATTCAATATTTTTAGTTGAATTTATCAAAGCTTTATAGTGAATATTATTTATTATTGGTCAATTTTTCTTTGGATTGTATTATTTGGTGGGTTAGATTATATAAATAAGGCTTTTCCATAAAATTAGAACCACATGTTCGGATTTTACATACTCTTATTTCTGATTTATTTTGTTATAACGAGCCTCATTCCAAAGAAATAAGCAGTGTGGTTTATGAACCTTCTTTTGTGTGTATGTTTCTATTGAGGTAGGCCAAGATCAGTAGCCTTTTATTTCTTTCCTCTTTTATTTCAAATTCGAATAGTGTGAGAGTTGTACTTAGAGCAATGACAAAATGAAAAAAGAAGGTTCCGATAGAGGTCGCCAATGCAAGAAATAGTAAGTTATTTTAATTTTTTATTTTATAAAATTATTATCTTATTCAATTTTTACTTATGGATTTATTCCAAACAAAATCGACATGTTTTTCAAAACATTGTTAAATTTTAGTAAGGTGATTTATACGAAAATTTCATTGGTATATGTTTGGTATGTTGTTTATTTATTCTTGATTGAATTTGTTTAATTTTTTTTCTAAGGAACCTCTATCTGTTTGTCTCAAGTTATAATTTCTATTTTCTAACATCACAAAATTACTTTATTATTTTATTAAGGGTCTTCTGCAATTAAATCTTTCATGTTTCTGTTTGTTTTATAAAAATTCTGTTCAAATTTAGTTTTATGTAAGATATTTACCCATACAATAATTTCAATTCCATTACAATTTTAGCAAGGGATCATTTTATTTTGATTTTAAGATTTATCTATTTCAATATTATTAGAAGAGAAAGTTGTATTATTAATTTCAATGTTACGATTTTAGTTTTCAAAATTTTGCTTAAGGGGTATTTATATTAGAACTTATTTTAGTTTTAATTTATATATATGTTAAAGGTGATTTCATCATTCTAAAAGAATTTATAAATTCTAATTGTTAAATTTTGAATGTGATGATTTATTTTAGGAATTTGAATCTATTAAAACATATTTATATAAGTCAGTAATTTTTTTTAAGAATGAACGCATTCGAAAATTACATATGTCAATTATGAAATTGATTAATTTCCAATATATGTTTATGCTTGCTGGTTTTATATTGGCATAAAATCCATGTTCATATATATAAATTTATATATGTCCATGAAATTAGGTTCTTCAAATCATATATATATATATTTAAATATATCCATGAAAGAGTGAATCCATATGAAGTGTTATTGATAATTTCATATGTGATATAATGATTTCATGTGATTATTAATATTATATATATTCATTACATTATTTCATGCATAAAAGTAATTAAACAAGTATGTCGATGGAAATATGTATTTAAGATTTCATTTAAAAATGGTCGAAATTATAACAATATGAAAATCATTTATTTCATAAAATGTTTAGATACATTTATTTTTATGAAAGGTATGTATGTCAGAAGTTTGGTCAGAACCAAACATGAATGTGTAATGAAATGGAAGTTCATATATATATATATATACATACATACATACATAATCATATAAGTGGAATGTGTATTTTAATGTAGTAAGATGTTTTCAGAATTTAAAACTTGATTGAAAATTATATGTAAATAAGGAAAGATTAAAAAAATGTTTTATAAAGAAAATGGTGCTTGAACTTTGTAAATATGATTGGTAGTCGGATAATGAATCCCTCCCTCATGTGGGTAGGCCCAAGATAGCCTTAACTATTTCAAGTGGCCTCAGTTGTTTTGTTTTTAAGAGCTTTCTTAATATTTTAAATTGAATCACACGATTATTTTAATGTTGTTTTCAATGTATTATTAATTTTCAAAGAATTATTTTAAAAATATATTTCTAATTGAATATTTTAAATGTATCATCAAAATTATATTTTTTTAAAAGGGATTTAACAAAGGTTTTCAAAACACTATACTGGGCAATTGAATTCTCATGCTTTGTTTTAAAATGATTTCTTACAGGTATATTAGGAGATTATCACAGATGTTTCTCTTTTGGAGTTAGTGTGCGCGGAAGTGTAGTGGACAATTGTTTTTTTTCAACTATGATAAATGTATGGTTTTGTCTAATCATCTAGAACCTAGATAGGTAAGAGGTCCCCTTTCTTGTTAAGTGTTGTGTAATTGTTCAGTTAATTTTATTAAATAAAAAAATATTACGCAACATTTTTTTAAGCACCGAGTCCGGAAGAGCGGGCTCACGACGTTATACTATCTACCATGCTGAATATTTTGTAGACACTGTTAGTGGTGGCCTACTGATTTATACTCACACCCCGCTCGGGCTGCCGTTGGGTACCCAAGTAGATTTCATGCTTGCAGGAAAGTATTAGGGCAATTGCCTTATGCTAGGGAGATGAGTTTGACCTGGAACATGTTTGGGAGAGGTTCCAGACCTGGAGTCTGGACCATTTTAGGGATTCTACCATTTTATTTATTTTGGGTTTTGATCATTTGACACTATAGCATGACATGGAAGATTTATTATTGTTATGATTGTACCCAGTTTTGGGATATGGTTATTATTCATGTGATGGATTGTTTTCTTATGTTTCCTCTATTTCAATTATTATCTGTTGTGACTCACTGTAGTATTGAGGGTATAGTACCCCCACATGACCTATTGGACCATTGCTATTAGTAGACTACATCTGGCGTACTAGGAGGTGCGCTAGATGTCATGTAACTACCCGGCTCTGGGAACCAGTTTATTGGCAACTAGGTCACAGAAGTTACAATCAACTAGTAAAGTAAACATCAATACATAATATAAAAATTAATGTGACAAATTCCATTAATTTTGTATATTTAAAAATAACATTCCATGTTATCGAAATAAACAATCCATCTTTAAAACACAATTAAATCATTTGAAAAGAATATTTTTGAATCAATGTGTCCAATACCAGTTTGAAACTTTTTTATGGAATTAAAATTTCAAAAAACCCATGTACATTTAAATAAATCATATTAACCATTTTGAGAAAATGGACATTATATATAATGATTTAAAATAATAAATATTTAAAATATCTAAAATGTTGTTTTAGTTAAAGAGTCTATGCCACTTGAGAAACACATGAATAAAACTAATTAAAGAATAAAATTTAAAAAAGATTAAATATCAATATAATATATTAATTCATTATATTACATGTCATAAAGGTTTTATATACACATTATATGTTAATAAATGTTCATATCATCAAGATATGACTCAATGAAAATATATTGTGATAAAGTCCCTTACCATGAGTCCGATTTGTCATGCATAATATTTATATTCATGAATAATAACCCTAGATTAATTTATACATTCATGAGAAAATTATTCTTGTTTATTATTCTACTTCTATAACTTATTACCAAGTTATAAAAATTAAATAATTATTTCAGTTCATATCATATGTTCTGTGGATATTTGGTACTTGAGTCAAAAATGAAGTTGGTAGGATGTCAATAGTCCATGAGGTAATAAGTCAAAAATCTATTGAATAACATTAATGACATAATAACAACTTTTATACATCAATTTTAATTTAAATAAACCATTTATTTATGGTATAAAAAATGAACAAAATTATAATAATATAGACGGTAGGCTGTACAAAGGCATGAGTAACGTTTCCAATTTCCATTGATAATTATGGAAATAATTTAATTATAATTTTATATTTTCATAATGATAATCATATAATTAAAATAATAATAATAATTAAAATATACTTTATATATATCATACATGTTATGTGGAGAATAAAAATGGCTCGCATCGCATTGTGGATGTGATGGTTCACTTGTACAGAGAAATAACGTTATCATTTTTATTTTTATGTAATGAAAGAACAAAATTTTTATATTATTATCTTATAATGATAAATGTTTCATTGAAATAATATAAAAACATGAGTTACATAATTATGACCAGTCTTTTAGAGACATTTATGAAAAAAGAATTAGATCAGTTTGTGGAGGTGATAGTTCACACGTACGCACAAACAATGTTATCAATTTTATGTTCATGGAAAGTAATAACATAAATAATATATTATTATCTTATAATTATTAAAATTTGATTAATAACACATATGAACATAAATTCCATCATTATATCCAGTATTTAATGATAGTGATAAAATAAAAACTATATTGGTTTGCGAGGTTGGTACTCCACTGTACAAACGAACGAAAAGTTCATTTCTCATTTGATGAAATTAGAGATGGATTTAGGTGATGATATTAAAAAAATAACATCTCAGTAAATTGAGGGAAATGGATTTATAATTTCACCATGGTAGGAGGATATATTAAGGACGTGTAAGAACATATAAAATAGAAATACTTAAAGCAAATGATACACATTCTTCGGTTCATCACCCTTGAAGAACACATTATCACCTATAAAAACGGTGTTCTGCCTAAAATAAGGCATCGAGAATGTGAGGAGGGATTATAGGAAAGGTTTTGGGTCGAGAATGGACAAGTAAAAACGTTATGTATGTGTCACTAATAAAGAATAATGAGTGCCTTTTTATAGGAGAGGGGAGGGTCAACCGTGGAATTATTAAAAGTATTAAATTAAAATAAATTCAATTTTAATGAAAAATTATCAGTAAAAGATTTATATTAAAATATTAGATGTTTTTTGGTAGAATTTATATCATCTAACTAAAATTAGACAAGTTTTGAATGTTTTTTAATCCTTATCCTTTTGTTTTAGCCCCTTTTAATTTTTACCATTTTATTAAGTAATTTACACATTGAGGATTTAAATGATTACCAAATCATACCAAGAAACCAATGAAGGATTCATAATGATATTTTCAAACTTATCTCAAATTTTTTGTGGAATATTATATTTTTATAAATTTTATATCATTTAGATAAATATTTTATATTTTATGTTATGAATTATGTCAATTTTGACACTATTCATCACTTGACTATTTAAAAAAAAAGTATTAAAACACGATTCCTTAATAAAATTCATTAATTCAATAATAAAATGTCATATTCATCTAGAAAAATCTTGGATGGAATCATATATATCAAATTATATTTATTTTAATATTATTAATATCATTTATTTTATTCTTTCTTTAATAAATCATTTAACAAATCATTTTTGTGTCACAATTAAATATAATTTTTTAATTACTAAAAATTTAAAAAATTACTAAAAATAAGGTAATGATTTTAGATTTATTAATAGTATTTATATTCATATATATACTATGTATAACATTATATTAAAATGCATTACTATTTTAAAAACAAAAGTGTAACAAAAATTACTATTCAATGAATATAATCTTATAATTGCATTAAAGTCATCCAAGTGGCTCTAAGTGGTCCTAAAATAGATGAAAGGATTCCCATGGTTAGAATAAAATAATCCAATTTAATTAGTACAAGTGTTAGGATAGTTATATATTAATATAATATTATTTTAACCTTTAATTACATGATTTATCCTTAATCGTGGTAATTAAAATAATTACTGAAGTTACTATTCATAATATTAAAAATACCTATTTACATTATTTGTACCTTCTGATTACAAATATAGAATCAATTTTTTCAAATTAAAAACATCTAATTGGAAGAAATTAATTACAAATTAACCCCATTGATAAAATAAGAAAATGAGGTTTTTAAGAAAAATGTATGAAAATTCATATAGTTTTTATATTCAATTACATTATGAAATTGATTCCAAATACCAGAATTGAATTAAATGAAAAATATTATTTAATTATTGTTTAAAAATAATTAAAAGTATAATCTATCTATATAAATAATGTAGATAAAAATGCAGTTTTGTATTAAAATGAAGTTTTTATCACTATTCATTAAAATATGAATTTTATTAGGAAAATATCAAAATTTAGACCAATGTAATTTTTATGTGTTTATTTCAAATAATAAGTTTATGTTGTCAAATATAACAAAAAAAGTTACAAAAATGAGACAAAAAAGGGGTTCTCCATCAAAATGTGGTAAAACATCATTTTTAGAAAAATATTTCTTTTATCCAAAAAATTGAATTTGTTCTTATATCATGTATAGAAAATAAATAAGACGAATTTTAAATATTATGTTGAAATTATTTTTCATTAATATAATCCAAAAAAGATATTTTATTAAATTTTAAACACAATTATTCACATTTAAAATGTGTTTCATAAAAATGTGTCATTTATATTCAACTGGTCTTTAGTTTTATTTCAAGTTAATTTGGTACCCAATGAATCATTATATAAACATGTGAAAACAATATTTTGATAATTTATTTAACAAGGTTCATTCTTTCAATTTTAATAGATAGGTTATAAGGTATCATTTAAATAATAATATTTAGTTGTTCACTTATGTTTGATGTGGTGTATTATGTACACTATTGACCATAGTGTCTCTTTTTTTAAAAACTCAGGATGTTACAATGTGAGACCACCATTCACATGTTAGGTACATATTCTTCTAATAATAAATTCATAAACTATAGAATCACACTTCATGTGGTCTCTTCAATTTTTTCATATGATAAGTTGGAATGTACTCAATTAGTAACTTTATTTCCACTATGTGGTTGGTTGGATAGTTTTGGTAAAGAATCCTCAAAGGATAAAGAAAGAAGATAGATCATGGATAATTAAATAAATTCACCATGTGTTATATTCATATATACATTAATATAGTAATATATTCCTACAAATCCACAATCCCATATCAACTTTTAAATTAGGCCCATATCCCTTAATAATACTAATCTGCTTATTAGACTCCTAGACAATGCATCTAGGTTGAATACTAGATACACTTCCAATCACCACTCACCCTTTTATTCCACCCCATTTTAACTATACCTCATTTGTGCACCCTCTACATCCCACATGAACCATTCAAGACTTCTTTATTCACTTTTACATATTAATTCTCCTCTATGAGCCCATATGTGTTGACTTGAACTATATGGGTTCCCTCA
The DNA here is from genome assembly GCA_963277665.1 of Viscum album. Taxonomy (NCBI): domain Eukaryota; kingdom Viridiplantae; phylum Streptophyta; class Magnoliopsida; order Santalales; family Viscaceae; genus Viscum; species Viscum album. Next base: position 1,063,413,955 of record OY728136.1, read on the forward strand.
ATCCTAGAAATATATTATTTTGGGAGAAATATTGGAATGGTATACGAATTATACTACATGAGGGGGTTGAATTATAGTTTGAAATTAAATAATTATTTTCATCCCCATCAAAAAATACATGAATAAAAATTATAATGATATGATAAAACAACAGTAGTAATATAAAAGTAAAATAAAATAATGATTGAATTTTAGTGTCTATATTTCAATTTTACAATGAAATTGACCTATAAACCATAAATATAAATTTATTAGTACATAATAATTAAATATTTATAAGATAGATAACATAATGGAATTAAACACATCATATGGTATTTTCTTCATATTTCATGAATCATAGATATCTATTATTTACCCTATAATACCTTAATCATCCCAATTAGTTTTTACTCGATTAAATAAGTGATACCTTAGTTCACCCAGTACTTAGACTAGTAGCTTGATACAACTATTACTACAACTTGTAGCTCAATTCTACTTATATAAGGACCAATAGTTTTATATCCTAACTACAATAAATAATAGTGTGGTTAGATCACAAATTTAATAGGTATATTAGTAAAATATTACAAAACATAAATATTAAGTGTTTTAAATGTAAAACACCACACAATGGAATCCTTTAGTTTAAATACTTAAAAAAATGATTAAATTGAATGGAATTTCTCAAGAAATACTAAATAACAGAAATTAAAAAATATCAAAAAAATTTATAGTTCTTGATATATATGTTTACTATCGAAAAATTTATCTTATAATTCATTAAGATAATTTCAATTTATTATATAACATCTAAAAAGTCAATTATTAAAATCTCATGGTCATTTTCAATGGTTTTGGTAGTATATTTCGTATTTATCTTTTGATGGATATTATATTTTTCTATATCAAACAGTGAGTTGGTTTAACACCATTACAATACTTTTAGAATTATCTACAAATTTAGTTCAACAAAACAATAATTCTTTTAATTTCATAAAGTCATTAGATTTTAAAAATTATCTAGAGAATTAATATTTTATAATGATTTAAGTTATTGATATTTTTCTTAAATTTTATTTTTTATAAAAAAATAAATGATAAATTAATACACTAAAGAAATATTAAATAATAATTTAAGAGTTTTATGGTGTCCAAGATATGTGAAATTAAGTGATCCAATGAATAAAAAATATTCCCCTTTTTGAAAAACAAAACCCCATAATGAAAAATTAAAGTTAACTAAAAATAATTCTTCAATGGAAATACACCTTGTATATATTTAGTTTTATATATCTATATTTCCTCTTATGGAATGTTATCCCATTTTGAAAAAAGTTATAATTGTTTTTAAATGAATTTACCCTTCTTAATTAAAATGGATGTTCTATCCTATTAAAAATTTATACATATTTTATAATGAATTTTTAAAGATATGCCCTTCAGTTTTAAAATGAAATTTCCCCCAATTTGGAAAAAAAGATCACCCCTTTGAGAAATTATTTTTCGTTTTTTATTATGTATGACCCTTTATTGTTTTTAAAAATAATGGTTTTAAATATTTTTAAAGAAAACTTTTGAAAATGCAATGTTTCCACATAAATTCAATGAATTGAAAAAATATAAATATTATATAAATGGTTAAACATTCAAAAAACAATATTCATTCAAATTACATTGATATAAACTACTAAAACTATCATCAAATCATCAAAAAAATAATATTGAATAAAAGTTTATAGATAAATGTTTTTGTGCTACAATGAAACTAAAAACCATAGTTTTATAAAATCATTTATTCTTTATTTTGTTCAATTTTGTGTTTCATATTCATGATATTTTTTTTTCACTAATAACATATTAACATGAATATTGAATATTTGATCAATCCTAATAACTTTCTCTTAAATTCATTCTTCCCTAGTTTTCAACAATTTAATTTGACCATCTATGTTTTATTATATAAAGATGACCATCTTAAACATCTCTTCTGATAACTCTTTCTACTCAATGATATTAATAATCTACTACACAATTTTGTTTCTTCTCAATTACGACTATATTTTTTAGATCTTAAATTCATGAAGTAACATCTTCAATTTTACCTTCAAGACCATTCAAGGAATCTTGAAGACCAATTGATTTATCTTTTATGATATTCTAATTATGATGTAGTGAAATGTTGTGTTAACCAATTATATTAAAATATTTGAATTGATATTTGATTTTTTTATATCTAAAACTTATGATCACAATTATAATTTTCTATTATTGTTTCCCTCAAATTTTTATAAAAAATTACCATTATATAAATTAATTGACTTTCGCTTTAAGATTCATGGAATAAGTCATATTCCTTAAAAAATATTGTTAATCTATAACATATGTAGTAATCATAATAATTTTAGGATTTATCCTTCTTATCATTATTAGAATAGTATAAATATATTTATTAAAATATTGAGTTTTTATTAAAACATTAGATTTTGATGAGATTTCTTTCATAATTTTCTAATCTCTAGAAACAAAAAGTTTAGTACATATTACATTAATATTTTTAGTATATAAATAATTAATTTTAATAGGATTACCATTTACTCTATTTTTTCATCAAGAGTTCTCTAATATTAACTCGATCAATAATAAAAAAACATGAACTCTCTACTAATAAATCTTACATTTGAAGATCTTTCTAGGAGGGTGAAAATATAACTAAAAAAATGTGCGAAATGAATATTCAAGCTGAGATAAATTATTTTCTGATATTTTCTTCCTTGGGGCTTTAATTTTCTTCCCATCTTATTTTTTAATAATAATTTTTTTGTTTTTATTAATTTATATTAGGTAAAACATATGTTTTAGAATATATAATAACTACCACAGATTGTACTTATGTTTTATAAGAAAAATTATAGAAAATTATTTCACTTATAAACTATAAATTTGGTTATTCTTTTTTGAGAAGAAAAGGATGATGTTTTTTCTTAATATTATAATAAAACATATTATTCATTAACTTTAAAATTAATAATTTTCTTCAATGGTATTTTAGGTACAATATGTTCTTTAGTGGTTTCTACAATAAGAATTGGTTGATCATTTTTTGGTCACTTCTGCATTAATGAATACCTTATATTTTTTCTCTCTACCATAAAATACTGATTATCTTCTTCTATCTGGCCTTAACATCAGTTTTTCCAAACCAAAAAATAATTTTATTGATTCAAATTCCTCAATTTTTCTATTTTCTATATTCTCTTTTTGGATTTCACTAGGGGAATCGAATGATTTATTGATAAATTCAATTGTGGTAAATATTTTATTTTAAAAAAAAATTAATTTAGATGAAATTTTGTGTTGGATGATTCTAATTTTTTCTTCTCCAAATGTTAATAAACATCATCATTTTTAACTTCCTCATCTATTTTAGGCTTATTCTCTAGAACCATATCGAAAATAGAAACATCATTTGATTTTCACTTTACTAGAAACTAAACATTTAAATAATGAGCTTCTCATTTATGTGGTTTTTAAATATTATTAGAATAATCTAAAGATGATTTCCCAAAAAAAAATATTGTGTTCTCCATCATCTATTAATTTTATTTTTCAGATAACCTCCATTTTAATTGGATTCTATTTCTATCCTTTCAATTGTGCATCATTATAAAAATATTCATATTTTAATGGATTCATAACAACCTAGTTCAAATTACATCCATAAGTAAATATAATTATTTTAACTGATCCGATCAAAACTACTTCAATGTAATTCCACAAAAAATTTCAACATTAAACTTTCTACACTTTTATAGACAATCATTTAGATACACATCATGTGAATATATTGGGTATTTTCCTCCCTTCCATGATAAAAAGTATTATAATATATATTTAAATATATTCTTAGTTCTTTCAAATAATTTCATTTTTTATGTACCTTCTCGTTGATAATAAAAAATAATCTTTTAGCTTAGATTTTGATAAAAACTCAATATAAAAAAAGTCATTTTTGGAAAAAAAAAATATTTCTTGTAAAATGAAACTTATGAAATTTGAAAAAATATTTCTATTATTGATGTGAAAATTAGAAAAAAAGTGAAGAGGTTACATTTGTAACCAATTTTTCTATAGAAAATCAAGAGGATCTATAAAACTAATTGATCAATAACGTATATTATTGTTTTTACTATTATTATATATAAAATAAATTCCTCTAACTCTAAAATTTTATTATATCTTTCAACCTTAAATCATACTTATCTAGAAAATTTGAGCCTATTTTCTAGTATAAAATTTTTTCTCAAGTCATGATTTCTCTAGATGATTCCAATACTAAAATGGGAATTAAACTTCGTAATGTAAAAAATTTAAAGAGAAACATCGTTGATTTAAAATGATTTTTTCTCAAAATTAATGTTAATCTTATTTATAAAGGTGTTATTGGAATATAAAGAGTCACCATCAATTTAATTAATTTAACTCCTAACATAAAATATCTCCAAATCACATGATATCATATTTTTTTAAAGTAAATACATAGTTTATTAATTTTATGATTCTTTACAAGATGGAGTGGGATTTTAAAATTCGTGTAAATAAAAAATATATTGAACTTCAATTATAGATAATATTTAGTTAAATTGATTGAATTTTCAAATATAGAAAATAATATAATATAGGTGAAGGAAAAATTCTGAAAATCCTTGAAAATTGTAATAGTTTTTAAAAATATTTGGAATTATAAATATTTTGGAAGAATGACTGGAACATATCATTTATTAATGAATTACATTATATTACTCTTTAAAAGAATTTTGTAATTTTTATTGAAACAATGTTTAAGATGTTAGGAAAATTAATTTTTTTTAATAGATAGTTGGGTAAAATTTAAAAATACTTTCCCAAAATAAAAATAATAAAATAAATAAATTTAATAATGTAATAAAAAATCAATTAATCAGATATAAAAAATGAAAAAAAATATACCAGAGAAAATTAATGTAAAAAAATATAAAAAAAATACAAGAGTCACTAATGATTTCTATTTAGCTACTCGTATATAGAAAATGAAATATTAAAAATGATTTCATTATAAAATATACTTATTTCTTCCTAGATTTATTTTTTGAAAATAACTATATACATATTTGAGTTGACATTTTATACACATATGTAATATGTTAAAATAATAAAAAATAACTATTTTGACTGTAATATTGATCTTTATAGTATAATGAATTGTTCATAAATTTTTGTCACTATTAGTATTAATTACAAATGGTTTCTTTTTATGGAATATAATAGGATTTTTAGTAGACAACATATTTATTTATATTACAGGTTAAACTAGATGGAGATCTATTTTTCATTATCTGGGTATAAATCTCTTTTAATTTTTTTCTATTGGCTATGAATATAGATAAAAAAATTTATATGATTTTGATATAAAAAATAAGTTTTATTGTCTCATTATTATCTTATAGTGATTTCAAACATTAAATTTTTTCTTTTTTCTTCATCTTATTATATATATTAAGATCTTTATGATCAGTATCCGTTACTTTCAGGACAGCACTGTGTTTTGAAATATTATATTTTGACTTTTCGAAACTGGAAATATGATTTACATTATGATTTTTTTCTATTATTATTGTATTATGATATTTTAATAAATTGGTTATTATTTCACTTATTTCAAGTATAATCTTACTAATTTTATTTTTCAGTTGGTTATATATTTCTTTGCATTCTATAATGTATTTCATCATTTATTTATCTTTTTCAAGGTCTCATTCCACATTATTTGGACTAGATATAGTTTCATTATCAGTATCATAAAAAGAATCGTAAAATAAATGTTGAATCAAGAGATATATTTAAAAGTCAATTAAAAATTAATCATCATAGGAAAAAATTTAATGATTTTAGTAAATTGGACGAAAATTGCGATTTTAATATGATCATCAATTTCATTGGATGAACATTATTAATTAGATTCAAAGTCACTTGTTATAAAAGTATTCAATGATTTTATAATTTTATTTTTTTATACATGGAATAATTTATGTAATATGTTATTTTATATTCATTAATTTAGGAAAATTTGGTCAAATATGACCTTGAAATTTCATTTAGGGAAGAGATATTCAAAAGTAACGCTGCGCTATTTTCATTCCATAAAATAATTTCATTTGAAAATTTTTTGTTTGAAAATTTTTATTGTTAGATTAGAAGGAAACCCATTAATCTATTTATAGTCACTTTCATGAAAAAAATTCATGAAAAAATCTGATATTTACTTGTTTGACAATTTCAAGAATTTGATATTATGGTAGTTGCAATGGAGAAGGTATTTTTCTTGTTTTCTATCTATATATCTCTTATAAAATGAAATTAAAACTACATAAGAGTATCAATTAGGTCTTATAGATTCATTTAAGTAATATGATTTGAATAATATAAATTAGTTCTTTTAGATTACCGTTCTATGAGTTAGATATCTATGAATTTATCAATAAACTAATCCCCAGAAAATTATTTTTCTCCAAGGGATTTCAAACTATTTACTTTTTAAGGAATATTTGAAAAATTTTACAAACAACTTTTCAAGGAATAAAATAAAATACTTGATAATATGATACTAATATATCTCTATTGGTTTTTAAATTTTTTTATTTTTTAAAAAGAATAAATTCAAGTTTTTCCATATTTCACATGAATTTTGATAAAAATAAATTTGGTTGTATATATTTTATTGAGTAAAACATATAAATGTATTTATGAATCTATAAGTGTCCTAAATTTAATTGTTCTCTTCTATTATAAATTTCAATTCTTTGGAGGAAGCTTATACTCTCTAGTTGGCATGAGATAATCTTCAACTCGAGTATTAATAAAATATGTTTTCATGATATCACCCCAAAATTTATAATAAATTCTATTAAATATATGTGGTGTATTTGAATTAAGATTATTGATTGATCTGACATGTATACTTGTCATACATAAAAAAATTGTCTACACTCTTGTTAGGTTAAAAACTAAAAGTTATAAAATATGATATTAATATTAAGGAATATAAATATCATGTAACTCCCAGCCCCTACCTCATTGGGTTGAGGAGGCGGTGTAGGCTACTTGGCCATAAGCGACGTTCCCAAGGAGCCAATGGCAGGAAATTAATGCCGAGGGCTTCTAGAACAAATTGGGGAACGATTTGTCCTTAAGAAAAAACCAACCAACACTCCACTAACACCCATTATACGATGTATGACAATAAAACATTCAAGCATGAATTCTCAAAAGGCAACCAAGATATTACACAATATATCCCATAACCAACACAACTAGACATGTCCTCCAAACATCAGAGTATTATGCTGAATACTAAACCACACCACACCATGTGCCCTAACACCACCACCACTCCACACCAAGATCAAAGCTCTGTGATCCACCAAGAGATCACCGTGCTCCACTAAAGGAGGGTGATTCCTTACCTTTTCCCACGTCATGGTACATGATATCTACAAAGACACCAAAGTTCCAAAGAAGGGGGTGAGTACTAAAACTTAGTAGGTTTTCCCCAAATGACTTCCCTACACACACCACTAGGATAAAACCGTTAGCACATTTATATAAAAAAATTTATATAAAATAATAACAAGTGCAACCATTACCATAATACAAATACACCCTTACCAATCCATATCACCCAAACCAAACAACTAAGGAAATTCCAAACAAACATGATACAATCCATATCATCATTTACACATTGGCCCAACAATTTCTAACATGCCAAGAAATGCAAAAAATATAACCAAAACGGTGGGACATCCACACAAACCGTTCACCCATTCATAACAAACAACAAAAACAACAATACAACAAAAAAACCAAAATGGTGGGACTTCCGCCCAACCCGTTAACCCATTAAAAACTAGCTGTACTTCTCGACCATTACCCAAAACTAGAGGTACTTCCTGACCACTACCCATATGATGGTTCTTTTGACCACTATCCATCACCTTTTATAGTGGGACTTACTTACCACTTCCACACAAAATTTCAAAAAATCCTAAACAAGCATATAACCCACCAAGGCCACAATAACATGCAATCAACCATTTCCATTTCAAGTCAATACACTTCATTAAATCACCCTTAAATTGAAAAACCCTTTAATAATTTTCCATGATAAACCCCATTTCAATAAAACAAACTCTTTATTGAAAACCATTTCCATCAATAATTTTCAAAAATCAACCATAGTATCCCATTTTAAAATCTCCATTTTAAATCCTCATCAAGAACATTTCACCCCAAAACCCCTTTTTCCCAAAAATCCCCACAACATCACCGAAGATATTTCTAAAAACATTCACACATAAAAACAAAATTAATTTCAAGACAACCAAATTAATTGTAACCAAAACCATTAGTTCTAACTAAGTGGAGTAGAGAGAGAATCCACCTACCTTTAGGGTTCCAATGAAATCTACTCACAAGCAACCACACCACAAATCCAGCGAAGGAACCACTGAAACATCTCTAGATCCCCTTCCCAAACATCCAAAAGCCTTAAAATTAACATCAAAGGAAACCACAACATTATATCTACACACAACGAGTGTAAATATATAATACCGAGAGAGAGGAAGATGCAGATCAAGAGGAAACCAGAAAGAAACCAAGGGGAGAGACTTACCCTGGAGAAACAACCTTCAAAACACCAAGAAACCCCTTTGAATCGCTTCCAGAATAAGTGGGAGAGCCCCTCCAATGCTTGAGAACTAAAAAACAAGAGTGAGGCTCGAGTGATAGGATGTTTTGAATGAAATGAGGCCACCCCGTGGGGGCCCAGATTTAAAAACCCTACTTTTATGTTGCCGCACGGTTAGCCCTCACGGTTTGGAAAACCATGTGCTAATTGTACACATGCTACTGTCTTGAGAGGAGGGGTCTGCACAGCTTCCTCGCACGGTTTGGAAACCCATGCATAGGCCGTGTGAAGCCTACCGCCTCCCCTTTGACGGTTTCCTAGAGAACCCACATGGTTTCCCCTAACAGTGCTCAAACCGTGCTCTCAAATGAAAGCCTCCAAACTTATTAGAAACCATTCCAAAATCACCCAACCTCTTCCCAACTAATCCCATACACTTCAAACACATAAAAATCCTAATTAAAGGCCGCATACCTCAAATAGGGTGTGCTACATATCATGTTTAGTTTATGAGGTGGAAAACTCCTCTAAAACAAATATTTGATCAAAATGGTATGGAAATTATAATATAAGAGGAGGGTAAATTATAGTTTTAAATAAACTATCTATTTTCATTATGCTCAAAAAATATATGTATAAAAAATATGATGATTTTATAAACTCACAATCATTATAACAAAAATGAAATTGTGACTGAATTTTCACATCAATATTTCAATTTACTAATGAACATAACATGAAAAGTATAATTATAAAACTATTTTTATTTTATTTTTCAAATTTGATAATATATATATATATAATTATAATATTGTGGAGTATATATTTACCAATAAATTACCCCTAAAATTATTATATTATCCTCAATTTTTAACAAAAAGAGTGGTAGATCTATAAACCTAATCTGCAGTATCCTTGATATAAAACCTATAGAAGGTATATATTCTTTAATGATTGAATATTACCTATATATTCCTCACCCTAGAATCCCTTTATCCATAAAATATGTATTTCAACAATACAAAAATAGGTTTCCAGTTTAGCAGCTACTTAGACTAGTAGTTCAGTACATCTGCTACTATAGTTGATAGCTCAATGATTCCTCTACCCTGAACAATAGCTCAATATCCATGATATATTAACTAATATATTAGTTAGTGTTCTAAATTAACTATTTTCATAGTTAAAATTAATACAACCGAGATATGATATTTTTTTACAATGGAAAAATACATAATGGTTGATCTAAGACGAAGCACTCAATGTGAAAAATACAATACTGAATAGAAGTGATGAGGAAATAAGAGATTTTAAAACATTAAAAGGATTATAAAACGTCATAATGCTCAATATATATGTGTACTGTTTCACTATTATTCTTCTACTCCATATGTTGTAGCTCTATTGATAGGGAATACTCTAACATTTGGATTTTGTCAATGTCTTCGATAGTTTTTATAGAATCAAAAGAAACTTTCTTACATATCTTCTTACAAAAATTTACATATGAGTTGTTTAAGGCCCTCCATAGTTATTTTAAATGGATTTAAGTATTTATTATTGAAAAAATCACAATCTATTGGTATTATAATATTCCCAAAATCAATATATTTTAAAAAATCATTTGACCATCATTAGTTGGTTAAAGAAAAATATTTCTTTATTTTGTAAATTTTTTTATATACTAAATACATAAATTATAAATTAATAAATATAAGTGGGGTCAAATAATAAATTAATTTTTTTATGTATTTTGAAATAATTGAAATGTATTGTGTCAATGATCCAATACTAGCCTGCAGGGGTGGTAGGTTTAGGATGTCCAGAACAATATTTATGGTACAGTGAAACATGTAATATGACTTAGAAAATTTCACCAAAATAAAAGGTAGTCTTATATAATTCATTTAATTACTTATTAAATTTATATTAATTCTCATTTAATTAAAATAGACACATGGATATATTATCTAATTAATTCTCAATATGGGAAGGTCATTACCTTTTTTAATGACATAAAATATTGGAAAATGAAAAATTGAAATCAAATATATTCATCAACACATTAGTATTTCAAAATCCCCAAATTATTTTTTTAAATTATAAACATAGTCTCAAAATCAATGTAATTATTTTGTGCTATATTTATAAATTAATTAAAATGATGAAAAATATATCTCCCCTTAGAGTAAGGGTGTTTTCATTACCATTTGATTTAAAACATCTTCTCTACAAATAGCACCTAACATGTCCCACAAGATAAAATGATGTCTTGTTCAGTTTCCAATTTAAGTTTATTATATAGTATCATAATAGATATATAATAAAAAACATGAAACAATATCTTTATACTATCCTAAGTTTACAACACCTCCATAAGTTCCATGTGAGACTGATTTTTTCTTGTGTCACACCTGAACAATTTAATGTTATAATCAAAAATTAATATTAGATTAAGAATTATCATAATTAATATGGAATCACATATTTCTTAACAATCTGTCATTAATCAACCATCTCAAAACCCAATTTGGAAAACCTAGTGTGGATAAAATGATTGATTAATTTAAACAACCAGGATACCCATAAATACCCACATTGTGATTCCAACTCATAATTTAATTTCTAGGATATTGTATAAATGATATTTTCAAGAATGTAAATGATATTATAATCATATTTATAAACACATCAGGACATTCATGTGAAATTAAATTATGACCCCCATTTTTCAAAATAACACTCTTATTTTGTTATTTTAATATATAGAATTCAAAAACGGATATGAATATAGAGTTTCATACGTCAAACATCGTCATATTTTGGGACTATCCATTTTCAAATTTTTTTGAATATAAGAAATCTATGTTATCCTTCATTTCGTTTATTTACTCCCCCTAAAGAGGTGATCTTCAGAATAAATCTCCATGGTATCTTTATTTTATAAATATGATCTATGCATTTCATACTAGTTGGTACATACCACTAAATTTAAAATAAAAAATAATTGATATTTATTCCACCACGAGGGTTGTTCTCACGGATTTTGAAAGTTTCACGACCCTTCTTTATAGCCAACCTTAAATCCTCAATATTGAAACATATTCATTATGGATTTGGTAATAATGTTGAATTCATAATATTATTAATTATATTGATGATATAAAGCTTTATTATATACCCATACATCCTTTTCATTTTATCTAAAAAGTGTCTACCCTTCTTTATACTTTCAATTTTAACTTTATATAATTGTCCTTTATTGGGAAACAAGTTGTTCCGTTCATTAATAGATTTATTCTTAACGAAATAATCATTAATTTAATTATCCATAATATCATATACACTTTTTTATTCTCTCTCCTACCTCCTTCTAGATGATCAGTCCATGTGATGAAAAAGTCATTTAGATCATGTACCTCCACCTTCTTTAATGTGGGACACTTATTCATAGATACATATTTGTTGTTAGGTACAAATGGTTCATTCCCATTATCACATTATAAATCATTTTAACTTGGTATGACTATAATATACTTGTTGGGAGAATGTCAATGAAGGTTACACCTTTAACACATGATGTCTTTATTCATTTACTTACCCCTATTGGGAAGCATCTCATGCATATAATGGAATTGGATATCTCTAGAGTGTTAAGAGTTAGTTTCTTCCTTTAAACATATATTTCTGAGGTATATTATGTTTGGGTTATGTTTAAGGAGTTTTTTTTAATGATTTTAGATAGTTTTTAGATACTTTATAAGTGTTCTTCGTTTGGTCATGATTTTTTAAATCATGTGGATTATTTAGAAAATAGTGAAACTAGTGGTAGTAGATTAAGTTGTATTTCATAGTTTAGGTGCATATTTTAACAAACCATGTTTCATCACATGGAAAACCATATGGAATGTTATTGTGTAATACAACATTTTTTGTTCATAGTTTGAAAAATCATGTGACCATACCACAAGGATTTCCTAGTAGCCCAGAAAGGAAACAAATTTGGTTCATGGTTTTTGTAAAACATGATGAAAATCATTTCATGTAGATAATTACGGATATTATTTCCTACTTAGTATTAAATTATATATTGTTTTTGAACCATTATTCTATATATGGGAATCCACCTCAATTTTTGAGACTCCATTGGCCATCCTTGGGGAATCCCTATAATACAATGTATGATTCAATTTAATCCAGGGGAGTTAATTATCTATAATTCAGTTATGTGATTCAAAAATCCAAATTATTTTGGATTCCTTCTTGGAATACCTCTTTTATATTTATATTTTTCAAATATATTGCATTCCATTATATTATATATGATTTAAAATTATATAGAATGATAGTTAATTTAATATTTAAAAGAATAATGGTGGATTCCACATGTCAATGATATAAAATTTACCCGAGCTTGATCTAATTATTGATTATTCTCATACTAGATATCTTTTCTATTGATATATTTTTGGTTGATTTTTTTATTAGTAACACAGAAGATTCTCATTTAGAATTGATAAGGAATTCATAATCTAATCTTGAATCAACAATGATCCAGAAAATTAGAGTCCACTTCTTAGAAATGTATCTTAAATAGTTCTATTTATGAAATATATGAGGTATGTGTTTCTTGAAAACCCTTTTTAAAATTGAATCTCCCTAGGTGCCTCCGCCTAAACCAATTTCTTGAGAAACTAAAACATATGTTAGGTATCCTTGATGTGAGATCCCATTCCAAATGAGTGTGAAATTTAATTCAATATTCAATCCTTTGATGGACCTCTTTGTTCACATTAAAAACCTTGATGTATGAATTTACATACCTTTTGGGGATTTTGTATAAATTTGTTTACTTAGTATGATTATTATGTTGGTGTAGTTGTTTGAAAATTCGAGATAGAGTTTTCATGTTACTCTCTATGTTTGTATGTCCTATGAGACACATTTACAATACAAGACTCCATGAGTATTATTTAATATTGTTTTAACATGTTCAATGTTGATCACAAGTACTGAATGTCTATATTATATTCCAATGATGATATTCTTATTTATTCTTCATATACTCGATGATTTTACGTGTTTTATAATTATTTAGAGGGTTGTTCTTGATAATTAAAATAGGTGAACCATCGGGAAATGATTTTCCATTAGTGGGGGAGTGTGTTTGGATTTTGGTAATGAAAATTATTGTCCTGAAAAAATGTTAGAGGAAAAAATAACCAGAGGCTTGATTTGAGGTAGTAGTATTATGGTCATGATGGTTTGGAGGTATGATATGAGGCATAGACTTGGTTTGATGTTCTAGAGGCCTTACCCATGATAGAGTCATGGTATGGAAACCTAGAGGTCTAGAACAATACAAAACTATGTCATGCCTACCTAGAAGATTGATCTTAATTTATGTCTGGAGACTACTAATAGATATGATTACTGATATTGTGGTTTGTTATTGATAACTTATGATATCTAGTAATTATCCTTTTAGAATATTGATGAAGAAAATATGTTTAGGGATTGTGGTGGATTAGTTTCCACATTAGTTATCAGTACATGATTGTTATGTATTATTACTCATTTATAATTATCATGGAATACACCCATTATATTTGTCCACATTTTTAAGGAAGCATTGGTGGTGTCCTACTGGGTTTCATTATTCATATCCTTTACTGGAATCTTATTACACATACTGAATTAATGCATAGGGATCAAGACAAGGGAAAGGGGATTGTCCTAAATGGTTGATTTGAGGATAATGGATCTAGGAGTAGTGCCTGTATGTACTCAAGATGATTCCACAATGTCACTTTTTTACTTACTTTCACACTATATACTCTATTTTGGATTTCCACATTGAGATCCTAGTTTTTATATTTATATATATATAATATGGTCCATATGAAAATATATTATGGTGTATTATCTTTTTAATTGAATATTAAATGTTTTTATATATTATATTTATATTATTGGTTCAATGATATGATAATGAGTGTATAATCTCCACACTAAGGGCAATCAGACACTCTCTATAAGTTGACAACCTTTTGCATATATGGATGTGTGAATGAGGTCTTATGTATCTCTAGCTCAGACCTAATGGATCAAATTGAGGTTCTAAAAATTTGTAATAGATAAAATTTAGTATTTTCTATTTTAAATAAACCGGGTCATGCTATACATGTGATATGATTTGTGGGACTCGGGTTAGTGGAGTTTCCATGTGCCCAACCAACTCAAGTGCAATAGATGTCTAGGTTACCATTAATGGGATTGTTGTATCTATTTTATGGGATTTGGGTTGTTTCTTGTATCATGTTTAGTCATGAAGGATAATATTTCACAAACATACATTTTGGGTGCTACTTAGTGGTTATTTAATTTAATTCCTTATTTTTTCTATCTATTTGGGATGTACGCCTATTCTTTGATTTGGTGATATATCTACTTTTTTTATTGTTGTGACATATATATTGGAATTAATTATTGATCATGATTATGGAGTTATGTTTTATACATGTGTGCGAATACCACTAATGTGAATGTATATAGACATTGGTTAGTAATAAGAGTGTTGTAGATTGGGTTATTGGTAGTCTTATATGAGAACATTTTTATGATCCCATATGCTGATTAGGATATTCCATAATGAAATTAATTTTTCTTATAATTTTTCCTTTATGCTATAAAATATTCCACCTTAATGGATATTGATAATAAAACTAGATAACATGGTCTGAGATTCTCCCTCTTGGGAGGATACCCCTATTCCACTACCATACCATACACGAGGGTGTAATGTATTTCCCTTTTTCATCTAATCGAATGGTTTATGAACAAGACCCACATTATTTGGTAGTATTAATACATGTTATTTCCCAGGGTATAGGGGAACAATGTACATGGTTGAATACACCAAAGAATTATATCTCTAGAATCCACTAGCCTCTTAGGGTAATGGATGGCCATAATATGGGTTGGATTATATAGATATCATTGAGGGTGTATTTGAACTTATTAAGTCACCTAAGGATAAGATGTTGAATTTGGAAGTATTCATGTGGTAGGGACCCACCGGGTGGTGGTGGGGTGGGATTCGACATGCTGGCAGATTTAGGTGTCTCACATGGGAGGCCATGAAGGACCCCTTTCTCACAAAACTATTTCCAAATAGACTAAAGATGAATGGAGTGTAAGAGTTCATGTATCTATAACAAGGATTCATTAAGGTATACACATACTCCACCCATTTGAATTTGATAATTTTTTATTCACCTCACTAGATAAAGAGAAAAGAACAGAAGCCCAGGATTTTCGAGATCCATCTCCATCCAAATATTAATGGAAAATTAATGTCCTTAGATCAAGAGACATATAGTGAGGTTTAATGAAAGACATTGACTATCGGTAACATCATAAGAGATGATTGATATATTGATTCTGTTTCAATATTTAGTTCATTGAATGCTGGTCATCTTATAGTAGTGATTAGTGCTCCTTCTCGTAGCAGGAATAGGAAGACTAGGGACCTGAATCAAGTTAGTGGTATACAAGTGGATAAGAGTAAAGATTATCCATACACCCAAGGATGTCACAAACAATTATTTAATTATAGAAAGATAAAACTTTATCATAGGATCGCCACTACACATAAGAGAAATTGTAAACAATGTGGTATGATGAGGCATCCTAAAAGATTTTTCCACAGATCATTGAGGTCAGGATATTATATGGGATTGAGGTAGACACTATTAGGGAACCTAAGATTCATCTTGGTTCATCAGCTATAGTATAAGAAGATAATGAATTAGTAATGTGTGATACCTTAGGGACAAGGGCATGAATCTGAGGTAGGTCGAGATCATGTAGTGGATCCGAGTCTAGTATATATTGGTAAGGTACTACCTACTATTTGGGATACCACCATGACCACTTATACATTTTTACTACTTTTTTTGATATTTTTTCCTCCTTTTTCCAGTATATCTTCACATGTTTTAATGTGACTTGACTTACTGGTAAAATATTATTTTACGTTTCTATCCCATGATATGCCATTGGGAGAAACATTATAAAACCTTCAATTATTCCTAGAGGTTACTATAGTCACTTTATGTTATTCTCAACTATTGAAATTCTAGATTCTAGTGATGATGATATTTGATGTGATTATTTTCATGGACTAACAGACCAATTTATGATCTCACATTACTACTATCTAAGATAGGTATCATTTACATAACCATAGGGATTGATGTTATTTATGATCAGAAAATGGTAACTGGGAGAAGATGGAGTTGGTCTAGACCTAGGACATCGTAGGTTGATTATAACATATACAATAAGATTGGGCAATTCAGTAGAATCTGATATATCCCCTTTACCATTTCATCCAATTGTGGATCTCTTCGAGGATGCCATTTTGGAATAAATTATAGGCCTCCCCCCTGATAAAAGATTTGAGTTTGAGATATAAATTGAGCTTAATAAGAAACCCATTTCAATACCCCCATATCATATTGTTCTGGATGAGTTGAATTATCTCAAGGTACAACTTGAGAACAAAAAATATTTGGGATTTATCAAGATGAGTAAATCACAAAAGGGTGAAACTTTCTTGTACTTTAAGAAGGAGGACAATTTTATTTGAATCTGTATAGATTACAAGGATATGAATCAACTAAAAATAATGAATATATATCCTTTACCCTTGTTTGGAATTACTTTTATTTGTTGTTTGGAGCTTGGTGGTTATCTAAGGTTGATCTCATATAGGTCTATCACCAGTTGCCGATTAATGAGGTGGTCATCCAAAAGACAACATTTCAGAGTAGGTATGAGATATAAGATTACCTAGGGATTCCTTTTGGACCAATGAATTCACTTTTAGTGTTCATGGTTCAAATGCACAAGTTCTTTAACCCATATCATGACTCAATAAATATTGTCTTTGTTTATGATGTTCTCATTCACTCACTAACCCCAGGGCATCAGGTTAAAAATTTATATATTGTATTGAGCATAACATAACAACATAAAAATTATACCAAGATATCAAGGAATCACTTATCAATTCAAAAGGTGAAATTATTAGGTAATGTAGTGTTTGATATAGGTATATCCTTGTTCATATAACATGTTGAGATAATGATTTCCTAAACACATACCCCGAGCATGTTTGGGAGATGGATATTTCTATGTGTAGTGGGGTACTATCGAATTTTAATCCAATAACTTTCTAGCTTATCATCACCCATGAATATGTTTACAAACAAGGGAGTAATGTTTCCATTACAAGACTAATGTGAGGAGGTTTTTCTTGATATAATGAGGAAGTCCAAGATATCTCTACTATTGATCCTTTCTGATCATTGGTTCCCTTATGTCATATACTGTGTTACATTGAAAATTATTTTGGGGGATGTATTGATAAAAAGGGGCTACAAAATAGGTTATGTGTCACATCATTTATTAAACAATTATCATAACTATTAAACACAATAATTAGAATAGGAATTTTGATCTATTCATTCATGTTTTGAATACACTTCCACTTTTGTGAGAGGATTATTGTCTACACAGACCATAAGAGCCTCCTTTATGTATTCACATTATTGGACCTAAACCTGAGGAAGATGTAGTGGGTATATTATGGAAATACATTCAACTATGGGATGTCCTATGCACTTGGTAAAGTTAACATCACTGTTGATGTTCTAAACTATATGATTCATTTATCTCAGGAATTTGGTAAATTTACTTTAGAGTAATAGTGACACCTGATGATCTTGTTAACTGAATATAGGGTAGATTCTTTTGATAAAAAATGGTTGATGAAATTTTTCCCATTTTTGGTCACATCATTTTGGTGGCCGGTGTAAGTGATATAAAGGATACAGAACAATATCATGTTGTGATTCAAAACAACAAGCTAGTTCTTCCTCGATACTCAAGTGATCATTGGATAGAAATAATATGATACTAATATATGAGAGAGTTATAGTCCAAAATATTTTCAGAGATGATATGATGATATACATAAATATTCCAATATGGGTTGGGCATTTTAGAACAACACTGGTGTACTGTTCTTTTAGGTGGTATTTTTTGAGGTCAGCTACGTTGATGGAAAAAATTATATTTGTTTCTCAATGCCATAATTTCTTTAGGATAAAATCACCAAAATCCTATTGGATTTCTCAAACAACTTATTATGAACAAATTGGACAAGGAAGATATCACAATGGAGTTTTTTATGAGGTTACACATCAAATTCATGATCCTAAACATTATTTGGGTGGTTTTTAATAACCAAACCAATGATTCCAATTTATATATATCTAAGAGACTCCCTTAGTAGATGAGATGAGAATTGATTATTTCCATGAGGTAGAAGCTTACATAGAGTTCCTTTAGGCATCATATCTGATCGAGCTTAACATTTCACATTAATGTTTGGGAAGGTAACATTGAAGACCGTATGGAATCACCTAAGATGGAGTATAGCATTTCAGCCACAGAAAGATGGATAGTTAGAGTGTAAAATTTTCATATTGAAGGATATGCATCAGGTTTATGCCCCATACTATGTGGTATATACAGATGATCACCTAGATTTGGTTTAGTTTTTATAAAACCCTAGTTACTAGAACTCTAATTTGATGGATATTTTTGAGTCAAAATATGGCAGGACATGACATTCACTAATTTGTTGGAATGAGGTTAGTGAGGTTGCATTTCAGGTTCCTAGTAGGGTATTAGTGACCTCAAAGAGATTGAAACTAATTCAAAAAATATTTATCACAACATAGTGCATGATAAAGTCTTATTCCAACCATAAGATGACTTTGGGTTTTTGGTTGAGTGAATATGGTTTTCTTATGACTTTTTCCACTCATCTATGTTTTTAAAATCACAAACACTTTATCTTAAGGAAAAAATTATTTCCCTAAGGATTATTTTCATAATGAAAATTTACCCTCTCTATGGAAATTTTATCCTTACCTTTTTTTGCATTATCTGATTTTATAATCTCTCTAAATAAAACACTTTTTATTTATAACACTAAAATCCAGATTCATATAAAAAACCTCAGAATGCCATAATTTTTTTTATATAGAGTGTATTGTTTTTAAACTCTGAATTCATTGAAATTATGAAGCCGAATTCTATGAAATTTAGACTTAGAATTCTCTAAAATTTTGACTCCAAATTCTCTGAAATCCAGAAATTGAATTCTCTGATATTTATATTTTAAATTCTCTGAAATTAAAACTCTGAATTCTATGAAATTAAGAATCCGAATTATGTGAAATTAAAACCCTGAATTCTAGGAAATTCAGACTCCAAATTCCTCAGAATTTAAACTTGTAATTCTTCATAATTTAGACCCTGAATTTCACAAAATTCAGAATCTGAATTCTTCATAATTCAGGCTTCGAATTCCTTAGAATTTAGATTCTGAATTCATTTGAATTTAGACTCTAGAATCTATAGAATTCGTATTCCAAATTCTTCGTAAAACTAAATCCGAATTTACTTGTTTTATAAACATTGAATGTTTATTTGGTAAGACTCTTAATTATATTTTTTCTTAGACACCAAAAATTATATTTTATTAAGAAACTTCATTTTCCTAACATATGTTATTGTTATAAAATGATTTCATGTAATCTGTTTCTAACTAACCATTGGTTGAGTGACACATGTACATGTCCCTCCGAGATTCAAGGAAAAATATTACTATTGGAAGAGGGAGACAACCATTGGAGTTATGCCTATAAATTTGATATTTTTTAAACAAGATCACAACCCACTCCATCAGTCAAGATATTACATGATGTTATGTGATTTCTAGAGAGAGAGACTATCATTCTTT
The DNA here is from genome assembly GCA_963277665.1 of Viscum album. Classification (NCBI taxonomy): domain Eukaryota; kingdom Viridiplantae; phylum Streptophyta; class Magnoliopsida; order Santalales; family Viscaceae; genus Viscum; species Viscum album. Next base: position 1,063,434,546 of record OY728136.1, read on the forward strand.
GTGCGGATCAAAACATCTTGTTCTATTTTCTTCGTGGACTCTAATTTTTGCTGAGTACAATCGAGGGCTTTTGGGAATATGAAGACAAAAGTTCCGACAACCATAATGTTTGAGGGATTCTAGGGATATGAAGATAGTGGGGTCGACTAACATAAAGGTCAAGGGCTTGTAGGGATACCAAGACTGATTTTAATATTCTTCTTGAGGGCTTACCTTACTATGGGTAAGAAAGAGTTTATTGAATGTATAAATCAAGGTTCCTTTATCTAAAGTTGTTGGATACCCTAATCTTTGTGTTAAATGTTTTCCTAATTGTTATTTGTTTTGTTTCAAGTTTTATTTTTGCTGTATTTTAATAAAAGAAGAATATATAACTTTCTTATACAATATTATACTTTTATTTACTCTAATAATAGAGATTCTATATGATTTATGGTGTAATATTTCATTAATTAATCTTTTCTTTAGTTTCATTTCCAAAACCATATTTCCAGAACCTAAGAATGTTTCTTTCATAGAACTATTTTTAGGGTTTTTGAATTTAACTTGTTTAAATTTGTTAAACATAGTTTTCCTTAAGGCTAAAAATGAATATTTTTAAACATACAATTCACCCCTCTTGAAATTTAGAATCTACACATTCATATTTTGAACCTACAATTAGCATTATAGGAGGTATCTAAAATACTTATACTCACCTATAAGTTTTCATGTACAAATTTTCCTTGTTCTATGTTATCTTTTTTAACATTTCTTAATCAATTTTTTCTTAAAGATTTTTAATTTTTTTTAAAAACATTCTCTATTGACAATATTTTGTGGAAACAATATTTTCTTATAAAATGATAGGTATGAATAATGGTTTTATTGAAAATATTAATCATACCAGACCACTTATTTATGATGGCAATGATTATGAGCACTGGAGAGATAAAAAAATTTATATTAAAACAGGAGTAGACAATTTTTTATGCTTACTGGAGATTAAAAAATCGCATACTTGGAAGTCAAAACCTCTACCAACCATGAAAAGTCATAATATCAAATAAATTACGAGTTACAAAATACATTTTTGTGTTTTATGACCCGAAATATATAGAGTCAAATGTATTATTGTGAATCAACGTACTACATCTAAAATAAACTTGAGGTTACTCATTTTGGGACTTCAAAAGTGATAGAAACTAGAAGAGCTATGCTTAAAGCAGAATATCATGGATTTCTGTTTCCTTATGGAGAACATGATTGCAATATAGAACAAAAATTTATGATCATTGTCAATACATTCAAATCTATGGGAGAGAACGTTCTTGATGATGAAGCTCTTATGTACAAGACAATTGATATCATGGAAAATGAGTAGGAATAAATAAGGACAGCTATTGATGAGAATATGAAAGTATCTCAAATTACTCTTGATGGGATTTTTGGAACTCTTCCTCAACATAAAACCAAAATGAAGAGAGATGATGATATGAATAAGAAGAATAATAGAAATGGAATTGTAGCCTTTAGTATTACTAAATCTAATACTCTAGAAAGGGTTTCAAGATCTAAGTCTAATAAAGTCTCTGTTCTGTCTAAATCAAGAGAAAGTGAACGTTCTAAAAATGAGCTTTCTAATCTTGGTCAAAGTATGAAGAAGATAGTGGGAAAGAAAACATTAAGTAAAGATATAAGAATAAATAAAGACATGAAAATAAAGATCCAAAAGTCATTTTCTATGAATGGAAAATAGATGGACATAGCAGACCAGATTCTATCATGCTTAAATGAAATGACAGGAAGGAAAATTATTCTGAGAGAAAAAAGAATTAGTATTATAAGACCAAGGCTATGAATGTCTTGAAGTCAAATGATACATGGAATTCCAATGGTGGGCACTCTTTAGATGAACTTTAACTGTATGAATCTTCTAGACAGAATAATCTTGATATACTTTCCAAACTACCTATTGAAAATCATTGTCTAATGGATAAGATAAACAATGCCCAATATATCACTAATTTATCTTTGCATGAAATTATACTGAGGATAGATATTAAGAATATATAGATGATGAATATTCCACATCAAGAGATAATACTTTAATTTCTTATAAAGAAGTTTCTAGGTTTGCTAAACTATTTGAAAATAAAAAATTTAACATAAAAATTAAGTTATCGAAAGAAAATTGAAGAATATCTATTTTCAAAAATAAAGTATTAGATCTTTCTAAGGATCTTGATCAGAAAACTTTTTTATTTTTAAAGTGATTCAAAAAACTGTAAGGAAGTTAATTATGATAAGGATATACAATATAAGGAACTTGTAAATTTAATTTGTAAGAAAAATATTTTAGAGACTAAATCTAGTTTAAAAAATAATGGGTTTTAAGAAAAGAACATGGTTATTAAACTAAAGATTTAAATATTTTCCTTGAATAATTGTCTACCAAACATTACCATAAGTAAGAAATTTTTTGAAAATATGTATTCCCAAATTCATAATCTAAAAAATAGTTCTTGAATTTCATTATACTCATTCAAAACCAATTTTTAGTAATAATTATTTTGTTCCCTAATGTAATCCATTTTGCAAAAAATAAAAATTTGGTGGAAATTGGGAGAAATAATTGTCTTTAAGCAAAATTCAATCCATATGTTTTCATAAAGATTATTTTTCTAAGAAAATGTGGATTCCTAAAATCCTACTTTTTGAAATTTGCAGATCCTAGAACGTTTAGATTCTGAAATTCTAACACTTTTTATTTTCAGGAAAACAAAGATAGTACCAACAAAAACACATGGTACATGGTTAGTGGAGGTTCTCGACATATGACTAGTAACAAAAAATTCTTTGAAAAGAATATCAAGAAGACAGGAGGGTAAGTAAATTTTGGAGATAATTCTAAGGAAGAAATTGTTAGTATGGGTAATATTGATCATCTTGGAAAATTTTGATTTAAAATTTATTATTTGGTAAAGGTCATAAGAAAAACCTCATTTGAAATGTCCCGGACCCGGGTGCCACGCAATGGGTGCCCCGAGCCCGGTTCGCCACGTGACCTCAAGTGCATTTCCCCAAACGCCAGAGGTTGCCGACTAGTAACGAGGGCCCAGGTCTGATAGTGGGGAAACTATGCCCTCATTTGTCAAAGTGTAGCGCAGCGGAATACAAAAATAAACATTCAACAACAGCAGAACCAGTAAACATACACAACTGAAATAACTACAGCAGTGGATATAACCAACAATATATACGTGATGATGCTACATGTGACAAGTTCTCAGAAAATAGCCTGAACATGTTATACATCAATACAGTATAGTAGAAAATAGAGTAGAGCAAGGCATGAAAAACAGCTAGCAGCGGCATCGCGAGCCTAGGCTCGGTCCCATGCCCTCATACTCCTCAGAAACAGTCAAGTACATGTAAAGGGACTCATTCCCCTGTCTACACCTGCATCAATGTAATCTGTTTGGGCCGAAAAGCGTGACCCAAACAGGGTGTGAGAAATATATCTCAGTAGGCACCCACCAGAGGCCCGTTCTCAACTGTGTGTAAAACATGCAACAAGTGTGCAGTAGTAAAATGCAATAACTAAGCATTACTCAAAAGTAACTAACTTAAGAGTTAAATTTTCATTTTATTCTTCATTTAATTCCTTTAATTTAGTAACATTTTTGTGCTCAACAACACCAAGCCCTCAGGCCAACCAGTATCTCTCCCTCAGGATAATATAGTGAACCATGCCCTCAGGCTTGCCCTCAGGCCATCCAGAATCTCTCCCTCAGGCATTGTAATATAATTCTCACCCTCATTCATATGAAGTGTCTCCCTCAGGCACAGAAGTCAAGCCCTTAGGCACGAAAGGTTGCCCTCGGGTGGAATAACGACATCCCTCGGGCTAAAACAGTCACGCCCTCAGGCTAAAATAGTAACCACACCCTCCGGATCAAATAGTAACCACGCCATCAGGCTTATCACAACAACGCCCTCAGGCTAAACAGGTAACCGGGCCATGCCCAACATATGAAAATGCAGTAAACAAGCAATTCCTCTCAATTCAATTCTATAGTTACTATATTTAAGGCATGCCCTCGGGTATCCTGGACAAACGGCTAAACAGAGGAACACACCACTCGGGATGGTCCTGGATCCAAGAAACGATCCCAAACAGCATTTTATTATAACAATTTAATCACCTATGCAATTCTAGGCACTAAATATAGCAACGGCCTCAGCCACACGACACCCCAACAAGGGTTCGTGGCACAAAAACGCAAAAAAACGCACGACAGTTGGAAAATGATCACAAAGACACCTATGTTATTCGTCAACGAACGATATACCCAAATGCCGACTCCAAAAATTCCCAAGAACGGCGTAGATCCGACGAAGAACAAAACCCATTAAAATGTAAATAACTTAAGTTAGGTGAAGAATTGGGAAGAACCAACCATGGAGGTGAATTCCCTTACCCATGCGGTTCCAACGGGATCGTCCGAGATGGAATCAGAATCTAGAAGAACACATGACGGTTCTTCAAAGACCCGACCTCCTCCTTTGGCTCCAAAACGGCTCAAGTGCCTCCTCTACCAAATTAGGAGGCTACTACCTGTTTTAAGATGAATGAAGAAAGTACACAGTGTGTACTTCAAAGTACATGGTGTGTACTCCTTTCATTTAACTGTTCATTTGGCAGCACCGCCACACTGTTCATCTGCCGACAAGAGTACACGTCATGTACTCCCATGTACACGGTGTGTACTACCGCCCAGCTGGCGGCAAATCCACCGCCTTACATTTTAACTTGCCGACTGACTACACGGCATGTAAAGGACCACTACATGGCATGTAGTCGGTTCCTACACCCTTCGTCGTCGGCATGGCTACACGCCCTGTGTACTTATCCCAACACGGCCAAAAGTACATGGCCTATGGACAAGGTACACGGTGTGTAGTTTCAAAATTTAGGATTTTTCCATTTTTTCCATATTCTCTCAAAAATCACTTAAGGAAAAGGAAAAGAAGAATCCCGTACCTCAAAAATAAGAACCGGGTTCTTATAAACTTCTCCTCTTATAGCAATTCGTCCCTGAATTTCCCTTTCCAAGGTGGCAAAGAAAAAGCTCCAAACAGCTCTGGCCACTGAGCACGTACATCGGCCTCCCAGTCCCTGGTCTCGTCCTACACTCGGCCATGCTGCCATAGCACCCATACGAGAGGAACTGACCGGCCTCGAAGAACCTTCATGCTCCTCTCAACGATACGGATCAGATGCTCCTCATAGGACACATCATGCTGAAGCTCAACCTCCTCTGGCTGAAAGGTGTGAGACGGGTCTGTATGGTAGTGATGCAACTGAGACATGTGGAAGACGTCATGCATGGCTCGGTACCGCTGCGGTAACTGCAACCGATAGGCAACCAGCCCGACTCTCTCCAGAATCTCAAATGGCCCCACATACCTCGACGAAATATTACCCTGTCTCCTGATCTGTTTGTGTCCCAGCCTTGGCAAAACAAGCAAGAACACCTGATCCCCAACCACGAACTCCAAAGGTCATCTGCGGCGATCAGCATAAGACTTCTGACGAGCCTGCGTGGTAGCCATCCGCTTCTGAATTAACTGGACCTGCTCAAATGTCTCATGCACGAGCTGTGGTCCCAGTAAAGCTGCCTCACCCACCTCTAACTAGCACAAAGGTAATCATCATGGCCTACCATATAAAGCCTCATATGGTTCCATCTCAATAGTTGCTTGAAAACTATTGTTATAGGAAAACTCGATTAAGGGTATATGTTTCTCCCAAGAGCCCCCAAAGTCTAGGATGCAAGCGCGCAGCATGTCCTCTAGCACCTGTATCGTCCGCTCTGAGTGGCCATCAGTCTGAGTGTGGTATGATGTGCTCAGAAGCACCTGTGTACCCAGCGCCCTCTGAAAACTCTGCCAGAAACGAGATGTAATGAGGGCATCCCTGTCTGAAACGATAGAACGAGGGACCCCATGCAGACGTACGATCTCTCGGATATACATCATTCGGAGCTCGTTCACACCAAAGGTCTCCTTGATCGGCATGAAGTGATCTACTTTCGGAAGTCTCTCCAAAACAACCCATACATCTCCATTGCCTCAAGGTGACCTTGGAAATCCCGTCACGAAATCCATCGCGACGTCATCCCATTTCCACTCTGGAATGGGAAACTACTACAACAGCCCAGCTGGTCTCTGATGCTCTGCCTTCACCTGCTGACAGGTGGAGCACCTCATAACAAAACCAGCTATCTCTCTCTTCATACTCGACCACCAGTACTGATGTCTCAAGTCTTGGTACATCTTGGTAACCCCGGGATGAACTGCCCAAGCTGAAGGATGAAACTCCCTCATCATATCCTCGCGTATATCCCCTGGAACCCATACACATCCATCGAAATGCAAAACCTCATCATCGCCTATCGTCCAACCGGGAGGAGGGTCCTCACTTGCCACCGAATCCCAGAGAACTATGCCTTCTGAAACTGATAGCTGCCTCATCCTCACTCTGTCCAGGAGGGTAGAAGTCACAGCTAACGAGGAAAGATATGTCTGCCTTTGACTGTCATGCACCTCTAGATGCATCTTAGAGAACAAGGCCATAAGCTACCACTCACCACTGGCCTCCTGCACTGCCTGTATCTGAGTCTTCTTGCTTAGTGCATCGGCTACTGCATTACCTTTACCAGGTGTATAGGCAAGCTCAAAATCGAAGGACTATAGGTAATCGACCAACCTTCTCTGCCTCAGATTCAGGTCACGCTGAGTAATGATATACTTGAGGCTTTTGTGGTCGGTGAAAACCACAAAATGGTCTCCCAATAGGTAATGTATCCAACAGCTCAACACATACACAACTGTAGCCAACTCGAGATCGTTCGTCGGGTAATTCCTCTCATGTGGCCGCAACTGCCGAGACCCGTACACCACAACTCGGTCGCCCTACATCAAAACGGATTCCAGCCCGATCACTGACGCATCATAGTAAACTGTATAGCTCCTCCCCTGCTCTGGGAGTATCAGGATCGGTGCAGATGTCAGTCTTCCCTTCAGGTCCTTAAAATCTGTCTCACAAGATTCTGACCTAAAAACATCAAAACCTTCTTAGTCATACATGTCAATGGTGCTGCTAAGCGGGAGAAGTCCCGTATGAAACGTCTGTAGTAACCAGCCAACCATAAGAAACTCCGTATCTCAAACACGTTCTTAGGCTGATCCCATTAAACTACTACTCTCACCTTCTCTGGGTCTACCGAAAATCCTTCCTCTAAGATGATATGACCCAGGAAGTGAATCTGGTCCATCCAAAAGTGGCACTTCGAGAGCTTAGCATAAAGGTGATTCTCTCTCAGTGTACTCAATACGATCTCAAGATGGGTGGCATGGTCGTGTTGAGTGTGCGAGTAAACCATGATGTCGTCCACGAATACTACCACAAATGAATCAATATACAGATGGAACACACGATTCATCAGAGCCATTAAAACTGCTGGCGCATTCGTGAGTCAGAACGGCATAACCGTATACTCATATAGACCATACCTGCTCCTGAAAGCTGTGAGAGGTATATCAGATGGTCTAACGCGCAGCTGATGATATCCGGATCTCAAGTCAATCTTCGCCAACACTCGTTCTCCACGAAGCTGATCAAATAGATCATCTATCCTCGGCAAGGGATATCGGTTCTTAACTGTCAACTGGTTCAGCTTCTGAAAATCCACACAATGACTAAGGGTACCATCCGCCTTCTTCGCAAAGAGGACCGGAGAACCCCAAGGAGAAGTACTGGTTCCGATAAAACCCTTTGCCTGGAGCTCCTCTAACTGCCTCTTGATCTCTTGCAACTCAGGCATGGCCATCCTATAAGGAGGAATGGACACTGGTGCTGCTCCTGGCACAAGCTCTATAGAGAAATCCACCTCACGCACCGGAAGTAGACATGAAAATCCATCCGGGAAGACATCCCTGAAATGATCGAAAATTGGAGGTAAATATGTCTGACAAGTCCCCTGGTAATCCAGATATAATCTCGCAATCTGGGCTGTGACTCCACCTCGCCCATGATGCTCTGGTCCAGCTCGACTCGCCTGAACATCCCACTCGCCCTTGTATAGAAACTCCCTGCCCTCTGGTGACGTGAAACACACCCTACGACGATAGAAGTCTAAAAAGGCTCGAAAGGGAACCAACCAGTCCATCCCGATAACGACATCATAGCTCGTCATCTCCAGGTCAGAGAGGTCCCAAAGGAAGTGACACCCACCGACCTCAAGGGGGCACTCCTTTTACTGACGCACACCAACCGTCCTAGTCCCCAACGGTGTGTCTAGCGTCAAGATATCAGAAGAAGAACAAACACTAAACCCAAGGCTCTCCGCAGCGGGTACAGATATAAAACTATGTGTAGCACCCGTATCAAAAAGTACTGAAGATAAGAAAGAAGCTACTAGAATAGTACCACTGACTGTCGAAGGTCCGAGATCCTACTCCTGCTGGGTCTGTTGCACTGAATATGCCTGACCAATGCAAAGACCCTACGACACAGTCTAGCTACCCTGAGCTATCCCGCCCTGCTGCCTCTGAGATCCTGGTGTCTGGCTACCACTTCCACGACCACCATATCTACCTACACGCCCTGACGTATTCCAGTTCCCCGACTGGTAAAGAAGCCACTGGTCCTGCTACCGCACGCGAAGTCTGTACGGAACCCATCTAACTAGCCACTGGTGGATACACCCTGTAAAAGCGCTGTAGATGAACCATCTTGCCACAAGCTCGACACTCCACTGGGTCTCGGGGACACTGTGGCCTCTTGTGCCCCTCTCTGCCACACTGGTAGCACCTGATCGGGCCACCTGAAGAAGCTTCCTAGCTCGTACTGCCGCCCTGAGAGAAGTTCATCTGTCTCTTCCTCTTGCCAGCAAAAATAGTACCAGTAACTGGTGCCGAACCGCCCTAGCCCACACCACTAGATTCTCGCAGGTTCCTCTCTGTAATAAATGTCTGGTTCACAATCGCGTGTACAGTAGGTAACCTGAAAACATTCACCAGCACTCGGATGTCATACTGAAGACCATCCTCAAAACGTCTGTCTCTCAGTGTCTCATCACCAACCAGCACGGGTGCAAAGCACTGAAGCTCCATAAAACGAGTAGAATAGTCCATCACTAACGTAGCGCCCTGCTGTAGATTCATGAACTCTCGCGCTCTATCTGCCTTTAGCATCTCGGGAAAGAAGAAGTCATAGAAGACTGTCTGAAAATCCTCTCACGCCATCTCCCGGTGATGCTCTGACTGGGTGGTAACATCCCACCACCTCTTAGCGGAATCACGCAGCATGTAAGTCGCGAGCTTGACCCTCCGCCCTGGAGGCATCTCAAGATGCTCTAAAATAGTCTGCATCGATCCTAGCCAAGACTCTGCAGCATGTTGTCTTCCATCCCCTGAAAACCTAGGTGGATGCTACTGAAAGATACACATCAGCTCGACCATAGATGTGGTAGCCTGCGGTGCTCCCTAAAAGGTCTGCATGAACCGCAATAAGCCTTCACAGAACTGCACCTCCGCACCCGTGTCCGATATAACAGCTGGTGCCACATCTGGCTCTGCTGGTGAATCAACTGGTAGCCCATGGCCCACCATCACCGGAGTATAATCGTTGCCACTCTCTTGGCGAACAAATCGCATTCGTCTAGGTGGCATGACACTACAAGTTCAAATGCACGCCTCAGATTCATGATTATTAAGACGGAAAGGAAGGGACCACTAGGGAACAAGAGGAAGAAGGCGTTTCAAAATTTTCAAAACAAGACTACATGGTACACTGACTACACGGCCTGTACTTGACTTCTATTCCCCTACCCGGGTCCTTCTACATAGCTAAGCCACATGGCTTCCGTTCAACAAAACTACATGGCGTGTATAATACATACATGACTTGTACGGTGTTATTTTCCAATTTTCTGTGTCGTCTGTGATACGGCCGACTACTCGGCTTAAATCCACACGGTCTGTCCTCGGACAAGACTACACGGCGTTTCCTCCAAAGGTACACGGCGTGTTCAAGAAACGATGACACCGGCCTGTGTTTGTTAGTTACACAATCGAGTCCCCAGTTTTCACTACACGACATGTTCATTATTTCCACGGCGTGTTTTAGCCAAGGCCTTCCTTACCCCGTGTAGCCGCCCACACGGTTTGTGACACGGGAAGAGACTACACGGCGTGTACTTGGGGTACACAGCGTGTACTCAAAAAGTTCATTTTCCTTCCCGAACAGAAGAACACACACAGCGTGTATGAGGTCCTACACGGCGTGTATTCTTGGTTTTCCAGACAGTATGCCTCAGAAACTTCTCTGGAACCCAGAAAATACCGAAAAACAACACCTAAGTGTCAAATTCCGATCTGTGGGGGCCCATACACCCCACGAATCAAAATTTGTCATCTTATTTGTGTTATAACCAATAACCAGTCAATGATCCACCAAATCCCGGTCAATGGGGGCCCATACTCCACAAAGACCAAAGTTTGGTGTCCATTCTAAAAACAAGATCAAACAAAAATACCATATCACAAGGTAGGTATTTATCAAGAAGCTATCACAACAACATGATTTTCTAGGACAACAACTATCACAACAACATGCGAATTTCTAATGCACTTACATGGCATGGAAAATATGCATGACATGTGATATCTAGCATGTGCCTATATGATGCATGAGACGGCATACCCTCATACCATTGGGTTGCAACTAAATTGGACCCATAGATAAATATAACAGCACAATACAAGTGCGTCACCAAACGGTGAAAACATATCAACCATAATATTGCAACTCAAATAATGAAAAATACGAGGTAGACTGGCTTTTCCCTGTACATAGGTTAGGTACGCCCGAGAACAAATTATTACCAACTACCGTTCCATCTTATCCCTGACTACAGCTCCAAATAGTAATTTAAATAAAATAAACCCCTCTGATACCACTTTGTAACGTCCCGGACCCGGGTGCCACGCAACGGGTGCCCCGAGCCCGGTTCGCCACGTGACCTCAAGCGCATTTCCCCAAACACCAGAGGCTGTCGACTAGCAGCGAGGGCCCAAGTTTGATAATGGGGAAACTATGCCCTCATTTGTCAAATTTTAGCGTAGTGGAATACCCAAATAAACATTCAACAACAGCGGAAGCAGTAAACATAAACAACTGAAATAACTACAGCAGTGGATATAACAAACAGTATATAAGTGATGATGCTACAAGTGACAAGTTCTCAAAAAACACCAAGAACATGTTATACATCAATACAGTACAGTAGAAAACAGAGTACAACAAGGCAAGAAAAACAGCTAGCAGCGGCATCGCGAGCCTAGGCTCGGTCCCATGCCCTCATACTCCTCAGCAACAGTCAAGTACCTGTATAGGGACTCTTTCCCCTGTCTACACCTGCAACAACGTAATCTGTTGGGGCTGAAAAGCGTGACCCAAATGGGGTGTGAGAAATATATCTCAGTAGGCACCCACCAAAGGCATGTGCTCAACTGTGTGTAAAACCTGCAACAAGTGTGCAATAGTAAAATGCAATAACTAAGCAGTACTCAAAAGTAACTAACTTAACAGTTAAATTGTCATTTTTTTCTTCATTTAATTCCTTTAATTTAGTAACATTTTTGTGCTCAACAACACCAAGCCCTCATGCCAACCAGTATCTCACCGTAAGGCTAATATAGTGAACCACGCACTCAGGTTTTCCCTCAGGCCATCCAGAATCTCTCCCTCAGGCATTATAACAGAATTCTCGCCCTCAAGCATACGAAGTGTCGCCCTCAGGCACAGAAGTAAATCCCTTAGGCATGAAAGGTTTCTCACAGGCAAAATAATGACAGCCCTCGGGCTAAAACAGTCATGACCTCAAGCTAAAATAGTAACCACGCCCTCAGGCTAAAATAGTAACCACGCCCTCAGGCTTATCACTACAACTCCCTCAGGCTAAATAGGCATTCGGGCCATGCCCAACATATCAAAATGCTATAAACAAGCAATTCCTCTCAAGGCAATTCTACAGTTACTACATTTAAGGCATACCCTCGGGTATCCTGGCCAAATGGATAAACAGAGGAACACACCACTCGGGATGGTCCTGGATCCAAGAAACGATCCCAAACAACATTTTATTATAACCATTTAATCACCTATGAAATTCTAGGCATTAAATATAGCAACGACCTCAGCCACACGACACCCCAACATGGGTTCGTGGCACGAAAACGCACAAAAACGCATGACAGTAGGAAAATGATCACAAAGACACCTACCTTATTCATCAACGAACGCTATACCCGAATGCCGACTCCAGAAATGCCCAATAACGGCGTAGATCTGACGAAGAACAAAACCCATTCAAACGTAAATAACTTACGTTAGGTGAAGAAATGGAAAGAACCAACCAAGGAGGTGGAAGCCCTTACCCGTGCCGTTCCAACGGGATCGTCCGAGACGGAATCAGATTCCAGACGAATGCCTAGAGGTTCATCAAAGACCCGGCCTCCTCCTTTTGCTCCAAAATGTATCAAGTGCCTCCTATGCCAAATGAGGAGGCAACTGCCTATTTTAAGCTGAAAAAACAAAGTACACGGCGTGGACTTCAAAGTACACGACGTTTACTCCTTTCATTTAACTGTTTATTTGGCGGCACCACCACACTGTTCATCTGTCGACAAGAGTACACGGTATGTACTCCCAATTACATGGCATGTACTACCGCCCAGCTGGCGGTGACTCCACCGCGTTACTTTTTAACCTTTCGACTGACTACACTGTGTGTAAAGGACAACTACACGATGTGTAGTCCGTTCCAACACCCTTCATCGCCGGCATGGCTATACGACCTGGGTACTTATCCCAGCACGGCCAAAAGTACATGGCGTATGGACAAGGTACACGGCGTGTAGTTTCAAAATTTAATATTTTTCCCATTTTCCCATATTCTCTCAAAAATCACTTAAGGAAAAGGAAAAGAAGAAGCCCGTACCTCAAAAATATGAACCGGGTTCTTACATCATTAGCATAAGTCGATTATGTGATGAATGTTACCTTGTGAATTTTAAGAATGATAAATGTTTAGTACACAATTCCATGGAAGTGTTTATTCTTTCTGACCATAGGGAAGATTATGTATATACACTAAACATAAAAGTCCTTAGGATCCATGATCTACCATGAATTAGTGAAATAGAAGATCAATCTTGGTTATAAAATAGACGGTAAGGACACATTAACCTTAAGAACCTATGAAAACTCTCAAAGAAAATACTTGTTACGGATATACTTGAGCATAGATTTGATTCTTAAAAAGTTCGTGTTACTTGTCAATATTGAATGAAACATAAATCATGTTTGAAATCAATCAGTGATGTCTCAACATCTGATGCATTATTGCTAGTGAATATTGATCTTTTTGTTCCAACACAAACTGGAAGTATTGGGAGAAAATATTATGTGTTTGTTTTAGTTGATGATTACACTAGATATACATGGGTCTATTTTGTATTAAAGAAATATGAATCATTTTCTTATTTCCAAATATTTAGATCCCATGTTAAAAATGGGAAAACCATCTTTTGTTAACTATTCATTGTGATCATGGAGGAGAATTTCAATATTCTAATTTCTAAAATTTTTTAGTAAGAAAGGTGTTACTCATAACTTCTCAGTGCTAAGAACTCCTCAACTAAATGGTGTTGTTGAAAGGAGAAATTGAATTTTTTAAGAGATAACTAGAATCATGTGGAGTGAATATTCTATTACTAAACACTTTTGGGACGATGTTGTTAGTACTGCATGCTATAAAGTAAATAGAGTTTTAATAAGACCTTTTATTAAAACAATTCCATATGAATTGTGGAATGGTAGAAAACCTAGAATTTATTACTTCAAGGTATTTGGTTACAAAGTATTTATCTTTAATACTAAAGCAACACTCAGTAGAAATCTTCCCAGTTGAAGATAAATATGTACCAACTAGAAGTTATTGTGCTCATGTATTGTGGAAGCAACATACACTCACAAAATATGGTATGAGTTTTACCAAAACAAAGATATTGTGAGATAATTCTAGTTAGATTGGATTAAGTAAAAACCCAACTTATCACTCTCGTGAGAAACACATAGATATTGGGCATAACTTTCTTAGGGATCACACACTTAAAGGAGATATCATTATTTAATTTATCAAAATTCAAGATCAACTAGTTTATATTTTTAAAAAATATTTACCCTTTGATAGATTTTAATATATTAAATAAAAGTTAGGAATGACCGCTCTAAGGTTATATTCCTTATTAACTTCTTGTTGAAACAAATATCCTTATATTAAGAAACTCCTTTTCATAGGGGAGCACATTTTATTTATTAATAAATTTTTTAAATAAATTTTTTTGTAATCAAATTATTTGTAATCAAATATATATTTGTCAATTTTTCCATAAATCAATTTTTTTGGAACTCAGAATTCTTGAATCGAAAATCATCCTTTATAAGAAAATTATACAAAATATAATGTTCTTCAAGAAGAATTTTCATCATTATTGATAATTTTCCTAGCAATTTAGAATGTACGTTTCCTAAATTATCATAATTTAATTTTTTTACTTGTTGGTAATTTCATCTCATTTTAAGAAAATTTTTCGGATTCACATTCCTTAAATCAAATGAAATATCTTATCTTAAAAACCTCAGTATAATGGAACCTACCAAACTCCTTCTTCAGCTTTCATCTCAAACGTCAGATCAGATCATGCTTGTTTAAACTATTGTATAAATTCATAAATATGAATTGTCGCTTCAATGATTATATAATGACCCCCTATTCTTAACCCCACATTAGTTTTCATTCCATTTAGTGCCAATGCTCTGCCTATAAAGATAAGGGTCATTCCACATTTCTTGTTTTCTTAAGTCTGAATATCTTTGGAAGCATCTCATCAGAAGCAAATGTCTCTAATCAAAGAAATTTTATAATAGAAAATATATAGGGAAATGATAGTGGATATGAAGTTCTCAGAAAAGTATAATACTCTCATTACGAATAATATCATGTTGATGAATGAGAGAGTATATGTGTAGCCAAAATGAAAGGTCAAGATCTGGTTTATCTGGGGCTACTTGTTGAGTTCTATGAGTATGTATGTTTTTTCAATGAAGGATGGAGAGATAAATTGTCATTCCAATGTTATGGTAAAACCTATTCTCTTTCATTTAATAAGTCATCTAGTATCATTGGAATACCATATGAAAGAGAAACCACATTATGCACCCAAAAACAACCAGATGAATCAGTATGTTTTGAGAAAGAGAATATATTAGAGGGTCTTAGACTCAAAGGAGTCCAAACATAAAAGATAAACCATCACTCAACAAAAATTAGGCCACGAGAATTTTGGGTTAAGAGTTTCCTAATTTTGATAAAAGGGAATAAGTAAAACTTGAAGAAGAGGGATATCTTTATTATGTATTTCTTGGAGAACTTGAGGAAGATAAATTTTGTGGATTATATCTTGCTGACGATCAACAATATAAAAACTAGCACACTCAAATATAAAATCATTATGTATTTGGAAATCCTATCAATAATCATTTTCTTATTCCTAGAATCATTCAAAATCCCTTATAGTTCAATGCCCAGACCGTTCAAAGTCATGTTTCTTAGTGATGATACTTTGAGTAGGATGAAGGTTGGTTTCAATAAAAAATTCGATGGATTTTATGACATATTTGAAAGTGAAATTGAATTATTATCCATGAAGATGGATATACTAGAGACTTCTAAGAAGGGTCAGAAGAAGAGAAAGTTAACGGAACCAATAATCGTTGAAAACCCATTAGTTCAGGAAACCCAGTAATCACCCCCCAAAGTCTAAGAAGCAAATAATCTATCCAGATGTAGTAGTTGAAAAGTGGTGGGAAGAGAATAAGAACATGAAGGAAGGTGATCCTTGCTTTGTCCTGGATCCTTTTAAGGAAAAAGCATTTAAAATTAGGGCTGTTGAATAATTTGAATAGAAAGAAATTCAAAAGAAGCAAATTAAGAAAATGTTGGAGGCAGAAATAGTTCAAGATATTCTCAAGGACACCCAAAAAGCTTCCAAAAAAATTAAGTTACCAAAATATTTTCTCAATGAACCAGTATTGGAAGAGACTCCTAGAAGGAAGATAATAAATCTAGAACCTGAAGTAGAATAAATTATTCAGGAAGAGGAATTGGAAGAAGAAGAATATGAAGGGATTGATAACACAGATAATATGATAATAATAGTTGTAGAATATCATGAGAAGGAAAGTCCTTTGTATATTTTTTTAAATCCAATATTATTACGAAGAATCAACCAAAATTCATTTATAAGT
The DNA here is from genome assembly GCA_963277665.1 of Viscum album. Lineage (NCBI taxonomy): Eukaryota > Viridiplantae > Streptophyta > Magnoliopsida > Santalales > Viscaceae > Viscum > Viscum album. Next base: position 1,063,450,969 of record OY728136.1, read on the forward strand.
AAAAGAGGATGATGATCAGAAAGTTGTTAATAAACCATCTGATGATGAGAGAAGAAATCCTGATATTATTCAAATAGATGATCTTATAGAAGATACTAATAAAGAAAAAAGTTCATGAAGATAGAATTGTTCATGTATCAGATAGTGAACATGAATCCCCAAAATCTACAAATGCCACTTCTAGAGTCTATAAAGGAAATCATGTGATAGCCGATACCCATCAGAATGTTGTGGGGTTAAGAAGAATGATTCTCCTTGTTCATCAAAGGGAAATGTTTCTATGATTTGAAAAATAAACATCACCTACAAGGGAAACTGCTTCCAAATATTCTTCCTTGGGTCAGGGAATTGTGGTCCAGTCATTGAAGAAGTTATTAAACACCATTACCCTGATTATTAGTATTGATTCGAGGTTCTACTTGCTTCAACAATCTTTCATTCAAAAGTCAGATTCTGTAAGCATGATCATGGAAAAATTTATAAATCATGAAGAAATTTTCTAATCCTTCATTATTGGTTATGATGATCATAGAAGGTCTTGTAAATAAAAAACTAAGTTGTACAAGAGGAAAATTGAAGATTTGATAATTATTGAAAACTTTCAATACCTTTTGAATGATGATTTTGATAGAGTAGATAAAAGGTTGACAGAGTTTTCAGAATTTTTTTCAAAAAATATGAACTTAGAACTAGCATCCTTGAAGCAGGAAGTAAAATATATGAATGAGAAATTGAACTCTGGGGATATATTTCAGAATTGAGTTTAATGAGAAGTATGGTAAGCAAGACGAGCTTTGGAATTCTTAGGAAGAGATCCTAAAGTTGCAAGATGAAAAGGTCAAATCTTTGGAGAAGAAAAATGAGGAATAAGAATAACTACTCAAGTACTTTTATGAAGATAATAAGGTCTTTAAGATGATGAATGACATAAAGAAGAAGTTCATGCCGAAGGAGAAAGAAGAATGATTTTTTATTCCAATACAATCTTTTTTTATATTTTCTTTATATAAATTTTTACATCCATAATGAAAAAATCTTGTTGTGATTCATTTCTTTTGTTTTATGTAGTTCTAATATTTCAGGTTCTATATATATATATTTTCTATTATCTTTATTCATGTTTGAAAATCAAAAAGGGGGAGAAAGGAATAATAAAATGAATACTAAGTAAAGAAGAGAATTACCTAAGTAAGGGGGTGTCTATCTAAGTGGGATTTTACTCAAATAATACTTCCTTATACAATAAAAATAAAAATTTATTTAAGGAAGTCAAGAATACTATCCTTAGGGATTTCAATCCCTAAAGAAGATTTAGTCATATTCACCATAATTCATATGTATATGGAGATAAGTTTTTCTTTTAAGTTTATAATGTAAAATTCTTAGTCATTGTATTCTCTTTTATCGGGATTTTTGTTCTTTAGAAAAAGGGGGATATGGTTGAGTAAATAAGGATTCATTATGAATTTTCCATTCCTCTATGTTTTGAAAATCACAATCACATTATCTTAAGGAAAACTAATTTTTCCTCAGGATTTTTTTCATAAGAAAAATCTCCCATCTTCAATGAAATTTTTATCCTTACCATTATTTCATTATATAATTTTATAATATCTCTAAATCAAAATCTTTTTTATTTCTAAACCTAGAATTTGTATTAACATCTAAAACCTCAGAATCTCATAATTTCTTGGATATAGAGTGTTCTTTTTTTAGACTCTAAATTATCAAAAATTCAGATTCCAAATTCTCTAAAATTCAGACTCCAAATTATATGAAATTCAGACTCTGGATTCTCAGAAATTCAGAATCCAAATTCTATGAAATTCAAATTCCAAATTCTTTGAAATTTAGAATTTTATTTCTCTAAAATTCAAACCCCGAATTTTCTAAAATTATGATTCCGAATTATCTGAAATTCAGGCTCTGAATTCCATAGAATTTAAACTTCAAATTCCTTAGAATTAAGACTTTAAATTCCTTAGAATTAAGACTCCAAATTCCATAGAATTAATACTTCTAATTCCACAAAATTAATATTCCAAATTCCTCTGAATTCAGACTCCAAAATATTCATAATTCAGATTCCAAATTCTTTAGAATTCATATTCCGAATTCGTTGGAATTTATACTCCATAATCTTTATAATTAGGATTCTCAATTCTTGTTAAAAAAGAATATAAATTTCCATGTATTATAAACTCTTAATGTCTATTTGGTTAGGCTCTGAATTCCATATTTTCCATAGTCTCCAAAAAATAAGTTAGATTAAGCAACATAATTTTTTTAACACATGTTATTGTTATGAAACAGTGTCATGTAATCTATTTCTAACTAACCATTAGTTGATTGAAAAATCTACATGTCCCACTTAGATCAAAGAAAAATATGACCTATGGAGGAGGGATCTTACTGTTTGAGTTGCGACTATAAATAAGGGATCATTTGAATGAGTTCAGAACCCATTCCATCAATCTAGAGATTACATGTTGTGATGTGATTTCAAGAGAGAGAAAGACGCTGATGATTTGTAAAGATATAAATATCTTGTTTAGTTATTTTTCTGTGACTCCTATTTTTGTTGAGTACATTGGAGGGATTTCGAGAATAGGAAGATAGAGGTGCAGACTACCTTAAAGATCAAGGGCTTTAGGGGATATAATGATTGAGGTGAAGACTATCTTAAAGATTGAGGGATTGTGGGGATATCCAGATATATTCTTATATTTAGATCGAGTGATTACCCTAATGTGGGTAATATATACTTTCTTAAAAGTATAAATCAAGGGACCTTTATCCAAGGTTGTTGGATACACTAATTTTTGGGTTAAAATATTTTCTACATGTTACTTGTTTTGTTCAAAGTTTTATTTCTGCTGTATTTTGATAAAGGAACGAAGTATAACATTCTTATACATTATTATACATTTATTTACTATGATAATAGAGATACTATATGATTTAGGGAAGAATCTTTCTATAAGTAATCTTTTCTTATGTTTGATTTTCAGAACCATATTTTCGGAACCTATGCATGTTTGTTTCATAGAACTATTTTCAGGTTTTGTGAATTTACCTAATTTTACTTTGTTAAACATAATTTTCCTTAAGGTTAAAAATGAATGTTTTTAAATGTGAAATTTACCCCCTCTGGTAATTGAGAATCTAAAAATTTTTATTTAGATCCTACATTTTCTATAGGTTACAATGTCTTTTGAAAGTGTCACTTTAGTTAAGCCACTAATATTAGAGGAATCAAGGGAATATGGAGATACATCATGTAAATCCTTTTTAGATAACCAAGTTCATTGGAATAATAGTGTGTAATATAGGTATTTCTTATTTATAATAATGTATGCACATTTTGTTTAATTTTGATCATCTTAAAATCATGATTATTGATCCCATTCATGACATTAAAAATACTGACATTATAATAAAGCGTGATTCTTTATATGTGGAATGCCTGGTAAAGATTATTTATCAATGTGAGAAAACACTATGAGGTAAGACAATAATTTTTTTTGATTATATAAAAGAATTAATGCATCCAATAGGAGAATTGGGATTGGGAATATTATATTTAGTCTTTGTTGCCTATATTCATTTACAAAGATACTTAAAAATAATTATTGTGTATGAGAAGTGTTTAGAGGGGGAGAATGTGATGAAATCATATTTATCAGTTGCATTATGAGTTAATTGGATACTTTCATTATATGCTATTAAGGTATGTTTTGTTAGGGATATGTTTGGGTGTTTATAAAATGGACTCATATATTTATTAGGTTATTTTTAAATGGTGGATGGTTTGAGCATGGTTTTCCAAAAACATGTAGACTATCTTGGAAACCCTGAAATTGGAGGAACTATCTCATTTTGTAGTGAAATTTTATTGTTAATAGTTCTATAAATCATGTGTCATAACCAAGAAAACTATGCAACAAGTTATAGTGGATACAAATATAATTGGTGAATGGTTTTGAAACCATGCAACCAAAGCACATAGTATATCATCAAGCATCGAAAAATTGCATGGTTGGTACAATGTTTACCAAATGATACAAAAAACCATGAAGATGTGTAAATAAAGAAATGGAATCCTCATTTATGACCATTTATGGTTATTTTAAATATTTATTCTTCTTATATGAATCTATATTAATTTTTGAGATACCTGTAGCCTTCTACGATGAATTTATCTCCTAAAAAATATATATTCTGGAAAATCCAAGTGTGTTGAAGATATAGAATTGAGGATTATGATTCCAAAACCTACATTATTTGGGTTTCCATCATGATCCTCCTATTTTGTATTGAGAACATGCATAGATCAATCATGTAATTGTTGGATCTATCAATTCCAATGAAATTTAATGATAATTTCTTGAATAATTTATAGAATAGTGGTGGATTAAATATCATATAAGTATTTTTACTTTAATCCTCTATTCTGGTTTATATTTTGGATCTTGGTTTTATTACAAGGTTTCAGGTGTTTTGTATTTAAAAATTATAGTACAATTTTGTGTTATTTGGTATCACATTTAGTTTTTTGGTTTATTATATGTTCTTATAGATACAATAGAATAATTCAGTCTTCACAGAAGGTGGTGCACAATTTGTTGAAAATTTTCACCCTAGTCCAGAAAACCATGTGGAAAATTATATTTTTGGTTTGGGTTGATTGCAAGATTATCACACGCTTTTGTAAACTATTTTTAATAACTATGCTACCTATCCAGGTCATTAAATTGTGTGTTTTTACTTTTCTATTCTCTTCTATTTGTAACCACAAATGAACTATTTCTCCTCCTCTTTGTTATTTTTTCCATAAGTATTTTTCTCCATTATCCTTCAAGCTTCCTCTTCTCCTCAAGGTTTGGATCTAGGGGTTTCATTAATTATTTGGGGTCATTTCCCAAAGTAATCATCACATCTTTTCTCTATCATATGTATCCTTCCATTTTTTCTTGAGCTCATATTCTCCCTTGGTCATATGTATCTAGGGTTCTTTTTTGGGATTAATTTAAGGTATTTTTGTTTATAATGTTCATTTTGGTTGGTATTTCTTCTTCGGACCATTGTAGTGTCATTTCATGTGGGTGTTGAAGAAGTAATGTGGGTTTCAGGTAGTATTCAGTTTACACATATCCTTTATATTTTAGAATCATTAGATTCTCTATTTTCCCACATTCCATTGATGTTAAGTAGTGATGTATTATTTTTATAATAATTATTTTCTATTAAATGAAGTGTATTTATTAATTTTTTTAAAGTATTTGGCATAATTTGTTTGAGTTCATCACACTATGTGTTTGATCAATTTCCAGGCCGGATTTTGAAAAATGGATTAAAATTTCTAAAGCATGGTTTGGCATTGAAAATGTGTTTTTCTTATCTAAAATGGGTTTTTTATTTTCCAAATATATTTTATATATGTTTTTACTTTAAAGTGGTGTGTGTTTGGTTCATTGAATATGGTTTGAGAAGTGATGATAGTGTGTGGACCACTTGGAATTTTTAGGAAAGAGTATTTGGTTTCAAAATGTTGTGTGAGTGGTTAAGTGGAATTTTCTAACTAATTTAGAAATAACAAATGATGTTACATAACATTTTTGGAAAGGTGGATTTGGTTCTTTGAAAAAGTGTGGTTTCTAGAATGGTTTTTGAGGCTCCTTTTCCACTTTTGTGAAATTGGTTATCTTGAAAACACTCAATGGGTAATTATATTTCCTTAGTTATGTTGACTGTTTTTAGAGGTCCGCATTGAGAGACTCCCTTATATTCGAATGGTTGAATGAAAATATGTTGTTCTATGGGGTGTCTTGATGGTGACATGTTCTATGAGTTTCTTGTGTTTGATATATGTGCATGTGATTGGATGCTTATTCAACATTGTTGGATCATCCCAACTTTAGTCTTGACATGGGAAACTAGCATATCAAGTGGATTTTTGATAAATTTTTTCTTCACTATATTAGGATTTTTCATTGGCTAGTGTTATATAGTAAGGGATTTATGATGTATGTTTTTTCTATGGGATAGTGACCCTAGATCAGACCAGGTAGGGAGTGATCAAATTTGTGGGTGAGAATTGATGTAATTGTGTGAGGCATGGATTTTGGATGAGACAAAATGTATAGTATGTTATAAATTATTCCACTTATATCCTTGGTTTTTCCATGTTCTGAACCACTTAGTTATCTATGGTGGATGATTGAGATGCATTTTTTGGTTGGTTACTCTTGTGTTGTTATTTTTCATTGACCTTATTATGTGATCATTATGGTTTCAATCTCGTGTGGTGTGATTTTTTTTTAAAAGTGATGACTTTGTTTTCAAAGGATTGTGGAAAACTTTTTGAAATTTTTTTTAACATCCATTATAGACTTTTTAATGAAAAAATCATCTCGGTCCTTGAAAATGTTAATTTACACTTTTGGGAGAGGAATCATGATTTGAATGTAAAAAATGGAAATGGATTGTGTTTGTCATTAAATGAAAAAAGGAGTGGAATAACATACTTTTATATTATGTATTTCAAACCTAAAGCTAAATTTTCTTTTATTTAAAAATAATTTAATTGGGAATAGATTTAATAGAGAATGAATATTGATTTTTAATACTCACACCTATAACTGTTTATTGTTTCTATCGACTGATATAGTTTTCAGTTTTATTTTTATCACCATCAGTGATGGCTGGTTTTGGTATTGGAGAGTGAGTCTCAGTGTCATAGGGAGACGTTGTGGAAATTAAGTTACATTTGGGTTTTGTTTTCCGTTTTATTTATTTCAGTTTTTGTTTAAATGATGTTCAATATAGAAATTTTGTATTTATTATATTCAACATGATATATTTTTTTCTTCTATTTTATTTATTTTACTTGGTATAAATCATTCCCTTAGTTTCAATGTTTAATCCATAACACTAGTTTCTAACCCAAGATGATCAAAAATGCCTCTCGGGCCATGCCATAGACTGACTTGGTTGACTAGTTCGGGGTTGAACCAAGTTCGTTTGGGAGAAAATGGTGTCATATCTGGTTGGGTTATTTGGGGGAAATAGATTTTGGGGTATCCTTTTTATTTTCAATGCCACAATATATGGAGTTGGACTATCAAAGCATGGGTTGTGGGTATGGGGGAGTGTCTGGACCACACTTTCTAGACCAAACCTTGAGTTTCCATTGAATGCTAGTTTTTATTTGGATTCTTCTGTTCTATTTCATTATTTTGTGTTTGGGATTTGAAAAGGGAGTTACGATAAATTTCTCAGTGAGTTCACAAGCCCTAGAAATCCACGTGGATCCAAGGATGTGGTCCAAGAAGACTCTCCATGATGGTGGTGTGATTGGAATGTGGCCCTAAACCATATGTCTAGGTCACCCATAAAAAATAGTTTACCCATTTCAGTTTCCTTTAGTCCCTCATGAATTTAAAATTGTTTTGAGAACCCTTGGAATTTTAAGAATTAGATTTAAACTGAGAATTAATTTGTTTTGGGAATATGGAAAAATAATTTTCAGACATATATTTTAGAAAGGTTTTGAATATTTTATTTATATAAAATGATTCTTTAACCAAATGAATCTTGAAGGAAATGTCTTGCATTGGGTTTTTCGATGGAATTCCTAGGAATTTTTTATTTTTCTGAATGAAATGAAATTGACTGAAGTGTAGTGTTTAAAAATGGTATTTTGATTAGTGGTTAGTAGTATCTAGAATGTTTTTTTAAAATTTGATAGGGAAATTCTTTTTGAAAGAGGGAAATTTTTGGAAAAACTTTTTAGGGGATTTTTGACAAGCTTTGTGGAAAAGTGAAATGAGAAGTAAATTGAGAAGTAGAAAACATGGGCTGAATGTTTTTCTTGGAAAGTGGGAATGTTTTGATTTACCATTGTTATTCTCCCGAGTTCTTAAATTCATGGATATGTGTTGGAATGTGGATAGATGATGGTATGGTTATATGAGTGCCCAGATTGGTAGGATTTGATGAGTGCCTAAGGTAGAATGAGAGTGTTCATGTGTGAGGCACCATGAACAACCATTGGTGAGGGTACAACATCCCAGGTTTGTTTTTATTTTTAGATGTTTCCTTAAGATAAAAATATATATGATGTTTTAATTACCAGTGTGGTGTAGAGTATTTTCTTATGAATAAAAAGGTTTCTTATACAGTATTTTGTGTTTTGAGAATTTTTTTATGATGAGTTGATTTTGATTGAGTTCTTGGTTTTCGTGTTCTTTAGTGTATTACCTAAAAAAGTTCGATGGATATTTGACATGAAGATATAGGTGGTCCACCATTAGTAGAACTTCTAGTTGATCAACTGAATGAATTACTTATTGAGATTCTAATGTTTTATACTTATCTATTTTAGGCTCAAGAAGAACCTCTCGAAGAGGAAGAGTGGAAACAAAAAATTGAGAGAAATATTTGTTCCTTGAGTTTCATGAGTCTTTAATGGTGAAGTTCAACACCTTTATTCTCGATGGTCCAAAATGGAAGTGGTGGAAGATGGTCTCTTAAACAAATCCTCAGTAAGATTTTACATGGGTGTTCTTTAAGTATTCATTTATAAGATAGTATTTATCATAGGAAATGAAGGTGAGTTCAGTGATAGAGATATGGTGTCTATAATATGGTGATGGAGATATGGTGTCTATAATAAGGTGATGTATCAATGATGGAGTTATTTGATCATTTTTTGGATCTAGTTACTTACCTTCCAGATTGGACTATGGAAGATTCATTTAATTCCTGCCATTTTGTGAAAGTGCTTAGTCCTGATTTTTAGTTGAAGGTGTCAGAGTTTGGTCTAACCTCATTTTTTGATGTGGTGAGGCAAGCAATTTGGATTTAAGTGGCTTTAAGAGGAGAGAGTGTGGTATCAAAAAATCTCCATGTCTCTTGGAGAAGGAAATGGAATCCTGATAAAGATATTAAAAAGTGGTCTAATGCTGGTTGTGCTTGTCATATAATTAAAAGGCCTCCTGATATAGAGTTAGCTTCATCTAAGTATAGGATTATGATGTTTCATTAGTGCAAAAATCCTAGTCATAAGAAGACAACATTCCTGAGTGCTCCAAAGAACTTTTGTTTCTCTGGACACCCAGGTATCTTTCAACAGTTCTATTGTGGTGTTTTTAGAATGTGGCATGGATCCAGATCCACCACTTTATAATACAACCTATCCCGTTTACATGAGTATGGTGCTATTTTTGGATCAATATAATCTCCCTTCTATATAATGTTTCTTTTATTCTAATGGTTCTATATGGTGGTTTATTTTGTTGTTGAATTTTATTTAAAAAGTTAATGTGGATTATTTGGTTCTATAAAGATCTTCTATTTTAATGAATGTGTGTATTTTGGAAATTCTGAGATTTTTCCATCTTGAGAGGAAGTGCCTTCTATTATGGGTTTAGTTTTTTCTACCTCTTGTTTGGGGTAAAATATGACGATTGATGTGAATCTTATAAATACCCATCTTAGTGAAAGTTCCTTTTTGGAGGAAACTGAGTCTCATGGCATGCTTTGTTATTTTGGTTCTACCTGTAGTGATATGAGGCCACTCGTAACACCAATAGGGGGAGTTTTAAACAATGATTATCAACTCCCACCTATGAGGTATTGTATGATCCAAGTCATAAGGGATCCAACCAAAGTCCCCATAGTGAACCTGGCACAGATTTAGGTATCACAAGGTTGTGGAAGACCTTACTCCAGCATTGTCATCAATTCTAGAATGGGGACAATTTATGATTCTATGTTATAGTTTCTTCATCATGGAAGATCCTATTTTGTGGTAAAAGGTATATAGGCCACATTTTGTAATTTATGGTCCTTTTGGTTTTAAATCATCTCTTTTATTACAATAATGCATGGTGGTATCTTTTTCTTGAAATTGTAGTGTTTTTTCATTTTCAGATGGGAATCTATGATTTCTTACTTCTTGGTTTCGGGAAAATTTCGTCAGGTCCCTCCCTTGTGTGATTGAGTGTGCATGTGTGTGTGGGGGAGGGTGGCCTATGCAAGAAGTTCATGGTTTAGTCTATACGTGGATTTCATAGGTTGGTCCATGTTTGGGTTCACATGTAAGTCAGTAGAGGTTGGCTTAATTTGGGCACTTCTTAATGGTGGGGGGACCGACTCCAGGTCTTATTATGGTCTCTTCTGAAGGATGTTGATGACAGTTGGTTTTTAATGGGGGGGGATCCCATTATGGCCTCTCATATTGGGAAACCATTTTAGAATCTATATTTATTTTTTCACTTGATGGTTTCTTCTAGATTTGTTTTATCTGGGGTCTTATTGTTTGGATGGAAATTGGTATATTGAATTTTTAGAGATGGGTTTTCTTGTGGAAAGGTTATAGACGTTCTAATTACGGTTTTCCATCATTTTTTGAGAATTGGTTTTGGCATATTGGCTTGTTTCAGGAAGAGGTAAATGTTTTCTGTTTAGTAGTGGTTGTGGTGCTCTCAGTTTCTGGATTTGAATCATGTGATCATGTGAATCCTTTCATTTAAATCGATCAACTAGAGATTTTGTGGATTTTTGGGTGAAGAAAGCGTAATGGTGGGGAGAATTGTCACACCTAACTTTTTTTCATTTATTTTAGTTCATCTTTCGGATCATTGTTTTCTTCTTGAGTATCAGTTGTTCTATATTTAAATACTTATGTATTATTTTTTTCATTGGTCTTTAATTTATTATTTAGATCACCCAGAAGGTTTTTAGAGAAAAATTTCGATTTTTATCTAGACAGTAGGTGACACACAATTTTAGAGAACTATGCGCCCTTTCCCATAAAACCATACCACCAAATTCCATTTTTGGAAAGTGGTGATCAGATGGTTGTCACATGTTTAGGAAAACCATTTGGGATAATCATGCATCTTGTACCTCTTAGATAGTGAGAGATGTATAGTATCTATATGGTTTGGAAAACTATGCAGTAAAACCCTATATCATGTCCATGCCATTAAAAAGTGAGATTTTGAATTCCTACCCTCTCATATTTTTAACACCAAACGATCCATTTATCCTTCTATTAGTTTGTTTAGCCTTAATGGAGCTTCTCCATTCTTCTATGAGCTTAATAACCTCTCCCATGCTATGGATTTAGGGATTTTTTTAATGGTTTTGTAGTGATTTCTGAAGGTAATCATATCATCTATTCTTCCTCTTCTTTATAATTATATTTTATCTTATATTCCTTTTGTCCCTTGGTCATGTGGATCTAGGGTTCCTATGTTGTTGTGTTTAATTTTGGGATTTTTTTTAATTTTTAAGGTTCCTGGTGGTTGTTCTGGCGGCATTGAACATTTTTGATGTTGTTTCTTGTTTGCGTCGTTGATGCGCCTTGAGATTGATGTAGGTTTCCCTTTCTACATATTATTTAAATTTAAAAATCATTGGTTTCCTAATTTTACCACTTTTCATGGATATTTAATTGTTATGTCTGATATTTAGAGTAATTTTTTGATATGAAATGAGGTGGAATTATTAATTATTTTAATCTATATGGTGTTGCTTTCGTCAGTTGTTCACACCAAGTGCTTGCTAAATTGACTAGTTGGATTTTGAATGTGGATTTTGATTTTTAAAGAATGATTTGTATTTGAAAATGTATTTACTGCATCTAAAATGGTGTTTTCAATTAACAAAATCAATTTTATTAATTTTTTGGACATGAAAGTGGTGTGTGTTTGGTTTTTTGAAAAGATTTTGACTTTTGATGATGGTGTGTGGACCATTTATTATATTCATGAAAGTGGATTTGGTTTTAAAATTTCTGTTGAGTGATTAAATGTAATTTTATATATGATTGTCAAATGAAATATTATGTGTCTACACCTTTTTGGAATGGTTGATTTGGTTCTTTGAAAAAGGGTGGTTTCTTGAATGGTTTTTGAGGACCGTTTGGAATTTTTGTAAAATTGGTCATATTTATAAATCTCATAGGATAATTATCTTGCATTGGTTATATTGAATTTTGTGGGATGTTGACTCTGAGAGAATCCATTGTGTTCAAATGTTTGAAATAAAATAGGTTGTTACTTGGAGTCACTCGAGGTAGGCTTGTTGTTTGATTTCCTTGTGAATGATAAATGTCCATGCTATTAGATGATTATTTAGTATTTTTGGGTCACTCCCACTATATTATTTACATTGGAACTTGGATGAACTTGTGTATTTTTAGTGAATGATTATAGAACTATATTAGGATTTCACTCCTACTAGTGGACCATAATAGAGTATTTGTTTTGTTTGTTTTTCTTTCTATGGGATAGTTCCCCTCGGTCAGACCAGGTATGGAGAAATTGAGCGTGTTGGTGAGAATTAATGTCATTGGGTATGGTATACCTTCAGGATGAGTATTTGTTTATAGTCTATTATAGATTATTCTAATGAGATCATAGGTTTTCTCATCTTCTTCAAACCTTAGTTATAGGTGACATATGAATGAGATGAATTTGTTGGTAAGTTACTCTTGTGTACTTATTTTCTATTTGCCTTATTATGTGATCATTAATATGGCTCTCTCATGTGTTTTTATTCTTTTTAAAAGGGATGTGTTGGTTTTCAAAAGAATATGGTAAACATTTTTTTAAATTTTTTATAATTTCCTTCTCCCCCTTTAAAGGAAAAAATCTTTTTTTCTACTCAAAAATGTTATTTTATGTTAATTGGAAAGGAATCTAGATTTGAATGTAAAATGGGAAATGTGATATATTTTCAATAAGTAAATATGTGTGGAAGAATAAACATTTATATATTATATGTGAAGCCTACAGTTAATGTTTCTTTTATTTAAAATGATGTGTATTGGGAATATATTTGTTGAGAATTCCCACTTAGTTATAATACTGACTCGTAGAGTTCTTTCTAACTTCGGATATAGGATACAATTTTTCTTCAATCAACGTGGTTTATCGTTGGTTTGGTTTTTAGATAGTTAATCTAGGGGTCCTGGGGAGACATTGTTGCCATTAGGTTCAGTTTGGATTTTTTTGTTTAGTTTGTTTGTAATTTTTGTATTTGTGCATACGATGTTCAGTTTGGAAATTTTGTATTTATTATATTAAATAATCTTTGTATGTTTCTAATATTTTATTTATTTATATTGGGAAAAATAATTTCCATATAATCCATCTTGATGCCCCAAAATGTGTTTCCATCCAAATATGATCAGGAACACATCTCGAGGCTTGCCTCTGGTGGACTCGAGTGATCAGTTTGGGGTCAAATGAGGTTGGTTCGTGACATTAAAAATTTCAATCACATCTATAGAATCCCACCTTTTTATTTCATAACATTTCCATACATTGTATCATTAGAGGATATTTTAATATTTTTTCCTGGAAATATGGTTAATAATACAAGAAAACATAAAAACAATATTTTAAATAAACTTGAAATACATCGTAATGGGTTCAACCTAAGGTATATTTACTGAAGGTCATATCCATGGGAAATAAAACAAATGGAAGTGGTGATCAAGAATCCTAGAAAGGGAATAATCAAGAGATACACGTAGCATGTGATCTTGAGACATATCAATAAGAACTTGCGGAATAATGATAAGGCATGAAAAAGAGGCAAACCATATTTAATAGAGCATGAATCATAACATGTTATTTTGGTTAAATTATTTAAATTACACATTTATAGGTATATAACCCATGTTAATAACAAAGGATTCATAAATGAAAATTTCCAAGATTATTCACCAAGGTATCATAAAACATGTCATCTATAGAGTTTAAAATTTTTACCCAATGAAATGGATAACTATCAGGGCGCACTATTAATACTTACTAGTTTCTTCTGATCCAAATATATTACATTATATTATTTCCCTAATAACCATTGGATAATAAATAGCTAGGTTATTATCAAAATCCTAGCATACAAAAAACCTTAAAGACTTGATCATTATGCCCTTTTTAACCAAGGAAATAAAATTTGGGTTCCATATATGTAAATAATTAATTATAAAATACATTTCTAAATATATTTCTATACAATCTAAAATAAAACTATTTTAACATTCAAATAAAAATGAATATATAATTTCTTATTTAAAAGAAAAAAATTTGAGAAGTAAATCTGTTAGCATGATGTTTTTAGAACATGGTTTTAAAATAGGGTGAAATGGTTTAGAATGAATTCCACCACAAATAAAATATTATTATTATAGTAATAAGATAATAGAAAGTAAAAAAAACCTAGATTAGAAATTTTAAAACATGCCACATAAAAAGGGAACATGAATGGAAGGTGAAGTGTAGATTTTCTTTAATTAGAAGAGTTACTTCTAGATCGTGTTTAATTGAACCTCAGGGGATTGAGGAAACCTTAGGGGATTACATGGGAGTAAAAATCACAATAACTTCATGGATGATGGATTGTGAGTGATGGGGAATTGTGAAATGGGTTCTTATTTATTGAAAAAGTTGAGGAAATTTTTAATAATTTCAAAATATATGTCTAGGAAAATTAGAATATGGAAAATGATTTTTTTATCTTAAACATGATTATTTATCATTATTTTTTAATTTAGGTCAGATGTTAAATTATTTTAATCTACCAAAACCAAAAATCATTTTTAATTATTCTTTTTGTAAGGAAGAGTAAAGATTCCACAAAGTAATGTTTCAAAAAATAAAATTTTTAAGTCTTTGGAATGTCTCTTATAGTTTTAAAAATTGTTTCAAACAAATTAAAATAGATAATTAAAAAAAATAATTTTATTTTTTTTACTGTGTTTAATTAATTAATACATCATGTTGACATAAATATGAAGTTATTAAACATCCCAAAAACCCAACACATTTCTTACTAGTCAGGAAGAAATAATGTCTTTTAGAAAATTCTCATAAATTCACCCTATAAAAATTTAGTTAATATTATTTCAAATATATTGTTTATTTTTTCATAATATTTTTCTATATATGAGAATTTTAACATTTAAATATAAAAATCATATTTATATAAAAATTTAAGTATTCAACGGACACTCTAATTGAACCACTAAAAAAATTTACCAGGCTATTATAAATATTTTTATCATTTATATTTTGATAAGTGTCTATTAAAATACTATTTTTTAATAAAAAAATATTCAAAATACCTGATTTTATTAAGAAATGGTATATATTTTCTAGAGAAATAACATTATATTTTATTTTTATAAAAATATTATCAAATTTATCTCAATTAAATTTATATTTTATTAAGAAAAACTATTCTTTTGAGAATTTGATAGAATATAAATTTTTTGTGTATATATGAATTAAAACTTTAATTAACTAAGGTTTGGAAACATAACCCCTTATTACACCCGTATACACATTAAGACAAAGGTGTGTGATGGTGGTAGTTTCATGGTATGGCTTGGAAAAAATCAACCGAGTGTAAATATTCAAAAAATTGAATTTATCCCATAAGTGATTTTGTTAAATATTCACCTTTTGAATCATAAATTAGTCTTGGTAAAGGGAAAACCCTAGTGATGATACCTCTCTATGATTTTTTGATTAAGGGGCTTCAAACAACACAACTTTTCTGGCTAAGGCTACTGATAGTCCTTTATGTATCATTTTTTACTTTGTCTTACCACTTATAAACAATAATTATAATAATAAAATTTTCATCAAAGGGTATAGTTTACAATGGTCATATTGAATATCATTCATAATAAAAAATAGTCAAATTATTCCAATGGTCATATAACAATCGAATCCTAACCGTCAATTTTCCCTTTTTACCCTATAAAACCAAATTCGATATTATACTCAAAATTCACTTCAATTTCTCCCTAAAGATATTTTATTATAATATTTTTATTGTTATAATAATATTTGGTTTCATTTCTACATCATTTATTGTGGTGATATTATTTATGTTGATTGTGGGGGTCCATACTTTCCCATTTTAGATATTTGATTTCATATTTTTTTGTCCAGTTTTAATGCTTGGAATTTTAATTGGTTTCTCATATGAATAATGTAATGATAATTGTTAATGAGATAATTTATTTGTAATTTCATTATTTTATAGGTGTATTATACTATATAATATGTAACAGACATTTATTAGATAAACAAACATAAATTAAAAAATTTCAAGGTCTTCGCATTATTCCCTATTATGAAACTTCATCACCAAAATTTCAAATCATTTTATAAATAAAGAAAAGGGTAGGGTAGTGCTTTCCCATTGTATCCTATGGTTCCCACACCACTTTTTTGTTTTTATGGTTACTCTACAACACATTAATGAGGTGGGTCAAACATTTGTGTAGAACCTTGTCTCAATAGTCCAAGACCTTCATCGACTAATCCTCACAAGATATGTCATGCTACAATGGTACCACATTTGAATTTTGTACATGTGATGATCAGGTATGTACTTATTCAAGAAAGATACATGGAACACATAATTAACTTGAGAAATATTTTTTGGAAATACTAGTTGATATACCACTTCTCCTATGTGATCATGGATTTCAAAGGGGTCAATGTACGTAGGAATAAGCTTCCCTTTCTTTCTATATCACATGAACCTCTTCCATGGTGATATCTAGCATTATATTTTTCCCCAACATTAATCTCCATATCCCTTTGATGGTTACGAAAACTAGCCTTCTGCCGAATCTATGAATCCTTTTTATGTTATTGGATGGAATGAACCTTTTCTATCATATCTTGCATAAGATCATGTAAAAGTAGCTTTATCTAACCCACTTTATCCCCAAATGAAGGATTTATAAATCTCTTCATATATAGAGCTTCATATGGTAACATTTGATTACTTGAGTGGAAGATTCTTTTGTATGGGAACTCAAATAATGGGAATTATTGATCCAACCATTCTTTAAATTCCATTAAGCATGTTTTTAGTATTTCCTTGAGAGATTTAATAATCCTTCAAGATTGGCCATAAGTTGGGGGGTGATAATTCCATATAAAAAATCAATTAACTCTTCATATCATGTTGATGAATTCTCTAAAATTTTGATGTGAAACATGGATAATGTTTGTAAGTGATAGAAAGTGTCACCCCAGGAAACATTACCTCTTTCATTATATTTATCCTAAAAGTTTTTTAAGAGGGAAATCTTCATGAATAGAGATAATCTAGATAGTCTTGCTGAGTCGATCTAGAATAACCCATATCGCAATTTTTCATTTAGACGTTCTTACATTACTAGTGGAAAATCCCACAATGATATTGTACCACTTTTTTATTGTTATGGGTAATAGTTTCAGTACCCCTTTAGGAATTTTTAACCCCACCTTCATTTTTTTACATACCCTGATCCTTTAACTGTAGTAAAAATAACTCTTTTCATATTTCTCAACAATAAAGATCATGGTGGTCCCTACATATTTTAGGTCTTACATTATTTATATATAATGTATACTTATGAGATTAATACATAAGATCACTCTTTATCTATGCTATAGAAGTCCCACATATCCATGTATGAAATTTCAATAGTCATTCTTTATCAATATTGAACTTAGAAGACATTCCATTCTTTACAACCTATATCTTATTTTGTAACAAAAGATCTTCTATTTTAACTTTATTTATCTTATCTATTAATGATGGTTATGAAATCATTTGGGATAGTGTTGATGATTTACCTTCCCTTACAACGGCAATGTACAATTTTACTAAGTCCTTGATCAATGGATCTCATTGATTACCCATCATTTTCATCACAAAATATCTTTTCACTCATTAATTTTTTTAAAAAATGATCTAAAAATAATATTCATTTGATATTCTAAGTGAAGTATTTTTCTCTTTTTAAATAAAATTTGAATGGAATCATTATTTTAACATAAATTGAACAAATCAAATCTTCCACTATCAAAACAACAAAATTTGTTGAAGTCTCATTTATATTTTTTCAATTTTTATTATAAATAAAGTATTTTCATTAATATTTTGGAAAATTATATACTATAAATTAGGTACATAAAAGGGGAAATATAATTTTCCTAAAGATATATTCCATGTGATATTTAAAAATAATTTTAATTTAAGATTACATTAATTAATGTTAGTTGTGATAAATGGGGGATCTGATTCCATGATTCCAACTTTATTATTTCTCTGCATGTTTTATGATTATTAATACCATTTATTTTCCAGGGGTTATCAATTCCTTACTGTTGAAATGTTTCAAAAACCGATATTTTTTCCATGTGTTGTGATATATGATGAATGTTTTGTGATATTTTGGAAGACGCATTAATTGATATTGAGTATGTGATTGGTGGGCCTTGAATTATATATCC
Source organism: Viscum album (assembly GCA_963277665.1). NCBI lineage: Eukaryota > Viridiplantae > Streptophyta > Magnoliopsida > Santalales > Viscaceae > Viscum > Viscum album. The sequence continues at coordinate 1,063,469,298 of OY728136.1, forward strand.
CTCTAGTGAATTTAACAGATATGGGCATATCATGTGATAATAATTAATACAATGAGGTTTGAACAGAGTTCATTATGGGACTCTATACACTTTGATAGTATTGGGAGTGAATATTAACTAAGGAGTGGAGAGTGAACCCAATCAACCATGATATTATTTATATTGAACCATGAATAAGGATATAATGGAATGAGGAGTAAAAAAATCCACTATGATATTATTTTATATGATCATTGAATAAGGAATTTATTTTCTATATTTATTTGTCTACCATAAATTTATGTCTTCTACCAATTTTATTTTCTCAGGTATCATGTTCCTAGATTACTATATTCTTCATGTGTTATAAACTACCATAATTTACTCCATAGTACATGATAAGGATCTATAACTTGGTATGTATAACATTAAAATTGTTGGGACCACTTTGTGTATGAAGATTGTATTTTTTGTAAACAATTGTCAATACTAGTCAAAATGAAGAATAAGATGAATAAGGACTAAAAAGTTAGTAGGTATTAGATGAAGTGAGGTTTCCTGGATAATTGTTATGGAACCACAACATTGGATGTCATACTTGAGAAATTCTCTAAGAATATCAATTCAGATGATTGATGCACTGATCCTTACATCAAGGAACATCTGTCAAAGGTGAAACATTGTTTACAAAAATGAAAAATGGTGAGGTATCATCCATATAAAGATGATTTTGGTAGAGGGAAAAGATTAACAAGACCATTAAACTCTTCATGATTGCATGAAAACCATACAAGAACTTAGTTGAAGAATAGAATAATATGATATGCATGATTTGTAGAATGATGGTGGAACAAGAGAGAATGTGGAAGGTCTTAGCATTCTAAGGTAGCCATTCATTTTACATTGTATCAAAACTAGAAGATGCTTTACTGATATGTATTTCAGAAATATCATAAGTTAGGAGAACATGTGATGCAATGCTTATAATGGAATGGGGGAGAAATGAGGATGCCAATCATATATAGTTTTTATTGGAAGGAATAATGCTATTGAATGATAGGGAAGTTTTAGTACTTCCCATTGTATCTTTGATGATGCTAAATATGATCTATCAAAGGATCTATATCACGATAGTGTTATTCCTAATGAAATATGAATAATGGTTATGCGAAGTAGTAAAGAGAGAAATGACAAAGGAATGGACAATCTGGAGGCGGCACAAAAGAACTGTTTAAGGTGGCACCGTTTTCCAGTGTGCCATATTTTAGGCCCTGAAAATAGGGAGATGAAGAAATGTGTTTTTGGAAATAGAGGATTCGTGAAATATTGAAGGTGGTTTAGATTTTTGAGCGCAAGTCATGATTCAAGGTCAAAACATCGAAAAATGGAAATGAAATTCAGTGCGCGAAAAATTGGGCAGAGTGCGCAAAAAAAATAAAGGTTGCATGATATAATAGTGGGATGTTAGAAAAATTAGTGGGATGTGTGAAGAATCAGCGGGATGCGCGAAAAACAAAAAGGATGCGCAAGATATTTGCGGGATGTGTAAAATATGTTCAGGATGCATGAAATATAAGCAGGATGTGTGAAATATCAGCGTGTTGTGCGAAAAATAAAGAGGTGCGTGAAATAGAAGAATGATGTTTTTCGAGAAAGAGGTTTTTCAAGATCAGAAGCTCGAAAATTGGTAAAGTAATGAGGTGCATTAAAAATTGGATCATTGCGCGAAATATGATGTTGCATGAAAGAGTTTTTACATGCATGAAGATGTTTTTTCGAGCGAATTGGTGTTTTTCACGTAGGGTTTAAAATGCCTATAAATATGAGGTGAACCCCTCTCATTTGTCAAGGCTCGACACTTAGTAAAATCTCAAGATCTGATGTGCAGAAAAAATTGAAGTATTGAGTAGTGAGCAAAAAGTGAAAGTGATGCGCGAAAAAGAAACAATTGCGCGAAAAAGAAGTTCTGCGCTAAAAAGTGAAGTGCTTCTCGAAAAACTAGTGTTGCACAAAAAAGAAGAGTTTCACGAATTATTTTTTCACATAAAAGGTGTTTTTTACACGCAAGGTTTGAATTTTACCTACAAGCTTTCTTGAAGGCGGCGTGAAAAATTTGGGGTCTTCGCACGTATTCAGTTGTGCGTATGGGAGCTCCTACCAGCTTCTGAGTAGGATAGTGAAGAGTGAATGAAAATCCTTTTTTACACCAAGAGGTTTTTTTACATACAAGTGTCTTGCGAAGAAGGAGGTACAATAAACCATTCAGTATCATGAATAGAAGTAAAACCGCACTCACATGACTAGTGTTTCATACTCTCGTTGTGCCTTGTGAAGTGAAGAAGAACTATATATGAATCTAAATTCATATTTTCTCAAAGGAAGAAGGTAGTATACCAATAAACTCCTGTGTTGGTATTGAGAATTGAAGAACGAGATAAATAAACAGCAGTACTATTCCTTATTATACTGTGTCAAAGAGAAAGAAGAGAAGAAGAAGAAGAACAGAGTATGCCCAACTAAATACTGACAATTATTCAGGGTAGTTTGATCCAAGTGATTCTAAGTTAATCGATCTTCATATCCTAATTAATCACATAGGTATATGTGATTCTATCCAGGAAGAGAGAAAATAATTTAGTGCAGTTGGTTGTTGCACTAAGAAGAAGAACGAAGAAGTCTAGTGTCGTTAGTGTTGCACTAGAGAAGAAGAGAAAGAATGAATGAAGAATTTATTTCCTACTGCTTTTCAAGTAATCATGTTAAGAACACTAAAGAATACAAAGAGCTGAACCTACCTTTTGAATAAGTAATAAGGAATTCTCCGTAGGCAGTATAAAGAACCAGCTAGAGGCTGCACGTTGGGCTAGTTCATCACCAGTCCAGGGAAGAGGATTGTTTCCGACCCCCTCTAAATTGTACGGACTCACACTGGCTAGAGGATTTCTTTCCTACCCACTCCACTATAATAGCATGTCATATCATCGTGGATAATCCATGCACTAGTCATATCCATTCATGGAAAGGACGTAGCTACTCTTATTGAGTGGTGAACCTTGTAAAAATATCATGTGTATATTTTTTACTATTTTTTATTATTTTATATGACATGGAAAAGATAATAAGAGAATCATGATCCTAACAGGTCATGAGGTATAGGGATAAAAGTTTGAATTGGTTTAAACATTCCCCAACACTGATTCGCCATCCACTAAGTGTTAGGTATATCCCAAACTTGTCCTTTCAAAAATGTCAATATCACGTTCTCATACAGTAATGTTCATGTTATGGTTATGTGATTATTGATATCGCCCTCGTTTTTTATTATTAAAAATTTGAGTTCACCTTTTCATATTTTTTCTTTCCACAGTATATTAATAATGGTATTTAGTTGAGTTTGTATTATAATATTACAATGTGGGTTGGTCTTCGTGTTAGATATCATTAATGAAAAAAGAATATTTTGTATCTAGTCTCTACATACACTAAACATTTAAAATCCTCATATGTGTATTTATAAATTATTTTTAATATTAATCTATTACGATGTAATATCTATGTATGAAGAGTATAGGTTTCTAAGTGAAGGAATATAAAAATTATAAATTTTAACTTCTATTTATGGTATAATGTAATTTAAAAACAGAATACAATGTCAATTTCATCTTTTACCATAATTTGAGTATCAAATAGAAAATTAAGAATATTAATATAGTTGAGTAGTAATTTTTGTCTTTGTGGAAAAATACTGGGTGTAACGTAAAGATGAAAAGATCCAAAATATGTATTCAACATCAAAACATTTTAAATGAATAAATAAAGGAATTATTTGAATGAGGCACAAGATTTCTAGAAGAGGTGTTGGGTATTAAGAGTAAAAACTATATAGGTATAAGAGAAAATTGATTAGATATAAAAAACCTAACAATCAATAAAAACTTATGGGAATAATAAATTTAAATAGATTATAAGGGAAATTTCTATATCTTCAAGAGAATATCAACAATAGAGATGTTACACAGAAGAATGGAATATTTAGAGATATAGTAATAATTATTCTTATTACGATAAATTTACAATTATTTTCCAATATGGGAAACACAATAGCTTATTGTGATAAGGTAGTGAGATAAATGAATGGAGAGGCAACAAGTATTTAAGAAAAGAGAATACAAGAATTTATGACATTTCAATAAAGTAATAATTTCTCTGGTTATTTCATTCTTATTAAAAAAAATCACCAACAAGATTATAAAAATAAAATAAGAAGTTAGAAATATTTATATGGATGTCCTAGGTTGATGGATGAAAGAAATTAAAATAAATTGCATTGCAAATATATTTCACCCATTTTGATAAAATAGAATTAATTAGTTGAATTTTCTAAAAAAATGATGCGTGAATTTTATATATAAAATTTCATCTTTGGATTTCAGTAATAATAAATAGTTTAATTATAAAAGATAATGATATACTTGTAGTGATAATATTTAATGAACATGAAAAATATATTAAGTTTATTATTTCTTGAGTGTTTTTAGAATATATGTAAGGAATATTATATATTCTCAACAATATGAAATAATGAGGGTTGGATTCTCTATAAATTCTATGAAAACTGCTGGGGTGGGGGTAAATTAGCACCTCTAACTTTTTAGTACCACTTTAATAAACTAATTCATGGTCAAAAAACCATTGATAATATTATCAATAATGTTAATAACAAATAATCAATGAATTTTTATTAATGATGATTATGTCATTTTTTGTATGGCTACATCCATTCTTCAGAATTTTCATTATACCATATGAAAAAAATTCCATTTTATGATAAAGAAAAACATGGTCAAGGGTATGACCTTGAGAGAAAAATAGTTCATGGATCCCACTAGTTACAATATCACATCTAGTGATTCATAAATGAATCAGTCCCAGGAGTGATCAATAAATAATGAATGATACTACAAATATACTCCATATATGTAAGTATTCTTCCTCTTCATTAAATAATAATCACCATTAGTTTTAACTAATATCATTATTTAATTTTGAAGTGTATCAAATTTTATTCTCAATATTTTTATCCGTTAAAATTCCATTAATTATTTATCAAATATTCATAAGAAAAATTAATATTATCATTCATTTATTATAATTTTAATTATTATAAAGAATTATTCATTAGAATATTTTATATACAAATAATTGTCATTTAAAACATTGAAAGGCTTCATAATTTCACACCATGTTACCACATATATAACAATTCCACACAAAAATCTCTAAAGAAAATGATTAATATTAATTGCCATGTATATATTATAAGATAAACTGTTATATTCCCCATTAAATAAACTTCCTTATTCTATGTTTTAATAAAATTCTCACATTTAAGTATTATGAAAATGGTTACCAAGAATGGACCATGGAATGTTCTCGACCATTTTAGTCTCCACCCATCAACAATAATGTGAGACATCATGACTTCAACCATGACATGAACAATAGAATAAATGAGTTATCATTTCTCATAGGTGGAATCAAATAATGGAACCATAACTTCCATAGTGTGGTTCTCAGAATTTTAATTATTAGGCTCTATATTTCTACATTAGCCACCACAATCACCTCCATAACATGTTATAACATGTTTTTCCTCATAAGAAAATATTCTTCATAAAAATATAGCTTCTACAACATGGTTATTTTCATCTTAATATTTTTATAATAATCAAAGAGTTATTAACCTATAACAATCATAAAATATCATAGTTATATGATTATTAACATATCAAATTTACATAACACACTTCCTTTATGTGGAAAAGTTTCCATGTGTATGCCTTGTACCATATTTAGGTTTTTGTGAATTACACTGCTTATTTAACTAGTGTGTGGTATCCATACATGGAAACAATTTCCGTAGGTACCTCCCGATACCAAAAGGTCAATGTTGCTCATCTGACACAAATTTTTTTACTTCACTAGAAAATGTTCTCATGTTTCCATTAGATATGAAAACCTTTCTAACCTCTATTATCCCTCATTATAATGTGGATCTTGAATTTTTTCCCATATTTATTCTTGTTTGGTTCACATTGATGACCAATATTCTTGAATGGTTGAGTTACATTATAATTTTCCCATTTTTTTGGTATTATCTTAATTGTATAGTTGTTTTTCCATATATAATATCTCAGGCATTGTGGAGATATAATCGCATTTAATTTTAAACATGAATCCCTAAGAGTAATATAATTAAATGTTTATTGGGTGTCTGAGGAATCTCGGGGTTGTTTTGGGGGTTTGGGGAATGAAATAATGGAAAAAATGGCCATCTGATGCATGTGACATGGTTGGCACTTTATTAGAGTAAACCATGCAAAGGAGGAGGTCATACTATTTGGATTATAGCATATGAATTCCACATGGTTGGTGCATGGTCTACTATAACCATGCAGGATCCCTTGGTAACTGTGTTAGTTGGAAACCATTGGGAAGATGAATGAACACTGTTAGGGAGTGGTTAGTCGAACCATGTAGCTAAGACATACATCCTATTAAAAAGGTGGAAAAAGAAAATTTTCCCTCTCATTTTTTATCGTCACATTATTTCTTCCCCCATTTCACCCATTTCAATGCCAGTGATGATACAAAATTAATTAATCTTCCAGGGGATGGATCTCATTATATTAAAGGAAATTTAGAGTGTTGATGGGTGAAAAACGAAGCTATGGTTGTCTCTCATCATCCTCTTCATTCTCTTTTTAATATTATGGATTCTGTAGTTTTTCATATTCTTACAAAGTAAAAAAAACATATTTTTCTATAGGAATTAAGGTTGAGGATTCAATGAGAGTTTGAATCTAGATGTAATGTTGTGATTAATGGTGCGTTTGTCATCAAATTTTATATAGGTGGTCTATAAGATATATCCCACAGTTTTGATGTGGATTTGTGCATGTGAATTATGTTATTGGATCTATTTTGTTGTAAATATGGTGTCGTCGATGAGGTATGGTAATGTGGGAATCAAAATGATAAAAAAACCCTCATGACCCCTATAGGATTCATAGAGAATATTTAAATGGATTTAGAGCCACCCACGGGTTGTGCCCATATTTCCACACCTAAAAATTGGTAATGTGTATTTTTGAGTGGATGTATGATAATTTTGTGCCCCAATTATAAATGTTATTATGGTTTTTAGTAGAAAAAAATATATTTATATATTTCCATGTTTTTTATAATGACATAAAGGGGTTGTTTAGAATGGAATGAAAATGGGTTAATGTAAGGATGTGTCATATGAATTATGAAATATGAAAAAATTACTAAGAATCTTCGTGCATATGAATGTATAAATATGTTAAATTGTTAATGGATTTTCAATTGAGGTATATGTTATATTGGTCAAAATAAGACAATTGATGAAAATGATTAGGGGATAATATATAAGAGATTATGTAACATTACAAACGTGTTAATTTATAGAAATTGTTAACCATTCCCAATGGGTTAATGTGTGGAAATTATAGAATATGTGAAATGAGTAACATATGGAATGAATCAAATATGCTAACATGGTTAAATAATTACAAGGGAAATGGGTTCAATGGATAATTCTAAGTAACTAGTAAATGTGTTATTAGGTTATAACATAATGATAATTTATATGTGAAATAGAATGTGAAATATTAATGTTACGTGTATTAATTATGCAAGATTTATGATATTCTATATCTGGGAAATGGATAAATAATAATATTCACATGTATTGGTTTTTTGGGTTATTGGAATTGTGGATCTATACCAACAAGTTGGGTTAGGACGTGGCTCTAAACCCCAGCCCATAATACATGGGTTAGAGAAGGGGACATAGGACTTATTCCTGTAATAGATTCTTTTGATAAAACTACCTAGACCAAGGGACCAAGGTAAGGGTTATGTGAATTTTATTAAATGTTTATCCCTAGAGATATAGGGGACTGTATTTAAAATTGTATTCTTCGTAATTTATTAGCTTATGTCATTGTGTAAATAATGTTAGTGCCTAATCCATGGAACATAATATGGAAATGAATTAAGAGATTAAGATAAACTAAATGAGATCCATGGAATACATTATGTAAATGGATTAAATAATTAAGAGGGTATAAATAATTAATATGAAGATAATTATAGTAATGGTTAAGGTAGTAATTTTTTACAAATTACACCCATGTTGTCTTTTGATTACTAGTAATTTATTTATTACTTGAATGAACTATATTTTTATATAGATATTTTATAACCACCATTGGTGGTGGCCAACTATGTTTTACTCACATCGTGCTCAGGCACCGTTGGGTACCCGAGCGGATTTCTTGCTTAGAGGTAAAGATAAGGCTAAAGGCTCTTCGCTTGGGGGTTGAGTAGGGATAGGGATGTGCATTGATGAGGTTTCAAACATATGGTCAGGTTTATATTTTTATTTTAGATTTATGTATTTATTTAGGTATTTCTAACACATTTGGGACTATTATCATGACATGGAATATTTATTTTTGGTTTGTGGTTTGTATCCAATTTTGGAAGATGACTGATTTTCAACGTTCACTGGTTACTTTATATTTTTTCTAATATTTATTTTTTATATAATGTGGAATACTCTACTAACGAGGGTATATTATCTCTACATGACTTATTAGACCCTCGATGATAGACAAAAGCATTTGGAATATGGGGAGGCATGCTTGGGTTCATGTGGAAACGTGGCTCAGGGCACTACTTTAATTGGCCTCAGGTCGGGGACGTTACCCCATAAAACTAGATAACCAACCAAATTTCATCTAATTCATTATATAATTATTTTTCTCAAGGATACTAACACAAAAATGAAATCTCTTTGCATCATCCCTGACTTTTTTAAATATTCCACATCCTCTTCCAGGATGTGTCTATGTTTTATGCTATCTTATTCTAGAAAACAATACATTGTAACTTTTTTATAATTATTAGTTAATCATTATTCATATGTAAACTACTATTGACATCAAATAAAATATTATCCATCATAGGGTTTAAAATTCCCCCCCTTTTTAGTTTTTTATAAATACTATATGTATCTTCTCACACTTTTTGAAAATAAAACTACAGTAATAACATGACTAGGGAAATCAAAAATACATTGAATCAGTGTGACAATAATAAACCATCCCTATATCTCAGTGAGATCACTTAGTTTATAAAAGAAGATTCCTAAAAAAAATCAATGTTTCCCAATAAAAAAATCATCTGATAAATTTTATAAAATTCTTCCCAAATAATATTATAAACAAAAAATTTATTTTAATATAATTTTAAATAAAAATAAAAATATAAAAAATAAGTGTTTATGTTTATACCCTTATGGATTGAATATCCTAAATAATTTATAAATGACCATTTGCATCCATAACTTTTTAAGTTACTCATCAATGATGGATTTTGTTAGAATACCATCAAAATTTTCTGTATATGGAATACAATATTATTTAAGGACATCCTTATACAGTTTTCATAGAGAAAATGATACTATATTCCAATATATTTTGACCTCGAATGATGGAAAACATTTTTAAATAGATTAATCGTACTCTAATTTTTATAATCTAGAACTATAGGATAATGTGCTTCAACATTAATGTCATGTATATATGTTATCATCTATATAATCTATGTAGATACCTATGATTGAACCCCATATTTATTTATTGATGAGGTCATAGTAACATATGTTTTTTTCTTTGAATTTCTTGAGACACAACTTTTACTAATGTGAAGCACTCTACTATATGTTGATTTTCTATCATCTATAGTTCCATTAATTCTTATATTAGCACAAACATTAAGGTTTCACTCTTTATAATTCATGTATATCATCCCAGAACTGAATAATTCGTGTTATATCTTAGTATTCTATTTTCATCAAATAGATATGATTCATAATGATTTGATTAAAAATTCTAACCAACATTTTCATCATATATAATAATAGGCATGGTGGATGTAAAATACGTGAGGCATCAAGTAAAGATTCTAAAATACTTATATTTGACTAATTTTCCTTCACTATCCATATTAATTTTTTTCAACCCTGAATTGGTGTGGACACACCATTAGATAATATCATAAAAACTTCATTAAGTTATCTCCAAATTTTATACTAAAATCAAAAGTATCCAACTTATTTGGTAAAAAATATTAACCCTAAAAAATATTAATTTTTCTTTGTATTAACCCCTAAAATATTTTCTTTCATGTGAAATGAGAAATTATCACCCAATAAATCATCATTGTATTGAAAAATAAATTTATCAACATACAAAATCTCAAAAAAATGTGGTGGTGTTGGTCTTCTTCACACACAAGTATCTAACCATATACACTAACTTAAACATAATTGTATTAGAATATTAATCTAGTTTTAAATACAAAGATGATGGTATATAATTTAATATATAATGTTCCTTAATTATTTTACACAGTTGGATACTACAAATATATAATATATTTCTATATGAAATCAACTAAAAACATTTTTAAAATTTATTGATTTACACACAATGCTAATATAAATGAAATAAACTGATAAATTATTAAGAAATATATTAAATATTAAAAAAAATTTATATGTTTTTTATTTTTGGATATCAATAGAATTAAAAATCCAATAAATATAATGTAAATAGGTATATTAATACAAAAATTAATTCTTTTTCTTAAAAATAATTTTATTTTCAGTCTACGACCTTATAAATTGATATTATTTTCTATCCCATTTTAAAAATTAATATATTAAATTAATATATTTTTAAAAAAATTCATTTAAAAAATATCCTAATTTTAATTTTTTTGTTATTTTTCTAAAATAATATACTTATAGGTGAATGGAGAAAAATAAAGTTTTAAATAGAACCATAAATTTAGGACTATACCAAGAAGTAAACATATCATAAAAAAATATTACAATTTTTAAATGAAAAAAATTAATTTATTTTGTACAATTATTCATTTAAAAATTCTATATTAAATTTATTAAACTGTTGATTAATATTTAAAGTACATAAATAATATTTTACAATAAAATACTATTTTCTATCATTTCATTCAATTAAATAGTATGTTTTGTAAAATATTGTGCTAAATTTCATTATAATCCATATAACTATATTTGTTTAAAAAAATCAAATTTAGATCATAATAATAAATAAAATTGGAAATATCATCAAATGCATAAATGTTATGCTTAATAATAGACTTTTATATACAAAACATTGCAGGAAATGCTCTTTTGTTTTGAATATAACTATTCTAAACCTTATAAATTATATTTTGTATAATAAATTACTTAACGGAATTTAGAATTTTAAAAATAGGTGATAATTTAAATTGCAATTTTTTTCCATAAAAATTATCTTACAAAGGCAAATATTAGTTTACAGGGTAAAAGTTTATCATGATAAATGTAAAAAATCTATAAAGAAAAATTCTAAAATCAGATAAAATTACATCTTGAATATTTTTTCAATAGGATTCTATCCCATAAAATTTCCCACAATATTTCATCACTCAAATATTCTCTATTTGTAATACCTTAATCTGGAAATATTATATTGACAATATTTTTATGTAATGAGTAATAATGAAAATGAAATTTTTTTCATTCATTAAATGGGATCACTTACACCAACTATATACACCAATTAAAAAGATTTATTTTCCTAAAAACCCTTCCTTAGTCTCTCTAAAACTCCATCTCCATGTCATAGAATCCATTTTCTTTCCAAAAGACCATCCTAATGGGCCTTAAGGTGTTACCTAAGGTGGAACATCTAAAGGGAGAGGTAATGTTCTTAATCAAGATATATTAATTAATTAATTCTTATAAAATATCAAACCAACACTATCAATGAATATATGACAACAAATAGACTTAATAAATTATTTAAATTTAAATATAATAAAGTAATATCCACTATCCTCCAAAACCATTAAAAATGATGATGTTGTAATGAGTACATTCAAACTACCAAAACTATGAATAGAATATTATATTTTTTCAAATTATCCAAAAATCAATGAATAAAAAAATTTATTTAATATATAATAATTATATTTATAAAACTATAAATATTTTATTACATAAATAATTGGCACTCTGCATGTGATATTGATGATTAGCAGTCATAGTAAACTTAACCACCTTAAATGAAAATATTGACAATTCTTTTTTAATTAGATTCCATTTTGGAAAAAAATAAGGAATTGAATAAATACTGTACTAACAGAATAAAAAAGTATATACACCTATAACATTTAGAGTATTATGAATATATTTTTAATTTCTTTTATTTTTTATATATGATCCAATGATTTTTAAGAGAAATCGACTGAACAACCTCAAGTAAACACCATATATGAATATCAATTAACATAAAAATATTCAATGATAATAAATAGACCATAAAAAATTGAATTTATATATAATATATTTTTAAGATTATTTCAAAAAGGATTTATTTTATTTTTAAGGTGTTAGAAGTTTGTATAGAGTGAATCAAGACTAAAGGTAAATATTTCTGCGTTTCAATTTTTCTTAATTGAAATATAATAAACATTATCCAATTTTTTTTTCATTTTGTGAAATATATATGGTAAAATTATTTATTAATTTCATATGTTTTCCATTAATATAATGGATGTGAAAATCTATATCATGTTCTATATTTCATGATTTTTCTATTTTAAATATAACAATAGTGTAATGGTTTTTTCAAACTCAATTCTTATTCATTATGTTATGATTGTTCTTAGTGAACATATTTCGTATACGTATGGTATATTATAATAATTTATTTTATTTTGTGGGATTTTATCTATTTTTTAGGTATGTACAATTATACCACACAAATTTACCATCTAAATGTATCTTCCTTTCGTATTTCAAATCTCTATAAGGGATTTGACAAAAAAAACTTTTCTTTCACATAGTTAAAATATTATTCCATGAGAAACATTATCGCATATTTAATAAATTTTTATATTTAAAATTTGATAAGATGTTTTTTCTTTTCTATTTGTTCAAAATGAGGTTTTTAACCCAAATACTATTTTGTAATAAATTTTTCTCATAAAAGTGTAATATTTTAAGGAAACATCTATTATTCTTCAAAGATAGTTTTCTACTTTTTCCAAGTTTCTTATTCAAAAATATATCTTATTGTATTATTATGCCATCTAAATATATGGTTAATCATGTGATATTCATACTATTCAATTCCACTATTAAAATGAAATTTTTTAGAATTTTTACAATGTTTATTTTTATTAAATGTATTTCGAAATATTAAAATATTTTCCTATCCATTCATAATTAATTTTATTTTATATTACACTACACATTTGATTTATATAAAGTTTTTATGATCCATTAATAATGATTTTTCATAAAAGTAATATTTTTATAAATGTTTTCAAATGCATTTTTAAAACCCATATATTTTTAAATGGCTATAATATTGAAGAATCTTTATTTAAAGAAAAATTTTTCATGATATTTTGAATTATTATTTTTCGAAACCATTATTTATTGTTAATATTATTTATTATTAAATATTATTTTAAAAATTAAATGTTTTTTATGATTTTTTCACTAAATATTTTTGAAATCATTATGTATCTCTCATGCCTCTACTATTTAATTTTCATTTTATTTATACGTGTTTTTAATTTTGTTCACATCAACTTTTCAAAAAATACATTATAATGTGTTCATAACATAATACTTTACACCATAGGTGAATGATTTTATAAAATTAATCTTCTATATTTTTATTCCATTTTACGGGAATGTATTTTTCATGAATCAATGTATGAATCATTCTGTAAAATTAATTATTGGGATAATTAAATTTTGGGTATCTATCTTTAACATTATTATGGAATGGTTTCATGATGCAATTTTAAAATGTTGTGGAATATATTTTTCATTACACATATTATTTATGATTTAATTAATGACACCAAATTTATTCCAATGGTTTGTAATGATATGTTAAATTAATGATATTTTATGGAACAAATATGTATATATGATTTATGTTTGTGGTCTTAGATATCCCTCCAATGCATTAGTTTATGTTTTGTATCCAATGAGATAAAAATTGGATATGAGTTATGATAATCAAGAAAATAATTGGACACATGTTTTAATAATCAAGTTGATAATGAAATAATAGTTATGATACTTGGTTCAATAATCATCCTTGAGTGTCGATACAATAGTCAGTTATGGAAAATATGTTGTGATACTTAAGTCACTAATTGGATATGAGTTAAGAAGGATGAGTCATAATAGGAAATTAGAAGTATTTACTATTCTACAATATAATTATTCATAGGATTTTGATTCATTAACTGATATTTATTGTTTTCCTATGATCATGATTGTTCTATAATTCTTTTTTTTTGTCATGTTTCAATGAAATTCCACATCTATATTTTATTTTTCAATTATTAAGCTCCATGGATGATGTTTATTTGTCCTCACTCTTAATCAATGGCATAAAATAATTAATTTTAGATTACATGTACTTTTATCAGGACATATGGAAAATTAATAATATACAATTCTATTTGTAATATGATATTTTTCTACTGGTCATATTTTTTCAGGATCTAATCTTTGATGAATTTTGGATTAATTTTAACTTAATGATAATTTGAGCTTCATCATTTTTCTTATTTATATTGAATATATTATGAATACATTTATAAAAATTGATGAATATATAATATAGTCTAGTTTGTTTTGATTATCAGGAAATATTCACATGTATTGTAAAATAAGTCACATATATAGTAAATCCTCAAAGACACCAAACCTTCCATTATTGGGATGGTGTCTCTATATATGATATTTAATGTTTAACATAAGTAAACTAGGTTTAAAATATATTGTTATGCTATTTAATCTCACTTTCTATCAAATATAGTAATGAAATATATTTATTTTTGCACTTGACCAAGGGGAGGGGTCTGGGGATCCTCCGTTGATATCAGAGCTAAGTTTAGTTACTTTTAAAGATGAATTTAGCTATTTATTCCATTGAAAAATGAGAAAATATGTGAAAAACATATGGATATATCTATTTTATAAGTAAAACTATAGAATAAAATCATGGAATTTTGAATGTTATTGATTATTTGGTTTTCCAAAAAATTGGATCCCATTCTCGAGAGTGGAATTTGAATGTGGTGGTGGTATATATTCACTTAGAGGAATTCTCTCAAAAAGGTTGATGAAGTATCAAATCGATCTTCACACAATTCACAATGATCTAACTAAAGGATACACACCAATATTGACACTCAAAGAGTATAGAAATTGGTTAATTCACATTCACATTATGAAACACTATGATGGATTTAGATTTATTTGAATTCAATTATGGGTGTGGTCAGAAAACCTAATAAGATGATAACCATATTAAAATGTAAGTTTAAATAATGTAGTGATTGGTCAATCAATTAATGATATAGTTGAAACAAAAGTATCATATGTAGATATAATGTCATAATTATAGAATAAATAATAGGATTTATTTTTCATATTATTATGATTAGTTATTGAAACATTATTAGAAATTATCATAACCAAATTTGTTTTAACATTTCATTTGAAATTGGATCATGAAAATGTATCTCGAGAAGGTATGTTTCTAGAAACACATAATACATAACTATAGAGAAATATTTGTATGAAATGGTTTAGAATGTTAATTTATTAAAATTATGGGGAAAAGGTATATTACTCAGTCCTCCCTATAAAAGGAATGAATATATCTATTTGAAGCTATAATAAGAGTCATGATTATCTTAAGACACCCTTGGTTATTTTTACATGTGAATAATCAAAATTATGAGGAAATAATTTCATTAAATGGAAATGTAATGAACCAAGTGATTTCAATATATTTTTATTTAAATAAACACCTCTATAATTGAATTTTTCACAAACAACCCAAAACTAAAATAAAATCAATGATAATTTATAAAAATAAAATTATTAAATACGACCCATATGTTATATACTTCAAATTGGTTGGTATCAATAATTCTAAATTCAATATGAATAATAGGGAAAATAGTATATTAATAAATCATTAAATTATTTTTATTATAAATAATTCTGTTTTCCAAATATTTTTTTCATTAAAATTAAATTTTATAAAATTAAAATCATTAATTTTAAAATGAAATTAATTTTTTAATCTAAATATAGAAATTTCCCAAAGTTGTATTTTTTATGAAATTATTTATTTTTAGGGGAATATTGAAAAATATAATTTTAAATATAATCAAAATTGTGAGGATATAATTTATTTAAATAGGGATTTAATGAACGAAGCGATTAATAAATATTTTTCTTTAAATGAACACTTCGTGAATTGAATTTTTCACAAAAAACAGCAAAATTAAAGAAAATCAATGATAATTTATAAAATTAAATTTTTAAAATATGACCCATATGTTATATAATTCAAATTGGATGGTATCAATAATTTTAAATTCACTATGAATAATAGGTAAAAGGTATATTAATAAATCATTAATTTCATTCTAATATAAATTAATTTTTTTCCACATAATATTTTTATTAAATTTAATTTTTATCAAATTAAAATCATTAATTATAAAATGAAATTAATTATATAATTCCAAATATAGAAATTTATCAAAGATATATTTTTTTTATTTTTATAAAATTATTTATTTCAATGGAATATTGAAGAATTACATTTTTGCTAAAACCTAAGGGTTTGTCATTACACCTTGATGTAATAATATCAAAAAATCATGTACAAAAATTTAATTGATAAAATATTTTTTTATGTAGTAAAATGGTTCATTAAAAAATAATTGTTTAAATTTTTACAACCTATAATTAACATTTTATGGACCTCTATAATATTTGACAACAAAAAATTGTTTTATTGTTCTCTTTAATTAAATATTATATAAATAAAAGGATGTACAATTTTTAATTTTGAATCTAAATAAATATTTTTGTTTCATTAAAACATAATTTATTTCAATATAATAAATATAATTGATAATTTCACCAAATAAGAAAAAATTATGTTTAAAAATACACTATTCTTAAAAAAATACTTTTATATATTTCTTTAATTTAATTTAATGAAAAATTATAAAATATTGAATTTTTATTTGATAAAATGAATCAAATGGGGGGTTAATAATTTTTAAAACAAGGTGATAATGAAAATTTTAATTTTTCCAATTAAAATTAATTACTGAGTGTAAATGTTAGTTACCAAAGAAAAAATTATTTATTCTAAATGTTAAAAACTAAAGGATAAAATCCTAAAATCAGTCAAAGTTGCCTCCAAAATTTTTTCATGAAAAGATTATATTCCTTATATTGTTATATAATATACCTAAAGTCTATAATTTTATATTCTCAGTCTAATTTCCTTACAATAGTGTCATAAAATTATTTTAATGTAATGAGTAAATATGAAAACTCCATTTCCATCACATAAAAATCTATAACACATAAATTAATTATATTTACCCATTAAAACTATTCATCTTATTCAAAACTCTACCCTTTTATTTCTTAATTTTTATAGTAATGTATTAGAAATATTATTTATTCAAAAATACCAATCTATGGTGCCTTAAGTAGTTATCAAAAGGTGAACATCCAAAATGAGAGGTAATGTTCTCAACCAATATCTTTTAAATATTTTGTTCTTTTACCCACTATAAAATAATTTATAAATGAATGTATGATAACATAAATTTTAATAACATGATAAAATATTATTATTCTAAAGGAATATCAATATTCTACGATTCATAAAAAACCATTGAAAAAATAAAGATGTCCTTATCCATATGGGCATATTACCATATCCAATAATTTTCGTGATCAATTTTTCATATTATAATGACAAGGATGACTTAAAAAATGTGTTTAATATATAATAATAACGTTTCTAAAACAATTATTTTTCCTTACATATATCATTTTTCACTATATAAGTGATATTAATAATAAAAAATCATCGTAAACTTAACCACCCTTAATAAACTTATGAAGGTGCCTTTCTTAATTTGAGTCCTTTTTTGAAAAAGAAATGGATTTGTGTAAATAATTTTCTAATGAAATTACAAAATAAATGAGATCATAAAATTATGGATATAAGAAGATATTTTATAACACATTTTTAAATGGATGATATAATGATGGTGTTTCATAGAAATTTTCCAAGAAACCTTAAGGAACTATAATAAGTGATGACAATATAATAAATAAATAAAATATGGTTATAAATACACCTTATAGAATCTTATATATATTTTATAAGGTTTATAATAATGTGTTTAATAAACTTATTTTGAGATTTTGGGATGTGAAATTCATGGGAAAAGAGAATCGAAACCCAAGTTAATGGTATTTGTATCTCAATCTTTATTAATTGAGATATGATGCTTATTCCCCAATAATTTTCTTTTTGTGGTGTAAATAGTTTTCATGGATTTAGGCTGTTGTAATTTATCATGTAATATAGAAAATTATAAAAATCTAAAACATGTTATTCCTTTCTTGGTTTTTTTATTTGAAAGATAACATTGATTTCAGGGTTTTTGTTAGCTCTATTATTCTTCCTTTAGTTATGATTATTTCTATTGAACATATTTCAAATGAGTTGGGTAAAATATTCTATATTAATGAATTAGTTTTTATTTTTTATTTGTTTTTTTAAATTCAAAATTCTACCAGAGATACCCCATTTTAATTTCTCTTTCTTTATAAATTGTGATATACATAAAGTATTTTGTTACAGAAATTTAGTTTAAATTAGTTATGATATATTATTAAATAACAAAAAATATTATAAAATTGATTAATACTCATTTATAGGATATTTTCTATTTTATATCAAGGTAATACGTTCTTTTCATAATCATGATTGCTTCTTGTCGATTTTCTTCTAATAAAATGTCAATGATTATAAAAGTGTCTACTCCATGAATTATTTTCCCTCCCTTTTGATCGTCAATATTCCCAAAAATTATTTCCTCATTTATATTGAAATTCTTTTAGTCATGAAAACTTCATAGGTTTAATTTCAATATTTTAATGGGACATTTTATTTCAATTATTAAAATATGGGTCTTCCACAATAGTATTTAAAAAATTAAAAATTATTCCCATCATTTCACAATAATTTTATTCCACTACACAATCACATTATTTAATATTCTATGATACATTATTAAATATTATTTGTAAAAGAAATTTTTTTAAAAAATTTGCACTTGATTTTTGAAAAAAATTTATCTTCTATAAAGACCCTAGAATTAAATATTGTTTTTTTTGTTAAAATCTTCACGGTGTTTCTAATTCTTTTTATAAATGTTTGAATCCCTTTAGAAGGATCCATTATAGATGATTACTTTTTTAAAATGAATTTTTTTCAATATTTTGTCACATAAACATTTTGAGATCATTATTTATTTTAAAGAAACATTTTTTGGAGTTATTTTTTGTATTAAAAAATATTAAATTTTCATATCAGCTTTTCAAAATTGAATTTTCAATGTGACAATATTTCAATATCTAACAACCATTGTATAAATATTTTCTAAAATATCTCTTATATATTCTAATAAAATTTTCTCTTCATATTTGAAATATTTGATTCAATGGAAATTATTTTTCATTAATTTTCTTATAAAGTTTTTTATAAAAAGTTAATTATGTTGATTGTATTTTGGATATATACCCCAATCATTTTTTAGGTCATTTTTGTTGTACCTTATAATTTTTTTTGAAATTTTGTTTCACTATGGGTTCGTTATGGAGTTATAATTAAAGATGGATTTATTACCTTGGAATTCTATGACGTATTTAATGACTGATATATTATGGAATACAAATGTATAAATGCTTTATGTGTGGTATCACCTATATTCCTTTGAATAAATGGTGATGGTTTTATAGATCTTTACATAAAATTATTTATCATTTTTTAAAATTAATGTCAATAATTTATCCTCAGTTGTGATACTCAAGTAAATAGTGAACCATGTTTTTTATAATTGAATAAATAATGATCCATGAGTCAGGATATATGAGTCAATGTTAGAAAATTATTTTTGATACATGAATCACTAATGGGACATGAGTTATGAAGATCAAGTCAAAATGTGTCATAGAAAATATTGCTTGATCTACCATTTAATGGGACATAATATATGGATACATAAAACACAATTTACTAATTAATATTATTAGGATTGTAAAATAGTTACATTTTATGTTATGTTTCAAAGAAATTACACATTTCTATGTCATATTTAGTTGCTTATGATTCATAGATCATGTTTATTATATAACAATATTATTCTATGAAACTTGTATATTCATTTGAGACTACATGTACTAATCTCATGGATTATATATATATATATATATTATTGTTCAATGAACTTGTTAATAATATATTTATCCCATATTGGGGTTTTCACATGATATTACCTTGGATGAAATATTGATTAATTTTCACTTAATGAGAATTTCAGGCCACTTATTTTTTTAGTTTCCCTTCCCATGGATATAAGGAAAAGAATAACCTATAAGTAGTATATAAGGGAGTCCAATGTGGTGTGATTATAGAGAAATATTCACAAGTATTTTAAAATAAGTCAATTATGTAGTGGATCCATAATGAAACTAAAAATATCAAATCTAAGGATTATGAAATTAAATTTAAAATTTAAAATATTGAATATATGTAAAAACATATTTTTATCTTGATATATCCCAAATTATATCAAATATTGTGTTTAATGAAAGCATTTTTTACTCATATTTGGAGTAAATGTCGGTGGAATCTTAGATTGCATCTGAGATGGGTTTAATTATTATTAAATATTAGTTTTATTATTTATAATGATTAAAAAATAGACCATTACAAAAAACATAGGGATATGTTCAAGGGATAAGTTTAAGTATAAGACAATGTCCTATAGTTTTGTTAAATATATTAGATTGTGATATTTCAAGAAATTAAAAATCAATATGATGTAATAATGTTTAAATGGTTATATAAATGATGTATCTAAGGGTAATCACCCTAAAAAACGTTGGTTGATTATTAACTCATAATTCACCATTTTCATGACGGGTCAGTCTAAGAGTATACACCTAGAGAGATACTCCCAAGAGATATGATTTATTTAATTGATATTATCTTTATAAACGATCATAAAAGACATAAATATATTACTATTCAAGGAGGGATATTTTATAAATTCTAAGAAGAGTATAATCATGGATGACCTAAATTAAACTAAAAGAGTTATTCGTCTTTCTAAATATTTTATAGTGGAAATGAAACGATTAAAAGTTTGAATGATGTATTTATAAGAGAATAAATACTAATAAAAACTTTTAATATTAAAATGATCAATTAATATCACAATATTGAAAATTATGAAATCTATTTTTTCATATTTGGATGGAAACATGATCATATAATTGGTTATATATGATTTATGTCTCTAGAAACTCTTAATAATTAGCTATAAATGCATATTTTAAATAAATATATGTGAATATTTATAGTTTATTATTACTAGATAAAAAGTACATTATATAGTTCTGAATTATAAAAAAATATTTTTATCACTTAGAAGAAATTTATTTAGTGATTATTATCATTATATACCCTCATTATTGTAATCAGTGGAAAAAATTATGTTTTTACGAGACAATTTATTTAATGGGGGAGAATATAACTTCCATATTTTTTAAATATATTTTTCAATAAACAATATTCTAATTTTTTATTCCACACAAAAATCTACACTAAAAAGAAAATTATAATACATTAATAATGTAATGTTATTAAAATTGAATTATATATTATAGTATTTATCATTCGGATTATCAATACAGGTAACCAATGTAGTAAAACTATATAAAAAGATATATTCATTCAATTAATGTTATTTCAATTTTTAAAGTAGGTAATAATGTGAATTTATATTTTTTCAATGTAATTAATTACCAAGGATAAAAATTAATTATCACTCTAATAATTCATCATGATAAAAGTTAAAAACTATAGGGGAATGCATAAAAGCACTCAAATTTTCCGCAAAATTTTATGGAAAAGAGTATTATCTACCTAAAAATTTTACACAATTCATATTAGAAATAAATTTCTATATTTAAGCTTTATACCCTAGGAAAATGTTCAAAAAATATATTGATGTAATGAGTTATTAGAATAATTTCATTTGTTTCTCATATAAAATGAGATAAAATATAATGGATTTGTTTACCAACTTAAAATATTTTTATATACCAAAAATATTTTCATGTTTTTTCATACAATTATTACTATTTCCTAGAATCCTTGGTCTATGGAAATGACTATGAAGTAGAGCCATAATGTGATACCCAAGGGAGAACATCCAAGGGATATGTAATGTTTCTAATCAATATATTTTAATTTTCCTTCTAATTCTCTATAAAAAATCTATATCCATGGAATTATGATGAAACAATTATTAATAATTATTCAAAATGGTCTTCTCTAAAAAAATAACTATTTCATGCCTTCCCGCAAAACACTTCAAAAAAGGGAGATGTCTTTATGTGTATTTGTTAAATACCTCCCTTCGTGAAGGATATACTATATTATTCAAATTCTTATAAATATATGAAATTAAAAATGTATTTAATACATAATAATGATATTTATGTCACTATTAATATTTTGGAAGGATAATATTTAAATTCTCTATGTGATATTGAAAAAAATGGTCATAGTGAACCTAACCACTTTAAATGAGATTATCGAAGATTTTATCACTCTTGGATTGAGATAGGACATCGTTTAAAAATATTTCTTTTTCTTGGGATCTTTTTAATGATATTACATGATCAAACAATGTGTATGGATTCTATAAATCTAAATAGTAAAAATAAACAAAATTTAAATGATACAATCCTTGTAATTTGTTATTATGGAAAATAAAATCGAGGCGATGTGATTTTAAGTATATGTGGAATTAATAAAATAAAAAACATGTATATGAGTCACACATTTTGTAAATTCATATGCCCAAAATGTTAAGTGGTAGAAAAATTGTATATTTTTTACATTCCCTTTTCTTATCCCTCCCAACTCCAAGGGTTTCCATAAGTGATTTCTAGTAATTTTTGACATCTGAACTCTAATGACATAGAATCTTTGAGCTGTTGTTTGTGGAATAAAATGTTATGGTTCATTTATCTTTTGTCATGTTATATATACATTTTCTATATTGAAAGGAACCATATATTTGTGTATTTAAACCAAGATATAAGGGTTTAGATTTGTTTTTTAGATCTTCTTTGATTTTGGTAAAGGAATAAGAGACAAAAGACTTAATACATGGAATCACCTTGAAACATTTGCACAAATTATATCAAGGTAATTGTATTCTCTAACACTCTAACAATTTAGTAGTTTTTGTATTGATATTTTATAAATAATATAGATGTTGTGATGGAAAATATTTGATTTAATTAATTGTAATACCCATGTTTTTGTGGTTTCAAAACGTTGGGTTTTGAAAGATGGGGTTTTCTCAGATAAATTGTTTTGTGAAATTTTTTTCATTAACTTGTTGTGGGTGTTCATTCCTCTGATAAGGGTAATGGTGATAATTAAAACATTCACAAAATAATAATTTGGGATGGGTAATGGTCAGAAGTACCACCATAAATGAAAATGTTAATTTCAGAAGAATCATGGTTGAATGTTCCACAAAAAAAGTTAATCACCAAGTGAAAACTTTGTGATAGGATGAATCAACACTTGAGAGTTTAGGGATGTCCATGGGTATATGAATTGTGTGTGTAATGGGTTTGAAATGAGTTTATTATGAAAATGGAAGTGAAATGAGGTGATTATACCAATGAAAAATAATTACATTTAGAGTCATTATCTTGATTTTATTATTTTATGAAATTCGTTTATTTTTTTGAATTTTGATCTTATCTATTATTCTTATAATTTATTAAACTTTTATAACATATTATTTTCTTTGTGTTTTGTATAGAATTTATTAAGGTAAATCCTAATTTTTTTACAGTCATCCTTAGCTTTGTCACTTTTTTATGTTTACAGATATTGTCTACTGTGATACTTGGACGAGTCACATTTCATAATTCTCTAGGGGCGATCCTTGACTTAATGGAATGGTTAATGAATTTTGTCCTTAGGAGTGTTGGCATATAGGTATGGGATGGTTCCATATTAGTATCGATTCCTTTCTAATTGGATTCATTTCCTTGTTGTTTATATTTTTCTTTTGTAATATGATGTTCTTGTACATTGGTATTGTATTGAGTTTTTTGATTTATTATCAGGCACCATTTCACCTATCATGGATAATATCTATCGACGGGTTGAAGTTTATTTATGTAAAATCATCCCTTAATGTCATTTAAAACCCTTGGAATTTATTTATAGCCTTTTGCATCCTAGGGATGCCACCTATGGACAAAAACAGATCACCTCTTTTTAAACCAATGAGAAGGGGTGGGTTGATACAATGCTGCTTTTTAAATTTGAGTATATCTGTAGAAATCATATGATACATTATAAATTTTATTTTATTTTAATAATAAATTAAAAACAAATCTCTAATTCTATAGATTATTATTTGACTCTACAAATCATTGGACTATATGAAATATGTCGAGTTTCTTTAGATAAATCAATCAAACCACATCATGTAAGAAAATAATAAATTTTTTAACAAATAGGTAACATATGAAAATTTATAGACTTTATTAAATTAAATATATAAATTAAATTTTCTTAATAATTTGATTAATTATATTAATTTTGTTTTCAAATAAATTATGTGCATGCGTTGAGTGAATCAGAAACAAAGACAATGGTTTTTACATATTAATGTTAGTTCATTGGGACATGATCCATATTCAATTTTTTTTTAAAATTTTATGGTGTATATATTTCAAATGTATTTATTTTACCATCCATTATACTTATTGCAATTGGATATACTAATCCACCTCATATTTTACCTTTCATGGGTTTTCAATTCAAAAAATAATGACAATGTAAGGGTTTTTAACTCAATTTTTTTATGAGTTATGATTATTCTTGATGAAATTATTTATCACATGTTAGGAATATTATACTCATTTATTGTGTGATTTCATGTTCTCACTATTTTTTATGAGATATATTACTCTAAAACATAATACCCATGTCTAAATGTCTCTCAAATTAGTAATTATTATATCTATAAGGTATTTAGTTATCTAAAATTTTCATTATTTGAGGTAAAATTTTATTTTTGGGAAAACATCATTATATGTTTTTTATTTAATTAGGTTTTCTATTTTAGAATATATTTACACTATTATCTGGAATTAAAATTATTTTTAATCAAATTGAATCTTTCTTATAAAAGTGAATAATCATAAAAAAAATCATTAATATAGTGATTGTTTTCCATCCATTTAATTCATAAATATTCCTAAAAAATTTTCATTTCTTATATTCAAATCCAAATTTGTGTTTAATCATGTGATATTATTGTGTTTCATTACAACATTTCCATATAAATTTTTATTACTCATTTTTGAATGATGGATTTCTATAATAGTAATTAAAAATGATAAATTCAATGTCAATCCTTTCATAACAAAATGTTTCATCTACGACTACAAAAACCCTATATTTAATTTCCAATTATCCATTATTAAATATTATTTTTAATAATAAATTATTTTAAAAGGATTTCATTCATTTTCTTGAAATGTATTTGAAGGTTTCAGTGCTATATTTTTGAAGAAAATTTCAATAAATAAAATTCATCTAGAATGATTTCTTTTATCATTTTTGAAACAATTGTGGCTATATCAAATGACAATTATTAAAGATTATTTTTAAAATTAAAACTTTTTAATATGATTTCACATATCCTTTCTAAAATATTTATTTCTTTTTCAAGGAAACACAATTGAATTTTCTTTTTAAAAACTAAATGTTTTAAAATTTTATCAATTAATATTATAAAAAACAATTTTCGAAGTGACTATAACATTATATTTTACATCAATTTTAAAAACATATTCTAAAAAAATCAAATTGATATTCCTATTATTTTATATCATCCTATATGAATTCTTTAATTCCTTGAAAATAATATTTCTTTAATCACCAAAAAAATGTTATCATAAATGACACTACTGGGGAGATTGAATTTTTTATATAAAACATTTAAATTATTTTGGTCATTTTTCATGATTCCATATTAAAATGTTTTGAAACCAATTTTTTCAATACATATGTGTAGATGATTTTTTATTGGGTTCCTATATCTCCATTTAGTGA
Source organism: Viscum album (assembly GCA_963277665.1). Lineage (NCBI taxonomy): Eukaryota > Viridiplantae > Streptophyta > Magnoliopsida > Santalales > Viscaceae > Viscum > Viscum album. The sequence goes on from OY728136.1 coordinate 1,063,495,760, forward strand.
ATTGGTTAGGCTTTTATATCTCATGATATAAAAATTTGTTATGAGATGTCATTCATTGGTAAATAATGGACTGTGAGTTGTTCTAATGAATTAAATAATGAACCATGAGTTATGATACTCAAGTTAATAATGTGTTGTGAGTTTTGATACTATAGAAAATTACATACTGTGAGTTATGATACTTGAGAAACCATTAGGCCATGAGTTATAATGCTTAACTAATAATGAATCAATGAAACTAATTCCCAAGTCACCATGTAATGGCTTACATGATTTTGATACTTCATACACTACATAATGTTTTCATGTAATTATGTTTTTATATATTTCCTTTTTATTAAATGTTTTAATGAGATTATAAATTCTTGTTTCATATACATATAATTTTTCCTCAAGTATATTTTTTGTTATATTAAATTCATATTTTGTGGTACAAGTTATTTTATTTATGATTTTTCTCCTTTTATCATGACTGATGGGAAATTTTTTTGGTTCCATTCTATTTTTAATAAATATTAATCCCCTTATCATGTTTTCTCATGATATTACATAAGATTTCATATTCATTAATTTTACCTTATTGAGATACTATGTTCACTCATTTCCTATAGTTCCCATACCCATATTATGAAAATTAGTATAACCTATGTGGGGTCTAGAAGGCTATTTAGTATATTTGTATATGTATAAATGTGAACAATTATCATAAAGTAGGTAACATATGAATCTTATCCTTAGATACACCAAGCCTCTAATTATTGGGATTATGTGCCTATTTTTTTTATTAATTATCTTTTGGAAACAATGTAAAAAAATTATTTATAACTTTGGTAAACTCACATTTCTTAATTAAAATTTAAAAATAATGTGTTTTTAAGAACATATTAGAGACTTTTAGTTTAGGGGGGCCTAAGATAATACCATAATAAACCTTAAATACTATCGGTTTTTATAAGTATACATCCTTATCAATCACACCACTTAGTAGGGATTCTTTGAAATCAAAAAAACATTTGGAACCACTTTGGCGTTATGATGGATAAGAATAATAATATATAATCTATTTCATTAACTATCGAAAATTCCTTATGAAAATCAACCCATTTTATTTGTGAGTATCACTTACATTACAATAAATATTTGATTCATAGTATTTCACTCTTCTCATATAATTTATTTCACAAAACCCATTTAGTACCCATAAAAGTATTTAGTGGTTCATAGAATATGTTCATAAGTTCTATTCTTTTCAATGTAGTTTAGTTATTTATCCATGAATTGATCCCACTCTTTATCTTAAAAATAAAATTCAATATATTCTCGATCAAACTTTCACAACAAACTACTTTGTCTAGATAAAATGTTTTTTCTCCATGTTTACCCACAATGATTATGGCCAGTTCTTATATTTTCAATATATATATAATTATTTTACCTCATAACAACACATAAAGTCATCAAAATTTCTTATTAATCACAAGAAATTTCCATTTTTGTCTTTTGAGTATCATAATAATCATTATATAATCTGAATCTTCCCTCTCCACTTGAATTTGTAGGATTTAAAATGACGCTTCTACAAATTTGGATGTTTAATAAACCTCTTTATCATCTATAAATATTTATTATTCCATATTTTTTTAATAACCACTTCATCAACAAATTCAAATAACTTCTTATTATACCACTCACATAAACACTAATTTGTTGTATAACGAATTAAATTTTTATATTTTTCATTTTCGTCAAACATTCCTAAGATATTTTATTTTCTCTTAATAATGAATTGACATTGAAACCTCATAATTTTAATAACACAATGATTTATTTTGGACCTAATATAATAGGGATTCATGTATGAATTTAGTCTTTATAGAATATTTTTTTGATTTAAATGTACAATTGTGACTACCTGTAAAAAATTAAACCTCATGGTTTCATTTTATATCATAATATTCGATACTATATAAACTAAAATGATGTTCATACTTTTAGGAAAACAATAATGTATTAGAGTATATTTATAATAAACTCAAATATAAATCCATGTTTATAAAAGGATTCATCAATGTGTCTTTTGTAATACTGACTCCCACAATTTGGTATCAACACCTTATAAATAAGCCAATATATTTTTCTATAATACATGAAAATATTTTGAATCCTTCCATGTCTTTTTATTTGTGTGATATCAACATGATATATTTCATTCTTATGTTGTAATCAATGAATCAGATATAGTATTTTCCTCATTTTTTACAACTTTGTATTAGGTCAACACATATCGTTGGATAATTTTTGTGGTTTTATGATTGAATATCTTATACCTTGTGTGTTTTATACATTTACACCATTTTTTATAATCTAAATTAAGTGGTTGTATACTATTTTAGAAAATTGTTATTCCTGGTATACACTACTATGATAATATTCATTATGTTATTTTGGTTAATGGTACTATGTATTCCATTACAAAAAGTTTTTCATCCTACTAATTGAAATAACACATTGTATCTACTTCTCTACATCGAATCTAATTCTATAGAGATCTCATGCCATTTTATAAAAAACTAATATCTTTAATTCTCTTGATAATACCACTATTTTCCTTGGAAAATATTTCATTTCAAATATAAAAATGTTCTAATACACTCAAAAATGTCTTCCCTAGTCTATTAAAAATTAATAAACTATCCAAGAAGATTTAATTTTTACTAATAATTTTTATTAAAATCACATGATTTTAATAGATATCTCATTGAATATGGTAATATATCCTAGCTTATTCATCCTATCATTTTCAAGCTATTTTTATAATGTATCTTGAGGGATGCATAATAACTATCCATGGTCCATGGTTTAATGATTTATTGTCATTTAAATTCACTTCAACTACATCTTCTTGTTTTCTAATATAAAATTGATTCTAAAATTTTTTTAACCAATAAAATATGTCAAACTAATCTAAAAAAATGGATACACAAACAACTGAGATTATTCTTTCTTCTTCACACGTTCGATATACCACTTATTATAATAAAAAATTATTTCTCACAACAACTTTCCTATCAAGATGCTAATGCCTCATATTAGTTTACATCTGGGGATAAAACATCCACCTTGATTACTTCTATATTCATTGTAAATGTAAAGACCCATTGTATAAATAATTTATACAATTATGTCTAAACACAACATAATACTAGGTGTATACATGAAATATAATATTTTAATACATATTATGTTATTGAATACGTTATATCTTTGTTCTATTTTCTTCATATAAGTGAATAGACATTATATTTAACTATTTTAGTAAATTTTCTAGAACATTTTGGATTTGTGAAGTCCCATTTCATAAGTTATTCCATTTATATATTTGAGTGTATTTTTTTTCTCTAAAAAATCAGCTAATTCATATTATAGTTTTATATTTGAAACTTATTTGGATATATATTACATTCATGTAATCCATAAATAGAATTTCCATTTTAATGCATTACTTATTCTTTAATATATTAACACGATTCAGGGTTATTTTAATGTTATGTTTTTCTATAACTTCCTTGATACCAATACTCATTTTTTTATTTAATATATTTTAATTTCAGAAATGTTCATTCTTATTTTATATCTTTTTTATCACCAATCATTATGATAAATTTTATATCCTTAATGATCATTAAATATTAAAAAGTACCAATCTCTAGGTTTTTTTGACAGGACTGTATTTTTCAACCTCATGATTCTTTTTATATGAACTTATTTTTACCTGAGTAATTTCATCCATCATCCTTGTTATTTATTGCATGTGAATTTTTATTTCAATTATCAAATTTTATTTTTTACTAGTATCTCCTTCATCTAATAAATACTCACTATATAATTGTGACTGATTTTTTTTATGATTCCACTTCTTCTTAATCTTTATAAACAATAATCACCCTATAAAAGAGATATTAGGGTTCTTCCTTTTCAGAAAATTTTTTTACACTATTGGATACAACATTGTTAGTTGGGAAAAAATATATTACTGAACTTGGTGATATTTTTTGTTTTCCATTTGATTGATTTTTCATTATATAATTTCACTAGTTTTTAATTTTCCTATAATCCTTATTATATTACTTTTACATTATAATATTAATGGAAAATTTTTCTATGGAAAATTTTAAATTTCTATAATTAAAATAACTAAAAATAATCTTAACTTTATTCTCAGCTCTCATAAAAATGATGCTTCCTGAAATATGAATGAGAGTTTACACAAAGTGTTTTATACTACTATCATCATAAAATAAACTCTACTAGTATTTATTATTAAAATATATAATGGATTTATGGGTAATAATATTTTCTATATTGGCATTACATCTAATTGATACATTACTTATCATCTCGTAAGTAATAAGAGAACTGTGTATTTCATCAATTATGTAGTAATAAAGATCTATATAATAAAGTGATCAAGTATCAGTTCTAAATTAATCTAGAAAAATTCTCCTATTCTTATTCTTTATAGTAGTAAATTTATCATAACTATTTACTTATGTGGAAAATAATATTTTTTATCTGAAAGTGTTAAAAAATATATTCTCCTTCTTGTATTCCATCATATTCAAACATTAGTCTAATGAACTATTGATTGGAATTATTTATCATATAATTTTATTTATATACACTATATATTTCTCCAAATAACATTAAATTTTATTCAAACCATAACTCTTATCAAATCATTCCATAATAAGAAAGAAAAAAAAGATTTATTATCCTTTTAATCATTTTTAATATTTTCCTTACCATCAAAATTCATTCACTAGTTTCACTTTTCATTATAAATAAATATTATAATTAATCAATCACATCATATTCTTGAGAGGGATTGTATTTTACTATTTTCTCAATAGGGGAATGAATTTTTTACCCAATCATTGTACAATTTTACCAATTAACATACTTTTATAGATCAATTGTTTACACTTGTGAGAAACATCAGAGAGTTGACTGGATCTGATACCAATTATAAGGATATATTTACTATTAAAAGAAATTAATATGGGGGGTTAATTATTGTCTCTAAATTCTATTAACTCTTTTAAAACTACCTTGTTTTTTTAACATAGTTGTCCACAGATTATCATTGAAACATAAAATTCCAAGATAAAGAAATGTTTTAATTAAGGTACACCTATTTTTTAGGATAATTATATCTTTGGAGAGTCTTGGATATTATATATTGGAAATTATCTAATTTTATAATTAAAAAAACATTTCAAAGGGTTTTAAATTCAACCCATTATTTCATGTTTCTCTTACATGTTATAATGTTAAATCAATAAATTTACGAATGAATAATTCTAAAGATTTACCAGTTAATAATAAATAATCCTCTACAGAAAATACACCAATTATGAACTCCTTCCTATTCTTGACAACACTATCATTCAGATGTGTTGTGTTCTCATTATTTGATTCAATAGTGTATCTATTTTTTTCTCAAACTCTTATATCTCAATAATATCCTATATCTATTTTATTAATATTCACCTAAAATGTGAAAATTATTTATGAATTTATACAAATTTAAATTCTCCAAAATATTTGGTTGTGAATCTCTTTTAACTCCCATAGACTTATTTTTAAAATATCCCAAAGAAAATTTCATTTTATTAGTTTTTATAATAGATATCTCATAACCTTATAAGTTTCCACACAAATTCATATAAATTGAAATACCATGTAATCAAGTAATATTCAAAACGACACCTTATCTGAGAGTTTGTTGTTCTTCTTATTGGGTCTTAAATACTTTGTAATGTCAATGTAATATCATAATGGTCACCCCAAAAGGACAACATCATAGGCCACACCATTTCATCCACTAACCATATACTCTCACATGAGACATCATGATTATAACCACAACATGAACCATTAAATAAATGAGTAATTATTTCTCTCAGTTGATATCACTACATGGAAAATCACTAATGAATTGTGGCTCACCATATTTTAGTATTTATCAATGGATTGGAAAAAATACCCTGAAACATTCACCTCAATAGTGTAGTGATCCACAAACATCCATTTTAGTCATACACACTATCTTTCATTTAAGAGATTAAATTTCATTAAATTATCCAATGCCAGATGATTTATTTTTACAAAAATTACACTTCTTAAAAAACTGGGGTGTGATATCCATACAACAATCAAACCACCTTATATGTGTCCCTATATGGAGGTGTCAATGTTGATCCACCCATGGTGAGTTTATCCTTTACTCAAAAATCACCCCAGAAATCCTTTATTAATTCCCACCTATGTATGATCAATGATAATTTATACCGAATTCACTCATGTCATGCGGCCAATATTCGAACTGGATGGGTGCCTTTAATGAGCATGATTATAGGATGGTTGAGTTACCATAGAGTTGGCCAAATATTTTTTACTTCTTTTCTATGAATAGTTATTTTCTATAGAACTACCCAACCTAACAATTTTTATCTACTTCATAATGTTTTCAATTTTCACAATCTAGGAAACAAAATAATGAATATTCTTCAGAAAAACCCCTTTCTTTTTAATCAACATCAAGAATATTCAAATTAGTTTCTTCAATATACATTATCTTACATAGATTTACTCTCACAATAATCACATATATCCTTATCATTAATTTCATTTCTTCAACTTTTATATGTAAACATGTATTTGTAACAAATAATATGGAATCCTCTGGAGGGATTAACAATCGAACCCATTTTATTTGGTTTCAATACTATCTATATCTTATCCACCTCATTGAAAATTAAATAAATTTTATTTAATGATAGAAAAAACTAAAATACCTAAAATAAATGAGTCATGGATTAATGATCTCCAGTTAAAAAATATTTTATCATAGTATAGAAATACAATTGACTAAAATATAAAATAAACTTTTTCTTAAGAAGGTATTTCATAAATTTCAGGAATATGATTCCCATAAAATATTATATACACTAAATTTATTTTAAAATTCTTTAATGAAAAACTAAAAACATAAATTAAAGAAACTCATAAACAAAAAGTATGTTTATACCCTTATAAAAAGATCTCTTTATTAATTAAATAATGATTGAATATAAAAATGAATTCAAAAATATTCTTCCTAGAGTGTTGGGGTACACATTTCACTCTGATTTACAATATTAGCTTGTAAAATTTATCAATTTTGATGATTTTATTATGAATATCAGATCTATATTCCGTGTAAAGGACAACCCCTAGTTTCAATATACCCTCAACCACATTATCTTTTAGCAAATTAATCTTTATTTCAATATGTTATAATCTATAATCCCAGAGATGTTTTTTGGATAGACTAATAGCTATAATTACTCATCATAAAACCAAAGGACTATCAAATTAAATGTTTAAGAATTGTACTAGATTTATCATATATATCAAATTGGTAGCTTAATGTGACATAGACACATGTTTATCCTTAGATAAACTCAAGGACACATGTGTTTTCTTCTATGAAAATAAAAAAACACAACTTCTACCTATGATAAACACTCTACTAGATATGGATTTTCTATTCTGTACAACTGCAACAATGTTTATTAATGTATACCTTTTTAAATCAATCACTTCCTTTTTATAATATATCAACCCATAAATAATAATTGTTAAGATGTAAATAAATATCATTTTTCCTTACAATTGATGTGAATTGTTATCATAACATTGATATCTAGCACAAAGTGTGATAATATATACAATATTTGGTATACTGGATGTCAAAAATATAACACTTAGAATTAAACATTGGAACTACATCTCATTTAATTATTTTTCTTCGTTACCCATAGATTTTCTGTATCATCAAATTTGGTGTTAAAACACCTCAGGATATGTTCATGTCAAACATGTTTTCGATATCTCTATAATACTTATCCTGGGAAAATAAGATATTTCAAGATACATGGGTAACCTATAATCCCAAAAAAAATTCCATTTAGTAATAATTTATATCTCAATTTAATCATATTCCTAGATAACTCCTCATACCATTCATATTCACTAATTCAAATATTTATTTTATGAATATAAATTCTCATTAAATATTATTATATTATTAGTGTTATTCACATAAAAATTTTCCAACACTTTTACATTCATGAAACTTTTTCTATTTTGATATAAAAAAAATTTCAAATAATAATCTCTGGAATCCTTTTTTAATCTTTAAATTTCATTTTTTGTTTATAAACTTTTGTACCATTGTAATATAGAAAAAATAACCTTATTTTTTGCATGCGTACTTCCTAATTAATATGACAATTCAAAAAATATGATATAGAATCCATATAAAATATTTTGAATCTTCATTGAGGTACAAGGAAATGAATTTTTTTATATAATTTATTCAAGACACTAGAAACAAAGATTCAATAAAATCATCTGCTTTATTTTTTTGTGTATCCATTGAATACCATCTAAGAATTGTTTATAAACACTTTAATAATCCCATGTAGTTTATTTTTTAATAATTATTTACCACAAATAACCTGATTTTAAAATTTAAAATGACATATTGGAATGTGATATTATTTTCAATATTGTCTATGTCATCATTCATGGAATAAACACCATATTTATTGACCATGAAATATTCAAAAGACATTGCAAGAAAAATTGAATGTAGTCCAGCCTGGAATTTTTTATGATTATCCTCTTAGTTTTAAAACCAATATTATAGTCACACATAATGTTCTTTTCTTCTAAATAAATTATTAGAATGGAACATACAACTGAATTCATCATAATTTCTCATTTATCAGTTATATTACATTATTTTTTTATTTGTGTCTAAATATCTTCACTAGAGACATTAGAATCTGCAAAATTTATTTAAATATTTATGATTTAAATACATTCTTCATCAAATTAATATTATTCAACATTATTCTCATCATCTATTGAAATAGTGACTTTGATTCATTCATTATTGTAGGTGCAAAAAAATTATTAATTTCAATTTTTCTTTAATATTTTTTTAAAACACATTTAAGAACTCTCATATTGTGTATAAGTAACTTCAATTCCATCATTGAAATTCCCATTAAACATTCCTCTACATTTATCATTAATATTAACCAATAATCTAATCTTAAACTCCATAATATTCTTAAAACGTAGATGTCATTTAAATTGCATTGTCCTGGTATTCATGTATGAATTTTGTCTTAAGAGACATCTATTCTGAATTACTATGGTAACTATAACATATTTTAACCAATAAATCCTTTAGTTGTTATGTTCATTCTATATAGACTTATAAATATATACCGAACAAATATTTTCCCTTTTATCCACTCTAATATATTAGATAGTATATAAATCCCCAAAATCATTTTAGGGTTTCATGGTTATAAATATAATTAGTGAACTTCCTATTTGCATACTCAATCCCATTATCTATTCTCAATATCTTCAAAACATAAACTAGATTTTTCTATTTATGTATTATAATACTTTTGAATCTATCCAAGGATTATTATTACCATGGAATTAATATGATAAGTGAAATTATTATGATTTCATCAATAATGGTGATATACTATTTGTATACACCTTTTTGAATCTCTATCATAGGTTGAAACACATCATACTAGGTAATATTAAATGATTTTTTAATATAAGCGTATCCTCTATAGTGTGTTTTGTTCAATATTATCCCTTTTTAATAGATTCAAACATTGTTTAAATTTATTCTTTCAATAAACTAATAATCCACATATGTTATTCATTGATAACATTCTTTATAATCTTTTTTTTCAGGGTGTTCATATCTTTTATTCTGCAAACTATTTTTAACCTACTGAATGAAATAATAGTATGTAACCTCTTCCCTAAATTGATAATAATTAATTAGGGTTCTCAAGACACTTGTTATAATTTATTAATGTCTTATTTTATTAAAATGTAATATATTATTCATAAAATTATGTTATTTTAAATGTTAAAATGTTACAAAACACACCCCAAATTGTGTTTTTGAACATCAAAAAAATAATACATAGTTTTGGATGTTTTTTTACCAGTTTATTAAAGAACCAATATTCTTTTTAAGGGATGTAATTTCCAAACGTAATACATTCTTCTTTATATGTCATAAAAATTTATTGGTTGTTCAAATCACATGTAATTTGGGATGAATAACTATTATCCATTATCCCAGTTGTTTTTGATTTATATGATTTAAAAAGAACTATAACTATATTTTTATATTACCTAATAAAAATTTGATATTAAATATTTCTAATACACTATAATATAATTAGATAAGATGGAATTAATGATAAAAAAGTCTATGGTGTGTATTTTTTGATAAAACCATCTATATACCACTTATAATAATTTAAAACTGTTTCTCAATTTAATATTTTACCATGTTTTCAATTCATTCATTTTATTCTATTTTATGGTTTTTGTCTCCCCCAAAAATTTTACTCTCTTCTTAGTATATGTGGTATCCTACTATACCAACATATATTTTTATTGTCTCTAAACACATCATATCACTGGTAGTTTCGTTGAAATATTCTATTATGATACATATCCTTCTTATGAATTGGTTTTATCCATTATCTATTTTTTTTCCATTAAATGAGTATAATAATGGATCCATTACATGACCTTATAACTTTTATAATTGGGATTGGTAAAGGCCCATTTAATGAATTTTCTACTTATATATTTTCATATATAATTAATTTCATTATAAATTTTTAGCTAATATAGATTTTAGTTTGTAATTTAAATGTTATAAAGATTTGGTTCTTATTTGAGATAAATATTCATTAAACAATCAATTTTCATAAATTATATCTTATTCATTGTAGAAACCTGATGTAGGTACCTTGAAATATTCAACTTTTTCAATAAATTATTTTCACAATTAATTATTTTCTTTTCCCACCAATATTTTAATTTGAACAATATTAAATCATACTATATACATTCCCTAATCCCAAAGCATAATGGTTTAAATCATACCATCCATGATAATTCCTCTTTTATTAATCTCAATCTCTATATTTTATATTTCTTTATCAGAACCATGTTTTCAACATGTAGTTGGATTTCTTTTTATAAACATCAATTCATAGCACAATTTTCTTCCATTGGAAATCTAATTTCATCTAAATGAATTTTTTCCATAGTCATAATATATTTATTAATAGTCTCTCATTCCTATACCAAACACTAACTATTAAATTTTTATATGTCTTCTAATGAGTTCACTTATTATTCCTCTTCATAAAAAATAAACTCTCTTTGAGATATATATTTGGGATCATCCTCATGTATAAATATGACTTTTCAATGAGGTATAGATCCTTTTAAATTTTGATTTTTTACTTACTTGAACTAATATGAATACCTAGTAAGTGTATGGAGGAAATGAGGGTGTTTGGAGATTTTTTGTATCTTAGAAGCCTAGTTAGTGAAAAGAATATCTCGACTAAATGGTTAATATAAACTATTATGGCAAATCTACATGGTATCTACTAAAAATGTGGGGTGTATTAGTGAGTAGAAGAGGGTCGTACAGTTTTCCCTAAATGGGAGAACCATGCCACATGACCAAGAAAACAAGAAATAGTTTTAATTCATCTAAATATAAATGTTTGTGTATAGTTTTCCAAATCATGAACATGAACAATGAATATCCCCTCATTGGATAGCAGTCCACTCACATATGGTGTAGGGTTTGGACAACCATTTGGTCAAAAAAATGGACCCCTTTAGGTTGGGTAAAATAACTGGTATCCCCCAAAATTATTATGAATCAAACCACATTCTTTATTTTTCCTCTAGTACACAAGAGTTAATCCTTTCCCCCATGATATTTCCTCCCTAAAAAACTAGGCGTTAGTCATGTTTCATTTTCCAAACACGAAGTTGAATTATTTTTTTCATTATGGGTTCGTTTTGGTAATCTTTCAACTCTTTATTCTACATTCATCACTTTCATTTCTATCAATAATTTTATTTTGGTGTGAGATCATATGCACTATTTCTAGGGTGTTTATCCTTTTCCTAATTTTCTTATAAGATATACTATATCAGATGTGGATATTGTGTGCTTATTAATCCATAGGCATAAAGTAGGTGGTCTAGTATTTTTTCCTCATGTTTTTTACTTACACTGTGTGGCATGATCCAATTAGTCATATTATCAATTTGGTTCCAAAAAATACACAAAAACATTGTTTAATTCAATATCAATGATAGATATAACAATGAATTACATTATTAATGTTGGGATATGTCCTCATCAGTTGTTTCCACTCCACGGGGTGTGGGTGTGGAATTTCTTTTATTATTATAAATGCATAAAAAACCAAACCATCTTCTATAGGGTTTTGGTGTGCCTCATATGTTAGAGGATTGTAATGAATTTAATGAAGTTCTATGGTATCACCATAAAACATTATTAAATTGGAAAATGGTTATACACTTATTTAATGATAAATGATAAAAAATGACTAATTATCTATTTCATCTTCCTAAAGACATAGACCCCATACACTATTATGATATAAGTGTATAATGACCCTTATGGTATTTTTCATATGGGCATTTAGACCCTTATTTTATGAGATTTTGGCATGAAGACCCTACTTTTATGACGTATGGGAATGGAGACACTACTGTTATGTTATATGGGCATGTATTCCATAACACTGTTATGATATATGTCCATGGAGTCCCTTATACTACATGATATATGGGAATTACTTCTTTGAAGATTTGGTATACGAGCATGGAGTCCCTTAAACTATTATGATATAAAAGCAAGGAGTCCCTCTCACCTATGACTTATGGTCATGAAGTCTGGAACAATTTAATGAGATATGAGAATGTTGTCCAATACACCTATGACATACAGGCATGAAGTCCCTATATTAATAATATATAGATAAGTAATCCCTAAGATGAAATGTAGGTATATCCTCCCAATAATGTAATATTTGGGCATGACGTCCTTGTACAATGATACCCATGAATGTTGTCCCTTATGACTTATTATGCTATAGTGAATATACATGGATTCTAGGGTTATGCCTCAAATGCTTCATAGAACCATGTATATGTTCATATAGATATAAAAATCATTATTTATATAGTGAATATATATAAATAATTTCATATACAATTATATGTATATATCCATAATGACACTGGTTCCATGGTCTACCTATCATGGACCAAAGTAGGTAGTGTCATCAAGGTGTCCTTTAAAAACATAATCCAACACTTTATTACTCTCATTACTACCCTCCATTATATCAACACAATGTTCACATTATATGAACTAACTAGATATTTATAGACACTATTGGTGTTGGCCTATTCTGTTTATCTTACACCCTATCTAGGCCACCGATAATACCTAGAAATATTATGTTGACGGAGGTAGGGACATGAAAAATTTCACAATTAATGATACTTTATTTTTTGTTGTGTGGATGTAGGGGAAAATATGAACAAGCAATAAATCATTTTTCTTTTATGAGATACACATTTAGTTCTTTTTCTTCATTTGATACATTTACTGTATTGCATTCCTCCTACCTTTCCAGTCAATTTCCTTTTGATAGATAGATAATGTTAAATCATTTTATTCATTTTACTAAATGTTATATTTGAGGGATTCATTATTAATTAATTCATGTGTTTGTTTACATTCTCTATTATGTTTTAATTTACTATTCATACAATTTTAATCTATTTATTAAACCAATGTTCTAAAAATATCATGAGGGTATAGGCTCCCAACTATACCTCCTTATAATCATGTTTTTAGTCAGTAGGCTTTGGTATATGGGTAGGCATTCTTGAGGCCATATGACCAACCAGATTGGGGAACCATTTAGTGGATATCAGGTCGAGATGTCACAAAGTGGTATCAACCGATTTTATTTTATTTTTTCTTGTCAGTTCTGAATATTAGATATGATATATGAAATGTGACTGATTTTGGTAATGAGTTATGATTAGAAGTAGTTGACCCGTGTATAGGGGAAAACCAAATTACAAAGGAATGAGACATGATATTTGGATTTATTCGTGCTATAGATGATTCAAATACACCATTGGGTGAGACACATGATATGCTATGATGATTATGATGATTATTATTACAATGTTGGATTATATTTTTATCCTTGGACTGGTAAAACATGGAATAATTTTTCATGCATCATTATAGGAACCTTATAAGTGTAATATTTCATGAATTATTCCATGCCATATAGGATTCATTAGATGACAACATGATACTAGTTATAATAACATTGTATTGTATATCTGTTATGAAACTAATGTTTCTGTAGAAAAATAGTCACTATTTAATGAGTTATTGAAGTGTCTTCATCTACCTAAAGAATGTTTCCCATATAATTTCATGATATCACCAAAATTAACCTATTATTACATGTTTTAGTTATATAGTTGAGGTTACATAGATTTTAATGTAATTTGATATGAAATATAGTAATTGAATTTGAAATTTAAAGAGTGTATATAACTATATGATAGAGAATAATTATTCATTTAGTAAAATCATCTTGTATTACCTATTACATTCTTACATTGAATGTAAAGGCCTTGATGTAGTGAAATGAACATTAATATTCTATATATAAAGAATTCACTAGTATGAAATGGTAGTTTTACTCCAAATAACTGGTCTATTATCAAAATGAAATCAATGATAAATCTCATATTTAAATTCGGCATCCAATAAATGGGTACTAGAATTAAAAAATAAAGGGTTTCATACTCTATAATTTTCAATTTAGAGTCCATATACTAGGAAAATTACATTGAATCAATGATATTGACCCAAACCAAACATTCATAGTGGGTTGTAAGAAGTGTCACTTGTTTTATTTTTAGTCATTTCTATCACCCATAACTTGATTTAAGTTTAGGATGAGGGGTCTTAATTTTATATAGGAATTATTGTGCCAATTCTATTCATGTATGTTTTATTTTCACCATCATAAATTATATATGTGGGATTTTTTTGTTATTCAAAGATCTATTCAACCATGATGTCCCATAAT
The DNA here is from genome assembly GCA_963277665.1 of Viscum album. Lineage (NCBI taxonomy): Eukaryota > Viridiplantae > Streptophyta > Magnoliopsida > Santalales > Viscaceae > Viscum > Viscum album. The sequence continues at coordinate 1,063,510,897 of OY728136.1, forward strand.
CATTCACCAAGAGGGTGGTAGTGACCACACTCAAGAGGTGGTTTCCCTAGAGCTACCAATGATACATCTAGTACTGCCACATATGACACATCAAATTATTAATGTTGTGGGAAATATATTTTTATTTTAGGGGAGTTTCTACAGCTTATGAAGACAATATAGAGAGCTCTATGAACTACCCCTTGTATTAGAGAGTTAACCCTAGAGTTTTATTAGCTGCATCCTCCTGCCTTTTCATTGGATGGTGTCCCACATGGAGCAGAATTATGACTTGAGATAATTTTTTCTATATTTAGTTTACATGATAAACCCCCTTGTGAGGAGAGTGATTCTTTATATATAGATATATTATTCTAGGATCCATCAAATAGTAGTAGAATACTATTCAACACACTGGTTTTTACCAAGATGTTATTGTGAGGGATTTCCAATCTAGAAAATATGACTATTTCTTCCTTGATACCCCGAGGGATGGTTATTCTAGGGTGTTCATGAACTTGAACTTTGTTTATATGTCCCTTATGGTTTACTCATCTTATTTTACTAAGATTCGTCACTTTTCACCTATCTATACTGCTAATGAAACAGTGAAAGAGAGATGAGTTGAGGAAGGAATTAAGAATCCTATTAGATATCAGGTGAAAACATTAGGGTTGAATTCGCTGTATGATATAGTAATATAGGTAATCATAACTAAAAAAACCTAATAGAATATTATAGTTGGGGATGAGGATGTTTATAATTGAGAGGGGGTAGCAGTTTCACAAGTATCTAGAACTAAGCATTGAGACAACCTGTGGGAGTAGTGGAATCCATATCACTATCATGGATAGTTACATGTTTTTTCACTAGTATGGAGAGCCATGGAAAAATAATCACTATTGTCTTAGATACACCATTGACTATTCAGGCTACGACAAAATGGGATATCTTTAGGAATTTTTTAGGACCATTTTATATCTTCCTAGTCGGAAAGGATACATATCATCTTCACCTTCAGGATTGGGATCATGAGAACCTCTCTAGAAACGTAGCTGGAGTACTACTGGCCATAATAGAAAAAGAGTAGGATATATATTAGGTATCCATGCTCCATATGTATAAATATAGTAGAGAATACACACATATGGTTCTCATGTTATAGAAAGGGGCTATATATTATTCCAAATTTATTCAGTGTTGCTTACACAAGATGAGAATTATATATTTTAATCTAGAGTTCGAGGTACTATTCTAGTATCCTCTACTATCGTGTCAACCACATTTGATAAGGGTTCTTCACAATCCTTTATATATTGTTATTTTTTAAAATATTTTGAATTGATATTGTGTAATTATTTGGTATGAATATAATTGATGTTGTATTAGGAATTTAATCAGTTAGTGCACATGAGTGAAAAAAATTCACTCTTGAGGCTGGAGGTTTTCAATTCTTGTAGTACATATTTATCCTTGATATGGTGACCCTTGATGTTATTCCTTGGATGGAATTATTGGTTACCTATCACACCTATGTGTACTTCTATATCTGTAGGGTATAATTTACATCACAAAAGGGAGACAAATATCTTTATAAGGGCTACTTGAATTTCAAGGAAAGTAAATATGGAATAGAGAATCTTCAAAAATTTGTACTGACTGAAAAAATTAATATCCATTATTTGGATTACCTTGGGATTCATTTAAATGATTTAACTCATATGGAAGAAAAAAGTAAGGATGTATTCCATACATAATTATCTATAATAACTCATAAGTTAGAGGGAGAATTTTTTATCGATCTAGTGAATATAGAATCCTTAGTATCCATTCATCCATACAAGATGTCTACTACTTAGTTTAACGACATCATGTGATAGCTAAAGGATCCAGAATTTAAGGGTTTTGTACGGACCGATACTTTTTACTAGGGTTCACCAGCCCTTTTCCCCCAAAATTGGATAGAAAATGTCATTATTTTTTTGGATTACTAGACATTTAATAGGTTTACTTTGATGACACTGTATAATTTTCCTCATATAGATGATCTATTTGATATAATATATTTCTATAGAGTGTTCCTACATATTGACATGATATTAGGTTATCATCATGCTTATTAAGGCCTATAGACATACCATGTATGACCATTGATGTTAGTATGATTTGTATAGGTATTATAATAATATGTTTGGTCTGAATAAAGCATATGTTAATTTCATAACCATAATGAATTTAGTTTTCTATCACTACCTGTATTCCTTTTTCATGGGTTTTGTTGATGAATTATTTGTTTATTTTCATAAATGATACAACCATTCCAAAAATCATGAGATCATGTTGATTACACTGGGAGAGAATTAGTTATTTGATAATCTCAGAAAGTGAAACATCTAGATTGACATGAATAAATTTTTGTTTCACATTATCTTGGAATCATGAGAATCGAGTGAACTAGAAAATGTTAGCAATGTCATTTATTTTTAACAACCTGAGAATTTGTTTTAGATAAAAATATTCCTGGGGATGGATGGATATTATAAGTGTTTCATAAAAAACCTCTCATTCCTTAGAGAACATTTTAATATTTTTAATGAGAGGTATGTGGATTTTGTGTGGTCTATAGCATGAAATATGGGATTTCAAAATCTGAAAGAAAGTATTATATCATCACTAATTGATTGTTCCATAGCCTAGAAGATGTTATATATTGATATATGATGCATCATGAATAATGATTGGTGTATTTTTGATGGGGGGGGGGTCAAGTCATTACATAAGGGTCATGCATTTTGAAACCTCTTGATCATAATTACCCAACACACAATCTCAATCTTGCATCAGTTATTCAATACCTAGATTTTAGGAGAAATTATCTAATGGGATAACACAATGTGGGGTATAAAGACCATATTTTCCTCAAATATTTATTTATGTAATAAGAAATTTGTCTCAGATCATGAATATGGGTCATATAACTTTAGTATTTTGACATTGATCTTGATTATATAAATGTGAAGGAAATGTCATAGTCGATACACTATGTTAAGAAAATCAGATAGAATCCATTTTGTAAGCCAGTGGGTAAAGAAAACCGATGTCCCCATTTTCGACGATGAATCTATATTTTCTATAGTTTCATGAGATACCTTTTTTATAGCATTAACAGAAAACTTTTAACTTCTTTATAGTGTGGAAATAATGTAATTTTTATATATCGAGCGCGTTCTCCTTCAAGAAGCTATTTCTGGTGAGTAGACACCTTTTAATTGGTTTGTTGGTGGATACAACATCAAACATGTACATGGGAGTATCCATTTTTCTATATAATTGAGATAGGTTGTGATGTTATAATCTCATGATTCTCAATTGGTAGTGATCCCAAGTATCTCGAAGTTGTGTTATGATATACATCGTCAGTATTATTGGATGGGGATAAAATGTTAGATTGTGAGTTTTATTACTATGTGTTTCACCTATTAATAGGTGAATTCAGAGAACCATTGGTCTACCAACATCATACAACATTTAGTAGTCCTATAACATAAATGTGAAGATGTCATGATGGATTTTTTGGTTAGTTGACCAAGTTATTCTCGAGGTATTAAAGTGGTTTTGGTAGTCATCGATTAATAGAAGAAGGTATCCCCCTTCATTCCAATTTCAGAGATTATCTATGTTGTTGAGTTGGGAAGATTGTGTATCTGTAATATTATACATTTACAAGGGGTACCTCATTCTATCATTTTAGATATGCATTTTAATATCATATAATTGATTTGATAAAGGTTTTAGATAGATTTGGGTACACAATATTTTTATAGCATAACATTCCACTTGCAAACCAATGGCATGTTATAAAGGACTATACAGGTGTTTGAGGACATGGTTTGATAATAAATCCTTGATTTGAAAGTTTCATTGTAGAATCATGTCAATCCCATTGATTTTTCTTCGAGTAATATATTTTATGAAATAATTAATATTGCTCCATATGAGGAAAAATATGGCAGGCTATATAGTTTACCCATGTGATGGTTAGAAGCATGAGATGTAGTGTTACTAGCTCTGCATCCCATACAATAAACTTCAAATAATATGTGATTAATAATAAAATGTATGGATACTTATCAATCTTTATAGATGTCATATGTTTATTCCCATTGACGACTTCTAGAGTTCTAGGCCGGGGATTGTGTTTTCTTGAACGAATAACCCAAACATGGACATAATTAGATGTGAAGGAATGGTATGAGGTTCCACATTTTTGGAGACATTTGAGATCTTAGGTAGAGTTTGTTTGATAGATTATTGGGTTTATAATACCTCATAGGTGTTGTTCCATGCACTTAATTTTCACCATTTTATAGATTCAATGTTTTCATGTCGACCCATCTCATACTTTTGATCCCAATTATGTCGAATTGAATGCTAATGATTATTTTGTAGAGTAGCCCCTTCAAATTATTGGTCAGAAAATGATGTCCCTATTAAGATGGTCCGTCCATTTTATTCTAGTGATATGGATGTATGGGAATTTACATAAAGGGACTTGGGAACAATAGGCTGAAACACCTGCTTAGTGGCCATAATTGTTGTCTGAATGTGTTCTCCCACCCTTCAAGGGGAAAATTAGGGATGAGTTACATTAACAGGGAAGACTGCACAAAATCAAATTTTCAATGAGATACATGTACTTTTTAAATTTTAGTTCGATTCTTGGATTTTGATATAAAATTATTTATAGGTGAGGCAATGTAGGAAACAATGGTGTCCACGACCTATTTGTATCCCAAAACATTGGTCGTTGGAAGAATGAACTATGTTACTTGGTTAATAGAAACCACACCGCCCAGTAAGCATGGATCCTTCTAAATATGTATGGTGATTTAGCGAGTAGAAGAGGGTCACATAGTATTTTACAACTATTTAACCCAGCATGAATAGCTATGTAATCCAGTTTTAGTTTGTTAACAGAGCTATATAGAGTGTCTTCCACATGGTTCTTCAAATGATGCACATAAACCAAGTTGGTACCCTAATCGGATAGTAGGACACACACCGTTGGTTCATGGTTTGTCCAACCATGTGACCAAATCGTGTGACCAAAGTAAGTTGGATAAATGAATTTTTCCAATCAAACTTCTTTAACTCAACCTTCCTTTATTATTTCTTCCTCTAGCATATGGGAGGCCCTCCATTCCTGTATTGAGAGTTTGATCCATGATTTTCTCTTATTTCATCATCTGGACTCTGAATCAACGTTGATTCATCTGGTAATATTCCTCTTAGTAAGATATCCAATCATTAATCTCCTTTAATCGTCGGTCTTTCTATTTATGATTCTATTTTAGTGCGAGTTCAAATTACCTATTTCCAGGGGGGTTTTATTCTATTTTACCATTTTGTTCTAATCTAGAATAAACCAGAGGTAGATATTGGTCGAGTATTCCTCAAAAAGAATAAGTTTTGTGGTTTAGTGTTTATACATCTAGTTTTAATTTCTTATAACATGTGTTGATAGGTTTAAAAACATATTTTACTTGAATTTACATAAAATAATAATAAACCTTGTTTAATTCAATGTTTTTTGTATATATATCCTAGTATTCAATTATTCATGTTGGGATATGTCCCTATCATCTGTTTCTACCATTTGATGTGTTCCTATGGTATGTAAATTCTTATTATAAATTATTAATTGACAAAAACATATTCAATATGGTTGTGGCATGTCTCATAAGTGAGAGGACTATATTAAATTGAATTGATCGTCTGTGGTATAAGAAAATCAGTTACATAAATTATACAAAGGTCACACCCTTATTAAATATAATTTCTAATGAACTAATAGTTTTCCACTGGATTATCCTAGAACCATAGACTGTATACAATTTTATGAAAAATGCGTATGGAGAACATTATGGAATAAAAAATATTTGTATGGTGACCGCACTTTTATTCCTTAAAGGAATAGAGGCCCTACATTTATTACATGTGGGCATGGTGATCATACTTTTATGATATATTTGAAAATTATCCCATATAATATTTTGATATATGGGATTGACTTACCATATACTATTATGATATTCAATCATGGAGTCCCTTACACTTTTGATATATGTGGGTTGCATCTCTTGAGCCTTTACAAGATACGGTCATGGAGTCCCTTACACCCATGTCATATGGGCATGGATTCACTACTTTTATGAGATGTGATCATGGATACCCTATGTTGTGATATGGGAATGGAATCCCTAAATAGTGATACTAAGGAATGACATCACTATACTATGATACTCAGACATGGTGTCCTCTATGACTTTTGATACTTTAGAGATTAGACACGGATGTCTGAGTTATTCGCCGGGTCCTCCATAACACTATGTATGTGTATATTGTTGAGTCAATAAGGTTTTCCTTGTGACCTTTCCATTACATCATGTTTGGGGGAGATTTTTGAGTCAGTAAGGTCTCCTTATGACATTACCATTCCTTCTTGTTTTGAAAATCAAAAACACCTTATCTCATGGAAATTCTCATTTTACCCTGTGTTTTATGTCTATAAGGGAAATTTTCCTTCCCCAAGGAAATTTATCTGTATCATGTTTTTAATTTTCATCATCTTGTATAAGTGTAAAGTTTTGTTTCACATAAAAAACCATAGAATCATATACTATTAGATAAAAAATCATTCTACTTTTAGACTCTGAATTCAGTCTCTGAACTCGTCTGAGTTCTGATTCTGAGTTCTCAGAATTCAAACACCGAATTCTTATGAGTTATGAATCTGAAGTTCTATGAATTCAGACTTTGAACTCTTCTGAGTTCTGACTCTGAGTTCTCTAAATTTAGACTCCGAACACTTCAGATTTATAACTCCGAATTCTAATGAATTTAGACTCCGAACTTTGTAAGTTCTGACTCTGAAATCTTATGAACTCTGACTCCGAACATAGTATGATGAGGCTCTGAATTCTTGCGAATCCAGACTCTGAATTTCCTTGAAATTCAGACTCCAGAATTCTATAGATTTTAGGTTCTGATTTCCCTAGAAAATAGAATCTGAATATCCTTTTATTGTAGAATTTGAATTCATTTTTGGTTAGACTCCAAACATTTATTTTCTTACATTCCAAATATCTATTTTAAGTTGTGTAACCATATTTTTTCTTACACATGTTTTTGTTATAAAACAATGTAATGCATTTAGATACTAAGAAACTATTGTTTGAATAACACGTGTATAGGTCCCTTCGAAATTCATGAAAATATATGACCGTTGGAGTAGGGAGCCAACCGTTGGAGTTTTCCCAAAAAATAGGATCTCATATGAACGAGCTCACAAATTTTATACTAAAACTTTGACACAACTTTTGACAACTGTTATTACATGCTATTGATGTGATTTATAGAGAGATAAGCTCTTATAAACTCCCAGTCTTTGTGTAAAAATTTTGAACAACTTGTTCAAACTTTGCTTCGTGTAGATTTTCTTTGCGTAGAGGTGTGATTTCCTTGAAATCAGAGACTTCAGGTTGTGAATTCAGTGGTTCCGATTTCCTTACAAATCGAGGGCTTGCAGGGATATCAAGACAGATACCAATATTCATATTTAGGACTTACTTGGGTGTGGGTAAGATAGTCTTTATTGATAGTATAAATCAAGGAACCTTTATCCAGGGTTGTTGGATACCCTTCTCTTTGGGATAAAAGAGTTATTACTTATTATTTGTAGTGTTTTAGATTTTTTTTCATTGTAGTTTCGATTGTTAAGTAATGTATAAATATCTTATACATCATTAAACTTTTACTTCAATTATATAGGATTATATATGATTTATGGTAGAATCTTAACTGTTTTAATCTTTTGTTAAGTTTCATTTCCGGAATCACTTTTTTGGAATGAAGAAAGTTATTAGAACCGGAGGTTTTGTGAATTACCTTATTTAACCTTGTTAAACATAATCATCATTAAATGTTCCAAAGGATTTTTAAAATTTACAATTCACCCCCCTCTTGTATATTGAGTATCTGTATCATAATTTGATACTAAAATCTCTATCATATGTATCATTCTATCGATCCTAAAATTTGAATCAAAGGCTGGAAACCTCATACTCTGAATCAATTCAACAATGGATTTCAATGTTTTTCTCAATATGAATTAATCTCATTATTAGATTTAGAAGAAAAATATTCCACTTTTTATTTTCAGAATCATCTATTCGGAATTAGTTTTTCATATTCATAACTTTAGATTCGTTTTTTTCATAGAGATACTCTAGTTCTATATTTTTCTTGCTGAGGAATATTTTACTTGTTTACAAACTATTATTACTAACAAGTTTGTGAGCCATGATTTTCCTTATGATGGAAGGTTTAAATATTGCTTCTATAGAAAATCTAAATCCTAACAGACCTCATGTTTTTGAATGAAATGATTATGAGTAATGGAGAGATAGGATGAAGACTTTAGTTATTAGAAATGGAGATGATAACTGCCTAATGCTGATTGGGGACTATAAAATTCATGATAAGGAATTGAGAATTTTTATTAATCGGGAGAAATCAGATTACCAAGCAAATTTTAGAGTCAGAAATACATTGTTTTGTTCTATGACTAGGAACATCTATAGTTAAATATATTCATGTGAAGCTACAAATAGTATCTTGAAGAAAATTTAAGTTACACATTTTGGGACTTCTAAAGATATAGAGACAAGAAGAGCTTTGTTTAGAGATGAATACCATGGATTTAACTTTCCTTATAGAGAACCTGCAAGAAATGTTTAGCAAAGGTCTATGACTATCATGAAAAGATTACAGTCTATAGGAGAAAAAGGTTTGGATGATGAGGATCTTGTAGATAAAATCATAAAAATCATGCCAAATGAGTGGGAGTCCAAGAGGACATCAAATGATGAGAATAGGAAAGTTACCCAGATTTCTTTAGATGAATTTGTTGAAACTCTTCTTCAGCATGAGACATGAATGAAGAGAGATGATTATAATGTCAAAAAGAAGAATGGGAATGAAATAGTTTCTTTTACAACCACTTCAAAACATATGAAATCCAAGACTCTAGAAAGAGTTACTAGATAAAAATCAAAGAAAGATACTCTTTAGTCAGAATCTAGTTATATAGAAAAGTCTGACAATGAATTAGATAATCTTACTCAGAGAATGAACAATATAGTAGCTCAAGATAACTATCAGAAAAATTAAAGGAGAGAGAATACAAAGTGAATAAATATAGGGAGATTACTGGTTATGAGTGTATAAGACCAGGTCATATCAGAATTGATTTCCCTCTTTTGAAAAAGAAGGAATTGAAGGAAAGTAATTGATAAAGGAATAAGAAGAAGTTATATCACTCAAAGCACAAGAAAAGTCTTAAAGCTATCAATACTTGGGGTTCGAGCTATAGAGAATCTTCGGAATGTGAATCTTCTGAATATGAATCATCAGCACAGAAAAATATCAGATTCATGGCTACTACTTACTTCCCAAATACATGTTTTATGGCCAAGGTACGCTCTGTTGAGGCATTAACAAACTTATCTCTTGATAAGAATTACTATTATGGAGATATTACTTCTAATAAAGATACTTCATCTTTAGATAATGAAGAAATACCTTCATATGAAGAAGTATCTAGATTTTCCAAGTTGTTAGAAGCAAAAAATTGTAGAATTTATTAGAAATTAGATAAGGCAAATACTAGAGAATAAGTTATTACAAATGATATTTCATACCTCTCTAGAGATCCTAAAGATAAGGATGAACTTTTAGAAAAACATTCTAACGAAATTAAGGAAGTATATTCTGAAAATGGAAAAACTATCAAAAGATCTTTAGAATGCTATTTTAAATCTATATGATTTTGAAGAAAAATCTAACTCTAAGGAAATAATTCCCAAGGATAAGAATTTGTTCATCATATTGAAATCCAAAATATATTCTATTAAGAAACTTCTTGCAAACATTACCACTACTAAGGAAATTTTTTTCAATATGTATTCTCAAGTAAATCCTCAAGGAAATACTACTGGAGTAGGTTATACTCACCAGAAACCTATTTTCAAAAACAATTATTTCATTCCTTCTAATGCACCATTTTTGTACTAAATGTCAAAGTGGTGGGCATTGGAAGAAAAATTTCTCCTTGAATAGTGTTTAATCTCTTGGGTTTCATAAAGATTATTTCTCTAAATAGATGTGGATACCCAAAATCTTTTTGTCTAACAATTCCGGATCCCAGGGAATTTGCATTCTAAAAGTCTAAATTTCTTATTTTCTTGAAAATAAATAATGTAACAACAGAAATACATGGTACATAGATAGTGGATGTTCCTGGCATATGTCTAGTAATAAAAACTTCTTTGAAAATATTATCAAGAAGAAAAGTTGAAAAGTAACTTTTAGAGATAATTCTAAGGGAGAGATTATTGGTATAGGTAATATCATTCTTCTTGGAAAAACATTTATTTCAAATGTTTTGTTTGTTAAGGGTCTTAATAACAATCTCATTATCATAAGTCAATTATGTGATTACGGTTACCTTATGAATTTTTGAAATTAGTAGTGATGAATACACAATTCGAAGGAATATTTTATTGTTTCTGCCAAAAGGAAAGATAATGTTTACACCCTAAACGTAGAAGACCGTAGGAGCCAAGACTTAACTTGCTTTAGATCAACAGAAGAACATTCTTGGTTATGTAATAAAAGGTTAAGACACTGTAACATTAGGAACCTATGTAAACTTTCTATGAAAGGACTTGTTAAGGACCTGCCAGAGCTTATATTTGATTCGTCAAAAGTTCGTGATCCTTGTCAATATGGAAAGCAACATAAATCAAGTTTTAAATAAGTCAGTGAGGTCTCAACTAATGATTCATTACAGTTGGTGAATATGGATCTTTTGGGTCCTACACAAACATGAAACATGGGAGGAAAATATTTTTTATTTGTATTAGTTGATGATTACATTTTATTTACATGGGTCTATTTTCTAGAAAATAAATCTAAAGCTATTTTTCATTTCAAAATATTTAGTGCCCAAGTCAAAAATGAAAAAAACCTTTCTTTGATAACTATTCATAGTAATAATGGAGGTGAATTTCAAAATTATGATTTTGAATCTTTTTGTAGTAGAAAAGGAATTACTCATAACGTTTCATCACCTAGAACACATCAACAGAATGGTGTTGTTGAAATAAGAAATAAAATTCTTCATGAAATAACAAGGACCATGTTGAGTGAGTATTCTGTAGCCAAGCATTTTTGGGCTGAAGCTGTAAGTACTGCTTGTTATACTATAAATTGAGTTTTGTTTAGAACTTTTCTTAATAAAAATTGTTATGAGTTATGGAATGGTAGAAAACCTAGACATTCCTAATTCAAGGTTTTTGGCTGCACGTTATTCATTTTGAAAACTAATGATAAATTTCACAAATTCACACCAAAATCTGATGAGGGAATTTTCTTAGGCTACACCACAACTTCTAATGCTTATAGATTTTTCAATAAAAAAACTTGTAATATTGGAGAGACAATACATGTAAAATTTGATGAAACTAATCCTTTTGTTTTTAAACTTCCCCAACCTACATCATTGGATGTTTGTATTGTCACGACCTGTCCTCGGGACTCATACCGTGACTACCCCAAGCCCGCCTCCCATAGGCCAGGGGCTGGCGACTAGAACCAAAGGCGTAAATCCCAATAACTAGGAAGGGATTTCCTTTAAGAAACGTAACCACACACACAACAAGAGAACAAGAAGACGAAAACACTAATTAAAGCAATATAACAAGAGTGCTGAATATAAAAAGGGGGCCAGAATTACAAGCCCAATAGTAAAGTATAAGAAAAAGACAAAATAGCAGGAAGGTGTCAAGCTGCTCCTGGATCGTCCTCCAGAGTCCCTACCTGAAGGGTAGGTACATATGGCCACCTCAGCTCTCTACGTTAATCTGTCAGCTCTAGGTACTGTCTTGTCATGGAGTCCACCTCCGGGTACCCTCTCGTCGTACATTCCACCTCTGGGTACCGTCTCGTCGTCACATCCACCTCCGGGTACTGTCTACCTCTATGAGCCTAAACCCCGATCAGCGTTGTCCGTTGTCTGCATCCAACACAACGAAGTGCGGGCATAGCCCGTGTAGGGGTGAGTATATGCTACTCAGTAGGGACCCTGAGACCCCCTACGGTCTCCCAAAATCCACAGAGGATAATCCACAAAGGAAAGATACAATCATGAAGTAAAAACCAACACTACTTAGGTATATGCCCATACATATACCTAAGTCACCAATTCCAGTTTGGCTCCAACATTCGAGGCCAAGTTCGATCACTTCCACATATGATAGTACAACCCAATCCACACAGGATAACACAACCCAATCCACATCGGAATGCAATTCAATCATATCGAAGATAATGATTGAAAGACAAGACTCATCTCAAACAGGTATACTTCTTCGTAAGGTGATAGAGATGATCATATATAGCGACTGATTCATCTATTCTAGGACCCACGTAGGATACTAGAACAGTAGTCATTACCGTCGAACCCCCGGAGGATTTTAGTATGGTCTTCATCGCTGCGGAACCCACATAGGATTTTAGTACAGTCTTCATCGCTGCCGAACCCCCATAGGATTTCAGTGCAGTCTTCATCACTGCCGAACCCAAGGAGGATTTCAGTGCAGTCTTCATCACTACCGAACCCACATAGGATTTTAGTGTAGTCTTCATTACTACTGAACCCACAGAGGATTTCTCGGCAGTCGTCGTCGTCGAACCCACGGAGGATTCTAGTATGAAGGTCTTCACCGTCGAACCCACAGAGGATTCTAGTAAAGTTGTCGTCACTGCCGAACCCCCAGAGGATTTCAGTGTAGTCGTCGTCATCGATCCCACGGAGGATTCCAGTACGAAAGTCTTCACCGTCGAACCCATGGAGGATTCTAGTAAGAAAGTCTTCATCATCAAACCCACAGAGGATTCCAGTACGAAATTCTTCATCATCGAACCCACGGAGGATTCCAGTATGAATGTTTTCATCGTCGTCGTAGTCAGCTCTAGGGTTCCCGCACACAGCATGCTCTTTTCTAGGAGGGTCCTCTCCACGATCCAAGGGGGTTCGACACATAAAATAACATGTAGTCCGAAGTTGATGTATTCCAAAATTACTTCTTGACAAGAGGAACTCAACGTGACAGACGGTGCGTCAATCGGACGCCCGGTCTGAGAGTTATTGGCTTTTTCGTTCCTGGGACCCAGTTGGTTTTTATGTATAAACCAACCAGACCATACCCCAACTAAATCCAAAACTTGATCGGATTAATACAAAAGGTCCTTCTCACTAAGAGGAGTCCAAGAAAGTTGACGACAAGTCAATCGGACGTCGGGAGCTCATGTTAGAAGTGTTTCCGCTCCGTGGGACTGGTTGGTTTCGTGTTCGAACCAACTCGGCCATACCCAAAGTTCCCCCAAAACATCAAGTGTAATAGACTGAAACGACTGTCTCATTCCAAGGATCGCAGCGCAATTGATGGTGCATCGATCGGAGGTCCGTAGACAATGTTACATGCATTTAAACGAACCTGTCTTGGAAAAGGGGGTTTTGGGCCGGGACCGACCCTACCCAAGACTCCCTGGGTCGGTCCAAACCGGGTCAACCCGAACCGGGTCAGGGTCTGTCCAATTAGGGCGCAGCGCGGCCCAGTGGCCGTGGCCCGGCCCGGCCGAGGCGGCCGATGGCCTGGCGCACTCGCGCGACCCGCGTGGCCAGCTCGGCCAGCGCCTAGCTGAGCAGAACAGGGTGGGGGGGGGGGGTGCTGCCCCCCCTGATTGATAAAATGCGGCCCCCATGTGGAGGGTTGCTCCTTCGGCCAGTCGGGGGTTATGACCCCTAATTTCCTAAAATCTGGTTGGCCCGGTCCGGCTGGCCGGTGTTGCTGCCGCGGGATCGACGGGGTCCCGCCCCTCCGAGCTGCCGGTGGTTCTAGCCGCCCCGCCTTGCACCGCCATGGCTTCAAGCCGCGACCATGTCCGACCGGCGCGGCGTGACGGCACCGCGCCCCTCCGCCACGACCCCACTCTGGCAGAACTCTCTTCATGTTTCTCCGGTGCGGTGTGACGACGCGGCCCCCCTTTGCTGCGGCCTGACTCCGGCCGCAGTTACGTTTGGCCTCAACGGCGCAGCGCAACAGTGCCCCACATCTTCGCCACATTTCCCCATGTTTCCGCATGGTGCCGTTTCACCGCGCTGCCTTCTTTCGAACCACAACAAACAAAATCATCAAAGTGGGAGGAGGGTCAGTCGTGTTCGTGTGGTCCGACATCCTCCCATTATTACGATAACAAGTGGCCCAAAAATAAAAGATGATGAACGACAATGTAAAATATTCACGAACAAGAAATTAACCCATACCTCATGGTGCTGCTGAACGAAGGTTCGTCGCGGGAAAAGAACGCCGCGGAAGAAGGCGTCACTGAAGGAGGCTCCATAAGCATCGCCAGCGTCGCGGAGAAGAGAATCGTCAGCGTCGTGTTACACGGCTTCACGTCATCGATATATGAGGATCTAGCATTCTTTGTCGTCTTTCATTGGAGGCCAGTGTTCTTATTCGTTCTTCACCTTCTTCAATAAGGAAGAATGTTCTTAAAGACTAGAGTATTTCTCCCCAAATATTCCCGCAAAACAAACAACCAAAATAAAATAAGATTCCCCTTATTTTATTCCTCATGTCAACGCATTCAAAATTTAAAAAGAATCCACGAATTATTTAACATGTTTTGACCAATTAATGAGGCATTTAAAAATTCAATTAAATTCGAGAGTTGACTTGGAATTTAATAGGGGGTGCGGGTGAGTTACCAAAATAATTTCATGTGGGAGGTAAAAGGAAATAAAGGGGGTGGGGCTCGTGTGGACCCCACCTCACTAATATCCTGCCTAGGGAGTTATGATATTAGTGGGTCCCACTCCATCCACCATGCATAGGTTTAAACTACGTTAAATTGAAATAAAATTGGTTGCACAAATTTTATTTTATTCATTACATAACCCACTAATTTAATAACCACACCCGAGAAAAATTATATCCGGAATAGGTGTTCTTAAAAAATTATCGGCGCTGCGGTTTCATCAGTGCCCTCATATTTAGATTCCGAGCACCGGTTCAAAAGTTAGGAAATCCCGCTCATTCGTTCACTGAAAGTACCTGAGCTGAAATTCGAAAATTGATTCCGGGTACACCGGGCCTCGGAATCTAATGCCGTCAGAAATGGAGTTCTTGTAAAATCCCAAAGAAAATACGAAAAAAAAATTCTATGAAATTTCCGAGTCTTTATATTACATCCACCTTAGGGATTTATGTCCCCGTAAAGATTTAACACAAACTAGGGTCACAAATGTGGTACAGAGCATGCATTTGAGCCTTCCACTCCCTTGTTCTCTCTTGGAGTTTCCCGTGCTACCAACGAAAGCGCAAAAGTGGAATCGATCGTCCTCATAGGACTCGCTCATGTCAATCCTCAACCTCTACTGAAACCCTAAAAAATTCACCCCATCGCCCAAGTCCAGCTCCCCATGGTCGATGATATGTGTCGGGTCAAGCATGTATCTCCTCAGTTGAGATACGTGGAAGTCATCGTGCACCTGGTGCAACTGAGGTGGATGGGTCAAATGGTAAGCCACCTTGCCTACCCTGTTGAGGACCTAGAATGGTCCAATGAAGCGCGTAGATAACCTGCTTCCCCGGCCAAATCTCCGTAATCCACGTCGAGGTGGGACCTGCAAGAATACGTGGTCACCATCCTAGAACTCCAGTGGTCTCCGCCTCCTATCAGCATAAGACTTCTGCCGGCTCTAAGATGTCCTCATCCGCTCCTGGATGACCTGGACCTTCTCTAGTCCTACAAGAGATGCTATGATTTCTTCTTTTCCAATAAGATAAATCTGGTCTCATCCCCTGGATGAACAATGTTCTTTGCCTAAAACAGTCATTACCAACATGGATGATACTAATCCATACCAAGGATGACGTAGTAAGGCCTCGACGCTACTACCAAGAGATCCAATCGTTACTCTCGCCTCTAGGGGTTGAGTCACACTGTCAGCATCAGTGTGTGGTCACTGGGTGTCCTCCAGCAGGAATCTAAAAAGTGAGGGTCAAGTCAATAGTTTAAACTAGAACCTCTTAGTAACAACAAAAAGAGAGGACATGAAAGTAAATGTCACAAAGAAAGGTGTCTTTTATTTCTGCAGCTTAAAGTACAAAGACACAAAGCATCCACAAACAAACATCAACAAAGCTAGATGCAACATGAACAAAAGTCTCCATATCTGGAGCTAGTCTCACTCCTGTCCATCTACTCCCTAAGCTCCATGATTGTAGGCCTCAGCTGCCTGAAGACGAGCTCTCCCATGTCCACTTGTTCCCTACGGTCGGGGTGGTCTCCCTGGTGGTGGTGGTGGTAGGGCCTCAAAGCGTCGCCTGCCACCCACTACTCGGCTAGGTCCTCTGCCTCGCCTGCCTTCTCCCTGCAGACCTCCATGGTCGAAAATCTGCCTGGGAGGTCCCTCTACTACCTGCTACTCATCAACAGGACAAGTCGGGTAGTCTCGAGCAATGTGACCATGCTCGCCCCATGCGTAGCATTGCCTACTCCTCGTGTACCTGGCTCTCCTTCGTGTGCCCTGAACAACCAAATCTGCATTCTGAGATTTCCCATATGATGGTCTAGCCCGCTTGGACCTCTGCGTCAACTGTCTACTGCCAGCTGCAGTAGACTCCGCTACGGGTCATCCTGCGGAGGGTCCTGCCGCTGGTGACTGCTCGGCGAGAAAAATCTCTACTAGAAGGGCTCTCTCCAACACCCCTGCCTGCATCGAAATGTTGAGGGAGATCATCGAAGCCTAGATCACATGCCTCAGTCCCTACTTGATGGTCCGGGACTAGAAGAATGTGTCCCGTACGATATCTGTGGAGTATCACGAGAGATCAGTAAACCTCGCTGGGTACTGGGCCACGATCATGCTTCCATGTTGTAGCTGAAGTAACTCTTGAATGGGTATCCCACGAAGGGTGGACGGGACGAAATCCGAGCGGAAGAGGCTCTCAAATTCCGTCCAAAGGATTGATGCCTCATCGTGCACCTAGAGCATCAAGATCCACCATCTGCCTACTGCCGCGTGCAGGAGGCTTCCTACAAGGATGACCATGAGGTCAGATGGTGTCCCCACTAACCTGAAAACTCGAACCATGGCCTCCAGCCAATCCTCGGCTGCCTGAGGGTCCGTCTCCCTATGGAACCTGGGCGGTATCTGACACTGAAACTCATGTAGTTCACTAAGGTGACGTGCACTCTCAGTGGTTGGGGCTAGTAGCATCGGTGGCTCGGTGGGTAGAGGTACCGCCGGTGCCTCCCCTGAAAAAGAGGTCTACACCGAGGCCTCGTCGCTCGGTGGCCTGTCATCTCGCACAATGCTCGGAACCCTAGCTAGCTACCATCGTGGGACCATCTTGAAATGAAACAGGTGCTCCATGGTAAAAACAGTATACCTGGTGAGCTGACACAAAGTAATCAAAAAGAAATTTTTTGAAACACACATGAAATCAATGTTTTCATTCATTGAGTCAGAAATCAGAATTCAGGGTCCTGGTGTATAGATACGTTGGCCGCTGCACTAACACTGGACTGTTAACCACACTCAATAACCTTAACACTATTTCTTCACATAGAAAAAAGATCAGAGTCCTGATTTCTGCGGTAGAACCTAAATCCTTTGATACTAATTGTCACGACTCATCCTCCAGACCCGTGTCGTGACTACCCCAAGCCCGCCTCCAATAGGATTGGGGCTGGCGACTAGAACCAAAGGCGTAAATCCCAATAACTGGGAAGGAATTGCCTTTAAGAAACGTAACTACACACACAACAAGAGAACAAGCAGAAGCAAACACTAAGTAAAGAAATATAACAAGAGTGGTGAAAGTACAAAGGGGGTTGGAAATACAATCCCAATAGTAAAGTTCAAGAAAAAGACAAAACAACAGGATTGTTTCAAGCTGATCCTGGATCGTCCTCCGGAGTCCCCACCTGAATGGTAGGTACAGATGGCCACCTCAGCTCTCTACGTTCGTCTGTCAGCTCTGTGTACCATCTCGTCGTGGAGTCCACCTCTGGGTACCATATTGTCGTGAAGTCCACCTCCGGGTACCGTCTCGTCGTCACGTCCACCTCCAGGTACCGTCTAGGTCTACAAGCCTAAACCCCGATCAGTGTTGTCCGTCATCTGCATCCAACACAACGAAGTGCAGGCATAGCCCGTGCAGGGGTAAGTATACGCTAGTCAGTAAGGACCCCGAGACCCCAGAAGGTCTCCCAGAATCCACAAAGTATAACCCACAAAGGAAAGATACAATCACAAAGTAACAACCAACACTACTTTGGTATATTCCCATACATATACCTAAGTCACCAATTCCAGTTCGGCTCCAACATCCGAGCCCAAGTTCGATCAGATCCAAATAGGATAGTACAACCCAATCCACACAGGATAACACAACCCAATCAACATAGGAAGGAAAGTAAATCATATCGAAGATAATGATTGAATGTCAAGACTTAGATCACACAGGTAGACTTCTTCGTAAGGTGATAGAGATGATCAGATATAGACACTGATTCATTTAAGCTAGGACCCATGTAGGATACTAGAACAGTAGTCTTTTCCGTCGAACCCACGGAGGATTTTAGTACGGTCTTCATCGCTGCCAAACCCACATAGGATTTTAGTACGGTCTTCATCGCTCCCGAACCCACATAGTATTTCAGTGCAGTCTTCATTGCTACCGAACCCACGGAGGATTTAAGTGCAGTCTTCATCGCTGCCGAACCCACATAGGATTTCAGTGCATTCTTCATCGCTGCCGAACCCATGGAGGATTTCAGTGCAGTTGTCATCATTGAACCCACAAAGGATTCCAGTACGAAGGTCTTCACCGTCGAACCGACAGAGGATTCCAGTACGGTTGTCGTCACAACCGAACCCATGAAGGATTTGAGTGCAGTCGTCGTCGTCAAACCCACGGAGGATTCCAGTACGAAAGTCTTCATCATCGAACCCACAGAGGATTCCAGTACAAAATTCTTCATCGTTGAACCCACAGAGGATTCCACTATGAAAGTCTTCATCGTCGATCCCACCGAGGATTCCAGTACGAAAGTCATCATCGTCATCGCAACCAGCTCTAGGGTTCCCGCACACAGGATGCTTTTTTCCGGGAGGGTCCGCTCCATGAGCTAAGGGGGGTCGATGCATTAATTGACACGTAGTCTGGAGTTGATGTATGCCAACATTCCGTTTGGACAAGAGGAACCCAACGCGACAAACGGCGCGTCAATCGGACGCCCGGTCCGAGAGTTATTGGCATTTTCGTTCCAGGGGACCGGTTGGTTTTTAAGTCAAAACCAACCCGAACATACTACAATTGCGTCCAAACCTTGATCGGAGTAAGTCAAAAGGTCTGTCTCACTAAAGGTATTCCAACAAAGTCGACGGCATGTCAATCGGACGTCCGAAGCTCACGTTATAAGTGTTTCAGCTCCGAGGGCCCGGTTGGTTTCGTGTTCGAACCAACTCGGCCATACCCAACTTCCCTGTAACCTCAAGTGTAATATACTAAAATGACCATCTCGTTCGAAGGATCGCATCGCAACTAATGGTGCGTCGATCAGAGGTCCGTAGCCCATGTTGCAAGCATTTTAACAAATCTGTCAGGGAAAAGGGGGTTTTGGGCCCGGACCGACCCGGCCAAAGACCCCATGGGTCAGCCCGAACAGGGTCGACCCGAACCGAGTCCGGTTCCGGACCATTATGGCACAGACCGGCCTGGTGGGCGCGGCCTGGCCCGACCTGGGCGGGCGGTGTCTTGGCGCGCTCGCGTGGCCCGCGTGGCCAGCTTGGCCATCGCCGAGATGAGCAGAACCGGGGGGGGGGGGGGGGGGCGTTGTCCCCCTTGATTTATAAACCGCGACCCCCACGTGGGGGGGGGGGGATCCTTCGACTAGTCGGGGGTTACGACGCCTGGTTTCCTAGAAGCCGTCCAGCCCGGTCCGGCCGGCCGGTGCTGCTGCCGCGGTAACGCCGGGGTCCCGCCCCTCCGAGGTACCGACGACCGGCAGTTCCGGCCACCCCTCCTTGCACCGCTATGACTTCAAGCCGTGGCCTCGCTCCGGCTGCCGTGTCTTCGTGGTTCTCCGGGGTGGCGTGACGGTGCCACGCCCCTTCACTGCAGCCTGACTCTGGCTGCGATTTCATTTGGCCTCAATGGCGCGGCGCGACGGCGCCGTGCTTCTTCGCCACATTTCCCCATGTTTCCGCGCGGTTTCGTTGCACCGCGACGCCTTCTTTCTAACCGCAACAAACACAATCATCAAAGGGGGAGGATGGTCGTCTGTGTTCTTGTGGTCTGACCTCCTCCCATTATTACGATAATAGGCAGCCCAAAAATAAAAGACAATGAACGGAAAAGGAAAATATTCACGAACAAGAAATTAATCCCTACCTCATGGTGCTGTTGAATGAAGGTTTGTCGCAGGAAATGAATGTCGCAGAAGAAGGCGTCATGGAAGGAGGCTCCGTAAGCGTCGCTGGAATTGCGGAGAAGAGAAGCAGAAGAGTCGCGGTACACGGCGTCGCGTCGTCGATCTCCGAGGATCTAGCGTTCTTCGTCGTCTTTTGTCAGAGGCCGGCGTTCTTCGTCGTTCTTCGCATTCTTCAACGAGGAAGAACGTTATTAAAGACTAGATTATTTCTCCCCAAAATCTTCCCGCACAACAAACAATCAAAATAAAATAAGGTTTCCCTTATTTTTTTCCTCATGTCAACTCTTTCTAAATTCAAAAAGAATCCACGAATTAATTAACGTGTGTTGACCAATTAATGAGGTGTTTAAAAATCCAATTAAATTGGAGAGTTGACTTGGCATTTGTGAGGGGGTGCAGGTGAGTTACCAAAATAATTGCACGTGGGAGGTAAAAGGAAATAAAGGGGGTGGGCTCGTGTGTCCCCCAACTCACTAATATCATTCCTAGGGAGTTAGGATATTAATGGGTCCCACTCCAACCACCATGTATAGGTTTAAACTACCTTAAATAAAAACAAAATTGGTTGCACAGATTTTATTTTATTCATTACTTAACCCACTATTTTAATAACCACACCTGAGAAAGCACATCTCTGGAATAGGTGTTCCTAAGAAATTACCGGCGATGCGATTTCATCAGTGCCATCATATTTCGATTCCGAGAACGAGTTCAAAAGTTAGGAAATCCCGCTCATTTGTTCACTGAACATACCCGAGCTAAACTTCGGAAATTGATTCCGAGCACACCGGGCCTCGGAATCTGGTGCCGTCAAAAACTGCATTCCTGTAAAATCCCAAAGAAATTAAGGAATAAAATTTCCTTGAAATTTCCGGGTCCATACATTTATAAAAACTGTTTATCTACCACTGTTAGAAGATATTTCTAATAAAGAAAATGTGCATGAAGATAATTCTAAAACATTTACTCCAAAGTATTTCCTACACTATGTTGAGGAACAGGTTTTACAAAACCCAAACCAGTTGTTTCTAAAGAATCATCCCAGTGATAGTATCATTGGTGATGTGAATCAACCTACAAGAACTAGATGTTCACTAATAAATGAAGTAGAACATCTAGCATTTCATTCCCAATTATAACCAAAAAGCACTGATGAATCTTTAGGTGATGGTGATTGTATAAAATCTATGCAAGTTGTGATAACTATATTTAAAATGAATAAAGTATGGACCTTGGTTGAAAGACCTAAGGAATCTTCTCTAATTGGAGGAAAATGGGTCCTCAGAAATAAGTGTGATGAAAATGGAATCATAGTTAAAAATAAAGATAGATTCGATTCTAAATGCTTTAATCCGCAAGAGGGAAAATAATATGAAGAAACCTATTCTCCAGTAGCTAGTATTTAATCTATTTGTATCTTACTTGCATTTTCAGCATTCTTCAATTTCAAACTTTTTCAAATGGATGTAAAATGTGCTTTCCTTAACGGTTATGTTCAAGAGGAAGTTTTTGTTGAACAACCTCTTGTTTTGAAGATACAAAACATCCTGATCATGTTTTTAGACTTACCAAATCTTTTTATGGACTTAAGAAACACCATAGTGCCTGGTATGATATACTTACATGATTTTTGCTTCAAAATAATTATGTTCATGGAAATTAAGATCCAACACTTTTTATAAAGAAAGATAAGAAAATTTTCATTATTGTTCAAATTTATGTTGATGAAATTATATTTGGTTCAAGTCAATAATCCTTAATTGATTACTTTGCAGATATAATGAAATCTGAGTTTGAAATGAGTATGATGGGTGAATTAACATTTTTCCTTGGTTTTCAAATTTATCAAAAAAACAGAAAGAATCTATATATACCAATATAAGTATATTAAATATGTTCTTAAAAATTAATGATATGAAAAAAGTAAGAGTATTAGTACTCCCAATGGTACCTCAAACAGTCTCGGTCATGATGAAGCATGGAAACATGTAGATCAAACATATTTTAGAGGTATGATAGAAAGTTTACTTTACTTGACAGCTAGTTGTCCAGACTAAATGTTTTCAGTATCCTTATATACAAGATATCAATCCAATCCTATGGAATCTCATTTAAAGACAGTGAGTGGAATTTTTCTCTACATAAAGGGAACAATGGATTTAAGACTCTTTTATACTTATATAAATGATTTTATTCTAAAACGTTTTTCAGAAAATGACTTTGGTGGATGTAGAATTGATAGAAAGAATACATCAAGAACTTGTCATTTTATATTAGAATCATTAGTTTCTTGTTCATGCAAGAAGAAACACTCAGTAGCACTTTCCACTACTGAAGCTGAATATGTATCAACTGGAAGTTGTTGTGCTCAAGTGTTGTGGATGCAACACACAATCACATAATATGGTATGTGTTTTACCAATACAAATCTTTTTTGTGATAATACAAGTTCCATTTCCCTTAGTAAAAACCTTTCACATCACTTTCGTGTAAAAAACATAGATATTAGGAATCACTTTCTTAGGGATCACACACAAAAAGGAGATATCATTCATTAATTTATCAGAATGCAAGATAAACTTGCTGATATTTTAAAAAAAATATTTACACTCCAATAGATTTTAATATATCAAATAGAAGTTAGAAATGATAACTGTAAGGTAATTTTCCTTGTTAAATTTATATTTAAATCAATCTACTTATATTAATAAACACCTTTTCATAGGGGGAGTAAATTTGAATTGTTAGTTTTCATATTTTTCATAATGAAGTTCTAAAATTTTTCGTAATAAAGTTTTCAAATTTTTTGTAAAGAATTTTCAAATAAAAATTTAATGAAGTTTGAAAATTTTTCATAATTAAGTTTTCAAAATTTTAATAATGAAGTTTTCAAAAAAAAATAATGTTTTTTTAATATTTGTCATAATGAAGTTTTCAATGTTTTTCATAATAATGTTTTCAAAATTTTTCATAATGAAGTTTTCGAAAATTTCGTAATGAAGATTTTCGTACATGAGATTTTCATAATGAAAATTTTCGTAATGAAGATTTTCGTACAAAAGATTTTCATAATGAAGATTTTCTTACGCAATATTTTTTATCATAATGGAGTTTTTTTGTAGTCATGTATTTTTTTCAGAATCTAAAGTTTTTCATGAAGATTATTACCAATTACGAAAAATCATCCTGACCATTCGAAGAGTTTGATTTCATTCTTATGTCTTCATAATCATCATTTAATTTCTTGTATTTTCTTTTGTGTTTTAAATATTTCAGATTCCAGTTTCCTTAAATCTGAATGTTTTCTTTTAAAAACATCCAAAGATCAGATCCTTCCAAATTTTCCTTGCGACTATCTTTTCAACTGTTAGATCTGATCAGAAGATTTCTCAACCATTGGATTCAGATGGGAATATGAACCGTCACATCCCACACCTATATAAAGGACCCCGAAAGGATTTTACCATATTGATTTCAGGCCTCTACTTTCTGAAACTCTACCCCCATACAAAAGCTCATTCCGAACATCTTAGAGTTTTCCCAAGTTCAAATGTCTACAGTGGAATCTTCTCAAAAATATATGTCCACTATCAAGATGATTCCAGAGAGGCATGTATATAGAGAAATGATGGTGCATACTAATTTCTTCAATAAATATGATTCTATAATCTCCAAGAACATAAATCTTAATGGATGTGAAAGTGTTTTCATATCGAAGACAGAGGCTCAAGACTTGGTGTATCCAGAACAGATTATCAAGTTTTATGAGTCAGTTATTTTCGTAATGGATGAAGTCAGAGAGAAGTTTTCATTCAAAAGCTATGGAAATACCTATGCCCTATCTTATAGAAAGGAAACATGTTTTGTTGGAGTTATATTAGTTGGGGAAACTGAATTTTGTTCTCAAAAGTTTCCCGATGATCAAGAAAGTTTTATCAAGGTGAAAGCTATAGAGTGTCTTGGAAATTCAGATGTCAAGACACCTAATATTTCTCATTTGTCTACAAATAATCTTATCCTTGAATTTTTGGTGCAAGGCTTTATCATTCTGAGAAAAGGTGACAAGGACACCTTGAAGAAGAGGGAGATGTATATCTTTGATTTTCTAGTGAATCTGAGGAAGGTCAACATAACGAACTATATTCTCGTTACGATTGAGAATATTAAGAATGGGAATTTGAAATCACAAATTATCATGTATCCAGCCATCCTTTAAAAGTTAATAGTATAATGTTTTGAGTCTTTCAATATTCCTTGCAGTTCCAAGATGAGGAATTGAAAAGTAATGTTTGTAAGTGATGATAATTTGAAGAGAATGAATATGGGTTTCTCAAAAGACTCCAAAGAGTTCTATGATCTACCATAGGAAGAGGCTAAAGCTACTAAGAAGAATGTAGAAGTTGCTGAAACTTCGGAGAAAGGAGGAAAGAAGAGAATGTTGAAATAAGTGGTAGAAGAAGTAAAAACCCCATAACCTAAGGAAGTCCAATAAGCTCCTCCAAAACCCAAAAAGTAGAAATCATATATATATGTGGTTTTAACCATGTGGATGGAAGAAAAGAAAAATTATAAGGAAGGAGAGCCATAGTTTGGCTTGGATCCTACAGAGGACAATGCTTTGAAAGAAAAGGAAGCCAATGAGCTTTATAAGCAAGCTAAGGAAAAAAAGAAAAAGAAGAAGATGTTAGAGGCTGAGTGTCACGATCCCCTCCAAACAAAGATGCTCCTCCTTAGCTAGAAATGGTGAAAGGGAGATAATGACCCTCGAGTCCCGGCTCCAATAGGCCCCAGGGTGGCGAATATCACCAAGGGAATGTGTTTTCACAAATATGGGAGGCATTACCCTTTTTATTTTATAAGATCAGGAAATAGGACAAGTCAACCACCAAAAAGAAAAAGAACAAGTGTATATTAATTAACCCAAACCAATCCCACATGCATGTTTAAATAGTTTTTAAACAAGGTACAAGTACAAGAAAGCTCAAAAGTACGATACCAAAAGAAACAAGTACAAAAAAATGCAGCAACTCCAACTGTCCCGACTAGTAGGGTCCCGCACGACCCTGGTAGTCCTCCTGGAAACCTGAAAGTAAATGTAGGGTGAGCATACAAGTATACTAAGTAGGGAAACCTAAATCTCTCATGCACAAGTGGGGAGACATCCCATTGTATCATGAGAAAAACAGAAGAAACCCAACAATGAATTCTATCCACCCAACCTCACCAGCCACACTAACCAAAACACAATCATATCAGGTAGTAGTATATATAAGAACAAGAGTATTGTGTACCCCACACATTTTCCCCCCACTAGATAACTGCTCTTCCTAACAGAGAACATCTTGATGCTACCACACTCTTCCCACCTGCACACACCTGGGCCTCACAACCACGTATCCCACCCGCACACACCTGGGCCTCACAACCATGTATCCCACCCGCACAAACCTGGGCCTCACAACCACGTATCCCACCCGCACACACTTGGTCCTCCCAACCACCTATCCCCCCCGCACACACCTAGGCCTCACAACCATGTATCCCACCCGCACACACCTGGGCCTCATTCCGAAGGTTTTTGGAAAAATAGTAAAACCTGCCCGAAGTGTCTTGGGCTAAACAACCCCAATCGAAACCTACCCAAAGAGTCTTGGGTGTAAGGTCGCCTCAAGCCATCACAGCCTAAGGAAGAAGGAGCAGGAAGGAGCTAGTAACTAAGGGGAAAACATCCTCTCCCATGAAATGGGAGTGTTCGGCACTAAGTTCTCAACATGGGTGGGGTGCAATAAAAACAGAATGATACAGATATATATATATATATATACCAAACACTCAGCCCAACCTATGGATTCTAACAGAAAACTGAGCACCTGCCTCGACACTGCTACTACGAAGCATGTATACAACAAACAACCCCAACCCCATTTAGGTTTTCATGTTTCAATAGAATCAGTTTATTAGTTCCCTAACTTCTGGGCAACTATCCACAACCAACCACAACAATCGTTCGTAAAGCATATCCCCACCATCAAAAAATCAAGTTAGGAAAAAACAAGAAACACAACAAGTCCCTTCATATTAATAAACCAACCCCATTAACTAGTATTCCAATTCCACTATCATGCCCCAACATTCATTAACTTTTCCACTTTTATTTATTAATCACAACCCATTGTTTGTTCGCATTAAAACCCAGCCATGCAGCCTCGCTGCCAACCAACATAACAACAACCACACTATAAATCATCATCCCTTGATATCGGTCATCACAACCCCTCTTCCCATCACTAACATAGCATTCACACCAACCCAAAACCAATCCAACTGCAGCCCCTCTACTCACTCGATCCACAAAAACCCACAAAAACACCCCTGTTCACATAAATTAACCCCAACAACACCCACATGTTTATTATTCCAATTTAGTTCAACCGGGGTGATCACACAAGGGTTCCATATTTTTATTTAATCAGACAACATTATGTGATTAACAAATTTCCACATTCCATGAAGTTTCCATCCATAAACGGTCTAGAAAGATTGGGAATCATTTAATTGCGCAAGAAAAGTCCCCCAACGACCGTGATTTTCAGTAGGCATACGCCTATTCAATTCTCACCATAATATCACATGATATAAATAAAAAGGTAACTGCATTCAGAACTTCCCACCCCCGTTATATAATAAAGTTATTATCTTTATTAAAACGGTTCAAATTTGTTTCACATAAACAAGAGGACACCCACCCCGCATGTTGCAAAAATGTGAGAGACGAAGGCAAGACCACTACCTCAACAAGTTCTGATCACAACGCTCCCCCGTATCAACATTATAAAACGACTTTCAGCGTCCGTCGCTTCTGGAAAAACCCAGAAACCCTCCTTGGGTGGAAGCTGGGAAGGAAAGGACAACAGATCCAAGCTCAGATGTTCTCCCTCATCGTTACGATCCTATGGCCGCTGACGTATCGTAAATCGTAGCTCAGATGAAGAAGTTATGGAAGAAAAAGGAGCCTTCGAGTCTCTTGGGAGAGGTCTGCTCAGAGGAAAGGGGAGGAGAGGGGTGTGTTGAAAAGGAGGAGGGTCCCCCTCCTTTTATAGGTGTGAAAAAAAGTACACAGATTGTACTTTATGGTACACGACATGTACTTGGCCATTTCACGAGACCACCACAAGGCTTTCAACATGACCTTCAACGCGGTACGCAGCCGTTGACTGGTCAACACATGGTTTGAGGGTAACATGTACACGGGGAGAGACTACGTGACATGTAGTATTGGATACATGGCGTGTACTCATTTATTTCACACGGTAAGGACACGACTCCCACACGGCACACGACCATTGAATGGGCAACACATGGTTTGAGGGTAACACTACAAGGGGTGGGACTACACGACACGTAGTTTGGGGTACACGGTGTGTACCCAATTATTTCACACAGTAAGGACATGGACTTCAAAACGGGGTATACCCGACGATGGGGTATACAACGTGTACTCACACTACATGGCGTGTAGTTTTAAAATTCTGAAAAGTGTGGGAAAAGTCCATTTTACTCTCCAGAACACTTCAAGACCCTCTTTTTGACAATGGAATAGGCCAGAGAGGTCCATGCCATTACATCAGATACCTCCTAAAACATTCTTGTCCCGGAGAATTCAAAATCCAACCCGGAGGACCCCAAAAAGATACATATTAGGGCCCTCGTAATAACAGGAACCCAACCATCAACCCTAATTACAGGTGTTAGTAATTCTTTCTCCTATGTCGAGATATTATCCGCTATAGGTGGCATTGACTCGCCTGCATGGTTTCAATCACATCCTCATTAATGTGTCTCGATTAAGAATCAGGTCTTCCCACTTCCATACATTAGGACTTTTCCAACTTGCACTTCCCCCAACACCACACAACCAACACACTGAACATTTGGTTTGGTAAAATTCCTTCTCCTATGTCGATATATTATCCGCTTTAGGTGACACTTACTAGCCCGCATGGGTTTAATCGTATCTTCATTAATGCGTCTCGATTAAGGATCAGGTTTTTTCATATTTCCCACACATTCGGTCATGCTACACACTTCCATAGAACGAGGAAAAAAAAGGGTCTCATAACCGACAAGCCAAGCATTCCATAAATCCACGGTACAAAGTACAAAAACAAATCAAAGAAGAAAAAGGGAAAAAAAAGTCAAAACAACTATGGGCACTGAGTGTGCATATGGGTCTCCCGCTCCCAAGTGCTCTCCTTGAGGCCGCCATGCCTCCACAACACACGAACCAAGGGAATGATTCGTCCAGGGAGCACCTTCTCTTTACGATATTCGATTCTGACTGGTTGTTCCTCAAAGGTCGCGTCGTCTCCCATATCTAACTCTCCCCAGTCGATAACGTGAGAGTCATCGTGTAAGTACCGACGAAGATGGGAGACATGGAAGATGTCATGAACATTCTCTAACTGAGGTGGCAGGTCCAGCTAATATTCCACCTCACCGACTCACATCAACACCTCAAAATGTCTGATGAACCTAGGTGAGAGCTTGCTCCCTTTCCCAGACCTCCTCTACCCCCGTCAAGGGGAAAACATCAAGAACACATGATATCCCCCCTCGAACTCCAAGGGCCTCCTCCGATGATCAGCATAAGAATTTTGTCGGTCTTAAGCCGCCTTCATCCTCTCATGAACAAGATAGAATTTCTCTATGGTGCTCTACACTACCTCTCACCCAGGAGCACCTGTCTCACCAACCTCTGCCTAGAAAATGGGTGAACAACATGGTCTTCCATAAAAAGCCTCAAACGATGCCATGCCAATAGTCGAGTGGAAGCTGTTGTTGTACTCAAACTCTACTAAAGGAAATTTTCTTACCCATGATCCTCCAAAATCTAGAACGCATGCTCGCAGCATGTCATCCAACATCTGGATAGTCCGCTCTCTATGCCCGTTAGTCTGGGGGTGGAAAGCAGTGCTAAGGAGTAGCTGGGTGCCAAAAGCATGTTGTAACCCCCTCCAGACTTGTGAAGTAAATCGAGTATCCCAGTATTAGACGATAGTCTTCGGAACTCCATGCAAACACGCCACATCTTCTAAATACCTCTGTGCTAAGGTACTCACCGGGCCCGAATCCTTAGTTTCTAAGAAGTGAGCTAATTTCGTTAGACGATCCACCACCACCCAGATAGCATCATAACCACCCTGAGCTATGGGTATTCCAGTGACGAAGTCCATCGAGATGTCATCCCACTTCCACTCAGGGACATCTAAAGGATGCAGCAAACCACTGGGAACACGGTGTTCAGCCTTTACCTGCTGAAACACAAGGCACTTAGCAACAAACTTCAGCACTTCCCGTTCCACCCCGGGCCACCAAAACTGTTCCCTCAGGCCTCAGTAAATTTGTGAAACTCTCAGATTTATTGCTAAGGCTGAGCTATGGAACTTGCAGAGAACTCCCTCATGCATCGCCTCTAGAACAAACAACCTCCCATGGAAAAGCATCCGATGTCGGCTGTCCTCTGACCATCCTTCTAGAGCGTTTCCCTGATCGACATGATCCCACATCACTTACGCCTCAGTGTGACCCCACTGAGACTCTTCCACCTACTGCGACAAGGTGGAATGCACGGTCATCTGAAACAAACAGCCTTTAACACCATCTACCCTTGCATCCATGTGCAAGGCAGCCAACTCCCCCATCTCTTTCCAAGAATCAGTGGATTCTTGAACCACTTCCTTATATGACTTTCTGCTCAGGGCATCAGCCACAACATTGCCCTTACCTTCAGTGTAAGAGATCTCAATGTCATAGTCTTGTAGAAACTCAACCCATATCCACTTCCGCAAGTTCAAGTCATGT
This sequence comes from Viscum album, assembly GCA_963277665.1. Taxonomy (NCBI): domain Eukaryota; kingdom Viridiplantae; phylum Streptophyta; class Magnoliopsida; order Santalales; family Viscaceae; genus Viscum; species Viscum album. The sequence continues at coordinate 1,063,541,371 of OY728136.1, forward strand.
TGGGACAATATATAACGTAAGTTCTTGTGATCTGAGAAGTCCACAAAGCTCTCCCCAAAGAGGTAATGTCACCACAACTTCAGTGTGAACACTACTGCTGCAAGCTCCAGGTCATGGGTGGCATATTTACGTTCGTGAGAGCGCAACTGCCTAGACCCATAACAAATCACTCCCTTCTTCTGCATCAGTATTCACCCCAAACCAAGGCCAGAAGCATCAGAAAGCACCTCTTACAACAACCATTCCTCTAGAAACCTGAGTACAGGAGCACTGAACAATTTCTCCTTCAGGTAGTCGAAAGATTTCTGGCACTGCTCTCTCTATAGTAAGACCTGTTTCTTCCTAGTCAAAGTTGTCAATGGAGCAGCAACTCGAGAGAATTCTGAAACGAACCGCCGATAGTAACCTGCTATCCCCAGGAAACTACGAACTTCCGCCACACTCTTGGTTGTTTCCCATGAAACAACTGCCTCCACCTTCGATGGGTCCACTTACACTCCATGCTGAGACACCACGTGCCCAAGGAAGTGTAATTATTGTTTCAAGAACTTACACTTAGACAATTTCCCGTAAAGCTGGTGGTGTCAAATGACTTCCAAGACTGCCCTAAGATGCTCAACGTGCTCCTCCTCTAATCTTGAGTAGATCAGGATGTCATCGATAAACACAATGACGAACCGGTCTAGAAACTCTCGGAAGACAAAGTTCATAAGTCCTATGAACAAAGCTGGTGCATTCGTAACTCCAAACAGCATCACTACAAACTCGAAGTTCCCATACATGCACCTGAATGCCCCCTTCGAGATGTCACTATCCTTCACCCTCAGCTGATGATATCTCGATCGTAGATCAATCTTAGGAAACCAACTTGCTCCCGTAAGCTGGTCGAAGAGATCATCCATCCTTGGGAGGGGGTAAATGTACTTGACCGTTACCCGGTTCAACCTTCGGTAGTCTATTCATAGCCTAAGACCACCATCTTCCTTCTTCCTGAACAAAATTGGACCACCCCATGGCGACACGCTGGGTCGAAAAAACCCTTCTCCATCAGATCGTCAATCTGAATCTTTAACTCCCACAACTCCGAAGGTTCCATCCGATAAGGGGCCATCGAAATCATACGGGCACCAGGCTGTAAGTCTATCCCGAACTCAACATCACGTCGGGGGGGGGGGGGGGGGTAGAGTCACAACCACCTCGAGAAAAACATCAAGGAACTCCACAACAACCTCTGGGATATACATCATCTCTTCATCAGCTAGAACCACTGATAACCCGCATAACAAAGAAAGGAGAGGCTCCACACGCCGGCATCCCATCTGATAGCTCCTATCACCAAAAAAGGCTACACACATCCCGTCCACGTCGGAGAACATGACTCTTCTCCAAAATCCATCGCTAACAGAAATAACAGAAAACAACCATTCGATGCCTAGGATTACATCGTATGGCTGCATCTGTAACAGAAGAAGGTCCCCACTAGATCGATGTGGTCCCAACGTCATCCCACATCCCCAGAAAACACAAGATATGCTGGTATGGCCTCCAACAGGAGTACTTAGCCCCAATGGTATAGAAATTATCTATACGTCTAGTCCCAAAGTATGGGCTTGACCAGGTGAAACAAAGGAGTGTGAATCTCCGGAATCCAACAAAGCAGAAATGAGAGTGCTGAACAAACAAATCGTACCTCACACCACCTCTGGTCCCGCTAGAGCTATCAACTCTGCTGAATGCAACTGTCCACGCCCCACTCTTCTACCTCTTTGATGTAATCCACCTCCCTAACCATGCCCTGTTCGAGGTCCCTGAGGAGAACCCTGAGGTCGACATCCTCCCGCAAAGTCTTACCTCAGAGGAGCATGGTCCTACTGCTGCTGGAAGGGCCTCTCCGGTAATTGGTGCTGCTGATGTGGGCGCTGAACCTGCCCACCTCCACCGTACTGATCTAGGGTCAGCCACCGACTCTGAATGTGCCCAAATCCTCCACAAGAAAAACACATTGGTCATGGGCTCGTGGAAAATGTATGAGGACCTGAAGATCTGAACTGGAACTACGGGGTCCTGTTCCCCACTGGCCTAAACCTGGAAGGTCCCATCACAGGAGACCTGCTGCTGACTGCCTTCCCCTTCAACGATCTTGGATGAAACCCCTCATGTGGTGTGCCTCCCAGTGAGTGCATCCTCTCTACAACCTCAGACTTCTTCTATACTACCATGTATGTGGGAAGGGTGAAGGGGGTGACAACATACTGGAGCAAAGGACAATGCGCCTCCTCCAAACATCTCGCCTGAGACTCCTCATCCAGAAAGAGATGCGGATCAAAGCATTGAAGATCCTTGAACTTGATCCCCAACTCTCGTATAGACATACTCCCCTGTTGGAGGGAGAGTAACTCCTGCTGCTTCTCTGCCTTGATCATGGAATAAAGGAATTACTCTCGAAATTCCTTCTCAAAGTCAGCCCACGGAACCTCTGCCTCTATCCTCTCTCCGAGGTAGAGCGTCCACCACTTTCGTGCCGCACCTCTCAGCAGACTGACTGCTAGGGGAACCCAGTACAACCTTAGAACACAGATCAAGGTAAATGTGATTCCTAGATCCTCAAGCCACCCCTCCATCTTCGTATCTGATGTACTACCCTCGTACCTATTGAGTGTTTATCACTGGAAAGAATGGAGAGTCTTATGCCACTGGATATCTTCCTCCTCTCGGTCAATCCTAAACTGATCGACCACCTAGATCTGCTAGGCCTCGGCCATTTAAGTACCTCGGAGATGACATCCCGATGCTATAACTACATGGTAAACAAGGATCTCCTAATCCCAAGTAGTAAGGAAATTTCTCATGGTTTTATTTTATCACATTATTTCAATTTCTTTCCCAGAATTCACAAATCAAGTAATACACAAACATGATGATTCATGTACCATCCCCAGGGTCTCTACCCTATAATCAATGTGATCTCACTCGGTCATTCGGTAGCCTTAGAGTCCTTGCATCAGATCACAGGGGACCTAAAATCTCGTGTCCTAGCCGGTCTTCCCGGGACTCTGTCACACACCAAGATTAACCAACACTGTTTCACTACCATCCCATTTAATATTCACTGTGCCTAACTCCAGAATTCATCCTATCTCTCAACCATCACCTCTGATACCATTCTGTCACGACCCCCTCCAACCAAAGATGCCCCTTATGAGCTGGCAATGGTAAAAGGGAGATAATGACCCCCCGAGTCCCGCCTCCAGTAGGCCCTGGGGTGGAAACTAGCACCAAGGGTATGAGTTTTCACAAATATTGGAGGCATTACCCTTTTTATTGTTTAAGATTGGGAAATATGAAAAGTCAACCACCAAAAAGAAAAAGAACAAGTGTATAGAAATAAACCCAAACCAATCCCACATGCATGTTTAAATAGTTCTTAAACAAGGTACAAGTACAAGAAATCTCACATGTACGATACCAAAAGAAACAAGTACAACAAACTGCAGCAACTCCAACTGTCCCGACAAGTAGGGTCCCGCACAGCCCCGGTAGTCCTCCTAGAAACCTGAAAGTAAACGCAGGGTGAGCATACAAGTATCCTCAGTAGGAAAACCTAAAGCTATCGTGCACAAGTGGGGAGACATCCTAATGTCCCATGAGAACAACAGAAGAAACCTAGAAAATAATTCTATCCACCCAACCTCACCAGCAACACTCACTAAAACACAATCATATCAGGTAGTAGTATATATAAGAACAAGAGTATTGGTTACCCCGCACCTTTTCCCCCACTAGATAGCTGCTCTTCCTAAAGGTGAACATCCTGATGCTACCACACTCTTCCCACCCCCACACACATGGGCCTCAAAACCACGTATCCCGCCCACACAGACCTGGGACTCACAACCACATGTCCCGCCCGCACACACCTTGGCCTCATCCCAAAGGTTCTTGGGAAAATAGTAAAACCTACCCGAAGAGTCTTGGGCTAAACCACCCCAATCGAAACCTACCCGAAGGGTCTTGGGTGTAAGGTCTCCTCAAGCCATCACAGCCTAGGGAAGAAGGAGCAGGAAGGAGCTAGTAACATATGAGAAAACACCTTCTCCCATGAAATGGGAGTGTTTGGCACTAAGTTCTCAACATGGGTGGGGTGCGATAAAAACACAAATATACACACACACAGATATATATATATATATATATATATATTCCAAACATGCATCCCAACCTATGGATTCTAACAGAAAACTGAGCACGTGCCTCGACACTACTACTACGAAGCATGCATACAACAAACAACCCCAACCCCATTTAGGTTTTCATGTTTCAACAGAATCAGTTAATTAGTTCCTTAAATACGGGGAAACTATCGACAACCAACCACAACAATCATTCATAAAGTATATCCCTACCATCCACAACTCAAGTTAGGAAAACACAAGCAACACGACAAGTCCCGTATTATAAATCAACCAACCCCATTAACTATTATTCCCATTCCACTATCATGCCCCACCATTCATTAACTTTTCCACTTTTATTTATTAATCACAACCCATAGTTTGTTCACATTCAAACCCATCCATATAGCCCCACTGCCAACCACCATAACCAGAACCACACCATACATCATCATCCCTTGATACCATTCATCACAGCCCCGCTGCCCATAACTAACATAGAATTCACACCAACCCACAACCAAGCCAACCACAACCCCATTTCTCACTCGATCCACAACAACCCACAAAAACACCCCCCTTCACATAAATAAACACCAATAGCACCCACATGATTATTATTACAATTTAGATCAACTGGGGTGATCACACAAGGGTTCCAGATTTTCATTTAATCAGCCAACTTTATGTGATTAACCAATTTCAACATTCCATGAAGTTTCCATCCATAAACGGTCTAGAAAGATAGAGCAGCATTTAATTGCGCAATCAAAGGCCTCCAACGACCGTGATTTTCAGTAGGCATATGCCTATTCAATTCTAAACATAATATCACATGATATAAATAAAAAGGTACCTACATTCAAAACATCTGACTCCCATTATATAAGAATGTTATTATCTTTATTAAAACGGTTCAAAATTGTTTCACGTAAACAAGAGGACACCCACCCTGCATGTTTTACAAATTAGAGAGATGAAGGTTAAGACCCCTACCTCAACTGGTTCTGATCACAACGCTCCCCCGTATCAACTTTAGAAAATGTTCTTCGGCGTCCGTCGCTTCTGGAAAAACCCAGAAAAACCTCCTTGGGTTGAAGCTGGGAAGGAAAAGACAACAGATCCACGCTCAAAAGTTCCCCCTCGTCATTACGATCCCATGGGCGCTGACATATCATAAATCGGAGCTCGGATGAAGAAGTTATAGAAGAAAAAGAACCCTTCGAGTATCTTGGGAGAGCTCTGCTTAGAGGAAAGGGGAGGAGAGTGGTGTGATGAAAAGGAGGAGGGGACCACAACTTTTATAGGCATGAAAAAAAATTACATGGTGTGTACCTTATGGTACACAGCGTGTACTTGGCCATTTCACGCGACCACCATATAGCTTCCAACACAGCCATCAACGCGGCACGCAACCGTTGACTGGTCAACACATGGTTTGAGGGTAATACATATGCGGGGAGGGACTACATGGCGTGTAGTATTGGCTACACGTCATGTACTCATTTATTTGACACGGTAAGGACATGACTCCTACATGGCACACAACCATTGACTGGTCAACACACGGTTTGCAGGTAATGCTTACGCGGGGAGGGACTACAAGACATGTAGTTAGGGGTACACGGCGTGTACCAAATTATTTCACATGGTATGGAAACGACCTACAACACGAGGTATACCAAGAGAGGGGGTACATGGCGTGTACTCAGACTACACAGCGTGTAGTTTCAAAATTTTGAAATGTGTGGGAAAGGTCCATTTTACCCTCCAGAACACTTCAAGACCCTCTTTTTGACAAAGGAATGGGCCCGAGAGGTCTGGGCCATTACACTGAGATTGTTCAATTCCTTTTGAAGGACACTGAAATAGAATCCAAGAATATCCTTGTACTGAAATCTTTCTTGGTAGAGGATTTACCTGAGACACTAGTGAAGAAACTTATCACTCTAGAAAAATTCCAATAAAAGATTGTTGAAGATACGGAAGTTGTTGAAGAAGTGGAAAATGAAGAATGTTTTCATTTCACTAAAGATCTTATAATGTAAGTTGATGATTGTCATGAAAAGTAAATCCCTTCCAAGAAGCTATAAATCTGACTTCTGAATTAGTGACTTCAAAGATCCCATCTCCTAGGAATAATGAGGAATGTGACTATGAGAAGGGTGAAGAAGAAGTTAATAAATAGTCTGAGGAAGAATGTTTAAACCATGATTTCATACATCCTGAAGATATTGAGGCTACAGGTGAGAACGAGAATATAGATGGTGATATAATTGTTCTGCTATCTAACAGTGAGTATGAATGTCCAAATGAAGAAGCTGTACCATGAACCAATAGGGGAAAACATGTTGTTGATTACACTCCAACTAAAGATGTTTTAAAGAAGAAGGAAGCTAGTGGATCTTCTAAAAGGAAGATTTTCGATATAGAGGATGTACTATCACCAAGAAAAGTCTCATATTTGGAATCATCAGCTCTAGGACATGATTTCATCATTCAATCACTGAAGAATCTTGTTGACACCATTCCGATCTTTCAAAGCATTGACTCCAAATTTCAGATGATTCGACACAGCATGAATTAATAAAAAAATTCAGTGTCTATGGTGATTGGCAAGTGTGTCAAGATTGAGGCTGATTACAAGAACTTCCTCATCAACTACGATGCCCAAAAAAAACTTGTAAGAAAGTGGTTAGCTGGTCAAATAATATATTTGAAGATTTGAGAGAGATTGATAAGTTTCAAGATGATGTTAAGGAATATTTTGTTACTAAAGATGGTAAAATCAAGGATCTCACAAATAGCTTTGAGGATAATCTAACTCTTGAGCAGAATACTCGGATTCAGTAGGTCAAGGATCTGAATGGGAAGTTGTATTCTGTTTCCCAAAGCTGGAAGTGGGAAAGGGATCTTCATATCAATATTGACGAGAAGCTAGTCATGCAAGATGAAATAATGAAGGGTTAGAAAGAAGCTCTTAAGTCTCAGCATGATATAATCAAAGCCTTAGAGAATCAAGTAGAGGAAGACCACAAGGAGATAAATAAGCTGAAAACCATTGTGAAGAAATTGATATCCAAGAAGAAGGAATGAAAATAGATCCAATCCGATCTTTTGTTGTATTTTATTCCACGTACAAATTCTTCAAATCTTAATGAAATTTTGTTTGCTTGTTTTTTTTCATGAATTGTACTAATATTTCAGGTACTTTAATTTCTTTTCCACTCCCTCAAATTCTATTTGAAAATCACAAAGGGGGCGAAAGGAAAAATAATACTAGAAAAGAAGAAATATCCCTAAGTAAGGGATAGTTTATCTGAGGGGGGTTTTCATTATGATGATTTCCTCACTAAAGATAATGCAAAATCTCATTCTAGAAATCTAGAATATGATCCTAAGTGTTCCAAAGCCTCATGGGGAGTTAGTCATATTAATTATAACCCATGTGTAAAGGGAGATATGTTTTACATTCAATGTCTACGAAAAATATTGTCTAAGACCTTTTGTTCTTTTTCGTAAGGATGTTTGTGATTTACAAAAAGCGGGATATTTTTGAGTCAATAAGGTTTTCCTTATGACCTTTCCATTCCTTTTGGTTTGGGGGAGATTTTTGAGTCAATAAGGTCTCCTTATGACATTACCATTCCTTCTTGTTTTGAAAATCACAAACACATTATCTCATGGAAAATCTCATTTTACCCTGTGTTTTACTTATATAAAGAAAATATTCATTCCCCAAGTAAATTTATCCTCATAATATTTTTCAATGTTCATCATCTTGTCTAAGTGTGAAATTTGGCTTCACAACAAAAACCTAAAAATCATATAATATTTAGATATAAAATAATTCTTTTTTCAGACAGCAAATTCTGACTTCGAACACTTCTATGTTCTGACTCGGAGTTCTCCGAATTCAGAATCCAAACTCTTCTGAGTTTTGACTCCAAGTTCTCTGAATTCAGACTCGAAAATCTTCTGAGTTATGACTCCGAGTTCTCTGAATTCAAACTCTAAACTCTTTTGAGTTCTGACTCTGAATTCTAATGAATTCAGACTCCAAACATTGTAAGTTTTGACTCTAAAATATTATGAACTCTGACTCTGAAAATTGTAAGATCAGGTTCCGAATTCTTGTGAAACTAGACATCAAATTTCCTTGAAATTCATACTCCAGAATTCTATAGTGTTCCAGTTCTGAATTCCTTATAAAACAAAATCTTAATATCCTTGTATTGTACACTCCGAATTCATATTTGGTTACACTCCGAACTTTTTTTCTTACATTACGAATATCAATTTTTTTGTTATGTAACCATATTTTTGCATACAATTGATTTTGTTATAAAATGATGTCATGAATTCAGTTACTAAAAAACTGTTGTTTGAGTGACACATGTATAGGTCCCTCTGAAAATCAAGGAAATATATGATCGTTGGAGGAGGGATTCAACCGTTGGAGTTGTGTCTATAAATAGAAGCTCATTTGAACGAGCTCACAACTTTTATACTGAATATTTGACACAACTTTTGACAACTGTGGTTACATTCTGTTGAAGTGATTTCTAGATAGAGTGGATCTTATAAGCTCTCAGGATTCATGCAGAAAGTTTGAACATCTTGTTGAAACTTTTCTTCTTGCATATTTTATTTGTGTTGAGGTGTGATTTCCTTGAAATCAGAGACTTCGGGTTGTGAAGTCAGAAGTTCTGATTTCCTTAAAAATTGAGGGCTTCTGGGTATAGAAAGACAGATACCAATCTTTGGATTGAGGTCTTACCTGGGTTTGTGTAAGACATATTTTCTTGAAAGTATCAATAAATGAACCTTTATCCAGGGTTGTTGGATACCCTTCTCTTTGTGTTAAAAAAGTTACTACTTGTTACTTGTAGTGTTTCAGTTTTGTTTTCCACTGTAGTTTTGATTTTTAAGGAAATTGTAACTTTCATATACTTCCTCAATCATGGACTCTAATTATATAGGATTCTATACGCTTTAAGGTAGAATATTAACTGTTGTAAACTTTTGTTACGTTTCATTTCTTGAATCACTTTTCCGAAATCAAGCATGTTATTAGAACTAGTGGTTTTGTGAATTACCTTGTCTAACCTTGTTAACCATCATCATCTTTAAAAGTTCCAAATGAATTTTTAGAATATACAATTCACCCCCTCTTGTATATTGATTATCTGCTTCATAATTTGATACTACAGTCAGTATCATATCTATCGTTCTATCGATCCTACATATATAAGGATATAATAATTCTTATGTATATAGTTTATATATATACATACGACCAAATACACTTATATGTATATATCAATGATGACATTTATTCAGGGGTTTTCGAGACATGGGCTGATATAAGTAGTGTAAGCCTGGTGTTATTTAAGAACCATAAACAACCCATTACTATTTTTATTACAACTTATCATAATATATGAAACACTACCCATATTATATGCACGGATTGGATATTTATAGACATCAATGGTGGTGGAAAACTAAATTTATCTCACACCATATTAGGTTTGTAGATGATACCCTAGACGAAAATGGGGATACTCATAGAGGCCTTGAAAGGTATATTTGTATTGATAGTTTTTTGATTATCATGTGGGAAACAGTATTAAAAATAACAAGTTGTGGAATTAAATGATATTGAAGATATACTTTTAGTAAAAACTGTTCTTTTGATACATGTACTTTATTACATGCCTATTGTCATGGTTTACTATTCCTTTTGGACAGATACATGATATTACATAATTATGTATATGATAGTGAATGTTATATTTTGTGGAGTATTTATTTTTTATTTTATATAGTTGTTTACATTTTGTAGGTTTATGGTCTTTTATGAAGCTTCCACTATTTATCTATTTATCATACATTTGTGCTACTCTAATCATAGGGGTATATTCATCCCATTGTATCACCTTAGTCCATCACTACTAGTCAACATCCTTTGTCATATAAGAATGTATGAATGCGGCCATGTGACCCCTCGACTCGTGGAATCATTTATTGGAACCCATTTTGGGTTGTCACACCACTTCACCATTACATTAAACACTAATAGATAGTGATTCTGTAGTTAAATGTATTCTTTTAAACATGTGCATGATATTTTATCTTTTTTCCATTTGAATAATTTTTCATTTGATAATATATGACATTGAAGACATTCTAGGAACCATATTTATATCCATTTCCTTTTTAGTTATTCAATAAAAAGTGGTAAGAAAATGGCTAATTATTCATCAATTGTAAAAAATTTAAAAAACCATATCTCTGTACATACCTCCCCTTTGTGTGATGATTCTTGACATAAAAGGTATATTTTTATAAAAATCATTTATTTTTACATCATCAATTTATAAATTATCTTCTAGTGTTATATTCAGATCATTTGAGTATTTAATGGAAATTTCCTTTCCCATATTTTCTTTAATTTTATTTAATACTCCACTTCACAACCCAATTTGATAATAGTAATGTAAATTTCATCAATGTTTTAGTTATTAATAACTTTATCATCAAGTGCAGAGATATTGGAATAAAATTTATCTTCAAAACTTTCCATAATGTTGTTCAGTATATTAAAGATTCTAATATTTTTTATGAACCCTTTAACAGTGATAAATATCATATTAGGCCTTTAATGAATTCTTGAACAGTTTATTATTATTTTATCCTAACATCTTAAATTTGATGTCAGCTGATAAACTTTTTGGTTTATTTACCTTTATATTTTCTTCTTAAGTAAAATTATGACTCTTAAAAAACAATATATATGTTTTTTAGCTAATAACATTTCTCAATTCTATCTATGATATAGAAGGCAAAAATTCATTCTTGGTAGTTCGAGCAATAGCAATGTTGTTATCATCAATAATGGTCCATGAAAATATTTTACATGGATTTATAATGCAATAATTTTTTGAATCAGTCACATCCATCAAAAGATAGGGAAGGTGAGGAACCATTTACCCCTTTTAGGAATGAATACGTTTCCCATAAGATATTGTTATATCGTTAGAATTAATATAGTTTTTTTATTAATTTTTGACACTTTTGTGAAATATTATAAACTTGAATGGTACTAATGAAAATTATTAGGATATATATAAGGATCATAGAGACAAAGACTGTTGATTAATCAGTTTCCCAAAATTTTCAAACCCCTTTTAAAATGCTATTTTCTTGTTCAACATACATACATCAAGATTCTAAAATATAAAAATAATACTCATGAATAACTAGTTTGTTAAAAACGATTTTATCTATTGAATATTGAAATATTCCAATTCATAATTCTTATTATTCCATACACATAACTCTTCATTTTTTATCATGAGTAGCCCTATAAAGGGTATTACCAGGAACCCATAACATTGGATGGATTTAACCCTTTACATGCTCAAATTAATAGATATTTAAATTATATATTATGTGGGCATGTCAATGAATAATGAATTATCTTCCACACATAATATATAGATATATTTCTTTATCTGAATACTCGTAGAATAATATACATTATTTTTTCTCTATTATCATTGAGCAATTCTGTAGTGTACCCTTTTCAATATATCTATATTTTCAATCTCAATAAACCCCTTCATTTATCTTGTTAACATTATCAATTGATTTTAATATTATTTCCACATTTCTCAATATAACAATTACTTTTTGGCCTCATCCTTCAATCACTTTTAACTCTTAGATACTATTATTTTAAATCTATTGAAGAATCAGTCTTTAGATTGAACAATATAATAAATTTTTTTCCATATTAAAAATTTCACTAAAATGTATACATGAAAGTAAATATTTGATGAAAATTATTAGAAACACCACAAAATTTATTACAGAATAGAGTTCCTAATACTAGTTCTCAGAAATAATCTATCATTTATGTAATTCGAAAACTGTATCTAGGAATGTACCATGGTGTGGTGCTATCCGTTTCAATTATCAGACTCCATCATCTCACACTAGTCACCAAAATAATCACTAAAAAATGTTATAATGAAACATTTTGCCATGTAAATGTTTTTTCTAAAATTATCACTACTGTGACATGGTTCTTATCATTTTCCCATTTTTAACTCATCATGAAGAAACTAACTTGAAATTCTCACCATAACTACATAGTGATATGTAGTTTCCCATTTCAATAATATGTAATATTAATTATATATATGTAATATAATACCAATATTATCATTGTTTCACATAATTTTTGTGATAGTAATTACACTTCTTAATAACAAGGTGTACGATATCCATACACCAAAAAATTCCCTTACATACCTCCTTAAAACTACCTACCAAAACTGATCATCCGATTATGATTCTTCCCTTTACTATTATGTCTCCCCCAAAAAATTAACGCTATGTTGACATGTGTATCCTCTATACACCTTTCTAATACATACACTCAATGATTGGATTACCTATTTAAGCATAGACTTCAGTCTCTATGAAAACACTACAATAGAGGATGGGTTTCCAAAATGTATCCCAAATTTGTTTGGCCATATTAATCCTTTTATAGTTATATTTCAAAAGAACTAGGAAGAGAACTAAACTACATATAGTTAATTTACTATTTATTTTTTAAGAAAATATACCACAAAAATGAAACCCCATATCCTAAAACACTATTTTTTATCATCTAAAATATCTTATGAGAAATTCATTTTATCTACCACATTATAGATAGTGTACTTATGACAATCATCACCATATATATTTTTGTGTAACATTTTTTTTAATCATTTGATATAAACTAGTATTTATAATAAGTAAACCCTTATCCTTTAGAGGATTTAATGCATAATTGATATAACTTCCATTTTTGGAATGACAGAGTATTAATGATTACGGGAAATTCTAAAGCTCATCTAACTAGAGAGTAGTTGAGAAAAAGGATGTTCCATTTTTGGATGGTTAATGATATAATTTTCTGTGTATGAGTCTTTTATGTGACTTTGGATTGAAAAACATAATAAAAATAATTATTTAAAATCCTAGGAAAGAGTTAAAATAAATAAAATTTATGATTTATATGTATTGATTTTTATGGATTTATATTCATAATAGTTTTATAAATTAATTTATATAATTTTACATTTTAAAAAAATATATATTTATTTTAAAAAATTTATTTTTCATGTTTTACATGGTCGGAATAGTTAGATAGATTTTTTAAAATTTAAATATCTACTAAATAAAAATAAAATAATTAGTCAATTCACCATATTGAATTAATATTAGGGTAACTTTTTTGGTTTTTTTTAAAGTTAATTTTTCAGTGAATAGGGAAAAATAATGATTTTGAGTATAATTTTCATTTATTTTTGAGTATTTAAAAACTATCATTCAATTTAGGATTGGTTTTAAGGTTAATGTTATCCTGTTATACTAAAAAAGATATTAATTCCACATTAAGTAATATTTTACATTTTTTTGGTATAAAATATTTTTTATTCAAAAAAGTTCAATTTTAAAAAATTAATTATAATCCAGTTTGATTGTTTTGATTAAAATTAATTTTTAAAAATTTTAGAAATTTAATATTTGAAAATGGATTTCATATTTTGTATAATGAGGTTAAAAATACGTAATAATTTTAATATAATTTTTATTCATTATCAATAGTACCATTAGTAAAACATTAATACAATGATAATGGTTGAAAGAGTTAATAAGGAAGGGAAACAAACTGATGTGGCTAAAAATAAAATTAGATCAATTTAAAATTTTATTACACGATTTTATTTATAATAATAATAATAAATTATTTAATATATGTCAATGTGGATCCTGTTTTCATTGATAAATACGTATGATATATTTAATTGTTTTAAGTATTTACAAGTGTTTTACTCCCGTCACTTCTTAAAGGGAAAACCCCTCCTAACATATTTACAGAGTTTTTTCTATTTATCTTTAATGAGAACAAATAAAATACCTTCCCACCATATCTAATTACACATTATACTTTTTTCGCTAACCAAAACATTAACTAAAGAAAACACAATGTTTTATCCAAGGGAGGTTTTCTGAAGAAAATGTATAATTATTACCTGAGTGCTTCATGTTTTTTTCTTATTATACACCATTAAAATATTATTAAAACATAATAATAATATTACATGAATATATTAAATATAATAAATTTAATTTTTTTATTTCAAAATCACTTTTCGTCTCCTTATTTATTCTACATGAAAAGAAAACCATTCTTGCGCCTACGGGTGGACTAATAACTCCCTGACACAATATGATTCATTTATCATCACCTGACCACATAGACGATTATAAAGAAATTTAAAATATATATATGTGATATCTATGATTTAGTTACGATTATTTAGGGGTAGGATATTACTTAAATTCTTTTCAATCTAAATGTTGGAAAATGATAAGGTCAATCGTGAGTACACTTGGATTGCCACCTTCACGAAATGATATGGAATTTTTTTCATTTCCAATTTATAAGTATAGATATAAGGATTTAAATATTTAATAAATATTACATATATATCTTATATGTTGTTTTTAAAAAATAATAAATTATATACTTTATTTTTTTCTTACCCAGTAGAAAAATTAAAATGCTTTACAAAATACCATATCAATGAAACAGTGTGATTCATTTTTCATGAACACCATACATGGGTGGTTATAAAAGTGTAATTAATGTATAAATATGATATTTATAATGTGTTAAATATTATTTAGATAATGGAATAATAACCCTAGTATCAACAGTCAATGCACTGATGTTATTTTAAGCATACTAACCTAACAACCAAAAACAACCAACATGAATATACCCATTTAGTTCCTATATAAGGAATTATAACAAATGATATAAAGGGAATTATGATAAATAAATGAAAATTTAAAATGTTTTTAATAATTAAAATAAAAGAAATCATTTTATTATTCAACATTTTAATAACATACCATTCGAGATGAGACATAAGGTAATAGACATTCTTTTAAATAAAATGCTTTAAATGTAACATCCTAGGTAAATAATGAATATGAAATGGTCATGTATATTAATATTTGTGAATAAACCATTAATATTACTTAAAAGGGGATGCTATGTTCGATGGCGCACCAAATACGCAAAAACGAGTTTCTTTGAAATCATATGTTGCACACTGATAATAAAATTGTAAATGGTAGTAAACTACTAACCGATGTAATGGTGGGAATGAAAAAAACTAACTAAAATGTTATTATATATTATTTTCAAATATTTTTACAACAAATGTTAGAGGATTAAAATGCGAATGAATCCAATTTTAAGTGTAGATATTCTAATATTCAATAAAAGGTAGATTAACCGCCTTTTGATAGTGAACCGTTTTTAAATCCACATTTTGACAATTTTATATGTTATATTGGTCCAAATAAAATCCTTCTTTATAATTGGGACATAAAAATTTACTTTGTGTATGTTTTTGTTATTATTTTTTCGATAAAGTTCATTTTTAATGAATAAGTGAAAAATGTTGTATTTGAATTCAAAACTTCATTTTAATCTAATTTATTGATATGATTATAGAATCTTTTGAATTGGTTTTAAAGTGAAATTATTATATTGTTTTAACATTTTATCCAATGGTGGTCATTATAATTAATTTCACATTGAAATTGGACTTAAACTAGTGGAAATCTTTTAATAAATATTCTTTCTTAAAGACACGTTATTTGTTTTGATAACGGGAATTAATTACTAAATTAATTCAGTCAACATATATGTTTTTAATAATTTAAAAATATACATCATTTTTGAATTTGTAATATCAAATATATCTTAGGGTGAATTTATGGTATTTTTCCAAAAAACATCAATTTTTTATGAATAGTGAAACTACTAAGTGGTAGTTAAAAAAGTGATTTTTTGTTTAAATGAAACTTTACCACTTCTGTGATTTGATTTTCAAAAAATCCGACATAAATGGTTGTAATTATTAAGTACAATTTTGTTCAATGTGATGAAAATAAATTTTTCGTGAATAGTAACTTTTAAGTTTTATTAATCGTGATTAAAGGTAATTAGTGTGATTTAAGGTAAAAATAATGTTATAATAATATGAAATTACCATTACACATGTCCTACCCTTATTCGATGAGTCATTTCCGACTAATAAAATACATGGGCCAACTTGGGGACCCCATGGAGCCACTTGGGTAAGAAAATGACATTAATAACTTTTTATTTAAAGTTAAAATAAAAAAGTCACAAACATGTATTATTTTACTAAAACAATTTTTAAATGGTGTTATTCAAGTCATATTTTTGACTATAAATATTAATTATAGAGATAAAAATATTTCCTAAATCATGATATTTATTTTATAATTTATAGACATTATTTAAAAAAAATATTTATGAAACCATGATGCTGCAACAATTACCTCATTAATGAAACATTTAAATAAAATGAAAAGGTATGATAAAATATAAGACATAAACATTTCCAAAACCTATTTTATGGGTGTATTTAGAACCCTCATCAACTTAGCCTCGAATTATATCTTTTTTGGACCTTTAAAGTTCGAAAAAAATATTTATAATAAAGTAACATTTTATAACATTCCAAGAGTGCCCCTCCTCCCTCATATAAAAGGCTGCCACCTCTACCCCCTTACCCACACCTCTCAAGCCTTTGGCTCGACCAAAATATGCTCATTTTATCTCTTAAAATCCATCTATTCATCCTAGAAGCCTTACCTTAGGCATAAATCTCTACAAGAAACCCTTTCGGTTCAAACCAAGAGGAGTTACCCGATTTAATGGTAATGTTCTCTCTTATGTTCTTTTGTTTTATTTTTCTTCTCCAACCCCCTAAACTCATTTTATTCATTTATTTTGTAACAACACCACTATAGTAAATATACTAGGATGTTTTTATGAGAAGTATTCTAGATACAATTACACACAGGAATGTCTAATGGTAAAAGAACATACTGTTTCTATGGATGGGGAATTTCTGCCTCACGAAACGATGATTGTTCTATATTCTTATAACACCATTCATGGTGGCCATTAAAATGTCACTATATTTATATATGGTAGATATTATGTCTATGTTTTCCATATTCTACTATATTTTTCATATATGTCATGCCTTTATGGTTTCTATTATGGGTAAACATGATATCTTCATATTAGGAAGTGCGGACTACCGCCCCCTCAAGGTGACTTGATTCGTTAATTCCATATGTGGGATATATAAATGATGGAGTTAACGATATTATATATGATATTATACTAGAATTATAGTATAATTTTATATCATTATTATTTCAATCCATTAAATACTAAATAGAAATGAAAGTAGCGTTCATGCTTACGTACGACTTACCGTCTCCATGAACGATGCATTTCATTTCTTACCTTTAAATGTAATGTAATATTATAAATGCATGTATATAGTGGATATATATTATATATATGATATATACATAATCAAGGTAATTTTTGATATAATGGATATTTTACCACATGAACAACATGTAATTATAAGATGTTTATTTTTTTTACTCAAGTACCAATTATCTACAAAACGACCGTTATTTACATAATTAATTTCATAATGTTCATAACATGGTAATAAGTGATATAAAATGAATAATGAACTTGAAAAGGTTCTTAAGAAAGTATAAATTGACTATAGTTTATTATTTAGGAGATTAGAAAATGATCGAGTCAACTCAGACATGAGGTAAGGGATCCTACCTCTCTCTTTATTTTTAAGTACTCTCTTTTATGTCATTTCTTTTAAGCTCATATTTCTTATGTTTGGGGATGTTATTTTATATTCCTAATTCTGTAATTTTTTTGTTCATATTATGAGAGACCCTATTTGATCAAATAATTCCATTTTTGGAAGTTTTAAGCAGCACCGTTAGGCTACTGAGTTTTCGTAAGGGATTTTTCATCTCACTTTTATTCCCGTGAGATTTATGCTAAATTTTCCACCATTTCCTTTGAGTGGTGTATGTAATGAACATTATTCCACTAGTTGGGTAATATAATTTCATTTATGAGTTCTTACATCAATGATGTATAGTCTTTCTTTCATGGGGTGTACGTTTCGAATGTTACCCAAATCGGTAAGGGAACCTTTCACCCTCCACTTTTTAAAAAGACTTCTTTTTGTTAGGTCTTCTAATTTACAAATTATTATGTTGGGATATGTTCTTATATATCCTTATTGTTTTAAATGTTATTTCCAAGTGATGAGATACCATTTTTATCTCTCATCATCTCATTTTCTGAATTTTAAAGTGACGTCGTTAGGCTATCGAATTTATGTAAGGGAACTTCTTAACCCAATTTCAATTCTTTGGGTTAAATCTATACTTCTTGATTATTTCATGCTATTAATATGTGGGGATAAAATCTTATTGTTTTACACTTAATATCCACTTATATTTTGTGTATTTATATTTTTCACACATAATTATGTAATTGATTTATCCTTAATCTAGGGATATCGTCTTTGTATGGAACTTCTTCTCAATATCCTTTCATTGAGGCGTATTTTGTTTTACACACAACTTTATTTTATACGATGTATAAACCACATTTACATTTACGTTTATTCAAAAGGATTATTTTTTATACGAAGTGCTTTACTAAAAGATAAAAGGGAATGTTTTTGTTGTCGTACGTTTGTGGCGACAACGACTTCTCCACCGCCGTGACCATTATTTGAGTTTCGGCTTACTCTACAAGCCATAACGTTTTTTTCTAATGAAAAATAAATACCATGTTTTACTTTTCTTTTCTTATGGTATTGAAAATGGGTTTGAAATTTTTTTATTATATCAATGTTTTGTATTGAAATCTTGTGATTGAAATGTGGAAATGCTATGTTTCCTTTATGCACGTTTTATGTAATACGATTATGTTATCGTTATTGGGAATTGTTTATGAAGACGGGTGGTTCTATGATAAACTAAGGGTGGGTTAGCCCGATATAGCTCTCTAATTCATTGGGTAACGTGAAGGGGTTAAACTCTAAGGTTTTCTGAAGAGATTTAGGGAATACACTGTGATGGGTATTCCAAACATAACCATGAGGGTTACTCCATATGTAAGAATGTTATGAATTCCTCAAGTTACCCTTATGTCTTCTGATTTATATGTGTTATGATTTCATGAGGTATGTTGAAGTGATTATGTTTTATGAGTAAAGTGTTATTTCATTGATTCTTATGTATACATGGACTAATGTTTTCATTCCGTATTTTTATATTCCTTACTGAGCTTTTTATGCTCATCCCATGTTTTTTTGAAATGTTTTCCACATGAATTAAAGTGGAATACAGTCAAGGATGGGATCAAAGAAATTTCATGATTTCTAAAACATGGAACTAGACATGACTCTTTTTTTCAAGAGATTATATTTTGTGAAAAAAATGGAAACTGAGTAGATGTGTCTACTGTGTAATCTTTGAGATGTAATAGTTATATCCTAATTCTATAAAACCCTAATCCTGAAAAGACCCTCAATGTGAATTATTCATTTAATTAATGATTATGTAATGTACTAAGGCTGGGTCCTTATAGTTGGTATCAAAGGTTGGTTTAGATAATTTTAGAGGTTAGGGTATTCTCTAAGCATAAGTGACATTACCATAATGGTTAGGATTTCAGAAAGAGTCACCGTTTTAGATAAAGTGAATGAGTAATTATATCATAGTATTATATGATGATTCTAATGATATACTCATACTGACATTTTTGGTTTTAGTAAATGGATGGATCTAGAAGGCACAAAGTAACAGTGGATTTGAAGAAAACTGTGACAGTTTTCTGAAAAAACAACTGAATGATATGGGAGCTACAATGAGAATTCTTTTGTTTTTTCTCAACCAAATATCAGGAGTCATGATTAACCACTTGAACATTGGAGAGTTCTCTAATGCATCATGTACGAGTTAACCAAATCGATGTGGAATTTCAAGTAATAATTATAAAGGTAACCATTAGGGTTTATATGTTCCTTACTTTTGAGGTAATTATTGGTTACTATATGTTAGGATGAAAGGCATGGGATAAACTTGAATTTACATTATGTTATGGTTATTTTTGATGATTTTATCTCTTTTTGGGGAATTTTTTAAGAATTATATAGTTTTGGAAGAAGGACAACACGTAGACCGTGGGGCAAACCGTCACGTCGGACAATGCTGAGGGAATCGAAACCACAAAAAAAGTGTGACTGGTATTTATCGCCTACCACTGGACTATGTGAAGTCCCTAGTTAGTGAGACTAATTATTTTTAGTTAGATGATTTTATGAATGAATAATAAGTTGATTTTTGGTAATTTATATTTTATCAAATGGATATACATAGTATAGGAAAATGATTTGGTTATTATGTGATAACGGTTGGTGGGAAAGACATTCGCTCTTTTGAGGAAACACTATATATATAAAGAGGATAGAATACTATGGGATTTCAATTGTGGAATATTTAATGAAATTTTAGTGTGTAAGAATATATGTTTTTATTATAGAAATATGACGATTTGGTTTATTTATGAAAATGATTAACCTATCATGGAGAATATGTGATTAGGTTAATTAATTTTCAATACGAGACTTTAAGAGCAACAGATGTTATTTGGAGATGAATGTTAAGATTTATCATGGAAGACTATGTGATTAAATCCTTCGGATATTTGGGTTTAATTATTAGTTTGGATTACATTGAATAATTTTATGGATAGCTGCTTATTGAATGGTCTTTGATGAACTTTGGGTTTTGTTGGACAAAATTTGGAAATTAAGAGTAGTATTTCTTTTTATAAAGGATTGCCCTTTTGGGTATTATCTTATCTCGTACTAACAATTTTGGTTTTGGTTTTGGTCTAAAGATATGGGAAATATATAGTTCACTTTTGTGGATTAGGAGATTCTCTAAAAGTTGATTATATCACCCTTAATGTGAACAAGTCATCCTAAATACTCGTATTTTGGAGAAAATATGAGTTTGTGTAAGAAATCTAGTAAGAGATGAATGTCTACATGACAAGTAAGTATGTTTCCTTAGGATTTAGTTAAGCTCACAAAAAAAATCCTTAATAAAAAGTTACTTAAAACAGAAATGTTGTCGGTTAACTTTTCCTACTGGGGAATCAAATACCATTTAACCCATCACAAGTTTGTGATTTTCCTGTGGTTAACATTCTCCTAATAATGTTTTATATCACTCTCCATCAGAACATGACACTTTTTTTCTCTTCCATTTCCATGTTTTCCTATATGGAATCCTAGTATGGATTAGCTTGGGTGACCTTTGTACTTCCCTTTATTTCTTTTAAAGTGATAGTTTAATTTACTCCTTTTCTGATGTGGGGCTTTCAATAAAGCTTCCAAGCCCAATTTTAAAATTTTGAGGATGCAATTCCCAAAAGGGGGGAAGGATGTAACATCCCAGGTAAATAATGAATATTAAATGTTCATGTATATTAATATTTGCGAATAAAAAATTAATATTACTTAAAAGGGGATGCTATGGTTGATGGCGTACCTAATGCACAACAACGAGTTTCTTTGAAATCATATGTTGCATGCTGATAATAAAATTGTAAATGGTAGTAAAATCCAATCCTATATAATGGATACAATGAACAGAACTAACTAAAATGTTATTATATATGCTTGTAAAATATTTTTATAATAAATTTTAGAGGATCAAAATGCGATTGAATCCAATTTTAAGCGTAGATATTCTAATATTCTTTAAAAGGTTAATTAACCGCCTTTTGACGGCGAACCCTTTTGAAATCCAATTTTTGACAATTTAATATGTTATATTGGACCAAATAAAATCTTTATTTATAATTGGGACATGAAAATTTACTTTGTGTATGTTTTTTTTATTTTTTCGATAAAGGTCATATTTAATGAATATGTGAAAATTGTTGTATTTTAATTCAAAACCACTTTTTAATATAATTTATTTATATGAATAGATCATATTTTGAATTTGTTTTAAAGTGCATTTAGAATATATTTTTACTAGTTAATCCAATGGTGGTTATTGTAATTACTTTCACTTTTAAATTGGACTTAAACTAATGTCAATCTTTTAATAGATATTGTTTCATAAAGACACACTATTTGTTTTGACTACGGGAATTAATAATTAAATAAATTAATGCAACTTATATGTTTTGAATTTTGTAAAAGATAAATCATTAATTAATTTGTAATATCAAATATAGCTTAGGGTGAATTTTTGGTATTTTTCTGAAAAACTTCAATTTTTGATGAATAGTGAAACCACTAAGTGGTAGTTAAAAAACTGATTTTTTGTTTAAATGAAACATTACCACTTCTTTGTTTTGATTTTCAAACTATCTGACTTACATGGTTGTCATTATAAATTAAAATGCGGTTCAATGGTATGAAAGTAATTTTTTGGTTAATAGTAACTTTTATGTTTTCTTAATCACGATTAAAGGTAATTAGTGTAATTTAAGGTAAAAATAATGTTATAATAATATGAAATTACCTTGACACATGTCTTACCATAATTTTATGAGTCATGGACGACCATGAGAATCCATGGGTCAACTTGGGGACCACATGGAGCCGCTTGGGTAAGAAAATGACATTAATAACTTTTTATTGAATGTTGAAATAAAAATGTCACAAACATGTATTGTTTTAATAAAACAATTTTTAAATGGGGTTATACAAGTCATATTTTTGACTATAAATATTAATTGGAAGGCTAAAAAAATTTACTACATCATGATATTTTATTTATAATTTTTAGACATTAAATAAATAAATTTATTTATGACCCCATGATGATGCAGGGATTACCTCATTAATTAACGATTAAAATAAAATGAAAAGATAAGGTAAAATATAAGACTTACACTTGTACAAAACTTATTGTATGGGTGGATTTTGAACCCTTATCACCTTATCCTAGAAATATATCTTTTTGGGAATTTTAAAATCCTAAAAGCATTTTATAATAAAGTAGCATTTTATCACATTCCATGAGTGCCCCTCCAACCATTTATAAAAGGCCCCCACCTCTAGCCCATTACCAACACCTCTCAAGCCTTTGGCTCGACCAAAATCAGGTCCTTTTATGTATCCAAATCTCTCTCTTCATCATATAATCCTTTCCTTATGCATAAATCACTTCATGAAACCCTTTTAGTTCAAACCAAAAGGAGTTACCCGAATTAAAGGTAATGTTCTCTCTCATGTTCTTTTGTTTTATTTTTCTTCTCCAACCCCCTAAAAACATTTTATTCCTTTATGTTGGTCGGAGTGGATACTCAAGAGGGGGGTGAATTTAGTTCCAATTAAAATTTCTGTTAAAAAAATTTCCCTTAAAATCCACCTATTTAAAAACAATGTTAAACTGTAGTAAATTTATACAGAGTGTAAATGTTTAATTAGTTTCTCAAATATTGATTAGGTCTCAGTTAATTTAATCTGAAGATGAAAATGACTTTTGAAACTAACATACTGGTTTACAATAAGTATAAAAAGTTTCTAATTTAACTATAAAAGTAACTTTAAAATATTTTTGTATTTCAAAGTAACAGCAATAGAATATGAAATATATGTAGTATACTTATGACTTAAACTAAAATGCACAAGAGATTTAACCAAGAGGTTTAGTCTCAAGACGATAATTATTCCACTCAAAAATTTATATAAAAAAAGAGATCCACACCCTAGATTGGGGTTAACAACAGTAAAAGGCTGTTCATGCCAAGCAAGGAGCTCTACCACTGTTCTTTGTCAGAAATGAAAATAAAGACCAGGCCACAGAAGGACCTCTTCCACAGTTGTCGTGGGTAAAAAAGAGTAAGGAGTTTTGGTAAGAGGATTGTGATATCATCCAGTTCAGTATAAGAGAATGTGTATGTGTAAAATAAATATGATACACATACTGCTCGAACGTAAATAAAAAATCACTTAGATAATGTATATGAATGTTTAGAAAGACCTAGTGATTATCAGTGCAAATCTGTACTCCTTGTATTCAGCAAAAATGCTTATGAGTCCTTCTCTGATTTTTCTGTTGAAAAACAGAGTGTTGTGGTTTAGCATTTGTTTCTCTAGGGGAGAAGATGTTCACTTGACTCCAATGTAGTTCATGTTTTCTTCATAAATGTAGGATTGCATGTATGGAACTTCTTTGAGGATCATGCAATGTGCTCTTCACAGTTGTGCTCAGGATTGTTCTTCGGTTCAGTCCCGAGCTTGCGTGTATTGTAGTATGTGTGTTGAGTTGTTTCAAGAACGCACTTATCCTCTACTGTATCTCAATATTATTTATATTCCACCTGCTCCGGTGATAGAAATGATTTCCATTCCATATGTACAAGGTACCATTTCCTAACAGACCAACAACTATAATTAAATAACATTAATTTCATTAAAAACATCAAATATTACCATTAGAATTATTTAAATAATGTAGAGACACGAAGTCTAACATACATGGACATTACAATACTTTTACGGAATACTTAGTACATATCAAAAACGCACACACAAGGACCATAATAGTTTAGTGTCTTTGGAAACTCGGAGTATAGTCTTATAATCGTGGTGAATGATCTTCAACATCTCCCATAAAGATCTTCTCTTTTTTTACCTAAAACCTTTCTTTATATCATGGGGAAAAGAAAACATAAAAGGGTGAGCTCAAATGCTGAGTAAAGGTAAACAAAATAAATTTCATGCACATCATATACATAAGAACATAACTTTTGGAAATCTTAACCTGCAAAATAAATCATAATTTCATAACATGGGATAAATCATAGTAGTGAAATATAAACCCCAATAATCATAACGTAAAACATGAAACTTTGTGGCATACACACATAATCATATATAATCATTTTTTATTAGTCAAGACTCATTCCCAAGACTATCTTAGTGGACAATGTCCCCTTCTGAACTGAGTTCACTCCTCGTTTCAGTCCTGTTTCACTGAACCGGTATAACCTACTGTTCCAGCCATGTCTATATCATGAGAAATAAGATCATTACCCAATGAATTGGAGGGAGATATAGGTCACACCCATATCATAATGATACCATTCTTATGTGTTCCACAAAATCATAAATCATATATCATTGCATAACCCATGTAATAAAAATGGGATTCTTAAACATCATGACATCATAAAACAATTCATTTAAGATAAAGGAATTCATAAAAATAATTCCATTACAACATAATCAAATCAATGTAATAATAGGAATAGAAACAGAACCCTATATTATCTTAGATGGAAAATAATTTTTAAAAAACACTTGAACTCCATTCTTGAGGAAAATATCGTTTCTACTTCAAAAACATTTTTCCTTTCTTAACATGTCATACAATTTTAAAATAAATGAATTTGATTAAAAATAAACTTGAAAACTTGTAAAGGAAGCTTCTTAGAAATAATTTATTAAAAATCCTTTCATGCCGTATAAGTAAAAAACATTCTTTTCATACTTTTGTCGGAAAAGTCAAAAAGTACCTCGTATGAAAAACGACAAAAGATTACTTTAATATCTTTTACTAAAAACTTACCGAAGGGTAAAATTGAATTTAAACAATTGTATGTTGATGAAAATAATATTACATATTGAGGAAACATGGATGTGGATGATAAAATACACCCCAGTAAATACCAAAGTATAAACAATCTCGGATAAAAATGATATTGTGATATTTCCCTTACCTTAGGTCTGATTCACTTCGTAAGTGTCCGAACCTCCTGTATAATGATTTAAATAATGTCATTTACTTATTAAAGAATCATATTCATTGTTATTATATCATATATGATTCACTTATTACTTTATATTAATCGTTCTTTTGTAAATTCCATGTTAATGAAGCGTTTTGGGTAAAATCGTTTCATTTATCGTTGGTGTTTGGACTTGTTGTTCTTGAAATTATTATTACTTATATCATGATTTACTTACTTCCATAATATAAAACATTATTTATATATCATATATATTCAGTATATATATATATATATAATAGATAGATAAATGAAATGAAACACACTGTTCATGGAGATGGTAGTCCGTACGTACGCATGAACGCTGTTTTCCTTTCCTTATTGTCTTGAATGGAAGTAAGTATATGAAATAAATATATACATAAATCCAGTAGATTTATTACATCATATTTTTCATTATTATTGCTTATATACACTATATAATCATTCTTAAATGGTGAACATGGAGAATGAATCTCATCGCGTTGTGGAGACGGTAGTCTGTACGTACGCACGAGCGATGATATCGTTCTCATGATCGTGAACTTGTGTTGAAGTGTATGTATACTATTTCAGAATCAATATCACTTTATAATAATCATATATAGTTATTCATTACACCATTATACCCATCCAATTAAGGTGGTGGCGGAAAATAGATTACACCACGGCGTGGAGACGGTATTCCGTACGTACGCACGCGCAGTGATTTCCTTTCTTCCGTAGGATGGATAGAAGGTTAATTAGAGTTGTTTCATATTTATAATAACATATCAGTATATAATAAATACTTATGTTATTAATTTATCATGAAAAAACTAAATAAGAAGAAGTTGAAAAAGAAAGAAATTGAAAAAGATCGGTAATGGATATTACCTCTTTTTGACGCGCCTTTTCTTATCCTCAACTTAATGAACTAAGGATGGTCTTTGAAGAAGACCAGGACCTCTAGGATGATACTAGGGAAGTGGAGAAGAGATTTTGTCAGGGGTTGGCCGAGCTTGAATTCTCAAATTGGTGTGAGGAGAAGAGGGAGGAGGTTCCCTTTTATAAGGGAGGAGAGGGGCACCTTTGGGAAAACTAAAAATATTATTTTATTAGAGAGTCATGTTCGGTTTTAGATAGCTCCAAATTTATATATTTCGATTATAAGGTCGGGATGGGTCGAAATCCTCTCATCCAATAGAATTTAGACAAGTTTAGGTATCAATTTTAACCTTATCATTTAGATTTAACTTTAAGTTAGATAATTTAACTTTTACCGTGTCTTCTTGTTTTCTTACACTATCAATCCAAAAGAACCCCAAGTTGTTTATTATTAAATTATCTATCCTTATATAAGTAATTTGGCCGAAACATAGATTTTTAGGAATTAAATAACAATTAATAATATAATATTTGTTTTAAAAACTACTTTATGTCAATTTTGACACTATTTGGTACATGATTTTTATGAAATTAATAACAGAATGATAAGTTCGAAACAAGTTACTTATATCAACAATAACATGTCATAATAAACTTGAAAATTAATTTAAGTCATAAAAAGTCTCAAATTACTTTTATTTGGGCATTTATAACATCAACTATGTCAATATTTCATTAATAAGACAATTACTGCATCATCTTTGTTTAATAATAAATGATAATTATATAATCCTTAAAAATTCTAAATAAATTTCTATGATGTAGATAATTTTATTAGCTTTTTGGAGACTATTCATGTTTGAAGTTTCATAATGTTTATCACTAGATTAAAATTATTATACTTATAAGTTTTAAGAAAGTGACATGTTGTCACATTCTTTGGTTTTAATAATAATTTAATTATTTTCATGGAAAAATTACATTAAATGAATCTAATCCGACCCTTAGCTGATATGGGTCGACCTTTAGTCATCCAATAGGATTTTGACATGTGTGAGGGTAATTTTATAATATTATATTTACCCTTAATTACCCGATTTACCTTTAACTATGGTAAATAAAATTTACCGTAGTTACTATTCATAATTTCCAAAAATAAAAAGTATCTTATTAACATAATTTAGATCCACTGATTCTAAATATGGAATCCATTTTTCCAAATTCAATACATAAAAGTTGCAGAAATTAAATTAAAATTAATCTCGTTGTCGAAAGAAAACAGGTTTTTCTTTAAAACATTGCAAAAGATTGAATTGATTTAACCTACGAATTCAAGGTATAATAAATGCTAATGACATAAATTATATTAAATGGTAAAAATATATTCTATTTATACTTTAAAACCATTCAATATTATAATTTAACCACATAATATATTATGATGAAAAAAGTTGTTTTTAATTAAAATATAGCGTGTTTTTAATATTCATTAAAATATGAAAGTTATCGGAAAAATATCAAAACTTTATCTAATGTAAATTTTTATATCCTGATTCAAAAAAAGATTTTTATTTTGTCAAAATTAACTTATAAACATGTCAAAAACTAGATTTAAAGTGGTTGCGCCATCAAAAGGCGGCAAAACTGCCTTTTTTGAAAAATAGTTATTTTACCCGAAAAATTTATTTTGTTCTTATACCATGTTCTAGAAAATGTGTAAGATGAATAATAATGTTATAAAATTCAAAATTTAGTTAATACTATTCATAACGGCTAGTTCATGACAATATTATAATAATATATCGTTGTTTATTAAAACTCGGTATTGCGTACAACACACGCTATCGAGGAAGGTCGTGATTGCGTGTAATGCAAGCCAAGTCAGGGATGCGTGTTGTGAAAGAATCCTCCATTGTTTTGTATAACAGAATCCAACCATATTTCATTTATACATTAAATATATATATATATATACTCAATGTTGCATAGAATAACTATTATCAAAATTGTGTGTAACATGATCCCAGAATAGTGTTGCGTATACTGCAAGCTAATACGGTGTTGCGTATAGCACAAGGTAATCTTGGTGTAGAATACAACAAAAGACATTAATGAAATTAAATGAATATTTTTCATAAAATCTCGGGGTGTTACATTCTACCCCTCTTAAAATGAATTTCGCCCTCGAAATTCGTCAGGGTTATAAATGGTTTACTACTCGAAAGTTTGTTTAATAGAAACCCTCATCGTAAAAAGGAATACCAAAACATGGCTTTTAAAAACTAAAGTATGAAATGTAATGGTTACCCAAATTAACTTGTCCCGGGGTTTCCACGTAGGAGAACATAGGTGAAATATGGATATGAGAGAAAAATCTAACCATTAAGTTCAGATGGAGAGTGGTAGAGAACATGTCTATGAAAAAGCCAACAATCACAATGCTATTGATTTGTCATGATCTAAGGTACCATATGATTCATCATATATAAGGGATCTAGGAAAACATTTATGGTTTTCGAGATCATTTCCCTAAAGTTGATGAATTAAACGAAATACTTGCATGATTTTGGTACAATCTCACTGTTGTTCTTGAATTGAACAATTTCCACATCATCCCTTAAAGAAATGAAGTTGAATTTGTTATTCATGATGTGCTAGCAGATCATGTGATAGAATTATGGGTCATTCCATCTTTTTCAAACAAATGGTTAGAAAAAGTTATAAGTCCATCTTATGGTTAGATTAATCGTATATGGTTCCAAAAATAAACATATACTTCATATATCATACCGCTTAATAAAATAAAACTAGTTTATACTAACCAGGGACTCCTGTAGGCCAGTGGTATGCGATAAAGGCCATTCGCACTTCGATTGTGGGTTCGATTCCCACAGCCTTGTCCGACGCGATGGGCTGTCGCCCGTCCTGCAGGTTTTCCTTTTTCTAAAGCTATATTACTATAACATCCCATCAACAATATCAAAAATGTTTTATCCTTAAACAATACTAACTTATGTCCAACATAATCCATTCCAATCTTTAGGCTTATCTAAAATACATCGTTCCAAGCTCATAGTATAATGAAAATGATCACGTGAATGCCATCATTTATCCCCCATATATCATAAGATATATCTTGTTGGTCAAATTAAAAACATGCGAATACCGTAATCATGTATTCTCTTGAAGAATGAATATCCATTGAAACATAGTGAAAACATGAATGTAGTTAAAAGTTAACACTTTCTACATACCGAAATCTTCAAAATTCTATATCCTCAAACCATGATATCACTTAGTCCTTATATCAATCATGAGCTCATGAATACTGTCAAATATTACATTTTCTCATTTTCCCTTCATTATGCGCATATCATCTTTTTTCCAAAAATATCTCAATCACTTTCCATGGTTACGGGTACCATAAAATTATTGAAAACCATAGTAGACCAATACATAAATATTCCAATATTCCACGATACTATATACACCATTATTTTTTAATCCCATTACATATACACTTAATCATTCTACCACATCGTTATCATATTCAACATCACCAATGGCGATCGCATGTGACCTCCCTTTTTTCCTTTTCCTTATGTGGTTGCTCATGTCGATCATCACTAACCCTTGGAATATGGCATTTATTGGCATAATCTCCCATCTCCTTACACATGAAACATTGGAGTGTAGTAGGTTCATTCTGTGTATCCCTTCCTTTGTTTGCATCATTAGTCATCTTCTTCCCATCATTGTGGCACTCAAATGCCCTATGACCTTCCTTTCCACATTTGAAACATTTACTTGTCCCTTTAAGACAATCTCCACCATGCTTCTTTCCACACTTTGAGCATAAGGAAACATTCATCTTCTTTTCACCATTATTCTGAGATTTCTCCTTGAACTCCATCTTTCGTTTCTTGTCAAAACCATGAGATGGATATGTAACACCAACATCCATTTCTACCTTGATAGAACAACACACAATTTATTCATAGCTACTGAAGTCTCTTATAGCTAATGCCCTTTGAAGATTTAGTTTTAAGCAACCGAAGAATCGATCAACTTTACTTTTAGGTTGCATGATAAATCCAGATGTATACCTTGAAAGACTTGTAAAATTCGCTTTGTATATACCAACAGATTCATCATCCTTCTACTTCAGCTCAAGAAACTCCTTTTCCATCTTTGTTCGAAGAATACGAGGGAAGTACTTACTGAAAAACATGTTCTTGAACTCGTCCCATTCCATGGACTCAATTTAATCCCTTGGCCTCATATTCTTGATAAGATTCCACCATTGATCAGCTTCACCTTCGAAACGATATACTGCTAAGATGACTTTAACATGTTCAGAACATTGAAGAACTGAAAATATCTTTTCAGTGGTACTGATCCATTGTTCAGCAACAAGTGGATCGGAAGACCCACTGAAAGAAGGTGGACATTGCCTCATAAAGGAATCAATAGAATATTGTTCCCTTCTCTGCTCATTTGGAAGTCCAGAATGATTCATAGCTTGTGTAAGTATAGAAATAAGATTTTTCACTCCATCTCCCATAACATTTGTTTGTTTAGGAGTACAATCATTGCATTGTCCATTTCATTGATCAAAACGGTTCCTTCGGGTTCCAGCCATCGTCTAAAACCCAAAAAGAATAGTGTTAGAGGCAAAAAACATGCTAGGGAAAACAACATTATAAAGGGGGAGTATCCTCAATATCTAACTTCTTATGTTAAATTCTATGATCGTTACCGTAGTTCTAGGACTGTATCCTATACGTATACTTATCCTTAGGGACATCCCTAGACATACCTTAGAAATATCTCTAGGGATCTCACTAACGTTTTCGCATCCTAGTTTCCAATGGTTGACTAAACCTTTCCTCTGATACCAACTGTAGAGACGCGAAGCCTAACGTACATGGACATTACATTACTTTTGCAGAATACTTAGTACATATCAAAAACACACACACAAGGATCGTAATAGTTTAGTGTCTTTGGAAACTCGGAGTATAATCTTCTAATCGTGGTGAAAGATCTTCAACATCTCCCATAAAGATCTTCTCTTTTTTTACCTAAAACCTTTCTTTATATCCTGGGTTAAAGAAAACATAAAAGGGTGAGCTCAAATGCTCAATAAGGGTAATCAAAATAAATTTCATTCACATCATATACATAAGAACATAACTTTTGTAAATCTTAACCTGCAAAAGAAATCATAATTTCATAACATGGGATAAATCATAGTAGTGAAATATAAACCCCAATTATCATAACTTAAAACATGAAACTTTGTGTTATACACACATAATCATATAGAATCATTTCTTATTAGTCAAGACTCATTCCCAAGTCTATCTTAGTGGACAAAATCCCCTTCTGAACCGAGTTCACTTCTCGTTTCAGTCCTATTTCACTGAACCGGTATAACCTACCATTCCAGCCATGTCAATCTCATGAGATATAAAATCTTTACCCAATGCATTGGAGGGAGATATATGTCCCACCCATCTCATAATTATACCATTCTTATGTGTGCCACAAAATCATACATCATACATCATTGCATAACCCATGTAATAAAAATGGGATTCTTAAACATCATGACATCATAAAACAATTCATATAATATAAAGGAATTCATAAAAACAATTCCATCACAACATAATCAAATCAATTTAATAATAGGGATAGAAACAGAACCCTATATTATCTTAGATGGAAAATAATTTTTATAAAACACTTGAACTCCATTCTTGAGGAAAATATCATTTCTACTTCAAAAACACTTTTCCTTTCTTAACATGTCATAAAATTTTAAACTAAAAGAAGTTGATTAAAAAAAATTGAAAACTTGTAAAGGAATCTTGTTGTAAATAAAGTTTTAAAAATCCATTCATGCCGTATAAGTAAAAAAACATTCTTTTTGTACTTTTGTCGGAAAAGTCAAAAAGTACCTCGTATGAAAAACGAAAAAAGATTCCTTTAATATCTTTTACTAAAAACTTACCGAAGGGTAAAATTGGATTTAAAAAATTGTAGGTGGATGGAAATAATATTACATATTGAGGAAACATGGATGTGGATGATAAAATACACCCCAGTAAATACCAAAGTATAAACAATCACGGATAAAAATGAGATTGTGATATTTCCCTTACCTTAGGTCCGATTCGCTTCGTAAGTGTCCGAACATTCTGTATAATGATTTATATAATGTCATTGACTTATTACAGAATCATATTCATTTTTATTATATCATATATGGTTCACTTATTACTTTATATTACCCGTTCTTTTGTAAATTCCATGTTAAAGAAGCGTTTTGAGTAAAATCGTTTCATTTATCGTAGGTGTTTGGACTTATTGTTATTGACATTATTATTAATTATATCATGATTTAATTACTTCTAGAATATAAAAAATTATTTATATATCATATATATTCAGTATATATATATATATATATAATAGATACATAAATGATATGAAACACACCGTTCATGGAGACGGTAGTCCGTACGTACGCTTGAACGCTGTTTTCCTTTCCTTATTGTCTTGAATGGAAGTAATTAGATGACATACATATATACATAAATCCAGTAGATTTATAACGTCATATATTTAATTATTATTGCTTATATACACTTTATAATCATTCTTAAATGGTTAACATGGAGAATGAATCTCATCGCGTCGTGGAGAAGGTAGTCCGTACATACGCACGAGCTATGATATCGTTCTCATGATCATGAACATGTGTTTAAGTGTATGTATACTATTTCAGTATCAATATCACTTTATAATAATCATATATAGTTACTCATTACACCATTATACCCATCCAATTAAGGTGGTAGCGGAAAATAGATTACACCACGGCGTGGAGACGGTATTCCATACGTACGCACACGCGGTGATTTCCTTTTTTTCCGTAGGATGGATAGATGGTTAATTAGAGTTGTTTCATATTTATAATAACATATCAGTATATAATAAATACTGATGTTATTACTTTATCATGAAACAACTAAAGAAGAAGAAGTTGAAGAAGAAAGAAATTGAAAAAGATCGGTAATGGATGTTACCTCTTTTTGACGCGCCTTTTCTTAAACTCCACTTAAAGAACTAAGGATGGTCTTTGAAGAAGACCTGGACCTCTATGATGATACTAGGGAAGTGGAGAAGAGATTTTGGCAGGGTTTGGCCGAGCATTAATGCTCAAATTGGTGTGAGGAGGAGAGGGAGGAGGTGCCCTTTTATAAGGGAGGAGAGGGCCACCTTTGGGAAAACTAAAAATATTATTTTATTATAAAGTCAAGTTCGGTTTTAAATAGCTCAAAATTGATATATTTCGATTCTAAGGTGGGGATGGGTCTAAATAATCTCATCCAATAGAATTTAGACATGTTTAGGTATCAATTTTAACCTTATCATTTAGATTTAACTTTAAGTTAGATAATTTAACTTTTACCGTGTCTTCTTGTTTTCTTACACAATCAATCCAAAAGAACCCCAAGTTGTTTATTATTAATATATATCTCCTTATCTAAGTAATTTAGCCGAAACATAGATTTTTAGGAATTAAATAACAATTAATAATATAATATTTGTTTTAAAAACTAATTTATGAAAATTTTGACACTATTTGGTACATGATTTTTATGAAATTCATAACAGAATGATAAGTTCGAAACAAGTTACTTATATCAACAATAACATGTCATATTAACCAATAAAATTAATGTAAGTCATAAAAAGTCTCAAATTACATTTATTTGGGCATTTATAACATCAATTATGTCAATATTTCATTAATAAGACAATTACTGCATCATCTTTGTGTCATAATAAATGATAATTATTTAATCCCTAAAAATTATAAATAAATTACTATGATGTAGATAATTGTATTAGCTTTCTTGATACTATTAATTTTCGAAGTTTCATGAAATTTATCACTAGATTAAAATTATTATACCTATAAGATTTAAGAAAGTGACATGTTGTCACATTCTTTGGTTTTAATAATAATTAAATTATTTTCATGGACAAAAGTACATTAAATGAATCTAATCAGACCCTTAGGTGATATGGGTCGACCTTTAGTCAAACAATAGTATTTTGACATGTGTTAGGGTAATTTTATAATATTATATTTACCCTTAATTACCCGATTTACCTTTAACAATCGTAAATAAAATTTACCGTAGTTACTATTCATAATTCCCAAAAATAAAAAGTAGCTTATTAACATAATTTGGATCCACTGATTCCAAATATGGAATCCATTTTTTCCAAATTAAATACACAAAAGTTGCAGAAATTAAATTAAAATTAATCCTGTTGTCGAAAGAAAACGGGTTTTTCTTTAAAACATTGCAAAAGATTGAATTGATTTAACCTATGAATTCAAGGTAAAATCAATGCTAATGACATACATTATATTAAATGGTAAAAATCTATTCTATTTATACTTTAATACCATTCAATATTATAATTTAACCACAGAATATATTACGATGAAAAAAGTTGTTTTTAATTAAAATATAGCGTATTTTTACTATTTATTAAAATATGAAAGTTATTGGAAAAATATCAAAACTTTATCTAATGTAAATTTTTATATCCTGATTCAAAATAAGAATTTTATTTTGTCAAACTGAACTTATAAACATGTCAAAAACTAGATTTAAAGTTGGTGCACCATCAAAAGGAGGCAAAACTACATTTTTTTAAAAATACATATTTTACCCGAAAAATTTATTTTGTTCTTATACCATGTTCTAGAAAATGTTTAAGATGAATAATAATGTTATAAAATTCAAAATTTAGTTAATAATATTCATAACTACTAGTTCATGACAATATTATAATAATATATCGTTGTTTATTAAAACTCGGTATTGCGTACAACACACACTATCGAGAAAGGTCGCGATTGCGTGTAATGCAAGCCAAGTCAGGGTTGCGTGTTGTGAAAGAATCCTCCATTGTTTTGTATAACAGAATCCAACCATATTTCATTTATACATTGAATATATATATATATATATATACTCAATGTTGCGTAGAATAACTATTATCAAAATTGTGTGTAACACGATCCAAGAATAGTGTTGCGTATACTGCAAGCTAATACGGTGTTGTGTATAGCGCAAGGTAATCTTGGTGAAGAATACAACACAAGACATTAATGAAATCAAAAGAACATTTTTCATAAAATCTCGGGGTGTTACAAATAATATCAGCAAAAAGGTTAAGAAACGATGTCATAGTGATTATGTAAATGGTTTCTTATTCACGGTATGTCCTTCACAGTATGTGCTTCATGGTATGTGACTCACGGTATGTCCTTCATTGTGTAACCTTAATGGTGTGTTGCTCACAGTGTAACCTTCACGGTGTGTTCATCATGGTGTCTGGGTAATGGTGTGTCATTCACTGTGTCTGGGTCACGGTGTGTCCTTCACAGTGTCTGGGTCATACTGTGTCCTTCACGGTGTCTGAGACATAGAATTCATAGTGTGTTCTTTAGTGTTTCTATTCACGGTGTCTGTTTGACTGTGACTGTGTCTTGCACATAGTATGTCTTACTGTGTCAAACATCACAGTGTCTTGATACACAGGGAAATATCTATATTAATACTTAAACAGTAATATGAAGAATATGAATTAAGCTTAACCATTAGAAAGTAAGAGAACTTGAAACATAAATACAAAGGTTTGATAAGATAAGTGATATTTTTGATCATGTATAAGATTTATAAATAATAATGAGATTAATTAACATTAATAAGATTTTCTATCATTAAATCGTGATGGGTAATTATTATTGATATTTTTGATCATTAAAACATGAGTAATACATGAGGATTCCAACAATATCCCCCTTTTTGATGATCACAAATCTTGTATAGGTAAAATATAAATGAAATTCAATGTTAGAGAAAATAACACATAAAATAACTGATTTAGAGAATATCAGATTCTACAGTAACATATCTCTTTAGAATACTAATACTTTTACTCTTTCTCCGCCTTTTGGGATTATCAAAAAGTGAAACAGAAGGAACAGAGTGAAACAATGCATTTTTCATTAAAAACGTCTAGAATACAGGATACAGTAGAAATACCAAAAGAATAAAGACATCCCCATCAAAAAAGAGAGCAGTCATTGGACTCTTCAGGGCCCGACCTTTGTCTTGCCTTTATCAACAACAGGAGGTGATGCTGATGTAGAAGAAGGCATAGATGTGGTAGAAAAAAATGGTAAGGGTAGACCGTCAAAAATAAATTGAGCCAAAGTAGGAGCAGTAGAATATCTAGTCTGTGGTTGGTCAAGAACGACTGACCTAATCAAAGAAAGGGCTTGACTGACTGACATGGAAGTTGAGGCTAAGGCAGGTAGACCAGGTCTGAGGGGTGCAGTAGCTGGAGAAATGATAGCAGTGCTCTACTCATGACGATACGGCTTCAAATGATTGATGAAATCAGTAATGATTTCTCCACCATATTGTATAGCCTTTTCAAAATTGTCCTTATTCTCCATGAACTTTTCCAACAGTCTGGTGAAATCTGTAAGCTTATGAACTTGAGCTTTAAAATCTTGAGTCACTGGAGGGATTTTCAGGTTCTCCACAAGATACATAAAGTGATTTTTCATTCCACTTTTAGAGAAAATCCTGGTGAGATAAAATTCTATCTTCTTGGTGATCTCCTGTTGATCATCATTTGCAATCTTAGAATGAATCTGAACCAGATCAAGTGCTCTATCACCGTATTTCATAACATTAGATAGAGGCGAAAGACCGAAACCACTAAAAGAATTCCGATGTTTTTCCATTATTATGGAACTAACTAAGGAATCATCCAAAGAAGGTGTGGAGGTCTGACCCTAGGGAGCAGAAGCCTTGACATATTCAGTTAGAACTTTGAGCTATTTCAAAACTTTTTGCAGACATCCAGTGTACTCAGCAGTGAGCATATTCATATTTTCCACAAGCGCTCTCATGCATTAAAACATCTTGGTGTGTCTTGTTCCTATCATCTCATAAAAAGATAGCAGATAAGGATGCACTTGAGACAACATCTCTTGAGAATGGTTGGAAACATCTGGTTCATGAGAAGTAGCAACAGGTGTAGTAGCAGAAACAGGAGCAGAAACATGCTCTGATCTTGAAGAAAATTCATGCTGGAGGTTTTCAACCAAAGCCTCCAAATTAGCAACATTAGAAGTAAGAAACCTATTTTCAACTCCGAATTCTTGAATTTCATGGATCATCCAAGGTTGAATATGAAAAATAATGTTTTCCAAAAGAATCGATGCATCTTCTTGACTTATTTGAGTCACTCGACGAGGTTGAGTGGATAAAATCTTCTCAACACCAAAAAAGATAGTCTCTCCAAAGACTTTCAAATCATCCTTAGTTACAAAGGATTGTTTCTCGGTTAAGTGAGTAGGTGAAGGTAGTTGAATAGGTTCTGATGCAGATTCTGGTTGTGACTCGGAATTAGTTTCAGTTTCAGATTCAGATGAAGGTTGAGGTTGAGGCTCTAGTTCTAGTTCTGGGTGAGCTACCGACTTCATTTGAAACAAATAAGAGAGATCTATTCCAGTTTCAGTCACTTGCTGTGATTCACTCACATCATAGAAACTTTGAAATTCATACCGAGTGTACATAGAATGTGTGAAAATTGCTTGAGATGTTCCAGAAGATCCAGCTTCTTCAATATCATGGTTTTGAGGTTCCTCCCCCTCAAAATGTGCTTCCATTTCAGGTTCTTGAGGCCCAAGTGCATGATCAAGATCCACAGGATCAGCTGTAGTTTCTTCATCAAATTCTTTCCTTGCCAACTGAAATCCAATTTCCATCCTCTCTTTAGCAGAGGGGATGTACTCAGGAACTGATTGTTCCACTGGTGGTGCTTCCAGACATGCTTCTTTTTCAATAGGGAGATCTTCTTGATTAACATTTTCCCTAGGAGGGATTTCTCCTAGATCAGATTCTTCCATGACTTTATGCTCTAAATCATGGATAATCAGATCTCGTGTAGCCTCAGACTAAAATTCTGGATCAACATCATCTCTAGAATCAGGATCTTTTTCTTCTCTAAAAACAACAACTTCCTCTCTAAGAGGTACTTCAGCAGGAATATCAGCAGGGAAAGTAGTCCTTTCTTTCTCAACAGGAACTGCTTCCTCTTAAGGTATTTCAACATCTTCTTCTTCTTCTTCTCTGGGGTACTCATCCACTTCATCTGGTTCCAAAAGAGGATCAGTTATATTCATTGTCCTTCTTGGATAATCAACAGGATTATACTTCTTATAAAGTATATCATTATCCTCAACCCACTGCTTCATCCAGGGGTCCCAATTAATCTTCATCCTTCTGATGATAGGCTTGGATAAACAGAAATAAATATCTTATATCCTTTCTTCATTCGGTCCAACCACTCCCTTAACAACTAACATGGACGAAATCATCCTTGAGTAAAACAAGGAGGTGGATTTGGAAGCCACTTTAATCAAATCACATATATGGTTAATGTCATATTTTCACAAATTTATCTTATGGACATTCTTCAACAGATGAATCAGGAACACATCCTGATACTTCAACATAACAAAGTATCATTTTCTTGGAATAATCAAATTCTAAACAAATTTGAACAGTAGTCTTGTCTCCCCATCAAATTCAGATGCTTTGGCCCTTCACATGGTGCCATTTGCAGTCAGTATTTCCAAAGAATTCTCCAGATCAAAGATGTCAGTTGTTGGAGGAGGGCATCTTTAGTAATCATCATAAATTCCTTCATGAGTAATCCTCAGGCATGCATCCCACAACCTTGCGGAGAATGAACACTTTTTGTCCATTGATCCAGCTAGTTACCATATAGCATTCTCCATAATTACATGAAAACATTACATACTAGTAAAATTGAGATACCAACCTTATGTAAATTGGTCTATCTTGTCTAGAGAACCAATCGAGCCATCCTTGTTCTCATAAGACATTCAAGACTAAGGACTTTCTAGACATCATCCACTTAGGGAAAATCTCTTTCTTAGGAACTACAATACGACATAAAAGGTTCATATTAATGGGTCTTTCAGGTTATATCCTCGGTATCCTATTCTGTTTCATAGAGCGGTGCTTCTCAGACGAGGGTAAACATGGACGCTTCATCCATGTAATTCACTGATGGTTCATGCGAGGGAGAAGAGGAGGATTTCAAGGTAAAGAGGGTTTGGGAGAGTGAGCAGGAGAGAGCTCGGGTAAGGAATCAAGTGAAAACCCTTATGTTTTATCATTTGGGAATGCCAAACTTCATAAAAACAAAAAAGCGGGAAATAAAATAGCGGTGAAATAAAAATTACCGCGATACGGGTTAAAGTAAAAGTATAAATAATATTCACAGTGAGATCATGAGAAGGTGTTGTAGTGTGATGAAAAATATTTATCACGGTGATACAGTTGGTGGTCATCACGGTGAGACAGTAACCATTCTGTATAGTCACGGTGAGACAGTGAGTGAACTATTCTGTCACGGTGAGACATTTAAGTGACAGACCATGAACACAAGGTGATTACTATGAGAACGTAAGCATGAAACAGTAACTGAGAAATAGTGAATATGAAACCATAAATTAAAATATAGCAAAATAGTAAATAGTATGACCTGTAGGATGTCTATTTATGAATAATCATACCATGATCATGTATGATGTGGTCTAATCTCTTAGAATTAAATGGTTTGGTGAATATATCAGCACATTGATATTTAGTACCAATGAATTCCAAAGTGATATCACCTTTTTGGTAATGATCCCTTAAAAAGTGATGTCTTACATCAATATTCTTTGTCCTAGATTGAGAAACAAGATTCTTTCAAATGTTAATAGCACTTGTGTTGTAACAATTTATAGGTATATGTCTAAATTGATATCCATATTCTAGTAAAGTGTGTTTCATCCACAAAATATGTGCACAACAACTGCCAGCAGCTATGTATTCAACTTTTGCAGTAGATAATGCAACATAATTTTATTTCATAATACACCATGATACTAGTTACTTGCCTGAAAAGTGACATGTTCGAGAGGTTCTTTTTCTATCTAACTTACATCCAACAAAGTCATCATCAGAATAGCTAACTAGTTCAGATGATTTTCCTTTTGGATAGAACAATATTAAATTGGCAGTATGCTTGAGGTATCTGAAAATTCTCTTTACAACATTTAAAAGTGACTATTTAGGGTTTGATTGAAAACGAGCACACATACAGAAACTAAACATAATATCAGGACGACTAGCAGTCAAGTAGAGTAGACTTCCAACCATTCCTATATAAGTGGTTTAATCAACAGATTTTCCATCTT
Organism: Viscum album; assembly: GCA_963277665.1. Taxonomy (NCBI): domain Eukaryota; kingdom Viridiplantae; phylum Streptophyta; class Magnoliopsida; order Santalales; family Viscaceae; genus Viscum; species Viscum album. The sequence continues at coordinate 1,063,582,631 of OY728136.1, forward strand.
TATCAAGATCCAACTTACAGGTGGTACTCATGGGAGTGTCACTACATTTTGTGCTATCCAATCCAAAACATTTTAAAAGATCTCTAGTATATTTATTCTGAGTTAATATAATTCCATCATCATTTTGAAAGTTTTGAAATCCAAGAAAGAATTTAAGTTCACCCATTAGACTCATTTCAAATTCATTTTTCATCATTTTAGAAAAATCAGTACATAGGGAATTTCTTGAAGATCCAAAAATAAAGTCATCTACATAAATTTGTACAACTAAAAAATCTTTATAAAATCGTTTTATAAAAAGAGTAGGATACAATATTCCTTTTGTAAAACCTTTAGAAATTAGAAAAGTACTTAATCAATCATACCAAGCTCTTGGAGATTTTTTTAAACAATAGAAAGCTTTTGATAATTTGAAAAAATGATTTGGAAAATGAGGTTTTTTAAATCCAGGTGGTTGTTCAACAAAAACAACCTCAGCTATATGCCCATTTAGGAATGCACTATTGACATCCATTTGATATAGTTTGAAATTTAGATGTGAAACATAAGAAGGTAATATCTTAATGGCTTTTAGTCTGGCTACTTTAGAAAAAGTGTCCTCATAGTCAATTATTTCTTCTTGACTATAACCTTGTGCAACTAATCTAGCCTTGTTTCTAACTATATTTCCAGATTCATCTAATTTATTTATAAACACCCATTTAGTGATTATGGTGAAAGTGTCCTTAGGTCTTTCTACTAGTTTCCAATCTTTATTTCTTTTAAATTGATTGAGTTCTTCTTGAATAGAAATTACCCAAAATTCATCATTAATAGCATCATCAATGTTTTTAGGTTCAAGCTGTGATAAGAAGTCTTGATGTCCAACCTAGTTTCTGAGAGAAACTCTAGTCTGTTTCCCTCTATAAATATTACCAACAACATCATCTAATGGAGTAATCTTTAAAATCATAGTTTATCTAGTAAAGGTAGGACTAGAAATTTCAGGTTCATATCTAAGCTCGGGTTCAACAAGAAGAAGATTCTATAATATGTCAAGAACTGGATGTTTTTATAGTAAGTTCATTGATTTTATCATTCAGGTTCAGAACAGATAAATCTTCTTCAAGATTTTCAAGAGATGACTTAGGTTTATGTGGATCAGTTTCATCAAATTTGATGTGAACATATTCTTCCACACACTTGGTTCTCTTATTGAAACCTCTATAAGCTTTGCTAGTTATAGAATATCCTAAAAAGGTTCCTTCATCACTCTTATAAGCAAACTTATCCAGATTATCTTTAAATTAAGATTAAATACATTACAGCCAAAGACTCTAAGGTAATAGACTTTAGGCTTTCTATTATTCCATAGTTCATATGGGGTATTCATGAGAACAGGTCTGACTTAGACTCTATTAATGATATAACAAGTTGTATTTATAGCTTTATCCCATAAATAAATAGATAGGTCATACTCATTATGCTTGGTTATAACAATTTTTTAACGGGTTATAATTCTTCTTTCTACTACACCATTCTGTTGAGGTGTCCTAGGGGAAGAAAAGTTGTGACTATAGAAATTGTGTGAGAAATATGATTCAAACTATTTACTTACAAACTCATGACCATCATCACTTCTCAGGGTCTTAATCTTAAGTCCACTATGGTTTTCAACAGACTTGGAGTATTTATTAAAGTAAGAAGAAGCTTCACTTTTGTGAGCTAAGAAGTATACCCAAGTATATATAAAATTTCATCTACTAAGACATAAAAATAGTGCTTCCCATTTAAGCTAGAAACTCTACAATGTCCAAACAAGTCCATGTGAACCAACTCGAGAGGTTGATAAGTTGACACTTCTTTCTTTCGTTTGAAAAAGATTTTGTGTTGCTTTCCCTTTTGACAGGGATTAAAATGTTTTTCATTTGGAAACTCAAGTTTGGGTAAGTCTCTAACTATGTTCTTCCTAGTTAGCTTTCTAAGTGAATGGATATTGTAGTGTCATAATCTTCTATTCCATAACCAAGATTCATTATGAAAAGAATTTAGGCAAGTAACATTTTGTTTGGAAAAAGAATTTAAATCATCTATATAAAAATTTTCATTTCTTAAAGCATAAAATACTAAAACATTATTAGAATAAAAAAATTACAAGAATTATTTTCAAATTTATCATTAAATCCATCATCAAATAATTGAGATATACTTAAAAAAGTTATATTTCTATCCATAAACAAATAAAACATTAGAAATTGAAACTGAGTTAGTGTGACCAATTTGGCCTAGGCCGATGATTTTTCCCTTAGAATTATCACCAAAGGCGACCTGACCTCCATCAACCGTGATTAGGCTCCTTAAGCATGTGTAATCCCCAGACATATGTCTTGAACATCCACTGTCCAAATACCATGTCTTCTTGTGGGAACTCTTCATACAGTTTTCCTACAAAACAGATCTAGATGGGAAATGACTTTGGTACCTAGATCTTCTTGGGTCCAGACAGGTTAGCCATCAATAAATTTGTTACCCAAATTTGTCTTGCGGGTCTCATACATTTTACAGAGTCAAAAAATTTTGATAGATAAACACTATTTGATCTATAAATATGTGAATAACCAGTTGAAGTAGGTGAATTTTCAGAACTGGAACTAATATTATTCTGTCCAGATTTAGGAATAAATCTATTCTTAGTAATCTGTCTCTGTCCATGTCGGTAGCCTATTCCAGTAGTTTATTTTTCTTCCACTTTATTCCTAGCATTTGAGTATGTGTATATTTTCCGTTTGTGAATTTTTCTATGTCTTTTTTAAGTTTATCATTAGACATTTTAAATTCGGTATTTTCCTTTAATAGTTGAGCATTATTCTCTTTTTCTATATCAAAGTAGGATTTAACATTTGCAGTGAGAGAATACAGTTTCCCTAATGACATATATTTGTCCTCAAAATCGTAGCATGTTTCTTCAAGCATGTTACAATATTCAGACAGTTCAGCATTGGACATATCATCAGAGTCAGAATTAGATTCTGCATCATCTCCAGAATAATAAGAATTTAAAACAGGAGTATCTATGTTTACCGTCGATGTATTCATCATGGAACATATGTTTGCACGATTCTTTTCAGAATCAGAAACCTCAGATTCACTTATGCTATCTTCTGAAGAACTTTTGGTTTCTTTCATTGCTTTTTTGTACGCACTGTCCTTATAGTCATGTACCTTTTTGAACTTCAGTTTTGGATAGTCTTCTTTTATGTGACCTTTTCTTTTGCATTCATAGCAGAATACTTCATCATTTTTATCAGATTTCTTCCAGTACTTTTTCCAATGACCTTTACTATCATAATTTCATTTGTAATTTTATTTTCTGAAGAATTTTATCTTCCTATAAAACTTCTTAAATCTTATGGCTATTTGATCCATCTCAGCATCACTGTTTGAATCTGAATCTTCACTGGTTGAGCTTTAAATATGTATTTGAACTTTTTCTTTGTCCTTGCTCTTAAAAGTAGTAGATTTAAAAGCTACAGAATGTCTTTTTGTTTCACCATCTTCCTCTATTCAATTTGAGATTTTCCTCATACATCACAAGCTTACCAATAAGCTCTTTAATAGGAAGATCTCTAATGTCACTTGATTCTCTTATTGAAACAGATGTGCCTCTCCATAGGTCTAGCACACATCTCAGTATCCTCATAACTTGTTCCTTTGTTGGAACAACATTGCCAAATGAACTCATTGTATTGACTATATCATTAAAACTGAGATACATATCAGAAATAGGTTCATCTGTATTCAGTTTAAATTATCATATTTAATAGTATAAGTATTTGATCTCATTTCATTAACATTGGTTGTTACTTCATGAGAAATACCCAAAGTATCACAAATTTCATAAGCAGTTTTGCAAGAAGATATTCTATTAAATTCATCATCTCCAAAATCACAATACAAATCATTCATATCTTTACAATTATTATTTTAAGCAGTTTTTGTAGGTTCATCCCAAGTTGTTCTTTCAGTTTCTGGAATTTTATATTGAGACTCTATAGTAGTCCAAATATCAAAATCCATACTTTCCTAATGAATTTTCATTTTAAGTTTCCACTGGCCATTTTTTTACCATTAAATAAAGGTGCACTATTAGTAGTAGCACCTTTTAGTCTATTTTCCATAACTAGATTTTAGAAAGTAAATTTAAAGAGATAAATTTTAGAACTAATAGAAATTTATGATCTTTATAGACGAAACTAAAATCACAGTTGAAAACAGAGTGTTTTGAAAACTTATACTAATAAAAACAATCCTTTAATACCAAATTTTGGTCTGAGTGGATACATAAGAGGGGGGTGAATTGAGTTCCAATTAAAATTTATGTGAAAAATATTTCTCTTAAAATCCCCCTATTTAAAAACAAAGTTAAACTATAGTGAATTTATACAGAGTGTAAATGTTCAATTAGTTTCTTAGAGATTGATTAGGTCTCAGTTAATTTATACTGAAGATTAAAATTACTTTTGAAACTAACTTACTGGTTTACAATAAGTATAAACACATGATAATTTAACATTCAAAGTAACATTAAAATAGTTTTGTATTTCAAAGTAACAGCAATGGAATATGAAATATATATAGTATACTTATGAATTAAACTAAAATGAACAGAAGATTTAACCAAGAGGTTCAGTCTCTAGCCAAGACATAGTACTCTCAACAATTTATATAAAAAAAATTGATCCACACCCTGGATCGGGGTTAATAGTAGTACAGGACTATTCAGGCCACGCAGGGACTGCTACCACTATTCTTTGTGGGAAATGAAAATAAAGACCAGGCCACACAAGGACTTCTTCCACAGTTGTCGTGGGTAAAAAAGAGTAAGAATTTTTGGTATGAGGATTGTGATATCCTCCAGTTCAGCACAGGAGACAGTGTATGTGTAAAAGAAACAGGATACACACACTTCTCTAAATTTAATAATAAATAACTTAGAGAATTTATATGAATGTTTTGAAAGCTCTAGTGAATGGAAGTGCAGCTCCAGACTCGTTGGATTCAGAAGAAATGCTTCTAAGTCATTCTCTTATTTTTCTATTGAAAAACAGAGTGTCGTGGTTCAGCTTTTGTTTCTCTAATAGAGAATATGTTCTATTGACTCCAAAGTACTTTTTGGGTTCTTCAGTACTGTAGGATTGCATGTATAGAACTTATTAGAGGATAGTGAAATATGTTCTTCACAGTTGTGCTCATGATTATTCTTCGATTCAGTACTGAGCTTGCGTGTATTATAGTATGTGAGTCGAGATGTTTCAAGCGCGCGCGTGTCCTCTACTACAGCTCAATCTTTTTTATATTCCATGCGCTCCGGCAATAGAAATTATTTCCATTACGTAGGAACGAGGTACAGTTTCTTAACAGACTAAGAACTATCATTAAATAACATTAATTGCATTAAAAACATCAAATATGACCATTAGCATTATTTAAATAATATCAACAAAAATGTTAAGAAATAGTGTCACAATGATTATGCAAATGGTGTCTTCTTCACAGTATTTCCTTCATGGTATGTGACTTATGTTATGTCCATCACGGTGTAACCTTCACGGTGTGTTGCTCATGGTGTAACCTTCACGGTGTGTTCTTCGCGGTGTCTGGGTCATGGTGTGTCCTTCACGGTGTCTGGGTCACGGTGTGTCCTTCATGGTCTCTGGGTCATGCTGTGTCCTTCATGGTGTCTGAGACTTAGACTTCACTTTGTCTGCTTCATTGTTTCTATTCATGGTTTCTATTTGACTATGACTATGTCTTGCACACAGTCTGTCTTACTGTGTCAAACATCACAGTGTCTTGATACTTAAGAAAATATATTTATTTAGACTTAAACATTAATATGCATAATATGAATTAATCTTAACCATTAGAAAGAAAGAGAACATGAAACATAAATACAATGGTTTGATAAGATAAGTGAGATTTGTGATCATGCATAAGATTTGTAAATAATATTGAGATTAATTAACATCAATAAGATTTTCTATCATTAAAACATGATGTGTAATTATTATTGAGATTTTTGATCATTAAAACATGAGTAATACATGAGGAGTCCAAAACATTATTTTGTAACAACACCAGTATATTCAATATACTACGATGTTTTTATGAGAAGGATTTGAGCTACACTTACACACAGCTCCGCCTAATGGTTAATGAACATACTGTTTCTGTGGATGACGAATTTTGGCCTCATGAAGTGATGATTGTTCAATATTCTTCTAACACCATTCATGGTGGCCATTAAGATGTCAATATATTAATATATGGTATATATTATGTTTATGTTTTCCATATTCTTCTGTATTTTTCATTTATGGCATACCTTTATGGTTTCCATTATGGGTAAACACGATATCTTCATTTTAGGAAGTGCGAGCTACAGCCCCCTCAAAGTGATTTGATTCATTGATGCCATATGTGGGACGTATAAAGGATGGTGTTAATGATATTATATATGATATTATACTATAATTATAATAAACCTTTACATCATTATGATTTACTTCCATTAAATACTAAATAGAATTGAATGTAGCGTTCATGCGTACGTACGGCTTACCATCTCCATGAACGGTGCATTTCATTTCTTACCTATAAATGTTATGTAATATTATAAATGAATTTATATACTGGATATATATAATATATATGATATCTGAATCATGAATATAATTGTGGATACAATGGATATTTTACCACATGAACAACTTTTAATTATAAGAAGATTATTTTTTTACTCAAGTACCAATGATCGACAAAACGACCGTTATTAACTTAATTAATTACATAATGTTCATAACATAGTAATAAGTGATATAAAACGAATAATGAACTTGAAAAAGGTTATTAATCAAGTAGAAATTAAATCTAGTTTATTATTCAGGATATTAAAGAATGATCAAGTCAAGTCGGACACTAGGTAAGGGATCCTACCTCTCTTTTTCTCTTTAGGTACTCTCTTCTATGTCATTTCTTTTAAGCTCATATTTCTTATGTTTGGGGATGTTATTTTATATTCCTCATTCTTAAATTTTTATGTTAATATTATGAGAGATCTTTTTTGATCTCATAAATTCATTTTTGGAAGTTTAATGTGGTGCCGTTAGGATGCCGAGTTTTCATAAGGGTTTTTTCATCTCACTTTTATTCCCGTGAGATTTATGCTACATTTTCCAAAATTTCGTTTGAGTGGGGTATGTACTTCCCATTATTCTACTCTCTGTGTAATATAATTTAGTTTATGAGTATTTGAATCAATGTTGTATATTCAATCTTTCATGGGGTGTACGTTTCGAAGGTTACCCTAATCGGTAAGGGAACCTTTCACCCTCCTCTTTTTAAAAAGACTTCTTTTTGTTATGTCTTTTAATTTACATATTATTATTTTGGGATATGTTATTATATATTCTTATGGTTGTAAATGTTATGTCCAAGTGATGAGATAACCTTTTATCTCTCATAATCTAATTTTATAAATTTTAAAGTGACACCGTTAGGCTATCGAAATTATGTAAGGGTACTTCTTAAACCAATTTCAATTCTCTGGGTTAAAACTCTACCTCTTGATTATGTCATTCTATGCATATGTATGGATGAAATATGATTGTTTTACACTTAATATCCCCTTATATTGGGTGTATTTGTATTTGTTACACAAAATTATGTAATTTATTTATCTTTAATCTAATAATACTGTCTTTGTATGGAACATCGTCTCAATCTCTTTTCATTGAGGCATATTTATTTTTATACACAGCATTATTTTATACGGTGTATAAAAACCTTTTACTTTTATGTTTATTCAAAAGTATTCTTTTTTATACGAAGTGTTTTACTAAATGACAAAAGGTAATGTTTTTGTAGTTGTACGTATGCGGTGACAACGACTTCTCTGCCGCGGTGACCATTGTTTGAGTTTCAGATTCCTCTACAAGCCATAATTTGTTTTAATGAAAAATAAATACCATGTTTTACTTTTATTTTATTTTGGTATTGAAAATGGTTTTAATAATGTTTTTATTATATCAATGTGTTGTATTGATATCTTGTGATTGAAATGTGGAAATGCTATGTTTCCATTATGCATGCTTTATGTGATACGACTATGTTATGGTTCTTGGGAATTTTTTACAAAGACGGGTGGTTTCATGATAAACTAATGGAGGGTGAGCCCGATATAGTTCTCCAATGTATTGGGTAACGCGAAGGGGTTATATGTTATGGTTTATCCGAAGAGATTTAGGTAATATACTGTGATGGTATTCCAAACGTAACAATGAGGGTTACTCCCTATGTAAGAATGTTATGAATACCTCAACTTACCTTTATGTATTATTATTTATATGTTTTATGATTTCATGAGGTATGTTTAAGTTCTTATGTTTTATGAGTAAAGTATGATTTCATTGATTCTTATTTATACATGGACTAATGTTGTCATTCCTTATTTTTATATTCCTTACTGAACATTTTATGCTCATCCCATGTTTTTATGAAATGTTTTCCACATGACATAAAGTGGAATACAGTCAAGGATGGGATCAAGGAAATTTCATGATGTGTAAATCATGGAACTAGACATGACACTTTTGTTCAAGAGTTTATATTTTGTGATAAAAATGGAAACTGATTAGATGTGTCTACTGTGTAATCTTTGAGATGTAATAGTTATGTCCTAATTCTCTAAAACTATAAACCTAAAAAGATCCTCAATTTGAATTATTCATTTAATTTATGATTATGTAATGTACTAAGGTCGGGTCCTTATATTAAAACATTCCATCCCACCCTTTTTTCAGTGTCATAAATCATTTATTTTTTTAAAAAAATATTCATATTTATGATTCAATGGTTTATAAAGGTCATTTTCATTATATTATGAATTATTTAATTTTTTTTGAAAAGAATCATTTCAATATTTATGATATATCTTATATTATTATTTTTAAAAATGTGTAAAAATAATTTTGAAAATGTATGTGTCATTAATAACCATTACCAAAACCATATATGTTTTCATTATTAAAAAATAATTCAATATGGTTTTCAATGTAGACACCATCCATTCTCTTTTTAGAATTATTTTCTTTTTTTTTTGAGTTTCTAAATAAAAAATATATATTTTCTTAATGATTATTTTAAAATTAAAAATGTTTTATTAAGGGATTCAGTTGAGTTTATACATTTATTAGTATCTCTATATTTTAAGAAAATATTTTTTTCAATGAATATTAGATACATAAAACTAACCTTAAATGACCAATGAAATATTAACAATCAAATATAATAGTTATAACCTTGATGTTGAATTATAATATATGAATAATATTAACCACATTTTAAAAAATATATACAAGACATATTCAATAAATTGTTTTGATTAATGATTATTATATTAACACCGAATTTTTAGTTAAGTCATTTTCATCTCCAGGAATTATGTTTTATTTCCAATTATTTATTATATATTTTTGTGGAAATTTTTTTTAATTAATTTTTTGGAGTTTTAAATATTATATTTTTTAAAATTGATATCATAGTTTGAAATTTCATATCTAAATTAATTTTGGATGAAATTTTATGTTTTTATAATATAATTTATTTTTCAGTGAAGGGTGAAAAATATTGATTTTTTAAATACACACATTCATTTTCTTAAAATGAAGAAATTTAGAATTACCCATAAATTTTGGATTTGAAAAATTACCCATTTTATTTTGATTAATATTTTAAATAATTTTTATGATTTTGATATATGTTAATTTTTATCCATAAAAATGATTTATTCTAGAAAATTTTTGAAGTTATAGTTTATGAATTTATATTAAATTTCATTTATTCCACTTCTGGAAAATAATTCTAGAAAAAATGGATACCTTATTTTTAATCATGAGGTTCAAATTTGGTAAACAATTACTTTTTATTTTCAGGCAGTATGAATAGTTACCGTGGTAAAATTTATCATATTGGTAAAAGTTAAATAGAATAATTGAAGTAAAAAATAATGTTATAAGACATTAAAAATAAACAAAAAACATGGATTTATTTAATTATATACGATGGATTCTAACATAGTTTTCCCAGATTTGAATATAATGAATTTCTTTTCGATTAGAGTTATGTAATAAAATTTATGTTTATTTTTATATTAAAAATTTATAAATGCATCCCTCTTGAATTTAATATATTTTATCCTATCACATAAGTGTAAGAATACATAATGATTAAAGATAAATACTAAATTTAAAAATAATTTATTTATTTTTATATTGTTAGTTCATATTTTAAATATTTGTGATCGAATAATTACATTTAATTCTTAGGAAACACTAACACATAATTAATTACATTATAGAGAAATAAAATAAATATTTTATGAATTATAAAATGTAAAATATGGACTAATTATTTAATCCCATTACTATTATAGGTCATTAAAAAATTACTATGGATGTTTTAGAAGTTTATATTATAATTATTCTATAGTAATGTTTTTTTAAAGTCAAATTAAATGTATATTATCAAGAATAACTGAATAATAATTTATTATATATAATATTTTATTAAATAAATTGAAATTTATAAAGATATTATCATAGGATATGTTAATGAGATATGGTTAAAAATATCAACCATGATATATTTATGGGTTAATTTTCCTTTTATAGTAATAATCATGACCCATAAAAGGTATAAAGTGTTTATATTATAGTATTTGTAAAAATGGTTAACAGAGGGTCAAAACTGATTGATAAAGTTGAAAACATAAAAAAATATCCAAAATTTCTTGTATGATAGGATTTTGAATCATTATATTCTTATATTCTAATCATATCTATCTGAATCCATTTCCTAGAGAAAATTAATTTATATTAATTTAATAATTCAAGTAATTCTATGAGTTTATATCCCCTCACATATAAAATAACACCCTCTCCCTTTTCTTTACAATTAATTGAGGAAATTATATTAACCAAACCCTTAAAATTTTAATTTTAAACATTCATATCTAAGACATAGGGTTATGTTATAACCAAAGGATCAACCCTATGTTTCTTAAGAATAAACCTAACAGAAATCTACCGAATAAGAGGTAATCATTTTTACAGACTCTTTCAAATTAATTTCAAATTTTATTTTTTATAAATATGTTGTTACCATTATAATATACCGATTATATTATAATTAATATTCATATATAATATTATTAATATTGGAAAACCATTTTACAGTGATTTTAAATCAAATATAATGTGAAAACATCACTCATTAAAATGTACGACTTCCCGTTTCTATGCAACGATTTAATTTTTTTTCATAAATTTTTTTTACAGATGATTATGGATTTGTAAATAAATATTATAATTTATATTTATTACATAATTATGATTCTTTAATTATAATATTTTATTAATCTTCTTACATTGATATTTTTTGGAAAACGATTATATCTCTCGAGCATATGTGTGGACTACCACCTCCACGAAGCGATGTGATATTTTTTTCATTTATTGATTATATAGATGGTAATAAGTATATATTTAATAAAAATAATATACATATATATATATAATAAAAAATTATTCTATATGGGTTAATTATCAATTACCTTTCTTTAATTAAATTTTATGAAAAGTGAAAACAATGTTCATGCGTACATACAACCTACCGTCTCAATGAATGGTGTAATTAATTTTTCCACCTCTACAATTTATGAATGAATTTAATTAAATATATAATGATTATATATTTTATTTATATCATGATTAAAATTATAAATATGGTGGAAATATAATCAAAGTACCTTGAAAAAAACATCTATGGAAACAGATACAAGAGAAAAAAATTTAGTTAACTCCGGAGTCAAATATAATAAGGAAATATTATTAATTAATGGGTTATAAGATGTTATAAAAGGATAATATATGTTATTATAAATATTAATATGGATTTATTATAAATTAATAATTGGTTTTAAACCATTATAAATGATGTAAAAGGGTGTTCAACTAAGAAGAAATATGAGGTAAATGATTTCTTATATCAATTTACATTCTTGGGGTTTTATCAATTATTTAATTAATTATGCTATTTGAAAATTAGGAGATAAGTCACCATTGCTTTATTTATTTTTTAGTTCCAATTTTATATTGTGTTTTTTATACAAAAATTAATTAACATACTAATTCTCAATTCAATGGTATGATATGTGTAAGGGATTCGTTAGCTCAATGTCTATTCATTAGATTATACATCCACAAAATTTACTATGTTATTTGATCATTATATATGAAATTATCACTTATTATATTATGTTTAATTTCCACTTGTATTATGTGGATTTAATTTTTTAAAAAATAATCAATTCATTGGAAAATTAAAACATTAATGATAAAAATTTCTATGTGGTTTCTTACCTCACTTTCCATTTATTTAGCTATACTTATACTTCATTAACAATGTTATCCCATGATTATGAATGAATATTCCACTATTTGTATTATGTAATATCTCCACTTGTTTTTTTGGATTAACATTTTTTTAAATTATCATTTTACTGATTAACTCTCACTTCACTTATATGATATTTGGAATGAATTGCTTCTAAATTTTCACTCTATTATGAAATATTTGGTATTATAGACCTATTTATTTTTATTTGTTTTATATATTTTCCATGTAATTAATTTTACATGAATATCTATTTATTAAATATGATTAAATATCCAATATATTTGTATTCATTCAATGGGTTGCAATATAAAAGGTACCAAAGTTTTAGAAAATATTTTATCTAATTTTTGTGATTTTTATATTCTTATTGAAGGAATATTAAAATATTTCCATAATAAATTAATTTTATTTTCTTATTAAAATGATATTTAAATAGTTTCCATATATTCATGAAACTTTTCCTCTAATTTTAACATTTATCAATAAATGAAAATTTTCAAATAAAATTTAATCTTATTTCCCTTTTTATCTGATTTCTTTTTATTCCATATCCAAATTTCAAAAACAAATTAACATTTAATTTATTTTTAATTAATTAAGTAATTAATTTATTTATATCTTATCATTTTATTTTTATATTTTACTAACTAATCATTCAAATGTTTTCCAAAAGTATCAATTTTGACTTTGTTTATAAAATCCAAAAAGAATTTTTCTTTTTTAACTTATATGTATTTAATGAGATTTACTCGAACCATAACCATTTATGTAATTTATATACTTATATATCGTTTCAATGATTAAAAAACTATTTTCTAAAAAATAATTTTAATTTTTTTTCTTACATTTCCTTCAATTATATAAAATACATGATTTTACAGAAAAATTTAGTTTTCTGATGAATTGATGGTCATCTATCATCCACCAATTAATTTGGATGTCATTAAATTATCCTTCATACAATTGATTTCTTATGATCACATTTATTTTGATATTTCATTATCTTAAACATCTATATTATTTGTATCATGTATTTTATTACAGCCTAAACCATAGAAATTTATCAATATGGTGTTTTACTATTAATGTTATTTGACTGAAAAAGAAATTATTTAAATTAAAAATCCTTTAATAAATAAAGATATTTGTTGAGAAGTAATATTTTCTATGAATTAATTTATTAAATCACTATATAATGAGTGAATTAGAGATTAAGTTATGGGTGGGGCCCTATAATCGATATCCCCCTCAATGTATATATATCTATTATGATGAAAACCAATGGATTTCATTATTAAATGGATGTTTGGGGTATTCCTACCAAAGCATTAAACACACATTGGGTTAGGGAATGTTGGTTAGGATAAAATCATTTTTAAGATAATGTCGTCCAACATTATGCATTTCTTCCATGGATAATTATGTTATTGTTATCAATTATATCATTAAATTTGATATTCCGCATATATGAATTTCATGCACAATTTATTGAATAAATGAAATTAAATTTTAGTTATTTACATTTATGTTTGGACTATTAATCATTTAAAAATTAGATATTCTTTTATACTAAACCCTTAATGATATTTTGAACTCACCCTTATTTCATTCCTTTTCCCAGTATACGAATAATAAATATTTGAATATGATTCAATGATGTATAAAATTTCACTTTATTATAATAACTATTTTATGGCCAATGTAACATAGGAATCATGTAATTATACTATTAATCAATATTTCAAAACTTATTAGTCCTTTAGTATTCGATCCCTTGTATCTTTTAGTAATTTAATAAAATAGACACATTATTTAGTTTTATGGACTTGGGGTTATGAAAATTCTATGATGAAAATGTGAAATATTACTGAAATATTGTACATGATATGGTACCTGATAATTAAAGATTATGACAAGTGATACCGATACAACTCATTATGATGGTTGATCTCGATATATCTATCCAATGCATTATGTAATGATTTAGTCTTCATAGGCGAAAATGTTGGAAATAATAGGGTTTTTTAACCATATATAACTAACAAGTCATTAGTTATTCTGACACATGTTAACCAAATGAGAACATGGGATATGAATATAATTATCCACATTATATATATTAGTATTGAGAAAGGGAATTCAGGTAAATTAATTGATTTCATAAGGTAAGGAATATTTTTTTAATTTTAATGTTTGATGTCCCAACCTTGGTGCCACAAAATTGTGCCCCGAATCCATTAGGCCAAAATTGACCCAATCGTACCTCCCCATATATCAGAGGTAGTTGAATATTTTTAAGGGACTAGGGTTTTTTTATGAGGAGACAATTCCCTCATAACTCGAGTGGATAACAATAGATAAGTAATAATAAGTAAATAGTATAAGAATATATTAAAAAATGTAACAACAAAAATGTATAACTATAATGATAGTACCAGTAACCCACTATAGTGAATGAATATACAAATAAACCAGAAACAAATAATAATGAAAAGATTACACTATATGATATACAAAAGTTGATGATATTGTTTGTCAGGTCTCTATAAAAGGAATAAATATATACATGGTAGAAAAAAATACATATTACAAAAAAGGAAAAAAAAGAAATAGAAAACTATCTAATATCTTGAGCATAGTTCTGATCAACTACTACAAAGCATCATTCTGAAATAAGAAATCACGATTAGGTGTCCAACGTCAGATGCTTCTCCTTATCAAAACTTGCATACATATAGTATTCCTAGGTACCATCGATGACCTGAATAGTCTGTGAAATAAATACCAATAGGCCACTACCAGTAGTATATATACTATACAGTCCATGAATATAAAATAACATTATAAAGGTATATAAATATAAATCATTATAGAAATGTAAATACATCGATACGTATTTAATCTTTAGCTGGTGTTTGAACATGTAATGATTTCCTTGATTATTTTATTTGAGTCAGTTTATATGTTTATATCATGTGAGATATAAAAAGAATGACAAATTATGATGAAAAGAATAATAATAATTGAGGATCCAAGGCATAACATGGAGTCCTATAATTATGATAATAATTAAAGATGTTCGATGGTAATAACTAAAGAATCCTTGAGGATGATAATAATAATATATTTTCCATGTTAATAACAATGAAATCCTTGAACTTGGGGGGTCAAAAAAACGTAGTAGTAACATGAATTCTGGTTTTAATGTGTCTGAGTGTAATACATGTGGTATCTCCCAAGGCATTCCACTATAAGTAATTCTAATAATGTTCATGAATCTCATCCATGGTAAAATAGGTAAGCAAGACTATGCCTAATAGGGTGTATCCATGGAACCACATGTCTAAAGATTTGAAGCTAGACATATGGAGTGTATCCATGTAATCATAATATTTTTAATACAGTGAAGGGAGCCTATGACATCATTCTGTGCATTGGCCAGTATAAAAGTACCATGTTCCAATATGTGTATCTCTCTTGGAAACCAACTCGGTAAAATGGAATTATGTCCTCTGATTTTTTAAGGAATTCCCTTAAAAATCCAGGGCATATATCATGCCTGACCACTCCTATAAAGATGAAATGTTTCATATGAAATAATCACCTTATACAAATTTTTTTATTTCATTTAGGTCATGTAATTCTCATTACGTTCATTAATTTAGTAGGTTCAATCAATTTACTTTCTTACAAAGTTATAGGGCTAACATCGACTTGCAACCAATTACCAATTCATTTTATAAACATATAAAGGTTTAATTCTATAGGGTACAAGATACCAATTATTACTTGATTTGATATTAAATTATATGGTTCTTTGATTTACCTTTTGTATGTATGACAATACATTCTAAGGACATGAAAACATATAAAATTTATTTATAATTAACATGGACAAGTGATATATTGAAATATACGTTTTGTTTTAACATTTGGAATGTGAATTAATTATTTATAATACATTACATTGATGTTTTAAGTGAAACCAATACATGTTATCTCCATTTAACATTTAAAGATCCATTAATTATTTGATAACCCTTACCATAAATGGGTTAAGTGAAAACACACCTGAATAGTGGATCAAATAAAAAAAATCCCTTTTAATGTACAATAAATAGTATTCTATACATAGGGTGTAAGGTGTTTTGGATTTCACACCCAAATAAATAAAGAAAAAATAAAAACATGGTAGTAAAATATGATCATGAAAATTAAAATCATGGAATATAAATTCAATTGAAAATTCTAGATGAAGTCAGTGTGCACATAGTGATGGCCATTTAAAAAACAATGAGACTTTTAGGGAATATTAATAGAGAACCTTCAATATACCTATACAGATCTACTCATATATTATTAGGCCATAGTTTTTAGGGATCCTAATAAAATGGAATAGAAGCTCGACTCCCTAAAAATAGGTAATTTGAGAAAACGTCTAACTAACCCCGTCGAGGAGAAGAGAAACAAAAAAAGGTTCAAAATGAATGGGGAACTTATTAGTATGCATCAAACAAGACTAACTGATAAAATAATCCGAGTGTGGATAATAATGTAATCCATGAACCAAGTTTTATACATATTTGAGTGATCATGTCCAAGAAATGATGATGTATATGAGTACTTCTATCCAAATAGAGTCATTTCCTCTATTTTTTAAAAACAAAAGATTGTAATTTATATGATGTGTAGATGGTTTAAACATCGTTAAAATATCAGGTTCTTCCTCCTAGGGATATGGCATTTAGATGATGTGAAATATTATTTCCACACCAATTCATATTGTGTAATTGATACACGTTATGTATTCTAATTACACATAATGTAATTTTAATATAGCTAACCTACAACCCTCTTTCCCCTTATTTTATAAAACAACACAACCAGAATATGATCAAATTTAGCATCTAATCCAAAAAGAACCATGAATGTTATTAAAGAAGAAATTATGTTGATCCCTACCTAAAGGAAAAAATAGATCTTACTACCTTTCCCCCTTAATGGAAGACATACATGAGGTCAACTTCCGAGGTTATGAAAACATAATATGAAAAGAACTCTAACCAATGGGTATATACGCCAGCCGTTCTCTCACAAGTCTCATATAGTTAGTGGATATTATACCATAGGACCCACACTAATGTCATATATTATCTACATAGATCCATCATGATCTGGTAAATATTTTGTATGGCATACTCATACAATGAAAAACCCAAATCTAACTCAACCACTTCTAGATTAAAGATTGAGATGCATTAACATGTTAATGGTGAACCTGGGAAATGGGAATGTGGCCATGTATTTAATGATACCTCTGATATAGTAGCAATTGATAGTCTACCATCATGAATCTATAAATGATATCAAATGTCCCAACCTAATGATGAAAACTATTCATTTTTCTCTGTATCCATTTATACCCAAGCCTAGGTGAACCCCATAAGAAAGTAAGGTCCCTGACCTCATACTGCAGAGGTTATCATCAATTATTTTTATAATATTCTTATCAAGAATGAGAAGTAGACATACACTTTCTGGTTAGCTAAACCTACTCTGATGTATCTTTAATGAAACCCGGAACTAGTATCACTTCCTCACTGACTTCTAACCTATTCATAGATGAATAAAACAACCTATAATATAAGGCCTTGTATAAATCCGTATAAATCATCTCATGGTAGTTATTATAATATGAAAACATAATTAGAGGAATATGATTTTCCCACGAACTATTTAGAATAAGGAATCATTATTAGAGACTATCCTCTGACATATGTATCGTCTATTTTGATTGGAAATCTCCCTAAGGGTGAAACTATTTTCACATAAACAACTTTGTACCCATAGCGTTCTATAACCCCTGCTAGAACTGTGGTATGAAATGAGAAATCCTATAATAAATGATAGTATGTAGGACCCGGTGTAGCTATTTGACCTCATGGATATACAATATTCCCAAACCATCAATTGATAACGTCTCTTGGATTGGAATATTGTTGGATACATTCTTCAGCATAACCATGACTACCCATATTATGCCACTACCTCAAGGAAACATTATAAAGATGAATAATAAATATATAAAAATATCTTCCCATTTCCATTATGGGACCGACAATGACGGTAACATTTGTGTGGGACACTAGGGCACTAAATTCACATAATTATAGGTGTAACACCTAGTGATAAAACCTACTACCATACATTTAATCTCGAGCCATCAATAAAGGTGTCACATATCTTGATATAACGTAGATATGCCTGAATAATGTGACCACTGAGTATAATGGGACTCTAGCATCAATTACTCTCTCATATATATTATAAAATTCAAATTATCATGTATACATAAGAAATCATAACCATCAAAAGGCCAATCTAGAAATGATTTCGTAGAAGTAATAATATCTTATAGAACTAACTCCATAGGATCTACAAACTTCCACCGCTTTCCCCTATAAAAGATGGAAGAGGTAACATCCAGGGATGTAAAATAATACTAATCGTGAATATCATGAAACACTATATGTATCATAGAAAATAGTACCATTAATAATCATTCATCACAAGCTTCCGGTATGAATTGTTCCAAAATATTCTAACTCAATTCATCTACTATAAAATTTCTCTTTCTAAGCATACAAGGAAGCTAGAAATCATAGGATTTAAGATAATCAACATATCTCATCTATATTAGATTCAAATCATACTTTGTAATGATATATTTGAGGATATTATATTCTGTATACACTATTGAGAACCCACCCATAAGATAGCGTCTCCAGCAACATAAGGTTACAACAACTGCTCCTAGATTAGGGTTATTAATTAGGTAGTTTCACTCATGAGGCTTCAACTGAAGAGATATATACATAATGAATCTATCCTCATACATTATATCTATTACTATTATGATTCTAGATGGATCAAATAACACTATATAACCACTTTTAGTCTCAAGAAGAATAATAATCTATGGTGAAACAAGCCTTCCATTCATATAAGGAAACCATTTTTCACACGATTCTGGCCACAAGAACATAACATCATTCTTAGTCAAACTAGTAAGAGGTGAAGAAAGGTATGATATTCCTATATGAAATTATTGTATTCTCCATCGATTCCCAAGAAACTCTATATATCAAACACATTCATAGTATTCTCTAAGGTAACCACAACACTCACTTTTTCTAGGTTAACTAATACTATTGATTCTGATATGATACAACCCAAGAAGTGAACACTATCGATCCAGATATAGATGATTTCTATCTCATCAAAAAGATAATTATCTATCAGTGTAGTAAAAATATTTAAGGTATCGTTCATGGTCAATGCAAGAGTAACAACCCAATAAAATATTTTCGAGAAAGACAATTAAAAAAGAATATGGATATGGATGAAAAATAAAATTCATCAAATCCATGAAAACAATAGAATTTTAATAGGACATAATGGTTTAACAAGATACTCATACATATCATACCTTCTATGAAAATACGTATGAGGTATGTTTGAGGTCTTGAATCAAAGATGATGAAAACCCAGTATCAGGATTATATTTGAAGACACTCTATCTCTTTAGAGATTTTCAAATAGATCATCTCTATGAGGCTATGGATACTAGTTGTTAACTGTAATCTAGTTCAACTATTATTAATACATGAAGAGAATAAGGGTCCTATAATCCGTTTTGGTGAAAATCATGGGTGAACATCAAGAAGAAGAACTAGGTCTAATAAAGACAATAGAGTCTAGATATTCCAACTATCTATTGATCTCTTAAAACTCAGTAGGTTCCATCTAGTATGGTTGAATGAACAGTAGTGTTGCACATGGAAAAAGCTCAAAAGTAAAATATTTTTTTCTTATGTGATTTAATATAGAATAATCAATATACTATGGGAGTAAAATCTATCTGAGTAAATCCCAACTCCTCCATAAAATGTCTAGAAATCAGGGAAGTCAATCCCCCTAGCCCTTGATTCTATGTTCTTGCTCTAAATTTTTAAACATTAATATCACACATATGTAGATAATGATTTCCCTATTTTGAGGTATATGACACCCAAATGTGATAACAGTACACAATGGTGTGATAGGGAACCAACTAATCCCTCCTGATAATGACATCAAATCCAATCATTATAAGGATGAAGATGGAACAAGTGAAGGGAAAGCTTCAAAAATTAATGGGAAAGTCTAAAAATTGGTTTATTACCTCTAAACACATTACCAACAAAGTATACAATGTAATCATACCAAAATAATGAAGAATTTATAGACCAAAAGTTTCTATGTTCAATTAGAACATAAAGGAGTGTGAAGAACATTCATTTTATAATGTAGAAACTATAATGGAGGATACTAGAAAAGTACCTTGTACTACTAATAGTAATGCACTATGATCCTGAGGTATTATCTATAATTCATGAAACAAACCTAGTCCACAAATTGTGTTATTAATTGACTACTTTTAGAAGGACTTCTTTAATAAATATGGTAATCAGAAGTCTGGCTACAACAGCCACAAAGTCCTCATTGGTTTTTCCTACAAATTCTACTCCAAATCACTTATTGGAATGATATAAAATATCATTCCCCTGAAGGTGTAGATGGTGTATATTACCTTACACTAGATGAAGAAAGAAAGGCCCAACATAATCTTCAATGATTCCTCTCACAGCCGAAAGCATGCCACTCCAATGGGACTCTATGACATTGAGGCCTCAGATGCCCCATCCATCCACTCTAAAAGAATATAATAGATCATCCTACATGGATACTATAAAAGACACTAATATAATGTAAAACATTAATGAAGTGTTTCTTGGTATTAGGTGAAATAATTTCATTCCTCAAAACTAAAAATCTATTCTTTGAAATATTAGTTTTCCTTAGGTGGTTATCCGTGATAACATCCTGATTAAGGATATTTGAAAAGGTAGGAATGCTAAAAACATTCACATCATTATGGATGACATACCTAGTACCGTCTATCATTTTTATAGTACAATATATCTCTTCAATTGATATAGGATGTTAAAATCAATGATAATCATTAAAATGAGATGAATAATTCCTAGATGAAATATCACCCTACTCTAGGAGAAGTAACTCTCAACCTCAATCATCTCTCAAATGTAGATGAAATAACTGATCATCAACGGTAGTCTGAATTTCTTCCCAAACACGTGTTGATGACAACTTTCCTTGGTAGTCACATCCCAACCACATGTGGATAAATTACGAAGCATGTAGGTGGAAAGAATAACCCTTCTCTATGGAGGCATCTCAAGATGATCAAAGATAGATAAAGTGGCCTCGATCCATGAATTAGTATCATATGGACCACCATGGATTTAATGGATGGGAGGGTTCTACCTTTGGAACTGAGGTGTCAAATCAGTTATCGTATGTGTTTTCCATGGAGCACCCTATATAAACTACATGAGATTTATAAAACTGTATTGAGGTAGAGACTCAATACTCGATTCATGTTTTATAGGTGGCACCTAAATTGTAAAATATATTGATAATAATAGTGGCTTAGGGTGTATTATATCTAGAGCATGGTCATCAATTCCTTCCTAGTGCATGAAGAAAGGATTTCATAGCAGTATAGATCCACAAATGGAAACCACATGCCTAAAAATAGAATTTTGAAGGAAATAAAAACACTATTGGAATAATATCACAAGATTATGGTATTATTACCCAAGGAATTACCCCTAATACCCTTTTATGAGGATAGTGTATTGTTAATTTTTGAATTTTAATTTATAGGAGATACAATTGTTGAAGGGTCAATTATTTTTTCCATCATCATTCACTGCTAACCGTTTATTTTCAAATACGTGTTTTTTATTTTATGTTTTAATATTCATATATTTATATGTGTAAAAATGTTCAATTAATATAGGTCATAATTTCAAGTGAATAAGGGCCCATAAACCTTATCACTTAAATTGGCACACATTAGAATTTTTTAACAGCGTCTACATTTATTCTCATAATTTTAAAGGTAATATATAATGGCTTGACATGGTAATTTACCCATTACAATTCATGAGGGCCCACACATTGCATTAATTGAAATTGGATGTCACTCAATCACAACAAAAAGACATTATGATGTAACTAGAGGATATATATTATAATCACATCAAAATAAAACAACTTTATGTCACTCAAAAATCCTAGAAAAAAAAGATATACAAGTAGTAAAATGCACCTATATTCCCTGACATATGATGGAATGTGAATTCTAGTTTCCTATAATGATGCATGTGATAATGATCATTCCCTGATCTCATCAATATAATGATAAAATGAAATTATAAATGATAATAATAATAGTAATAACCATTATATATAATGTGTGTCACCCATTAGTGAAACAATATACAGGGCCTTCGGGTCATCAAAGGCCTTCAGGCCACAGGGCCTACGGGTCACGTAGACCATGGAGTAGCCCAGTTCACACAGAACAGGCCCATGAAGAGGATCAGAGCAACAGGAGTAGCAGCCACTAGATGTAGAGCTAACCGGATTGGAAGAATGAGAGGGTATGGTCGCCACCATCAGGTCTAGGCACCGTGCAACTTTGTACGGGGTAATGCTAGACGATCAGCAATGCAAGGTGGGGAGCTATGGAGATCAATAATCCATGATGCTGGGGAGGGGCAGTTCTAGTGGGCTAGGCCTATGGGTCATGTAATGGGCATGGTATTCCTCTAGGCCTTCAGGTCATGTATTGCAGGTCATGTCGGGCCTTGTGCCTTGGGCCTACGGGTCATGTACGAGTTCCCCTTCAACCCTTAAAAAGAGGACTATCTATAAAAAAATAAAAAATAAGGCCTTAGAGCCATTCAGACCAAGATAGAATCATTCCCATTATCCAATATATTTTCTCAAAATAGTAAATATTGAAAGGAAAATCATTGAAACCACTTTGTGATGTCCTTACATAGGTGCCACTCAATGTTTCACTAAATTTGGTTTGCCTTATGTACTCATTTATACCTCCATATACTCTAGAGGTTATAGATAATAAATTAGGGAGTTGGGTTTCATTATGAGGAGACTACAAAATCATAAACTATATTGATAATAACTGACAATTAATAATAGTCATATATTGGATGCATATGTAAACATTTAGAAAAGTGGAAACATAAAACTACAATAACAGAATTAGTAACCCACTATAGTATAAGCAGAAATAAATAACCATGAAATAGAAAATTTGAAAAATCATGAACGATATCTTATAAAAAAGACGACGATAATGGATTTTATGTCTATACAAAATAGGAAACAAAGTATACTTGGAATCAGAAAATACATTCTATAGAAAATGTGTAAAAAAACCAAAACCTATCCAAAATCCTAATAACTGGCCCAATTATTTACTACCATGATCCATCCTATTTAATGAAACCAATATTAGATGTCAAAAGAGGGTTTCATTCCCTTATAAACACATGAATACATATAGTATTTCCAGATACAATTGGTGGATCATGTATATTGTGATATAAATCTCAATATGACACCACTAATGGTTTCTATACCATTATGTCTATGAATATAAAATAACAGTTCCTAGGTATATAAATGTAATGTATTTCAATAATGTAAATACCCTAATACCTGATTCATCCTCAAATGGTGTCTAAACAAGTAATAATTTCATTAATTAAATAATATGAGTTTTTATATATAATTAAGTAGCATGAGATATAATAAAAATAAAAAATAATCATGTTAATAATAATATTAGAGGATCCTAGGTGTACCAAGGAATCCTATAACTATGATAATAATAAAGGAGAATACAAGGTGATAACCAAGGAATCCTTGAGGATGATAATAATTACAAAGGATCCATGCTAATAACATAATAATCCTTGACCATATGTATTAATAAAACATAATAACAAAATCTATTATCACTGAATAGGGTCTGAGTGTAATTCAAGGGTTATCCACGTAGTAATTATACTATAGATAATTCTAACTAATTCCAAAGATCTCATCTAAGGTAAAACATTTAAGCATTACTATGCCCAATGGGTTATACCCATGTCACCACTTCTTTTAAGACATCAATAATGATCCATAAAATATATCCCATGAATACTAATATCTAGAACACAGTGGAGGGATACTATGATGACATGCTGGGAATCTACAACAAGAAATTAACCATGATTGAAGTAGGGTGGCTCCCTTGGAAATCAGATCCTTGAACCAAAATGGAATCCTCTAAGTTCACGATGAATTCACATGGGAATCCAAGGCATAACTCAAGTCTAACCACTTATTTAAGGCATAATGTTCTATATAAAACATGTACCTCATACAAAATTCATTTTTAATTTAGTCAGTGTAACACTAATTCCTTTTAATTATGTAATAGGTTCATTCCATTACCATTTATACTAGGTGATAATGATAACTTGTACATGCAACCAATTACCAATTGAGTTTATAAACATTTAATTTTTTCATTCCACAGGGAAAATAGAAACAATTATTACATGATTTAATATTAAATTATTATTTTAATGGGTTTAACTTTCCAACGAATTATAATGTAGGATAATGACATGAAACTATATGTAATTAAATTATAAAAAACTAGGAAAAGTGTTATCATTAAAAAAATTCCATTTAATAATTCCAAGGATATTTAATAATTTATAGCACATAACTTAGAAGGGTCAAGTGAAAAATATTCATGTTTAATACCATTATCATTTAAATATCCATAGATTATATATGAATAATTACTCATAATGGTAATGTTATAGGGCACTCTAATAGTGGTGAAAATTTCCATAATAATCTTTTTAAGTCATAATAATTAGAATACCCTACATGGGGTGTAACAAGTTGAGGTTCCAACATCAAATGACATGAAGAAAAAATATAAAAATGATTTATAATTTTAGAATTATGATTATAAGCATGTAATATGAATTAAAAATTCATTGACTAGTGAAATTAACATGTGCATAATGAAGATATTTTATAAAATGTATAGACATTTAGGGAAAAGTAATGTAACACTAACCATATAACCATAACACTCTCCTAATTCAATATCAACCTATATTTTTTTCATGATCATAATAAAATAGAAGAAAAGATAAATTGCCTAAAAATCGGGCATATAATTAAATGTATAAATATCTTTATAGAGAAGAGGAGAAAGATGAAAGGTTAAAGTTTAAAGTATATTTTACTAGAATGCATCCAACTAGATTGGTGGTGAGAGAATATATGTAAGGATCACAAATTTATCTAAGAATGTAGGTTTGGGATTCAATGAGTGCTTCTGTGCTAGATAAGAGGAAGAAGGTGATGTATTTTTTTTGAAATAGTGTCTCTACTTCTTTTTTAAAAAAAATAATATCGGCCATTTACACATTGGGTAAATATTATGGCCTTCCTCTATAGGAAAAACCCATCACACAATAACAAATGGTTTTGGATAAATAATTACATGTCATAAAATTGATACATGTGTATTCTGATTACATGGACATGTAACTAGCCTACATACAACCTATAACCCTACATCCCATTCCTTTACAACATTACCTAGCCTACCCATGGATGAAGGAAAGAAACATTTTAAGAGATTAAATCCAAAATTAAATGGATCCACAAATGAAGGGATAATGGGTTTTTACATAAAGAAATTGATTTTTTAAGGAAATGTTTTCGTGGGTTTTCACATGACTTAATATTCCATTATGGTTATCCAATGCCTATTATTAGGTTCTAAAATGATTTATTTGATCTCTAGTTTATTTTCATTTATGGAAATGTACTGTTTTTGTGATAAATTTTTTATTTTAAAAAAGATTAACATTTTAATGGGTATCCTTGTTTTCACTGAACTAATTGAAATCATCTATAATTATGTCCCTTAATTATCTTTTTTGTGATCTTTCCACATTATCAAATGTTTTTAAAAAAATATATGGATGGGTAGAAACTATAGAAAAGACAAAAAAAAATTTATTTGGGATTTTCTTTAAATAAAAAATTTTCTTGAATGAAATAGGTATATAAACATAGAGCCTTATCATTTTGAAAAAATAAACACTATATGGAAGTTTCCACATGGTTATGTAATTTTTTTAATTATCTGAATCTCTAAACACAAAATATCATGGGAATATAGAAATGTGATTTTTGTGATAAAATATTAGTTAAGGGTAGTTAAAGTAAATATTCAATAAATTTGAAATCCTGGAATTATTTAGATACCTATATACGTTAGGATAATATTGAAAGAAAATCCTAAGATATTTAGATTTGTTATTATATTATCTTATGATATCATATAGATATTTATAAATTCTTTTTCCTAATAAATGTTTATTAAAAATGGGTGTCCATAATTTTAATGGGGTACATGATGTATAAATCCACCAATATGAAAATAACCTTTCAAATTAGTAACATAAATAGATTGGAATTGACTAGTTTGTATAAATGTTAACTCAATTGACAAAGGATTTTAATTATGGAACCCATAAAAGATAACATCTAAATTATCCATAGAGGATAATTTCTGTACTATTCAATTTCATAAAAAATATGCCTTTATATTTTTGTGGATCTTTAGTCCCAGTGAGTTATGTCTTTTAAATATATTCAATGGAGTATATATGTGATGTTTTGAGATATACAAATAATCAATAGGTAAATTTTTTATTTTTAATTTTGATGGTGAATCTAATCGATTGGAGTCTCTAATTAAGAATACTAAGGAAAAGGATGAGATTCATCCCACAGAGTGGATGATATTTATTATTTTTTCTATAAGAGTAAATTTATATTGTTCTTTAACTAATAATGGAAAGGAAACATTAATAGTTGAATAAAATGTTAGATAACTTAATGTCTCGTTATGATGTAACTTTTAACAAATTTATCATGTATGTACTGAATTTTTTTCTAGACTATGAATGTAATATTGATATATTTTACATAGGTATAAAACAAATTTTAAAAAGGGTTTTGGTTTCTCATAAATTTAAAAATCTTGATGAAATTTTTTATTGTGCTAAGAAAGATGAGAGGGAGTGTTCTAATAGTTACTTACCTCATGAAAATAAGAGTATGAAGATTTATAGGTGGAATATGTGGAAATTAAATCAATTATTCTATCTATATGTAAGACTAAAAACGTTCCAACTATTGTAAAATACATTTTAAAAATATTTAATACGATATGTATAGTGTTATTCAGGAGTAAACAATAGTCACATGGTTTGAGATTCCAAGGAAAATTATTCTGATCCACAAAGATATTAGAAATATATATAGTTAATCATTAGTAAAATGATTAAATTATAATGAGTGTTGAATTTATAATAATACATTTAAAAATTAAGTTACTCCTGGGGGTATATTTAATATAATAAGAAATAGTTTTAAGGAAGTATATTTCTACTACTATGGAAGATACATGACTTCATATGAATATGTTAAAGGTTAACTACTTTTTTATACAGATTATTATAATGTATAATTTTATATGGGATCCATGAATTATTTTATATGTTCGTAATTTTTAATTAAAATTGAAATATCATCTCAAAAAATTATGGTATAACTCTTGGTAAACACTATTAGTGGTGGTATAAAGGAAATATCAATTTACTAAAAAATATATTTTATCAGGTGTATAATGGTTATTTAGACTATCCTAATTATCTTTCCCATTATTGAGTTTATCACAATTTTGGTCCTGGATTTTATTTCATTTTATCATGTTATGATATATTGTATAGAAAGAGTAGTTATTTTTCAAAATAAGTTTTAATTTTTATAAAATAATTATTTAATACATTTGATAATGTATAAATATGTTGAAAAACTGATATAATATTGAAAAAAACCTTATCTTATAGATGTTGTTAAAAGAAAATGAAAATTTCAAATTACTTATTTTCAAGTTGTGTATGATAATTTTGTTTTGTATTTTTAGTTGATTTTATTAATGTTATTCTTGATCTGGAAGTTGAATCTATTGAAAATTTTGACTATCATAATAATAAAATTTTAAAAACACCTTATCGAATAGCTCTAACATAATTTTTGAAATTAAAAAACTAAAATCATGAGTTACTTCCCATGGAATATTTTCACTTTATTACATCACCTTGGTATGAACCAATTCTATTTGAAAAAAATTTAGATATATCATTGATAATTTTTATTGATTATAATGCACTCAATAACATCACTATTAAGAAAAAATATTTTTTCCTCATATAAATTAATTTATCAATATTTTATAGGGTTGTCAATTATTTTGAAGATCAATATTAGGTATGGGTATCACCATATGAAGGTAAAGGAGGAATAAATTCAAATAATGGATTTCCATAATTGGTATAGAATTATAATTTCATGTTTATGCCTTTTTCATGGATGAATTAACCCATAGTATTTGTAGATATTCTACATAGATATTTCTAGGAGTATATTAATTTTTTTTGTGGGTTTTAATTACGAATTTATATTTTATTCTAAATTTTATAAAGAAATTTGAATGAAATTGAAGTATTATCCTAGAGACATTTAAATAAAATAAATTTTAATTTTTTTTTGGGAATATGAATTTTGGTAATTGTAGATTTTATTCCTTAGGTATACTACTTCTCAATATGGTATAACTTTTGATCCTACTAATAATATTGGGGTGGAAGAGTGGAAAATTCATATAAATTTAATTTATATTTTAGTTTGGGTGTTTTTCAAAATTTCTCACTTATCTATTCCACTAAATAAGTTAAATCAGGAAGGAATTAAAATAATTTAGATAAATTAATGTGTTGAATGTTTTTTGTAATTTAAATTAATATTATTTAATGATATAATTGTATCCATTCTAACATGAAAAGGTAATTTTTTATTTATAGTGATATTTTATTAAAGTAACATGGTTTCATCAAGATGCATGTTCATAAGGTTATCTTATATTCTTTTAATCAATTATAATTCCATTAGAGGAATGACCCTACACATGATATTGATCTTGTAGTGGTGGTTTTTTCCATTAACCAAATAAGTGGTGTCATTTATTTGGGGTAAAATTTTAAAAACATAAAAACATTTTTTGTTATATATTCAAACAAAAATATATTTAAAATCTGGAAATAATATTATTGGAAGTAATAAAGGATTATGATTACAAAATTCTCGTTCTTCTAGTTTTGAAAATTTGATAACTGATAAATTGAGTTGAAAATATAATATATCATTAGTCGTGTAATTTTTGATACATGACCCTTTGAATAATTAGATGATGAATGTTCTCCTAGTAATTAATCAGGGTGTAACTCCCGCACTATTAGTTCAGGTGTAAGATGAGTAATTTTTTGAAGATAAATTTAAACACAGACAAAAATATATCATGATTTCTATGATATTTTTGTATTGTAAAGGAAGGGTAATTTTCAATAATTATTCATTTATAACGAATGTGGTATGAGATTTTGAAATATGTGTTATTTTCCAAATCATTATACACTGAAGAAAGAAATTTTATGGATATCTCATAACTCAAACTTTCCTATTAATCCCGATGACACTAAAATTCATTGAAACCATTGAGATTATTATTGTTGAATATCAATTATGAACTATATTATTTATTATATAAAAAATCATTTACCAAAAAAATGGTTAATATTGAGAGAAAACTATTGAAGCGTTTTATTTAGCCATTTTCCATGCATAAATAGATATAATAAAATATATTTAATGATTTATTGGTGGGAAAAACACTGATATCTCATGTTAATGTTAGTATTTGCGTTAAATTTTATCATTTTAATATGTCTTCACATTTTTTTCATATTTGGGATATAATTCCATTGGATAAAAATTATAGAATTATCTTTAGGAGAATTTTAGATTACATATAAGCCCTCACCATAATGGTTTTGATCATGATTCCAGATTTACCATAATATTTT
The DNA here is from genome assembly GCA_963277665.1 of Viscum album. Classification (NCBI taxonomy): domain Eukaryota; kingdom Viridiplantae; phylum Streptophyta; class Magnoliopsida; order Santalales; family Viscaceae; genus Viscum; species Viscum album. The sequence continues at coordinate 1,063,613,140 of OY728136.1, forward strand.
TTGAAGAACATAAATAGTATTTGGGTATAGAATTAGATTTATATATGGCCTCTTATCCTAAAACAGATAGAAAATTGGTGTAAAAATTTCAAAATTTGGGAGATTTGTATTTGGTATATTCATTGGATTATTCAAGAATTTAGGATCAACATCTTTTATAAATTGAATATAATTATACTAATAGTTTTAATTTTACTATAAAATTTCCATGTTTTAAGGAATTATATGTAATATTGTGTTAAAATCAATATATAACATCCCAAAACCTAGACTCCCAGAACAATGGATGAAATCATAATCATTTTATTTTAGGCTTTGATGCTAGTTATTTGTTTCCAATTTTTTCCATCAATACCATAAAACATGAAAAGGAAAAAATGGATCACTTAAATCATCATGGTGATACTATTTTTCTAGATTTATTCAATTAGGTAAAACTCTTTCACCAAAAATTCACATGTGCACGAAATGATCATTTCTCCAACTTAACTGAACTTTTATTTTCCACATTATGAAAAAATCATCATGCATTTAAAATAATATCATTAAAAAATTCCTTCGACCTCAATATTTATAACTTGTTGAAGAAGAAAAATAATTAAGGGAGATGAAATTAATTTTAAGGGAAAATGTAATAATTTAAAATTGAAACTAATCAATGAGTATAAGAATATCATAATAGTCTGATTAGATATTCAAAGTGCGTTAGTATAACATAAGATGATTCATACCCATAAATACAAGGATCACAAAATATGAAAATATGGAATAATGATTTAAAAAAGATAATATCCTTAAGAATCAATTATCCTCAATCATGAGATATCAATCATGATCAAAATAAACATCACACACCCATAAGAAACATAGATAAAATATATTTTTATGTTTGAAAAACATCTCATTGGCTACTTATAAAACCATTTCAATTTTAAATACCATATGAACAAAATCCAATACAAATCTATATAGAAAATTTTCATTACTCATTACATTAGAGTAGTATCTTGGTGCACGCATAATAAGAGCAATAATGGGATCACCCAGTGCAATATGTGTGCCCCCAACATTTATAATTTCCAAGAATTAAATAATGAAAAAAGCTCATATAGGATTCATATCATCATAACTCATTAAAAAAACCACTAGTTTATATGCATAACATGATGTACCAGTCTATAAGAAAAAAGTTCCCAAATCATATATTGGAAGGGTGATTATCCTATGTAAAATAAATGGGTTCAATGAAAATCTCTATGTGACATGATTATCCCATGGAAAAAAATAGGTTCCATAACTATCTCATTGAAATAATCATAATCCATCTAGTGAAAGAATGAGTATAGAATAAATGAAAAATGTAATTAAAGGATAATATCTTTTAAAATGGGTTTTTATGTTGATTAATTGAAATACCATTTTAATATAATTAAATAAATTTTGAGTAATGTTTTTTTTCATTTTGAAAATCAATTTTTGAAACATAAATCATTTTTGGAAACCATTTTCATTGAAAATAATTTTGGAAGATTATAAAGAAAACATTAAAAAATAATTTAAAAACATTTTTATGTTAAATATCATTTTTTATTTAGATTCAATCTTTAAAATTTTTTGGAAATAATTTTTCAGTAAACAATTTTTTGGAATAAAAAATTTTTCGACCAAAAAGATGAATTTTTTCAAAAAATATCTTTAAACCCATTAATTAATAAAGAGACATAATATACATTAATAAAATGTATTATCATGAACTAAATAGACTATAAAAAATTCAATAAATTATATTGGAGTTAGATTATACTTTTTCAACGTTAGAATCATAATAAAAAACTGTCTATATAAACAATGAGATTGTAAAAAATACTCCTACCAATTTGATATCATGGAATAATATGCCCCATTAATTTATTAAATTAAATTAAATTTACAATACCATGAGAATAAATAAATTCAGGATATTAAATATCAAATTTTATTTTTATACACCTCATAAACAAATATAACTACAAAACATGACATAAGTCTCAAAGAAGGTAAATTCTAACAAAAATACATTACCGATTTAGTAAATTTGGAACCATAAAACACCTGAAAGAGAAATCGTAAAATGGATATATAAATAAAAATAAATTTTCTAAAATAAGTAATAAAATACGCTCATGTGTAGTATATACACAAAAATAAAAATAAGTGGTGAATTTGGTGTATATCTCCTTGAAATGAAAGTGAGATGAGAAAATCCTTAACTTGAGTTAGACATGTCACATGTGTCTTCATAATCCTAAAAAAATAAACTTATATTAATTATTTACTTTTTTTAGAAACCTTTTGTCAAAAAAGTTTACATTTATTTCACTTATTAACATTTTATATACAATTACTTAATATATTATGCTTATATTAGATGGTGTGACTATATTCGTCTTGTGTTTCAATAAAGACATGGGTGGATTAACAATGGACAAATGTGAAAATATTTAAAAATATTTAGAATAATAATAATAAAATAATTATCATATTTATTCATCAATTATAATTTTTAATCCCATCATCAATGATGGTTATGATAAATGAAGTAGTATTATGATCATGGAGATGGTAGGTGGTATGCATGCATGTGTAACATTTACATTTTCAATGATCATTATGGAACAACAATAAAAAACATTTTATCTTTATAGAATTAACATAATATGACTAATATCATATTATTTAATTTTATATACTTATATATATAATTATCATGAATTTTTGATGGAAAATGAATCGCATCACTTTGGGGAGCCGGTAGTCCACAAATCCACAAATGACGTTATCATTGTTTCAGTGAGGGAAAAGATTAAAAGAAAATGATATATATTATTTAACCAAGGATAAATATATTATTAATATATTAAATATTTTATTTATTTAAATTATATTTATTATCATTACCATTGTTACCTTCTGTATAAATGTTTATTGAAAAATTAATCACATCGCTTTGTGGGGCAGTAGTCATCTGTACACACAAGCAACACTACCTTATCCATTAAAGAGTGGAATTTAAAAGGAAATATATGATATAATTACTATATTGGTATAATTATTTTATAAATATCATATAAAATCTTTATATCCATCATCATATCTGATCACGATAGGTGGTAGTGGAAATAATGGCATCATTTCACGAGGAGGTAGTTCTTCATAGACCTGAATGATGATTTTGTAACCCATTATATAGTAGTGTGTTTGGTTATTGGTCGTGAAATTATAAAAAAACATATAATAATATTTAGGTTACTAAGGATATTATATAATAATGGAATAATAATAATATAATATAGTGACATAAAATGTAAAATAAATATGCTCGTGGATAACGTTACATATTATTTGGGTATTCTTGTTATGTTTTCACAAAAAACATACTGTGTTTGATTTCTACAAAAAATGATTCTATGATGAGTAGAGGGAATTTTTGAAGTTATTTCGGCATTTTTTAGTCGAGATCAATGTATTGAGAGGTTTGAAAGAGTGTGGTGAGTGATTTCCCTTTTATAATGGATCGGGAGGGAACTTCTGGTTAATGCCAAAATGTATTCACTATTGGGTGGTCTCCCTTACCTTTTTTTCATCAAAAAATAGAATAATAATGTAGGGTATGGTTTATGTGGTTGAGAAATACCACAAAAAATAATTCATTCAGTTCATTAGTCATTAGGTTTATTAAATTTTATCAATTTAGTTTTTTATCATGGTAACTTGTATCTTTTTATTTTTATCCTTTAGGAAATTTTTTTAACACCTCAAGACATTACAATTTTTTTATTTTAGAATAAATTAAATTTTTTCCCTTATAATAATTTATATGCATATCCAAGTTATCCTTATGTAACATTCAACATAAATATTATCTTTATATATAGGGAATATTGAGGACAACTTCTATTACACACAAAATTGACTTTCTTCGATGGATTACGTAACATAGAAGACCTAGTTTTACCACAAAATAATATTTTATTAAATATATTAATATATTAATATAATAATATATAACATATAGATTAAATTTATGTTTATGATTATGATTATGAAAATAAATAATTGAATTCATTTCATAACTATTAATTAGAAATGAATATAGAAACCAAATTAATTTAAAGGGAATGATTTTATAATAAATTATTATTATCTATTAAAGGAGATTTATCATAATAAGATAAAATTAATTACTATTTCTGGATGATATTAATGATATATTTTTTAAAAGTGTGGGGCTGAAGCCTCATTTATATTATTAAATAAATGCAAAGACCTCTTTTTAACTGGGTAGAGGGAAACCCATTACATAGCCTGAAGGCCTAGTGGGCTTATAGCCCATTACATAGCCCGTAGGCCCAAATTTTATGCCCAATTCACATTTTGTGAATAGTAACCTGCTGCTACAGTACCACACAGTACCGCCGCCACTACAGTGCCCTTCCGCCACTACAGTACCCATTGATGAACAGTGCCGTCGCTGCTATAGTACCGCTAAAGTACTGCTACAGTACCTGCACCCCATGGGTTTTGAACCCCCATTTTCAATGTAGTATTACGGGGTGCTTACCACTAAGCCAAACCCCAACTACTAAACATCTGTTAGGGTAATGCTCGTCTCCTACTGGGGGCCCCACCATGCCAAATCGCGCTGAACGTTCCCCGAATAGAGAAATGATATTAATATTTTATATGTTGAACAAAATGTTTTTGATATCTATCCAACAAATTTTATAGGCATAATATAAGAACAACCCCAATATTTCCGATAAAAACCTATTTTTTTATAAAAGCAATTTAACCACCTTTTAATGGTGTAGGAATTTTAAATTATATTTTTGATACTTTTATAAATATAATTTGAAAAATTAAACATATTTTTTGTATTTAGGAATCAAAATTATTTTCTAAAGTGTTTTCGATATTTTTTATGAAAGTATTATTTTTATGATGAATTATAAAAAATACAGAATTTTAATTCAAAATTGACTTTTTATCTAATTTATTTATAAGGTAAAATTATATTTTATTATTTTTGAGACAAATTACATAAATTTTAAATAAAATAAATAAAATAGTTCATTTTAATTAAATTATCACTGAAATAGGATATAAAAACCTTGTAAACTTTTGAACATGTTTACGTCAATAACCTACATTATCATTCTGTCTATGGGATGAATTTTAAATTAATTTATAAGAATAATTTGATTTTAATTTTCAAAAATGGATTCCATATTTAGAATAATAATAATTTATAACTTTTAAAAAGTTCAACTAGGTTTTTGACCAAAAATATTAGTGAAAGTGATTAAAATTAATTTGAGTGATTAAGAGAAAAATTATCCTAAAAAAGGATTGCACAATAATCAGAAGGGAAAAAATAAACTATCAAATAGTAAAAAATCAATTGGATTTATATATTTAAACCCTATACTTCCTTTTTGAAATTTTCAACTATTCATGGTGCCACATTATTTGAATAATAGCATAGGGGGAATTTCCTTTTAAAAAATATACATGAATGCCATTCCTCTTCCAATATAGAAAAGAACTCACCCATCCCACTTATTCACACATACGAAGGGTATTAAATTTATCAAAATATAATAAAATAAGCTCTATAAATTTCTACACATCATACTATAAGATTACATTTTGGCATAAATACATCCAAAGAATCCCTTTTTGTAAATCAAAAAGTGATACCCAAAGAAGGGGTAAGTTCATTCATCATTCTTATTGGTTTTATTTTAATTATACCCCCCTAAAATATTATTATTACATTATTATAAAATAACCTCATTATCCAGAATATTCTAATATGTTTTAATTCAAAGGGTTTTATCAATACCTATACACACTTCCTTCGAATGGATAACGAACTTAATGTTCATGTCTACGATGGACTACGACATCGTGAAACATTGATTGTTCATTTTTTCCATTACCACCATTCATGGTTTGGAATTATTATAAACAGGTTACTTATATATGATATATATATGACATTTAAAATTTCGTTATGATTCTTTAATTGTTCTACAACACATACCTTCAGGCATTACATTTTGTGTAAATATGATAACATCTTTTGTTGAAATGTGGACTATAACCTCCTAAAAGATATGTAACTAATTAAAACTACACAAAGAATGTATAAATGATGTATTTAATTAAAAATATTTGACATAAACATTATATATATGATACTAACTACATAATTACCTTTTTATAAACATAATATACCATTTTATTTATTTCATGTCTCAAACACAAAAATGTGTTAACATCGGTCACCATTGTGTAGATTACCATTTCCTTGACACGATGTAATTTCTCTCACATAAAAATAATTCCATTTATAAGTATATATTGTTAAATAAAATTTTATTTATGATATAATTATCATTCTTGAATGAAATTTTTTTACTTATGTTCTTTCCATAACGATAAATGAAAAATTTAAATTTTACTCATTATTATGTACGACCTACTGTCTCCGTGATTATAACATTGGTTTATTTTTCATTACCGTATTTAATAACTGGTGTTATAATTATAATTAATGTATAATTATGATAAGTATATAATTATTGTAATTCTAGATTTTATAATATAATAACCCCTTTGATCATTGTTGACCTACCAAAGTCATTTTTGACACATAAACCAAATATAGTCAAAACACCCAATGTAATATTAATTGATTATTTACTTATTTAAAACATTATAATAAGTGAAATAAAGGTAATATTAAAAATTCAAAAGGCTATTATTGAAGTAAATAAGTAATATAATTTTATTATTCTGGAATATAAGTCACATGTGACTAGTCGGACTCAAGGTAAGAGATTTCATATCATTTTACATTCGATATAGATTTGTTTATTATTATGCACTAATTCACATTCTTATGGTGTATATAATTTCCTTTGAAATGTTATATCATTCATATAATTATTATTATGATACTATATATTTATTTTAATGTTATTACTTCATGGGTATTATGATTCAAATGTTTCAAAGTGGAATGGGACACTTTGGAATGAAAAAAGGTTATTTTCATAAATAATGGTTTAATGATCTTCCATTGGTATAAAAATTCATCAAAATCAAAAACCCTTAATGTTAATTATCCCCAGTGGGGAATTACTTAAAAACATCATTCAATTATTCAACACATATATTTTATAAGGAACATTATTCAAGAATTATACTAATTACATGATATATGAAGAAAGCTTTGGATAGATATGACACCTGTGGCGCCTGGTTTGTAACGACCCAAAATTTTATTAATGAAAATTATTCTTGATATAATTAAATGTATTATTTTGAAAAATGGTTATATAATATGTGAACTTCTTTTGTTTTATGATTTTAGACTTCAAAATAACATTATGAATTGTTACTATTTCTAATATAGTTGTTGAACAGTGATCCCATAATTAGTATAAATATAGGGTTTCAAAAAATCCAATTTACTCAGAAAAAAGAAGTGATTGCCTCATCCAATAGAATATATCTATATGAAACCCATGTTTTGGATCTCATAAAGGATGTGGCGTCATTGGGATTTTCTCTTGACCAAGGCCAATCCAAGCAGCAACACATTAAGCTCGAACAGAACCTCCTATGGGATAAGTGGAAGATGATAGAGATTACAACCCGAGCAATGTTATCTGAACCACCCCAAGAGTCTTTCACCATCGCACACCTTACCCTTAGGTCTTTGAGGGGGTTATAAGAGGTTATGTAAAAAAACCCCAACATTATGGTTATGTACATTATTTTTGTATATAATAAAGAATATACATTCATTGTTACTTTGTAAATAGTTTTTAAAGAACAAATAGTTTTTTAGTTAATATTAAATTATGAAATCCATTATAATGAATTAATGGATATATTAATTCAATAATATTTTAATAAAATATTATTAAAAAATTAATTTTTATTAAATATAAATGATCATATAATTTTTATGTATTCAATTGTAATTTTTATTATTGTTTGAAAGCAGTTTTTATCAGAACCCATTAATTTTCGATAAATGTTAGTTTTTATTTTAAATGTAAAAATTAAAATTTGTAGAAAATTAAATAGATAAAATTATTATTACTTTTGGAAACATGATGTCTAAATTATTCAAAGGTGAATTTTTAATATTTTCTGAGATAATAATGTTTTTTGTAAAAATTAAATACAGTTTCTGTATATAATGTGTTTTATGACAACATAATGACCTGATAGTGATGTAATAAAATATTATAAATGCGTTTTTCTTACAATATTTGTTTTATATTTAATATTATTTGATTATATAAATGTTTGAATAATTTTATGTTGTCTTAGTGGACCCTTCAAGACATATAAATCATTTTTTCTTTTTAAATTGATTTCCATGAGTGTGTGAATTACCTCTACATAAGCGAGACTAATATTTTAAGATGTTCAGCCATTTTTATTTAAAAAAAACTTTTCCACTCCACTTTTGAAGGAACCATGTGAAAAAATCATGGGTCTGTTTTTGGGTTTGATTAGATTAGTTTGTGGTGTCAGAAACCTAAATAATTAAGAATTCCCTCTATTCTCCAATATAAACCCACCCAAGCTCCCACTTCATCTTCACTAAAGGCCTTTCTAGAAATAACAACCTCTTCCCTACAATCAATTTAGTCCACCAAAGGCCCCCCAATATACCATGAATAATATCTCAATCCTCTCATAATCCATTGGGACCACAATTCCAATCAGGGATTTCATACTCTATCATTTTTTCATGTTTTTTATGTTGATATATCCTTTTATATTCAATTTAAAAGGTTGGGGTATGATTTTGAACCTCCACGATACATCCCTCTTAATGTTTTAATGAAACAATACCCCTTTATCTCTCATTAATTCTCCCAAGTATGCCCACTACCATGAAAAAATTTCGTAAGGGGTTTCTCTCTCTTCATAGACATTCAAGAAATTCTTATGTATTATGAATCTAAACTCGATTATATTTATTAGGAAATATATCTATATGCCCCCATTACTATTCATTTAATTTAATTATTACGACACCCATTTCTCTCTCATGAACCATTTTTGGGAATTCTTATCTCATGTCGTTATGGGGTGGAAATTGCACCAGGATTTTCCAAGACAAAGTAATTATTTAGTTAATACCATGCCCATTTCTATATCATGTGTATTCACCTTTATAAACATTTAATTATTGATTATAGAGTTTAATACATTTATTCAGCATTCTATTATCTTGGAATAATTGATTATGTTTAATAAATCCATGTTATATGATCCAAGTGGCACACTTATGCATGAAATGAAATGTTTATAAAGGGTGAACCCAAATGGCGCTCCAATGAATCAGGTAATGATTAGTATCATGATAAATCATGTTAAATTAGGGTTTACTCATGATAATTTAAGTGGAATGAAGGTTTACTAATTCTCCAGGTGCAATAATCTGTGGCTCATGCTAATATCATGTTAAATGTTGTTGCCACATTTCCATGTTATGATAATCATGCCCTATCATGCCTTTATTTTAATGTTACTCTTATGCTATATTGATATCCCAATTTCATAAATTGTAAATTGTTATTAATTTTATTCCTTTTTTACTCCCTTACTAATATTTATATCTAACCCTTTACTTACACATGTCCTCAGGTTATCCCATGAATGATATGTACGAAGTAATGTGTGAGGTCATGTAAAAGAAGTTTTAAATAAAGATGTGTATTTAATGTTCTATGTTTTTAAGTAATGTTACTAGTCCCCAATGAAACTAGACCTATTTATATTATATGTTTTATCAATTCATGTGTTTTATGTAATAAATTATGTTTAAGCGTGTAATAATTAACATAGATGTTATAGTTGGTATCAAAGGGTTTTTTTAGTTTTTTTTTGCGATTATGATTAGAGAACCCTAGTGAAAGCCTTTGAGATAAATCTATGTATAATAAAAACATCCCTAAATTTTTTTGAGTATTGAGTAAGTGTTTTTATCAATAAAATACACCCACGTATGGATACCAGCAGGTAGAGGCGGCTTTGGAATAGATATGTCTAGGGGTAAAATCAGAAAACATCACTTTGAGCTAGACTCGAATGGAAACTGGTACACAACAATAGGCCTTTCTGCACTCTTAGTAACGACACTCACAAGGGATATGATTTGGTAAATTCATAATATTAGTATAAAACATTATTTAGGTAATAAAAAAATACCCTAATAATCTATGTTGTGATGTCGATCATGAATAACATATATTGAAGCATATAATTTTATATGTTAAGGAAATAAAAGTAATTTATATGTTATCCCTTTTGTCCATTGGATTCCCCATTATGTGCTTAATAGTTTAGATGTACTCATCCATAAGTCTATATTGGATAGAGTAGAACCAGAATCAAAAAAACAAATTAAGGTTTATCATATATAGTTCTACACATTATTGTATATACCTAAAGATTTATAGAACAATACCAAAACCACCAGAAATCATGGAAGTAATGATATCTTTGAGAAAAAATGGGGAAATCATTAAAACCCATTAATATAACTCCTCCCTTATCATTATTTGTAGATTGGAAATACCAGATAACCTATTCATACTCCCTTTTGTGGAAGTTGATGAAATTCCCATCATGATTTGGATTTCCTTATATGGAGACAAAATAAATTACCGTGAGAGTGAAATCAATCTCTGTATAGAGAATCAACCCCTGATTCTATACAATTGGTAGGAGGAGGATCAATATTATATAGCTCCATAATCTCCATAGTGGATATTACAACCCAATGAGAAATAATATATTTCTCATATTATTGACTCTAAGTATGTAAGCATACTTAAATACATGCATATTGTGAGGGAATTTACTTAAGTGTATCCTATGTAATTACCTCGTCTTTATCCTACAAGAGATGTTAATTATCGATCGATCTTATACTTGGGGCATTACCAATATCAATGACTATGTTTATACTGATTGTTGTGGATATTGAGGAGTTGAAGAAACAACTACTGGAGAATATGAATAAAGGGTTTATATGCCCATGTGATTAACCATGGGGTTAACTGGTCCTCATAGTCAAGAAGAAGGATTGGTCAATGCACTGTCACATTGACTATCCTAATCTCAAAAAATCGTGATATAGAACAAGTATCCTCTACACCAAATTGTGGAGTTTTTTGGTCAACTATGTGGATCACAATACTTCTCCAAGGGGGATTTGTGGTTGACAAATTACCATGTATGGGTGAAGAATGAGGATATCCCCAAGACTATTTTTCGTACCAGATACAAACACTCTAAATTCATAGTAATTCCTTTTGGACTCACTAGTTCTCTAGAAATCTTTATGGACTTAATGAATAGAGAATTTAGAGACTACCACGACAATTTTTTTTAGTATTCCTAGATTATATTCGAATATACTCCAAAACCAAGGAGGAGCATGAGGAGCATCTAATCATTGTACTAGAGACCTTGCGAAAGTAGAATCTCTATGAAATTTCTCACGATTGTACAATCCCCTTACCAAGATAACTTGGAAGGGAGTAATGTTTTCTTGGACTCAATAATTCGAAGAGATCTTTTAGGAGTTATAAAGGTGGCTTATCCCTGCACCCGTTCTCACACTAACCACAAGTGCAGAACATTTTGTGGAATATAGTGATGCTTCCAAGAAGGGCATGGGCTGTGTATTGACACAAGATGAAAAAGTCATTGCCTATGCTTCAATGCAATTGAATGTTCACGAGAATAACTATCCAACCCATGTTCTGGAGTTGGCTACATTAATCCTTGCTTTAACATTTTGGCAACGTTACCTATTTGGGGTGAAGCTTGAAATATATACGGATCAGAAAAGCCTCAACTATATATTCACACAGAAGGAGTGGAACATGTGACAATGAAGATGTTTACATCTGATAAAAGACTATGACTTCTCAATCCATTACCACCCTGGGAATGTGAACAAGGTGGTAGATTCCCAAACTAGAAAGGACCCAGCAAATCTACCACTGATGAGAATTAAAAAGGAATAATCCTCATAGATTTTATGTAGATGGACATAGGAATAATAAATAAGGGTTCATCATCAATAATTTCACTCACTATTTCTCACATGTCTGTTTTGGGAAGGATAAAGCATGCTCAAAAGGATGATGCGAGAATTCAAAATAATGTGGAAACTATCAAATAAGTGAAATCCTGAAAGTTTAATGTTAATGAAAAGGAATTGTGAGATTTGAATCAATACTATGTGTTCCATCAAATCTTAAGTTAAAGAAAGTACTTCTGGGTGATGCACAAATTTCAAATTTCTCTATTCCTCCCTAAAACAAAACGATATATTGAGATCTCTAAGTGAATTAGTGGTGGGATTACATGAATACTTAGATCACTGAGTAAACATCGAAGTTCTTGGTATGTCAGAAAGTTAAGGCTGGGAGGTATAAGTATAGAAAGACGATACAACCTTTACCTATACCATCTTGGAAATGGGAGAACATCACCGTGGAGTTTGCCACCAGAAAATCCAAAGACATCCAAAGGAAACAACCCTATTTGGGTTGTTGGTGATCATCATACAAAGACTGCACACTTAATTAAAATTTGAGTGGATTTCTCATATGATCAACTAGAACAGATATATATAAGTGAAGTGGTAAGGCTACATGTAGTACCACTATCTATTGTATCTGATCGAGATCCAAGATTCATATCTATGTTCTTGAAGAGTCTTCAACATGCTCTAAATACTTCGAAAATCTTCTATACAACATTTTAACCCCAAACTAATGGCCAATCTTAGTGGACTATCCAAACAATTGAGTACAAGTTGTGTGCATGCTTAGTGGACTTAAAAGAAGGATGATATCGGCATATTCCTCTTATTGAGTTCTCTTACAATAACTATTTCACTCAGGCATTCAAATAGATGCTTATGATTCCCTTTATGGGAAGAGGTGTAGAACCCCAACATGTTGGGATGATGTTGGGGAGAAAAAACTCCTAGGTCAAGAAATGGTCGAAGAGATGCCGAAGAAGGTTAATACCATCTAGCATCTCATTAAAGCTACTATGATTTGAAAAAAGAGATATAATGATAATCGCTGATGATTAATAGACAATGACGTTAGAGACATGGTATTCCACCACAAATCACTAGGGAAGAGATTTATCAGATTTTGGAAGAATGGAAAGCTTCATCCAAGGTACATCAGCCATTTCAAGATCCTTGGTCGCATTACGGAAGTGGATTATCGACTATCACTCCCACCGAACCCATATAGAGTACATGATGTATTCCATGTAACAATATTGAGGAATTACATACATGAACCATCACATGTAATCAATCTAGAGGTGGTACCATTGGAGAATGGCCTCACCTATTAAGAGAATCTGGTAAGATCGTAGATCATAGGGAAAAAGTTTCATATAAAAGACAATTCCCCTTGTCAAGGTGTTATGACCAAACCACATGTTTGAAGAAACAATGTGGGTATCAGAAGTAGTGATGAAGGAGAGTTAACCTCATTTATTTTAGTATGGATAAAGGATATTTATAGGGTGAAATATATTATGGGGGGAAGATGGTAAAGACACTAAATTTTATTAATGAAAATTCAAATTGATATATATAAAAGCCTTATTATGAAAAATGGTTATATAACATATGCACTAATTATGTTTTATGATTTTGGACATTAGAATACCATTAATAATTTTTACCATTTCTAATATAGTTGTTGAATAGTGATCACATGAAAATTATAAATATAGGTATTTATCCAATACAATTTACTCAAACATAGGATGTGATGGCCCCATCCAGTAGAATTTCTCTTTACGAAGACAATTTGCTGGAGCTCGGAAACAAGGTGGAATCATTGGGATTCACACTTAACTAATCCCTTTCCGTTCTTTAACACTTTCTACTCAAACGGAACTACCTACGGGAGAAGTGGAAGTTTATAGAAATTCCTACCCGAGTGATGTTATCCAACCCACCCCAAGAGTCTATCACCATCGCACAGCATAACCCTAGGTCATATGATTGTATTATAATGGGTTATATAACATGAACCTAGTACTACGGTTACGTACATTATTTTTTATAAGATAAAGAATTTATATTCATAGTTACTTTGTAAATAGTTTTTAAAGTAGAAAAAGAATTTTTAGTTAATATTCAATTATGAAAAATATTTTGAAGAATTAATGGATTATTGAATTGAATAATATTTTAATAAAATATTATTACTAAATTAATTTTTGTTAAATATAAAAGATCATATATTTTTTATGAATATAATTGTAATTTTTATTAAGGTTTGAAAGCCATTTTTTCCAAAACACTTGAATTTTTTATAAATGTCGGTTTTTATTTTAAAGGTAAAAATTCCCATATTTAGAAAATTATTTACATAAAGTGAATATTATTTTTGGAATAAGGACATCAGTGTTATCCAATGGTGAATTTTTCATAATTTTTTGAGACATTGAAATTTTTGTGTAAAAATTAAATACCGTTTAATTATATAATGTGTTTTATGATATCATAATGTCTCAATAGTTATGTAATAAAATATTATAATTATGATTTTTATACAATATTTGTTTTATATTTAAAATAATGTGGTTTTATATTTGTTTTATTAATTTTATGGGGCCTTATATGACCCTTCAATACTTAAAAAACATTTTATCTTTTCAAATTGATTTCCTTTAGAGTGTGACTCAACTCCACATAAGAAAGCCTAATATTTTATGATGTTCTGAAATTGGGCTTAAAAAATAATGTCTTCAACTCTCCTTTGGAATAAAACATTGGAAAAAGGGTGGTTTGGTTTGTGGTTTTGATTAGTTTAATGTGTGGTGTCCAAAACCTATGTAATAATGAATTCCCTCTATTTGCCAATATAAAGACACCCAAGCCCCAACTTCCTCTCCAATAAAATCTTTTGGAGCTAGTCTTAACTCTTCCCTCCTATCTGTAGAATCCTCACATGCCGCCCCAATCTCTATAGAATCCTTTATCAAAATTTTTTAACCCATTGGGTTCACACTTCCAAGTAAAGGATTTCTTCCTCTCTCATTTTTCATAGTTTCATTATTTATCTATACCCATTTATATTCAATTATAAATGTTAGGGAATGATTTTTAACCTACCATATACTTCCCTGATTATGTTTTAAGGATGAGTGACCCATTTCTCTCTACCTAATACCTCCCATGTACACCTGTTGCCATGCTGAAATTCCATAAGGGATTTCTCTATCAACATTTACATTCAAGAAATTATATTGTATTATGAATATAAATTCCATTAAATATGTTTGGAAATATATCTATATAAACCCATAACTATCCATTTCTTCTAAATATTATGAGACACCCCTTTCTTTATCATCAACTATTTTTATGAATTCTTATGTCACACCGTTATGCTTCAGAAATTGCACTATGAATTTCCAAGTCAAAGTCAATGTGTAGTGAGTACCATTCCAATTTCCCAATTAATGGTTTTCACTTTTTTGAACATTTACTTATTGATTATAGAGTTTCATGTATTAATTACATATTCCTTTATCATGTAATAATTGATTTTTTTATATAATCCATGTTATAGGATCAGTGTTGCACACTTATGCATCAAATAAAATGTTTATAAAGGGTGTTCCCTGATAGCCCTGCAATGCATTGGGGAAAGATTAGTATCATGATATGTCAATTACAGTGATGGTTTAATCATGATAATTATAGTGCAATGAGGGTTTACTCATGATCCATGTGAAATGTTCCTGGGATCATGCTAATATCATGTTAAATGTTGTTTCCACATTTCCATGTTACGATAATTTTGCTATATCATGACTTTATATTCAGGAATATATTATTCTCCATTGATATGCCTATTGCCGAACATGTAATTTATTATTCATGTTATTAATTTTTTAACCCTTACTTGTATTTATCGATCCCTCTTTTCTTATAGATGTCCTTAGGTTATTCCATGGAATGATAAGTACGAAAGAATATGTGTGGTCATGTAAAAGAAGTTTTCAATAAAGATATATATTTAATGTTATATGTTTTTTTGTAATGTTCCTAAGACCCAAAGAAACCAGACCACTAAATCTTCTGTGTTGTTTCAATTGAATATTTTTATGTAAAAAATTATGTTTAAGTGTGTCATAAAGAGAACGGTTGTTTAATGGTTATAGATTTCCTCGAGATGCGTCAAAAGAATAATGAGATAAATTATTTGGCTAATTTAGATAGGATTCTGCTAGATATTCTATACAATCTTTTGAAAGGTCTTGATGGTAAACGTACCAAGTACCTAGGAATCCTGGAATCCAATAATTATGAATTTAACCCTTTTAGGCTAAAATTATTTTTATACATGAGATATAACTTTAACATATCTGTGGATTCATTTCACTGTCAATTTATTAATGAATTGGAAATTTTTTCTGTTTCTTACCTTGAAATATTTATTATTCCTTATAATGTTTTGTTAATGGAATAAGTTATTAGTTATTTATTATTCTATGTTGATTTACTCTCATAAATTTGTTATTTATTCTATTTTAAATACCCTTACTAAGAATTTGAGATCACTATTATTTTGTTTCTTTTGACTAGGTTGGGAAGATGAAATATTCGAATAAACATTCAAGGATGTATTTTATTTCATTTTATTATGTTTTTTTTATATTTCCCAATATTATATCTGTATCATGTATATAATCTTTCGTTCTAAAACTAATAAACATATCCATCCTTTTTGATTTGATTCCTTATGATAATGATAATGTAGAAAAATAATTCACTAGCTCCAGGCTTCTGGGGTTGGGGAATTATTGTTGGTATCAGAGGAATTCTATTATCAATCTTGGAAACTAGATTTAGAAAATGTAGATTAGGGATCATAACGCAATAATAGTTGTTAATTATATGTATATAATAACATCCTAGAACCTTGGTAAGGTAGATATTATATGGGTTTTCCTAGAAATACATCCTTGATTTGGTTTTAAAAGTGGGCGTGGTTCTAGAAAATATGCACCTCTGGATAATAAATCCCACAATATGAATTAGATAAGACTTAAGCATATCTAGGTACATGACAATGTGCCTTACTACACACCAAGTTTGATACTACCATGGTATATACTCCTGATAATTCACAATAACATTATAAACCATTATGAGGTGTTTAAAAGTTACGATACCCCCGTGGAATCCATTTTTATGATTTTGAGATTATCTATGCATAAAATTTCTATGTAATATTATGTGTTTCTCTATATTTAAAATTTTATGATGTTTATAATATTACAAACTGAGATAGGTTGTTACTTTTTTAAAAAATGATGACTATAAAGAAGAATGGTATATCTACTCATGAAATATATATATATTTCCCTACTGAGGAAACTAATATAGGTGGTATAGAAAATAAAATAAAATTATGGATATATTAGTAAGATTTAATCCAATTATGAAAAATAAACATATTTGAATGGATCAATATATTCCACAGTGATAATATCTTAAGTTGGAAAACATTATGCAACATATAACCACATAATATAGTGGGACTATAGATCCTATGGTGGTCGATCAATGTATTAAGTCTTCAGAGAAGATATTTATAACATTAAGATTTCGTGAAAAAGAAAAGGTTACAATTTTATGTTATCATGTCAATGGTTGTTTGGATAAATGGTAGCCATTGTTATAGAATACTAGGGAGAAATAATAAATAGAGATAATGTAATTGATAACATTTAAGGATAAATTCATTGATTAGTACTTCCTTCATGATAAGAAAATGAGATGAAGAGAAAGTTATTTAGATTAATGAAAAATGAGGAAGAATGTGTTATGGAGTATGAAAAAACCATTTAACTGATAGAAAGGTATGATAAAGATATCATATGCTGCAAAATGTTAGATTTATAACAACTCTGAAGGTATTAAGACATGTCTTTGAAGGGCATTGATTTCTCAACCCTTTTCTTCATACGATGAAATATTTTTATGTGCTACCAAGATTTATAAAGAAATATCCATGTATTATGGCTTTAATATGAAGCAATAGAAGAGGTTAAATGAAGAGACAAAAAAATAAAGAGAATAAGTGAAAGAATAATTTTCATATAAGTGATAATTGTGGATAGAATCCCTTTGTTACATTCATGAATGTATTAAGATATTTTTATACGTTCAAGGAAAATGTTCATTAGGGAAAATAATGAAATAGATGATTGAAAATGATTTTATTTTGTGTTAATAATCCTTGGATATTAGGATATTTGATAATATATTCCCCAAGAATCAAATAGATCTACCATAGAAGAGGACTAGGGGAGAAGGCTAATATTATGCTATTTATATGACCTAAGTATAATGATTACTATTATTGTGGATTTGGATCCATTTAATATGTTTTATATTTATTCGATTGATAATGTTATGTAATATATAATTATTATATTGTATTAATTTTTTTTCATGAAATATTTAAAATCTAATGTTGAATGGTACCATGAAAATTGATTTGGTAGTAAGTTAATTTTTTTTAAAAAACATGGTTTAATGATAGATAAGACTTAACATTTTACTAATTTAATAAAATTTGGACCGTATAAATATATTATTGATTTTTATATATGATGACTACGTTAAAACTAATTAATAATTTATATACATAGTTGGTTATGCTATCACTGATGGTTTTTTCATCACATTTGGATTTATTGAAAATAACCAATAATATGTGTTTTACTTAAGGAATAACGAAAACAAATTGTTCCAAAAAAGATTTATGGTGAATCAATATATTTCTTTATTTAAAGAGAATGAATTATAATTGTGTTCACATATTTTGTTTGTAATTATTAAAAAGATACTTCATGTTTATTGAAGGATTATGATATGATTATTTGAGAAATTTAGTAACCTTTTTCTAAAAGATTTGGATCATAACAATTTGAAAAATTTATCCATCTATGAAATGGTTTAAGTTGATCATTGAATGAGGTTTTAGAGATTAATTTATTTATTCACTATAAGAAGAATACTATGCTAAGATATTAAGTAGATACAGTTTATGGTGTAATCAAAGGACAAAATTATATTTATAGAAAAATATTTTTTATTATATTATTAGAGTATAAATGTATTCTTCAACTATAGTAGAAAGGGCATAGAATAAAAAATGTTGTCCTATTATCACTATATTTTATTATTTCAATGACCTTTTTCATAATAGTGGTTTAAGGGTTTGTGATAATCAAAATTCAGTTGAACATTTTCTCTATCACCTTCTATCAGAACATGACTATTATATTTCTCTTACGCATACATGTTTCCATTACAAACCTATGTTCTCCTACTTGGGAATCTAATTTCATGACCATTGTACATATATTTGTATCTTATTAAGTAGATGTTTTATTAAACATATTTATGATGTGGTTGTTTTTAATATTTTTTTTTCAAATATTATTCCCTTAATTTCTGAGATCAATTTTGGATTGTGATAACATAATTTATTTATGGTTTGGAGAATGTAACAACCCAAGGAATTAAATATTTCACCTATAGAATAAAATTTATCTTTGTTCCATGATTTATTTATATAAAAGACCAAGTTATTCTTATATTACATTAAACATAAAGTTTATTTTTCTCTATATGGAACATTGATGTTATCTTGCATTACAGGAATTAACGACTTTTCTCAATTGCTTTCATAACACAGATGAATGATTTTTACCACTCAATAATATATTATTAAGGATATTATTATTTAATATAATAAGATATAACCTATAAATTAAATATATAGTTAATAAAAGGATTATGAAAATATATTTTTGAATTCATTTCTTTGGTATTAATTATAAATTAATATAGAAACTTAATGAATATAAATGAGAAGATATTATAAAATACTATTTTTACGTGGAAAATATGATTTATCATAATAAATTAAATTAGTTAATAACAGTATATGATTTTAATGAAATTAATATATCATATATTTGACTAAATATTTTTCACAATTATCCAAAAATTTCAATAGACATAAGATAAGAACAAACTCTGTATTACACATAATAATCTATATTTTTATAAAACTAGATTTTCCACCTTTTAATAGAACACATATTTTTTTGAATTTTAAAAAATTTATAAAAATAATATGAAAATTTAATATTAATATTTATGAGGATAAATATCAAAATAATATTATGGTGTATTTTTGGTTATTTTTCTGAGAAGTTTCATTATTTGATGAATAATGAAAAATATTGAAATTTAATTCAAAATTTCATTTTATCTAACTTCCTTACAATTTTAAATTGTATTTTAAATTTTATTTAATGTAAAATTAAATCAAATATACAAAAAAACTTCAAATTTCTGTTATTGTAATTAATTACACTTTGAAATTAGTTAAAAAAACATTGTAATCTTCTGACCATTTTTACTTTAAAGACACACATTGTCGTCCTGTCTAGAAGATTAATTTTATATTAAATTATGTCACATATATTATTGGAATTTGAAAAAATGGATTATATATTTGGAATCAAGAATAATTTTTAATTTCTAATAATTTATGAATAGTTTTTTATCAAAAATTTTAGTGAATCTGATTAAAATTAATTATATTGATTAAGGATAAAATTATCTTAGAAAGAAAAAACATTAAACATAAGGCCCAAAATGACCAATAAACATGTAAGAAGGAACATTTATACCATATTTCTACCCTATAATCCCTTGGATCTCATTTTTACCATTATTGGATCCAACCGAAATGTGAAATATGGGGGCGGAATTACCATCTAAAAAATTTACATGAATGACACTCTTCCACTATAAAAGGCACTCACTCCTCCTACATATTAACACATATGAAGGATTGTGGATTTCTAAAACTCTAATAAAATAATCACCCAACATATCAACCCTTTTATTAAAATACACCCATGGGAATGAATCCATTCAAGGAATCCCTTTGGAAAAAACCAAAAGCAGTTTCCCAGCGAAGAGGAATCCTTCATCCATAAGCTATTTTGTTTTATTTTCCTTATCTACACCCTGGAATATTATTATTAAAGGAATATATGATATAGATAGAATAAAAAATATTGTAATATGCTTTTACTCTAATGTTTTTACCTACACTCGCACACACTTCCATCTAATGGATAACTAACTTACTGATTGTGTGTACGACAGACTACCGCCTCATGAAATGAAAATTGTTCATTTTCCCTTTTCCACATATCGTGGTTGGAAATTATGATGCACATGATATTTTTATATGAAATATACGATTTTATATTGTCTTTATTTATATTTATTTTATATATAATACATAATTTCATGATTTCCATTTTGTGAAAATATGATAACATCATTTGTGGAAGTGTGGACTACCTCCTCCACAAAGTGAGGTGATTCATTCACACTATACATGGAAAATATAAAGGATAGAATTATTTAGAAATATGGGAAATAAATGAAATTTATATGATACGTATTACATAATAGCTTTCTATTAATACAAAATATCATTTTATTTATTACCATTTTACACACTAAAAATTGATAATGTTGGTTGTGGATGTGTGAACTAACACCTCCTCGTCATGATAAGAATTATTTTACAAAAAAATTATATATATAAGTATATATGAATAAATAAAATTTTATTTAGAATATAATAATCATTTTATAAAGATATAATGTTACTTACCATCTTTCCATGATGATCACTAAAATATGGGAATGTTACTTATGTGTTTGCATGACCTACCCTCTCCATGATTGCAATGTTGGTTCATTTTTCATAACCATATTTACTGATTGGTTTTATATGTATAGTTGATGTATAAAAAAGATAGTTATTTCATAATTATTTTTCTTTATATGTTTATATAATTATACCATTGCCCATTGTTGTCCCACCAAAGTCAATTTTTACACGTAAACAAAATATAGTCAAAACACCCGAGGTGAACATAATTGTTTATAAGGATGTTTAAAACATTATAATTATTAAAATAAAAGTAATCATAAATATGAAAAAGTTTATGATGGAATTAATTAATTAATATATGTTTATTATTCTGGAATATAAATACACACATGACAATTCGATCTCATGGTAAGATATTTTTTCTCAATTTATATTCCATTAAGACATATTTGTTGTTATAAACTAATTCAATTTTATATGGTGTATATATTTCACATTGAAATGTTACTTCATTAATATCCTTATTATCAATGATATTATTAATTTCATGTAATGTTTTCCCATAATGGGGATTATGATTCAAATGTTTCAAAGTGACATGGAAAACTTTGGAATGTTTAAATATTATTTTCCACAAGAATGATTTGAGTGTCTTTCAACGGAATTTTAATTCAAAATAATCGAAAATAATTTATTTTATAGATCCCCTAATGATTAATTATTGATAAATTTTTATTTATTATTCAATATTGATATTTTTATGAGCACATTGTTCATGAATGAAATCGATTACTTAATATATGAGGAATGTTGTATATAGTAATGAAAAATGTGGGGCATAGTTATTGATATCCCCTCGATGTATCAATAATATCATGAGAAGAATTAGTTCATAAAATTATATGGGTTTATAACAGATGTTCTAAAACATATTTTTAAAGGCCTTTATAGCAAGGTTACCATATACCTAGGAAAGATGGAGTAAAATAATTAATAACTTCCCTCATTCAGGGTTAGTCACTATTTATCCATGAGATTTTACTTCACATATTTATGGATGTATTTCATTATATGTTTATTGATTAAATGGAAATTGCTTTCAATTTGTATTTCTCTCATATTGATTATCCCTTATACAATTAATTTAATGGAATTTGTAATCATTTATTTACCTTTCCACATTTATTTACTCTTATCAATTCATTATTTTTTTCATTTACATACCCTTACTGAGCATTTGAACTCACCCTTATTTTTTCCCTTTCCCTAGGTAATGATGAATAAATCTTTTAATAAGCTTTCTAGGATGTATAATATTTAATTTTATTATTTATCATGTTTTATGTTTTATTTCCCAATGCAATATGGGTATTATATATGTAATTTAGTATTCCAAAACTACCTAACTGAGTAGTCCATCTAGATTTGATTCCATAACATCATTCCATTATAATAAGATAATGCAATGAAATTGGGAATCTAGGGTTATGGTTTTACAAAATTATAATGAGTTTAATAAGATAATTTATACATTTTGATTCTAAACATGAAATAAAATTTGTTAAATAAAAATCCTATATGTGGGTAAAATTAATTTTAATACAAATTAATTTAATAATGAAAACAATATTTTAACATTGACAAGATAACATATATTTTCACTATTTAGTGGTAAATATAGTTATTATAAGATAAAGAATTATCAATTTATGATAAATAGTTTATGTTTGTAGTTATTTATAAATCAGTTGACATATTATTATACTTTTAGTAATTTTAAATCATATAATAAAAAATCATTTATTACAAATTAACATTAATGTCAATTTCATCGTTTTTAATTTAATTATAGTTTTTAAAAAATCAATACTATGATAGAATTTATATATATTATTTTAAATACATTTTAAAATGAAAAAATCACTTAAAAAGGTAGTATAAATAAATAATTAAATTAATTTTCAACAATTTTAATATTTTTAGTTTCATTTATTCTTTTTAATAATTAACAAAATAATTTAGGTTTTGGGATTTTATAATAATTTCATCTAAATATTTCGTTTCATAAAATTAAAATAAATTATCCTGATAAAAAAGGCAATTATGTTTCAAAATAATATTTATAACCAAACATATGGTGTTTTTCTCTACCAATTCATTATAGAATTTAATGGTATAGAAGGTTCTACGTTTGTATTTTTAATTACATAACTTATTATACAGGTCACTTATACTGAATAATATTTTAAATAATTCATAATAATTGATCAAATAGTGATACATGTTGAAATTAGGCCCAAAATGGGGTTTGGATAAGTTGTTTGTTCACATGACACCTTTTATTTTAATTTTAACCCCCTATAAACTTTTATTTACCTTAATCACATAAATTGATTTAAATATTTTTCATTAATAATTATGGTCCAAAATTAATTTTACCATTTTGGATAGTACAAATTATGATGATTGAAAATATTTAATCCATTTTTATAAATTTAAATCATTTATGTGGAAGAATTTTATATAAAATAAATCCTGTAAACATGGTGAGAGAGGGGATTTTTAGTGTAAAAATGTTGAAAAGTTTATAATGTTGTTATAATAAAATGTTGAATGTGAAGTATTATAATGACATAAACTTGATTTATTGATTTAACTATTGATAAAATATTACATTAAAACCAAATAAAAATATAATTTAACATTATAAATTATTATAAATACATTCTACATTTATTGTAAAATTCATTATTTATAACTATTAATAAAAATGAAACATTGTAGAAATATTTAAAAAATTCCCCCTAATATATTTTTTGTAATTATATTTAAATAATTATGTTTATTTTTTGAAAATAATTTTATTAATGTAATATAAATTAATTTTAAATTATGATATCTGAGAATGATAAATATATCTTCTAGAAAAAAAATACAATTTTCACTAAAAAAATTATTTTTCTTATAAATGATTATTATTTTATAACTAATAAAATGATTAATATATTTTCTATAATTTAGTAAATAATATTCATACTCTAAAATATATCATCTATTTTATAACAATTGTGAAATAATATTTCACATTTTTTAGACTAAGTGTTTCCTGTCACACAAGATAAACTCGGTTAATCATGTACTTTATACTATTAAACACAATTTTCTTCTCTTAATATATAATGATGTTACATCCTACTACCATTTAATTAATTTAATTATTTTAAATTTAAATTTATCTTTGTAATAAAATATTTTAAATTTGAAAATATTTTTTTTGTAAACCCACATAGTGAATATGTTTACAGAATGTCCTCTAAATAAGAGAGAAATGAAAGCATAGAGGTCATATGGAATATAACATATATATGTTTCCAAATAGGATACTATATAAGGGAATGTGAGGATGTTTTAAATAATTATAAGGTGTGTTTTAGGTAATTGATCACAATTATGTGAATAACCAATGGAAAGTTAGTGGCCCCAAAACAATAAATAAGTGATTATCATAATACCTTTAGTTCATCGTATTTGAAGGTACAAAGATGATATCATTTTTTAAAAATACTCTTCCTAGAGTTTAGGGATTTTCATACTATATAGACTAAGATAATATGAAAATATAGTTACTTTAGGATAATATTTTTATCATTTAATCAATATCCACCCCAATATCATCTTTTATCCAAATTATGTGTATCGAAGTTGGATATTTATTTCCTAAAGCACTAAAATATAATTTTAAAGAATAAATAACCATAAAATGGATAACTAGATATTCTTATTTTCTTTTTATATTTACCAAAACCAAAATTGTTAGAACATAATAAGATATTTAACAAAAATAGTAAACTATTATATGATACAATAAGCATAAAAAATCAATAATGAAACCAAATGTTTAAACTATTAAACATTATTATATCCCTAATAATATTTAATTAAAGAACATTTAAACCTAAAAGGTTATTTTTTAAATTTTATATTTCAATCCAATAGTTTGGTGATCTTCTTTTGAAGTTACATTAAATAATTAGTCACTAAATAAATTTTAAATCAAATGGTTATCTACAAAATAAATCCTATTTTTCTCAATATCAAAGATAATATAAACCTTAGTGGTTATCAATACCTTATATCTCATTTACCAAAAATTTAAATTCAAAATTCATGTTAAACAATAGATTTACAATTACATCAATATATTAAAACATCTCATGAAAAGTCTTTAATAACCTCAAAAATTTTATTACATCAAACAATCGAATGAGGTGACTATCTCATTGAACTATTGATCATAATTAATATTATAGACCTATAATGGTATCCATAAGTCTTAATATAATCACTCATGAATGGATCCTGACATCCAAATTTATCTAAACTGACCATTGA
Organism: Viscum album; assembly: GCA_963277665.1. Taxonomy (NCBI): domain Eukaryota; kingdom Viridiplantae; phylum Streptophyta; class Magnoliopsida; order Santalales; family Viscaceae; genus Viscum; species Viscum album. Next base: position 1,063,639,398 of record OY728136.1, read on the forward strand.
ATATATACTATAATAATTCAAGACCCATACTACCGGATCTAGTACTCAGATCACAGACAATACATTTTGTGTTTTAGGATGATACATATGACACAAATTTTTACTTCCAAATCAAACACCATCAAAATAAAAACTGGATCACATAAATCATTAAGAACATTTTAGGTATATAGTTATAGAAAATGAGGAAAAACAATCACAAAAACAATATACATGACTTTAAATGAGAAATTTACCACTAATAACATCATTTCAATTTTCCATTAAGACATCATCATCATCAATATAAATTCCTTCTTGAAATAACTCATGTAACTTAATTATTTATAATCTGGGGAAGTGAAACATAGTAAGGGGTATTTAAAATTATATATACGGGAAAACTTATTAATTAAAGAATGAATATAATTATTTAAATAAGAATACCATAATTTTATTATTATGAAATTATAGTGAATAAATATAACATAATAATATTTATACCCATAAATAAACTGATTATAAAAAATGAAAATATCACATTACTAATTAACAAATAAAATATTCAGAAAAATCAATAAAAATGAGTACAACACCCCTAATTTTAGGTACGTCACCATTTATTTATGTATTTTAAGTATATTTAATGTATGAGTTATAATTTAGGAGGATAAAATGTGTTTTGAAATACTTTTTTGAGATTTATATATGTGATAGGTTAGAGAATAGTAAGTAGGAACTGTGAAATACCTCTTGGAAAATGCTAAAACGAAATAGTAGGAATTGGGGGGGCACATGGTTGGGTGCGTAGTATATCCAAAACAAGAAGCTTACCATGAAAAATCATGAAATAATAGAATATGGATTTTATCATGTTTGCTCCATGGATTGTCTAAAAATGTGAGTCAATCATGGTTGGTATGATTGGAGCCAATGAATCATTCATGGTTAGGTCACAGTTTTCATAACCATGCACCCTAACCATGCAATATGAAAAAATAAATCAAAATTCATAGATCTTAATTAGTTTATCCCATTAATACCTTTACCCCATAAACATGACATGTCTTAGATTCCTATAGCTCCCAAGGCTATTAAGACCATTCCATGCAATCTGAATGCGATTCCAAAGAAAATCTAACTGTGTTTTGGTCCACATTCATTGGTAAGTTGTTGTTATTCCACGTTTTCCTAAAATTTCTTCTTATTCCCCATCATTGAATCATTGACACAATAATTTGGGTATAGATCAATGTCATATGATTTCAATATTATTAATATATGGGTTTTTTGGATTTATGGGACATGATATAAGGCCATTTTTTATAGATTCAAGCTTCGGTTTTGTTGTTTCGTGACATTCATTATATTCCCCTATGCTTGGTAGTTATGGGGCTTCTCCCTCGACTCCAATTGATTTTAAATTGATGTATTGGATATATATTTATTGAATAAATATAATTTTTTATGAAATTTATGAGTGAATCTTGATTGGAAACATTTTTAGTGATTGTTTTATGAAATTGTTGAAATTAGGTTGTTTTATGGAAACAAAATTTGTCACCAGATTTTAAAATGAATCTTATAAAATTAAAGATTTGATTTAATGTATTTAAAATGTAAATATAATTTTCTCAATACAATAAATAGTTTATCAAAATGAATGGCATGGGTTTTGCAAACATGGTGGGCATGTGTCTATTTTGATTAACATGACCCCATAGAAGGGGCATGTTCCATTGGGGAACTTGGTATTAGTTACCTTGTGAAGACTTGGTTGATCAAAGATATACCCCTAATTACTATGGACCATACACATAGACATTAATGTGTATTTTTGGGGATTTTTAAATTATATAACATGTTTTATCCAAATGTAATGACAATGTAAGTCATTGGGGGAAGTTATAATAAGTTTTATACTCACTCTATATGGGTATTTTGTTGCATTTTAATATGTTATATGTTGAGACACATGTAAAGGTACGATATCCCAGTTATATAGTAATGCATAATGATACATTGATAATGGTATTTTCTGTTGTATCTTAAAGCTTGTTGGGAGTTTATTTTTTGATTTAATTGTTTCTATGGGGTTTTTTGGTAGTTGGTATTTTATAGTTTTGTTGGTTTTTCTTTTCTAATGTACTCTGATATTTTAGTTGGATTCTTTAATTGTATTATGTATTCATTAATAATATGTAGGATTTATTTTTATTGTTACAATATTTTTATTAAAAAGTAATATAGTCCCTCCACTCTTTATGAATCAATTGGAATTTATTTCCAACCTTTGGTGTCTTGGGGATGTCGCCTAAGGCAAGTAGCACTATCTATCACTTCCCAAGCAAATGGGTGGGGGTGTGATGCAACAAATTTTACCAGTGGATGGTTTATTTAGAAATTGGGTTGAAAATAAATCATTTTTAGTCCTTGATTTATGTTGGTATCATGGATTAGGATTTTTGGATATTGACATATAGATTATAAAAATAATATTTAATCCATTTATGTAGAACATCAAGTTATAGAGGTGTTTGGGTACATTGGTGTTTGGTCACTCTTTTAGTGGTTTCCACCTCATCATCAAGGGGTTAGTCAATGGGAAGAGATTAACATTAGTTGATTGTAATGTCATCCCACTATGACATCATTCATCATTAATGAGTTAATCATTTATGATTTGGTGAAAAATTGATGATTTTGGAAAATAGTTGAAAATGTATTTATTTTCAAAAGCATGGTATAATTTTCCTAAATGGGTTAAAAATTGGAATTTATAGATTTTTGAATACCCTTATTTGATATGTGTGATGTGATAAATTTGAAATTAAAAAATTATTCTATTTCCAAAGAGTGAGACTAAATTGGGTTTTATTTTCTAATATAAAATGGAATTATGTAGGCATCATAGGAACACAAAATAATGGGCTACTGGGAATTTGGTTTCACCTGAGCCATAGGTGAAACAATAGTTACATTAGATTATTATCATGGATTTTCAAGATGTGGATAGTGGAAATATATGGTATGATGAATAGAAAGTGGATCCATCTTTTACTTCCAAAAACATAAGCTATCTATCATTAAAGGTGATCCAGAGATAGAAAATGAATAAGTGTAGTTCTATAAGATGAATCTGATCATAGATTTCCTTGGAACACTAGTTGAGATAAAATTGTTGTTTGAAACTTACATTCTTGGGGATCTAGTGCTCAAGTGAAGGGATTTAATATTTTAGGCTAAAGTGGATTGTGGCTTGTCATGTACAGATTTTAAAGAAATTTTCAACAAAATAGTCTATCCTCACATGTCTATAGTTACATGAATATAGAGTTTATTCAGTTTGATCTAACAGAATATCTCAGGGATTGAGTATGTAGAAACATTAATTAATGTAGCTTAAAATTTATTTGAATTTGATGAATGTGCTTCCATTAAAAAAAATTAAATTTTGGATGAGGCTATAAATCACGTAAACTATTTTCATACTTTGTATAATATATTATAAAGAGTTATTAAATAGAGTTACAATGCTGAAATGTTACATCTCAGGTAATGTGGATTGAGAAAGAATGATGATACCTATGGGGAATGGTGGGAATGATAATATTTGGGATAAGATAAAGAGGGAAACATATTTCCAAATGGGTTGTATGACTCAAAATAAATTGGAATGATCAATGAATCTCCTCCAAAATTGAAGTGTAAATTGGGTGATATTTAGTGTGGTTATTATCAGCATACAAAGCATGATTTTACGACACCACCAAGAGCATGTTAGAATTACTACAAATTTGGATATCATTAGAGCTAATATCATAGTGCTCTAAGTTAAAGTTATAGAGACACATCTCATGATGAATAGGTTTTGTATACTTCAACAGGATGAGTGTAGAAGAATATATCTCTCCTGTAGAACAAAGCAAGATAAGGTTATTTAAGGAATACAACTAATCATTAACAAAATAAATATTAACATGTAAATAAATACCAAGGTGAAGTGAGTAATATATTGTACGGATCTATTAAAATAATCATCAATGAACAATCATGACATTGGATGATGAGATGTATGATTCTTTATATTTATAACATTATGAAATATTTTATTGATATGGGTACATTACATTCATTAATTTCTTCTATGGTTGTTGACCATTTCAGTTTCCTTATTGAGATGATGTCTTCTATCATGAGACACCAAACTCATCTTTTACAATGATAATTCCAAGCCTTTATATTTAATGCATGTTCTATAACTATCAGTGGTGATGAATTTATTTGGGATTTTTAATTCTTGAGATCGATATCTAAGAGTTAATCCTGAATATGGATTGGTTGAAAATATTCAATTCTCATATTGGTTTTTAAACCTAATGAGTATGTTTTATAGCTGATTATGGCATTGAATATGTCTTTAGAGGATAATATAATGTTAAATAATGCGAAGATGAATTTTTGGAACCAATTTTTGTAACTATATTCAATTAATTGGACTCTTTGACTGTGGAATTTGTAGATCTACTGCAGAATAATTCATTTCAACAAATTGTTGATCAGTTTCCTGATGTTTTTCCTGATAATTTCTTAATGTTACCATAAAAAATAGAGGTGGAGTTTATTATTTATTTCTTATAATGGAACCATTCTATCAAAATTTTATAATATCAGATGGATGAAAAATAATTATGTAAATTGCAAGTAAATTTTCAATAATTTGATGAAAGAGTTCATTTATCCTAGTATTTCTCTTTGGGTATCACTTGTTCGTTTTTTGGAAAAAATGAGGATGGATCTCTTTGGTTGTGTGTGAATTATCATAAAATAAACGATGTTAAAGATGACTATTTATTATCACCTTCAACACATTTAAAACCTATTTAATCAATTAATGGGAGCTGATTGGTTCTTTAAAATTGATTTTTATTAAGAATATCACCAATTGGGGTTTATAAAGGGGTCATTATGAAAATATATTTTAGGAGTAAATATATACATTATGAGTATATGGTTATTCCTTTTTTTCTTATGAACGCACAATATTTCATTATGGAATTAACGAAATTATTATTTCAAAGGTATCTAGATTCTTAAATTTTTGTGTTTGTGAATGAAATAAAAGTGTATTCCCAGAAAAAGGACGATCATGATAAACACTTAGAAATAGTGTGCAGTGTCATGAGGGGTCATCGTCTGTATGGAAATATTTTAAAGTGTTATTTTTGGATATGAGGGGTACGTTTACATGACCATGTTATATTTGAACATGGTATCTCAATAGATAAGAAAAATATAGAGGCAAAAATCACTTAGAAACTGCTATAGAATACATTTTTGAAAGACACTTTCCTTGGATTATCTTGTTCTTACTAATGATTTGTTCGTGAAATTTCACAACTAGCTTCCCCAATGATAGCATTGATAAAGAAAATTGTTTCATTCTAATATAGTGAGGAATTCTAGAAGTCTTTTCAAGAGATCGATGTTCACCTCACAACATCACCAATCATTGTGTTTATAGAACAATGACAAGGTTTTGTAGTGTATAATGAGGATTAATGAATGGGGGTAGGGGGTGTTGTAATGGAAAGGGAACATGTTTTTTTGATATGCCTCACAAAATTTATTGTTGCAGGAAATTAAATTCCACACACAAGATTTTGAGTTAGTTATTGTGGTCCATGATTGTAATACATGGAGTCATTACCTATATAGTTGGAAATTTATAGTGTTTATAGCTTAAAAGGGATTGGAATACATTTTATCACAAATAGATTTTAATTTTCTACAATGAATGTGGATCAATCATCATAAAATATTTTAAATTGACTAAATATATACATTATGTAAGAGGTGTTTAGTGGAGGATTCATTATGAATAAATTGATATAGTTCCGTGGAAAAAGAGTCTTTAGATTAATGGTATATAATGTTGGTAATAGAAAACATGCACTTTGATTCTGAATACTCGTGTAATGTGGTTGTATTCTTTTTTGGTTTCTTTTGATTATAATTTATATGGAATAGTTAAAGAGACACATATATCTGATTAAGAATGTGTTTCAATTAGGAAAAAACAGAATTATAGGGATACCATTGATGGATAAAATCGTTATAATAGATTTATTTTATTGTTTCAAGATCATATGGTCATACCAATGGATATTTAGAAACAAATTCTTCATGATTACCAATATTCGAGATGAGATTTTGATCCTAGAAAACAAAAGATGTAAAAGTCATAGAAGTAATTTTTTGGTGGGTTGGAATGAAAAGAATAGTTGTTGAGTTTGTTTTGAGATTCCTAACTATTAGTAGGATAAGCTATAGTAACAGCTGGCATTAGTCATGCTATAGTATTTACCAATTTGTATTTGGAAATGGGAGAATATAATTGTAGGTTTTGTAATAGATCTACTAAGGTGGGTTTATAAAAATGATTACACATGGGTGATTGTGAACCGAAAAAAAACATTTAACCATTTTATCCATTTTCTTTAATCAAATACTTTGAAATAATTATCCAAAATAAATATCTATGATCTATTAAAAAGAAGTGGCATACAAATTTCAATAGAATCAAACCAATATCCATGTCTTAGGTGTCCTTTTTGAAAATCCATACAGTAATTCCCCAGTACTCCATTGACTTAAATGAGGGAAACTCTAAAAGGATGATCCTTATGACGTATCATCCTCATATTAATGGACAATATAAAAGTATTTTACAATAATTGGAAGACATTATTAGGGCATGTATAATGGATTTTCAGGTATCATGGTGAGAGAACATAATATTATTGGGGTTCTCTTAAAACAATAATTATTAGGACTTGATATGTATAAATCCTTTTGAATCATTGTAGGTGAACCGTTGTCATTATATAAATTATTGGGTGGAAATATGTGATAATTCCTTGATTAGACATATCCTTGTACATGATACAACAATGAAAATTCAGTTTACTAGGAAGAATGTTGAGATGGCTTAAAGCCATCAGTAATCATATACGGACTATCATTGAATTCTATTGTTCTTTAGGGTGAGTGATCAAATTTTCTTTAGGATCTCTCCAAGTAATTTACATAATCATTTTGGGATGTAGGGATGGTTATCTATTCGATACTGATACCATTTTTAGATACTAGAAAGAGATGGTGAGGTGGAATACTGGTTGGTTTTTACACAAAGAATCAGTTTAGTGAAAAACTTGTTTCATGTATATAAATTGATGAAGTATAAACATAACCTTGGCCAAGTTATTTGATGGGTTCACATTGAACTAAATCTAGATTCTGTATTAGTTCATTTACCAGTATAGATTGTTGACAAGAAATATATTAAATTTAAATGGAAAAATATTTCTTTAGTGTGGGTTTATGGAAATATGGATAGATTTAGGAAGAATCATGGGTTCTTGAGAAGAAAATAGTATAGAAATTGTCCAATATTTTTTAATCCCATAGTGGGTTTCCACCTTCTAGGGATGGAAAGACCAATGGTTTAGAGGATATGTCACCCTCATTTTCTTATACATGAACCATTATTTATATATTTTTAGTATATATAATATTTGGGTTAGGTTTCAGGATGATCAGATGTGTTTTTTTAATCATTGGAGGGATTTATAAAGGTTTCTGGATTGATAACAGTTAGTAGAAATCATGTAACACCTCTCGAAACCATGAAACTAAATGAGTGGGCACTTTATAAGACCATACTTCGGAAATTGTTTTAAAAAAAAGCTTTTACCAAGAAGAAACCATTTATTTATACATTTTTGGGTTTGTCATGGTTGGTGAATAGTTTTTTCTAACCATTTGAGGAAACCTTCCAAGGTATGTTTTGAAGTAGTGTCTTGTGCATGGTTAGAACATAGTTTACCTAACCATGCACTATATCTATGAATCTTGAAATATTTTATCATAAAGTCATGGATCTAACTTAATTTATCCAATAAATCCCATTTTCCCAACTTAACATGAAATATATTTACCTAATCTCCATCCCAAGTCTATAGAGAGAATTCCTTTTATTCTAAAAAAGAATAATATGGGAATATAAGTGAGTTGGTAGTCCAGATTATTTGTTAAGTTCTCATTCTTCATCATTTTCATTATATTACTACACTGTCCCACTCTTAGATTCATTGATCATGTAGGTTGGGGACATATCCAGGTTGTGTGGTGTCATTTTTGTTGTGATACATCATTTTGATTGAAGGTAACAAGATATATAGTTGGTTTTTGGTCTTTAAATATGGGTTTTTATTTATTTTAACATTCCTCATTTTTTTCATACTGTTGAGTGGTAGATGGATTCTATCTTGACTCCTCGTTACTAGAACCTGGTGTCTTTATTTTGTATTGATTGACTATCTTGAATTTATGGTGAAATTGATATTTGAATCTTGATGGAAAATCACTTTAGTGGTGGTTTTCAAAAATTACAGAAATTTAGTTATTTTGTTCAACGTGAATTTGGTTAATGATTTTAAAGCGATTCATTTAAATTTTGACAATTTATGTATGTATAGAAAATGTTTAAATAATTTTTTTCAATAAAAAATATTTTCTTCAAATGGATTTTCATGGGTTCGGGCATACATTGTTGTAATGTGTTATTTTTAATTAAAAATGCCCAATGGAAGGAGTGTATTCCATTAACGAACATTCTATTTATTTAACTTCTTACATCATGGTAGATTGTTGAGATACCATTCATGAATATGGAACATTCACTCGTGTTTTTATTTGTGGTTGGGTGGATTTTTTAATCATGTATTGAGTATGTAAATTTTTTTGATAAACGGTTTTCAAAAATGATTTATTTATTCTTTGTTTGTAGAGAACTATTGGGTTTGATATAAACTACTTTAAATCATTTTCAATTATTTTATTTAAATATTATAACTAGTTTTATTCTAGTTATGTGTGTTGGGAATCCATTGGGGAAATCCAATTGAGTTTTATACTCACCCCCTAGATGGAAAATTTGGTGAAATTTTAGTTGTTATATATTGAAATCTTTGTAATGTCAAGGTACCCCACATATATAGTGATGAATTATGATACAATGAGAATAAATTTTAGGGTTGAAGCTTGGTGTTTTTTTGTATTTTCTGTTTGGATGTCAATGATTCCTTTTGGGGTTTTCAGTCATTGGGTTTTATTGGTTATAGTTTCTTCTTATACATGATATTGTAGTTGGTTTTATTGTAGTTGTATTGAGTACTCATGCATCATATAAATGATTTATTATCATGGTTATCATGGTTAATTTGTTTTATTTTCAAATGGAAAATTTTACCCCAGTTGTTGATGAATCCTATGGAATTTGTTAATCGCATTTGGTGTCTCGTGGATGTCACCTATGGAAAGTATCACCCTCCACCTCTTAACAAAGCAATGGGTGAGGGGTGGGATATCTAAATGATCCATGTGATATTAATATTGATCAAATGAAACACCATAAACACATATAATGTATAGATAAAACAAATTGGTGTCTTTGAACTTCATCTCAATGAACCCTTACTGAATCCTTCAAATTTAAAAAATCATATGATAAAATTCTAATATAATTATCCATAGTACACAATAACTACCCAATTAATTATATAAATATTTGGGTACACACATCGTCTAAAATATAATGGTCTCATTGGGTTCATTATGGGTGATCCCATCTTCTTTAATGTATGTGGACCAAATAATTAATAGAGATCATAAAGAATTAATATCATCATTACTCATTGAAAAACATTATTCATCTCTGAACATGGTTAACCCATGGATAAAATTTTTTTTCTACAACAACCTCTTTGAAACATTATAAACCTATAGAAAAGAAATGGGTTCCATCATAATCTTTTTGAGATATAATTGACCATTGTAAAATAAATGGGATCCAAGAAAATATCTTTGAAAAAATCACAAGTCATTTATATAATGAATGAGGATGTCTTCAATAAAAAATATCAAAACAAGAAGATATTTTAAAACATGTATTGTTGATTTAAATGAATTAAAATATCATTAAATAATCATTAAAAACATTATGAGGAAAATACCCTCCTGATTTTGATAATCCATTATTTAAACATAAAACAATTAGATATTAATTTTCATTGAAAATAAAACAGAAATATAATATATAAATAATTAAAAATGAACTAAATAATTTCATAAATGAAATATTGTTTTGGAGTTGAAAATATTATATTTAATGAAATTTGAAAACTTTTTTAGAAAACATTAATTTAAAGGAAAAGATTTTTTAAAAGAATAGATACTTTTTCATTAAACTATTACTTTGAAATCATGAAGAAATAGAGGAGAAAAATTAGTGTAAAACCTTTATTCTCATGAGATAACTAATGGATATGAAATTTAATGAGAATTTTCTAGATTTAGATAATAATATTTCAACATTAAAAGTATTAACATTAAAAACTCTAACAGATGATAAGATTCTAACTAAATACTCTGGCCACATTAGTATTTCGGTATCGTAACTCCCTGAGAAAATTGAATTAAATTAAAAAATGATAATAAATAAATTCATTAAATTAGATGTAAAATAATATTTATATAGAACTCATAAAAGAATATAGGTGCATAACACGACATAAGTCTCAAAGAAGTAAAATTGTGATAAATATCCACTATCGCTTCAGAACCATTGAAATTGTAAACCCCATGAAAGATAGATCCTAAAATTGATATTTAAATCTTCATAAATATATGTAAAATAAATAAAAATACTATCATGGTCCATATATACACCAAACAACAAAAATAAGTTCTAAATATGGCATTTATGTCACATAAAAAAAAGTGAGATGAGAAAACCCTTACCTTGAGTTTGAATGTCACGTGTGTTATTATCTTAATAGAAAACTAAATTATGATTATTATATAATTTAATGGTAACATTTTAATGTTAATTTTTATTTTTATTTCACTTATTATCATGTTCTGCACAATTACGTAATAGATTGGGGTTGTAACATATGTTTTGACTATTTTTAAGATATGTGCAAAAATTGACATAGGTTTATTGAATTGGTAAAAGAGGTCATTATTTAAGAATATATAGAATAAAAATAAGAACAAAATTATCAAGTTTATAAATCAATTATACTTTTTAAATACATTGGAAAATATTCATTTGAAAAACTTACTAATGATAAGATCATGGAGAGGGTAGGTCATACGTAAGCATGACTAACATTTCCATTTTTCAAAGACCAATATAGAAAGACGGTAATTAACATTTTATCATTATAAAATTAACATAATAACATAACTACCATTTTATTTAACTATATATACTTATATATTGCATTATTATAACATGGTGGTGAAAAAGGTATCACATCTCTTCGAGGATGTTGTACGTTACACTACCATGAACGAGATTATAAATTTTTATTGAATGCGATGTAAAAAATTAAATGATTCATATTTCAAAAATATGATAAATATTAAATTAATATAATATATATTTATTATCTTTAGTCTTATCACATTTCATGTAAAGTATTATTGGAAAACAAATCATATCACATTGCGAGGCGTTAGTCCACCATACACATAAACGACGTTATCATATCCCTTACAGAATATAATAGAAAATGGAATATATGAAATAATTAATACAGAGGTATAATTATATTACAAATATAACATATAAAGATTATATCCATATTTGAAACTTCTTGGCCAATGTGCCACATATTGGTGCCACGATGTTGTTGGTCACATGACCTTAGGCATGCCGCACTATATTTCAGAGGCTCTCAACTACCTGCTAGGGTCTAATATCAATCATGGGGAGATTATAACATATTTATAAATGTAATCTAATAACAAAAATATACAAAAAATAACCAAGATATTTAACAATAACCAGAATGAGTCTAGTATAATATGATGAACAAAACAAGAATACAATATCCAAAACTAAAGTAATAGATATGACATAAAAAATACATGTCAAGGGTCTAGTTAAACACCCCAAAATAATTACACTAAAAACTCTCATGTAGGTCTTGATACCATGTCTGGTACCGGTATCCATGCCCCATACCATATCTTTCATCTAACATAGCACCCTTTCACTTATCATGTCATGATAACATGAATTCTATTCAGGTACTAGTGAAGAAATCCATGTAGTGTGGGATCACACCTCATTATTTGACGACTAATGACATATATTAAAATATTAATTCAATCACTATGTATAAATTTATATAAATAATAAATTAAAATAAATAATGAAAATAGTTTACATATTCAAATATTCTTTTTTAACGACATAAACAACTATGATATCAAAGAAACCCAAACCATCAATACCAACTTTATCTTGTGCGAGAGTCTAAACCGTATCACATATTAAATTCACATTTCATTATAATGAACAGTATTTCATTATAAATTTCAGTTTAATCCAATATATTTTCCTATTTCAAAAGTGGTCCAATGCCACCATTTAGGGCCTATAACACCATTTTTACCACACCTTGAGTATTTGGAGATTCACTCCCTATCTCACACCTCATTTAATAGACAATGTCATAGAGGTATTAAGAGAATCATTCTATTCCCCATACTCATATATTAATCAGCCACATATGGATATTTGAATCATTAGTCCTGATCCAACACTCATATATCAATAAATCACTCATATATCACATATATTACATTATTTAATGTTAATCAACATTAACCACCACTTTTCACTTCAAATCATTTATACAATAATAATTATCATGTAATCATGGTCTAGTATTTCAATTACATGGAATAAAATAAGATATTCACCATTAACCCATTTTGAATTATATAAATCATATAACCCATTAACCGATAAAGCACAACCCAACCATCTAATAATTATCATTACAAATTTATTCATAACAAAATTAATTTACCAATTAATTAGTCACAACACCCCATAAATTCCATGAAAACTATATTAAATTAGTTATTTAACCTATTATTTAATAAATTCCACAAATTCGGGTTTCCCCATATTTAACCAAATTCATTATCACATGGAAATTAAATGAAATAAATTCAATGAAAAAATAAATTTTCCAATATTAGAAATTGAAATCTTAAAATTACATAAATGTTATTAAATCAAGATAATATGATTTGAAGTTTAGACCACATGCCTTAAAATTTTTGATGGATTATTGGTAGTGGAAATCCACATTTTAAGTGGAACAACCAAGATGATAATGAAGAACGAGATATAAATCGGAATCCTATATTCAATATCAAATAGATTTGATCCCTTGAGACCTAGATCCCAAAAAGCAAAGTATACCTTCAAAGGATTAGAGAAATATGGAAGACAATGAATTGGCTAATTGAGATGAAAATTTCTTAACATTAGAGGTGAACGAATTCAATATGGGCCTTGATTATTCATGAAAAGAGGTTGAAATGCCTTTGAATACATCTAGAAACCTCAAAAAAGAGATAAATTATTTAAGGGAAGATCTAGTATGTTTTTGGATAAATGAAAGTGGTTTATGAAATTTTTAATGAATTTTTGTGGGAATAAATTTATGGAGGCGTGGTTTCTTTTTCGGGGAGAACAACTTTCTCCATCCATGTTCCAAACAATGAATATCCTCTCATGGGGAAACAATGTTTTCACTAAGGGTTTGAATGGTTTAATTTTTTTCCTACCCATATGAATCCATCTACTTGTGTTTCACAGTTTTCTGGCATGGGTGAACAGTTTTGGAAACCCCTATGATAACCATGCACTACCCCTATTCCTTCCAAAATTTACAAATTACACCCCAAAAGCTCCCAATGTAAAACTCAAAAAATTATATACTCAAAACAATGGAATATAGTACCCATAAACAAGATATAGTCATCTATTAAATGTTCCAAGAGCTTACCACCCCCTTACAGTATAATAGCTCATCCCCGAGCTGTACTCCTAGGCATATCTAATATTCCAAGGATAAATGATCGGGCCACAAAGCCCACGTATCAACTTTTCTATCCCATGATTCCTCCGGTACACATCCATGTTTCCATATCCTATAAATTATACGAATTGCCTTTCCCCTCAACACCTTCCAATTGTTATCCATGATAGGTACCTGATGCTCCTCAAAAGGATGCATCAGTCTCAAGATCAAAAACATCGACATTGATCACATGATAAGGGTTGGTGTGATACCGTTGATGTTGAGACACATTAAAAATGTTTTTCATTGAAATGTAGATATATGGAAGATCCTATATATATGAATCCAATCCAATTATCTGCTAAACCTCAAATAATCCCACAAACATGGGAACCAACTTTCCCTAGCTCTGAATCTTATGATGACCTAATATAGGTGACACCCGAAGGAAAACATGATAACCCTTGTAAGGTTGAGGGGTCATTTAAATCTATCAACATGTGAAATTTTCCTTATATAATCCATAAACATACAATTTTATATTAATTTATAATACTCTTTTTTCACCTACATGAGACTCAATTCAAATAAATGTAACTTATATGCCTCCATCTAACATAGACGAGATATGTATTGGCTACTATAAAATCCTAATATAGTTTCATCTGCATATTTTTTGGGTAAATATTATTATCACAAAATCCCACAAATATTATATTCTTCTCCCAAGACCCACCAAAGTCTAAAACACATTCTCATAGAATATACATACACACCTGAATAGTACGTTATGATTTCCCATCTTTATCTTTGTTAAAACTTATACTCCAAAAAACTTATATACCAAGCAGCTTCTGTAAGATTTTCTTGAAGTGAAATGTAAAATTAGATTCACAATAATAAAATATCCTTTATGCCACCCCAGGTAGATTAATAATCTATTATATGTACAAATCTCCCAAATTATTCATGGATCATGTCTCCCTTATAGGAAAGGAATTATCTACATTCATAAGTATGTCCAAAACCACCCACATTGCATCATTCTTATAAGGGTTCCTCAAAAATCCCACCAAATTTTCCATATTAGGGTTTTCCCATATGCATTATTCAATATGAAATGATTGTATTAAACTACCAGGTTATTGATGTTCATCATTCACACGTTGATTGGTGTAGCATCATGTCACAGACCCTAAAATATCCTTTTTCATTCTCGGCAACCTATACTACCGTCGTATGTCATGGTATATCTTTTTCAAACCTAGATGAACACCACACTTAGTGGAATGAAATTCTCACATCATATCATCCTATATACTCGTGGGACAATAAACCTAATTTCAAACATATATCACATAATCCTCATATATATTCTAACTGAAATGTGGATCCTTGCCTTCAAGGATATCCTGTGTGGTCTAACATTTCAGATCCTGATACTACGTTTCCAAAATCTATTTCACAATTATAGACTCTTCTCTAACATATACAAGTTTCATCTTATCTAGAACATCCTAATCCACCATAAGAATCTCATCCAAAAATTCATTATATTCCAGTCAGTATTAGAATCTTTGAATTCCTAATACATATTTTTCCTACAAAGAGAGTTAGGAAAACTATTTCCCTTACCAGGCGTATACACTATCTCCAAATCAAGGGAATTTATATTCTAAAAACACTTATACTAGTTTATATTCAAATATAATTGGAAAAATATATACTATAATCTCTTATAGTCAATATACATATTAAAATTTTCACTCAAAATATAATGTTGCCAACACATCAAATTTTAAACCACATCTACTAACTCAAGGTCATGCATAGGGTAGTTTTGTTCATGTGGCCTCAAATAACATGACACATATGCAACATATCATTCTCTCTACACCAATACTACTCCTAGTAGTATCCTTGAAGCCACAAAAAACATCATATATTCCTCAATTTAATCAGGTAGGATCATGATTGTTTCCATAATAAAATAAATCATAACTCCGAGAATGAATTCTCACATGCTCCTGACCACTCAAACATTACCCCCTTCTCGTTCAATCCAAAAATAGGTTATTATAATGACGAAATGTCCTAGATGAATCTTTTTTAATAACCTTATATCCTCAAAAACTTTAGATATCAATAACAATCTAGGGCTACTACCATGAAACCCCTTCCTACACCTTCTCTGGGTCCACTGAAACAACAGACACTAAAATGATGTTCCTCAATAATTGTATATAACCAATCCAAAATTTCCACTTATATTTGATTGAGTATAGTTGATTCTCACTTATTGTACTTATGGTGATGTTAATATTTCAGGAATAATCATCATGGGTCTTGGAGTACACAAATATTCCATCCACAAATACTAGCAGAATATGATCCTGGTATGGGTGGAAGATTCTGTTTATAAAATCCACACGCACTTTCAGTGAATTTTTCAACATAAATGACATTAAGAAGAAATAATATAGGCCATACTAGATATTGAATTTATTTAGTGGTAAATGAAATGGAATAACTCTCATTTGATGATACCATGATCTGTTAATAAATTGGGAAAGCTTGTGCTTTTACCAATAGGTAAAATAGATTATCAATATGTTGAAGATGATATGAATTCCTCACAGTAATATGAAACAACATTTTGTAATGAGCACATAATTGCAGAGTACCTTATCCTTTTTTTCAAAAAAAAAGTATGGAGAAACCCAAGGAAACAAACTCAGGTTGACAAATCTATCATTTAGAAACACTTAAAGACGAGTCTTGATCTCTTAATAATTGTTTGGTTTCATTATATATAGTGTAATATAAAATGGCTCAGAACTAGATATAAAATCTGCATCAATATCATATGGAAATATGAATAATTCCTCAGGAAACAAGACCTAAAAATAATCCATTATAGGTGGAGAGACATCCTATTTAACACCCCAATCATCCAATAAAAGACTTGCAACCTGGGAAGTGAGCCCTGCAGTTGTTGATGAATTGGAAATGTATGGAGCACATTCATATCCTATTCTCCGCGATGAATATAATTCTAACCTTAAGGAGATGTAAAACCTAGTCTTCTTTGGTAGAAATAATTTTTAAATTAGTATGCTACTATGAAATCAGTAAGAGTAATTTGGAAAAATCCTAACATGTTATGGATATATATATTATAGAAAATGATACTCCCCAACCATGGGAGAACATATGTTTCATAAAAAGATGTCCCTTGATCACACTCATAATGGTGTATCAATTTTCATTAACCCACTCACAAAATCCACTACAAGGCTCAACTGATTCAGTGGTTCAATAGATAAAAATGAAGGAGATATACAAATAACAAATGTGGAACTAGATTGAATGGAAGCTAAAATAATGGTATGTCTAACATTTGATAATCTATCCTCACTATAAACAAGTATATGTAGAAATGAATGAAACTATATTTCCCACTTTTCTATGATGTATACTGAGTCCCCTAAGATACACCAATATAATGATATTGGTGATTTCCCCTAGAATAACCCCATCCACATCCTCGACCTCCACGTGAATTAGAACTCCAACTACCAGACTGTTATGTGGTTGAAGACCACCTTCTATCACTCTTATTCTTCATATATCATCCATAGTAACCCATTTTTCATAGATTTCTATAGAACATAAATAGATTTCTCATCCCGCCACAATCTCAACACTCTACATGTATTCAAGGAAAATTTCACGGAATGTGGATTAACATACTACAATGGTTACAAAGAAATCGGGTAAGATCTTGAGTAACCAATTCTTCACCCATGCCACTCTTCTTCCCACTACTTTGGTAAGCATTATCGTAATGATACTTCCTACTCAAGAAAGATATGCCTCTTGATTATCTAGTAGAAACCACCTATTCTCCAATGGAAGCCCCCTTTATGTTCCCCTCAGATATGAGAGCCTGATCCACCACCTCAGTAAACTTGTTTAATCAATATATGTTATCTTGGGACATAATATCCCACTTAATTCTATCTTGTTATTTCCCCATATTATATTTATCATTGTCTTCCAGCGTTGGAGTAATTCACTTTGAAGTTAATAAAGCAAAAAAAAAACAAATTCTATCACAGACATACTCCCTTGGGTCAATCACATGAAATCATATACCCTCTCATATCATAGTGTGTTTATATAAAGGAACTCCAGGAACAACTCTCTGATTCCCATCTATACCATATCATATTACAACTTAGTCTAAACATGAACATCCCACCAGAGTATCATAACATATAACCATCCAATTTGACCCTCTTCTCACGAAGAGTCTTTTAATGGTCATGTATAGTCTAGATGGACTCAATCCTTAACTCTTGTACCTATGGTTCACCCTTTAAGATGAATTTCTAAGTGTGTTATAACATAATCTCATATACCATGTTAGAAATACTCTTCCTGACCTGATCTGGGTCAATCTCTATAAATCCATTATGTATGAAAAGTTCACATGGAGATTTTCACTAGATCCTTCACCCAGCAATATCAATGTCATAGTTTCTACTACTAGAGAATTATTTCTAGCAATAAAATTATGTTTTCCTATCCTAAAACATCATCGCAGAGTGATATATCTAAAATTGAAAACACAAAACTTTAGACACATTATACAAAATTAACATAATTAATTAGATTAAAGAAAATAAATTAAAAGTCGTCATTCTTATTCTTCCTCACGGTCAATACTGACACACTTTCATGACCCTTAACCATCTAACATATAAGTCAAGGTTAAAAAAGATTTAGCTAATTCGCATTTACCAATTTTTCCTTTAGACACACAAGTATTCACATTTCCCATCACCATAACACTTTATATTCTACATTAGGAATTATTTTCAGTTCAATTACACAATAAATGAAAACAATTTCAATTTCCAAAATGTACCCAAAACCCATTTCCAATACATGACAAAAAATGATAAATGATAATATAATTCATGAATGCCTATAATGATGAATGAGTACTCAAATATCATTCCATATTAGGCTGTGCTTCAAATCATAGAAAATAACATAAACCAAGATCACATCCCACAACAAGTTCATTACTCAAGGTGAAATAACATCCATTTGTAGTGAAACACAACAATAAAAACAATCCCACAATGGGTACATGAGTTTTACCTTATACATGGGATAGATAATCTCACACACAAACTCATATCCAAGGAAAAAATATTCCAAGTCAACAGTCTACATTACCCAAATAGTAAGAATATTTAAAATAAAAGAAAAAACCCTTTCAATTCACTTAGTAAGATCCCAAACTAACTTATACACATAGTAACTCTACACTGGTTTATCAAATGATATCAGGTGGACCTCCGAATATTCCAGAGGCTACAGACTAGCCACAAGGGTCTAATAATGCTCATCTGAAGACTGTACCATGTTTATTAAAATATAAGATATTAGAAATAAATACACATTTTCCAAAATATATAACCATAAATATAATAATACCAGTATCATGTGATGAACAAAACTAGAAAACAATATCTAAAACTAAAGTATTAGATATGACATGCCAAATACTATTAAAGTGTCAAATGAAAATCCCAAACTAAAGAACCTATTAAACAACATTTAGGTATCAATAAAAAGTATAGTCCCCTCATCCAAGATTCATCCAGTATAATTCAATTTACTTGGGTTCATTTCCCTTATCCATCCATAAAAATCTAATATCTATTTAGATACCGATCAGGAAGCCTGAGTAGGTTGGGAGTACGAATCAGTATACTAACATTGATGGTTTCTTGAACAATATCAAATCAGTAATGCTGTTTTTAGTTGAATAAATGATATAATAAAAGAAAGAAGTAAAATATTTGAAATATAAAATTATTCATTGTTTAATTACATAATACCAAAGGGTTCTCTATCACACACAAAAGCTCAATAGCTACTTCAAACCAAACCAAAATTTGAACCATAACAAAAATTCCATTCATTTTTCATTTTAACACATGGTTTTTCATTATCCATTTCATTTCAACCCAATATCATGAGATCTTGGAACCATTGAACAATCCCAATATTTTGGATCTAGAACACCATATCTAGCACCCCATTAGTATTCCTAGAATAAATATATTATTAGACCTCATTTAATTTTAGATCAAATATGGGTACTTGGAGTGTCAATTTATGTCCCACACTCATATATTAATCAATATCATTTGGGTATTCGGAACATTAGTATGTTTCTAACACTCAAATAATATTAAATCACTCATATAACACATATACCACATAAAAAACATCAATTAGGGTTAATATACAACAACCCTATTTATCTCACATCACATCATGTATGTCCTCACAATTATAAAATAATAATGGTTCAAAATTTTAATCACATTGAATAACATGAGAAATTCACCATTATATCATTTTCCATTATTTAAATCATGTAACACATCAACACAATAAGGAAAATCCTACCGTCTCATAATTATCACTGTAAATTAATTCATAATGACATTAATTGAACAATTACACAATCCCAATATCCCATAAATTACACAATCAAAATATACTATTAATTAGATAACCAAATAATTAATTAAATTCCATCAAATCCAATTTTCCCATATTTACCCAAATTCATTATCACGTGGAAGTTAAATTAAAAAATTAAAATTATAAAGAAAGTTTCCCATCATGGAAAATGAAATTTTCAAATAAAATAAATGTAATTTAATGATGACTATAATATTTCAAATTTAGACAAGCCACCCCATGTTCATTGGTAGAAACTCCCCAAAGTAAATCACCATTTGAATTGGAACAACCATGATCATGAAAGAGAATGATAACTATATTTGAAACCTAGAAATAACATCAAAAGTATTAGATACATTTAAACAATTTCATTATTCACTTCAATCATAGGATAATATCCCTTTAAATAACTAAATAAACACATGAGAGATAAGAAACTAATTGAAATGAGAATCTCCAACTGGAAGAGGTGAAAATCATAAAATTGGGATTTAGTTCTTAAAGAATAGAGGTTATAATTCAATTGAATACATATATGGACCTCCAAAAAAGAGATAAATAGGTTTAAGAATGACTTATTTTTTTAGGGATAGAAAAAAATAGTTTCGGTTTATTTTTATTGAATTTTTGGGGTTTAAATTCCCACATGCACAGTTTTCTGTATGGGAAGAAAAATCTTCCAAATAGTGTGAATAATTATGTTACTCTTCTCAAAGGGACACACTGTTAATACTATGAGGTTTCATGGTTTGAAAAAATTTATTCCACCCCTTCAAATCTGCCTTTTTTTGGTTGTCATGGTTTTCTGTATGGGGAAAACGGTTTTGGAAAATAATGTGCTAATCATGTACTTCTCATAGTCCCTCTAGAATTATGAAATTTCACCCCCAAACTCCACCATGTAATACCGATAAATTATATTCCAAAAAAATATAAAATAAAACTTATAAACGAGATGGAGAGATCCCCAAAAATGATTAGGATATTATAATCATCATACCCAACCTTGAATGGTTTTAATGGAAAAACGAATGACATCATTTCAAAAAGTTATAGTCTTCTATACATATGAATGATTATTTCTTAAACAATTTGATATATATGTGGATGATTTTTGGTATTATACTTAACATAACAATATATCTGTATATGGATGATACTGATGTTATTATATCATCATGGTATAAGAATAATTGTAGGATGTTAAACAAGCTCTAAAAAATTATTATCGGTGAATGTTAATTCTTATTTGGGTATCCTTCATAGGTTTTCATCAGAACAATTCATGGAAAAATTTCTATCAAAAAAATGAATCTATGATGAGGGGAGGGATGCTCGGAAGTGATTTTGGTTGGTATTTGTCTAGAAAAATGTATTTAGTGTTGTAAACGAGTTGGGTGAGTGTATTACCTATTATAATGGAGAAGAAATGGAATTATTCAAAATACCCAAAAGTGTTAACTATTGGGAGGTATCCCTTACCCATTTTACTGCCAAAATAGAATAATAATAGAGTTTAGGGGTTTGGGGTAAAAATAAACCTCCACCACATAAAAAATAAACACCTTTTTTCATGTTGTTCTTTAGTCTTTCTGTTTTCTCAATTTTACCTTTTAGTTTTTACCATAGTAACTTTTATATTTTTATTTCCCAAGGTTTTTTATCCTTTATGAATAAAATTAAAATATATTTTAAAGATAAATTATAAATAGTGATTGTAAATATCAAAATAAAATTTATTAAATAAAATTCCTATGTGTGTGTAAAATTAATTTTAATACCGACACATGTAATGTGAAAACCCCGACTTCTACCTTAACCATGATAACAATATTTTTTCAATTTTTGGGTCAAAATTGCCATTATAAAAAAAATGGTCAATTTATGGGTCATAGTTGATATTAATTTACATTAATAAATCACATGTAAGATTATTTTATTGTTTTGTAATATTAAATAACAAAAAAAATATCATTAATTAGAAAAGAAAATTAATTTAAATTTCTTTATTAATAATTTAGTTTAAATTTAAAAATAATTAAATAATAGTATGAAATTAAACACTATTCTATTTACACCAGTGTTACTTGATATAATCATCTTTAAAATTAATGGAAATCAATAATATCCAACTAATGCCTTTTAATATTCTATGTAAGAGAATCATAATTAAGGGGACACCTAATTAATTTGATAATAGAGAACAAGGTAATTTTAATGAAAATGTTCAAGGGAAAACCTATAAGAAGTAACTGCACACGAATAATGTGGTATTTAAAATTAATTTTTAGCTCTAGAGGCCATTTTTAAATATTTTCTTGAGAATCCCAAAAATAGTCAAGAACCTTATGACAAAAGTCAGTTGTAATCATTCTATGATGATGAATAAATCTCAAAATTCAACGATTATAGTGGATTGATTTCAAAATCAATAAACCCAAAGTCCTAAAAGTATATAAATAGAAATTAAAATTAATTTTAATAGTTACAAAACTCCCAAAAATGAATTAATATGAGTTTAGAAGGAATAAATTGATCCTCCGCTTTTTAATACACTATAGTCATATATCCTTTATGGAAAAATATCTTTATCCAAAAGGGTTATTTTACAAAAAAATGTTTATTTTAATAATTAATTCAAATATGTTTTTGAGATATTATTTTTTATCATATTAAGATTTTATGAATTGGTATTTTTATTATATTTTTTATAGAATAACCTAACATAATTATTTTATTATTTTATGATATGTGGGAATTATAGGTTAGGATTGAATTTCCTCTTATATGTTGCGTATTCGCAGTGTATAACTCATTAAAAAAGTTATTATTTTTTAATATTTTCACATGAAGAATTAATATTTCATGGTTTAGATATATAAAGTATATATGTAAATTCCATTGCTTCTTGAAGATTATTGGTTATCATCAGTCTTTTTTAAAATTACTATAAATAAATAAAACATATTTATGTGATGAATATTACTATCAAATATCATTCTTATCATATCATAACTTTTCCTTATATATTATATAAAAATTAAATTCTTTTTACTATAATTTGAAAATAAAATATTTATTTTCTATTTTCGTATGATTATAAGGAATGATATTGTTTTAAAAAAGTAGTGATGAATGCACTTATTTTGTATGGCCACTGACTCTCATCTGTATATATTTATCTATGCCGATAACAAAAAAATTATGAAAAATCCTCAAAACTATTTTTATTATTAATTGATTGGAGTGGGATATTTTCAAAGTGTGTAAATAATTATAAAAAATTTTTTGTGCACCTTCATATTTTTAATTTTTTTCAATTTAATATCTAATTTATATTGATGAAAAAAAAGAAATTAATTTGATGTGGGTTGTTTTTTTAAGGGAAAAGTCTAAAAAATACAATTCACCCCCACACCTATATAGTCATTATAAAACATAAAATAGGGGATACACCAAAAATAAAGTATTATCCATATTTTTTATTTCAGTATCATGGTTATTCATCTGAATATTGTTTTAATTTATAATGTTCCATATTAGTATATAAAATTTAGTTCTAAATATTCTTTCAATGATAAATCTGTATCTTTCTCAATTCACTTATTCAGTATGAACATGAATTATATCATTTTTAAGTTATATAATATATTGAGTAGTAACATTAATAGATGGTCAACAGAGAGGTGGAAAGATACCAACAATTTTAGAAATGGACTTCATTTGTAATTAATATTTATCATAAAATATTTCTATAAATGAATTAATTATATCATCATAATAATTTTAAATTGTATTATATTCATTATTTTCTATGTTTTAAATTTTTTTATTATCTATGTTTTAATTATATTCAAAAATATGTTTGAATAGATAATAAGAAAAATCATTCAAAAACAAAAGTATTTGGTGGAGAATGAAAAAATATCAAAAAATCATGATTTGATTTCAAATAAATTTGAAAATTATTTCATCGGGAATAATAGTTTATTTAGAAGAAATATTAGTTTTATATAATAACTAGGCCCATCACATGTCTCTTTTCACAATAATTTTATCACTTACTTCCTCTAAACATATAATTTTCAAGTGTCTAAAGGTAAAATTAATTTCAATGAGTGTGATCCAAGTTAGTCGATTGTAAAACTTTAATATTATTATACTAACACACACACACACACATATTTAAAGGAAATAACACAAAAAATAAATTAATTAATTTTATGATATTATATATATTTCATTATTTTAAAAGAAAATAACATGAAATTTATGGATATTATTAAATACCCTTTAATAAATGTAACACATAGAGATTATTTGTTAATTTATAGGATTATTGTATTTCTAAGATATAAATTTTTTGAAGAGAGTTAAATTAAAAAAATATAATATTTAGAATAAAGATAATATATATATAGAAAGAAGGAATGAGAACAGATTGTTGAGGTACATGATGATGAATCGATTATAATTTTATAAAAAATAAGAATATTTTTTTAGTTTATAATTATATAATGTTGAAGAAAAAATACCTTTAATTTTTTATATTTGGGAAATTGAAATTTTCATTATATGGTATGTGTATTTATCACTTGGTTAGTTTTTTTCACAAAATAAGAAGTGTAGATGGTTGTACATGAATTGAGCATTGGTATTGTTAGTAAAGAACACAAAAAACACTCTAACCATAAAAGAATGTTTGTTATTGGTGAAAAAAATTGTACCTTGATCCCACCCACATAATTTTTATGTCTTTGATTAAAGTATTATATGAATTAATTGAGTAAAAATTGATTGAAATATATTTTTAATTGATAGAGGGATAAAATATAATTAACATCCTTAATAAAAAATTTATTATTATTCATTCTACAAAGATATGACCATGGTTTATTAATGGAGTGACCTAAAAGAAAGTGAACATTGTAAAAAAGTTGTCTGTAATTTATAATTCTTGTTACAATCAATATGGATGCTCAAAATGATATAGGATTAATTTTCAAAAGTTTTAATTCTTCTAAAAGTATTAAATGCAAGTCAGATGATAAAATATATAAAAATACACAATGTTTTTCTTTTAAATTTAGGACATATATAATATATTAATTTTCTACATATATAAATAAAACATATAAGAACCCATTTATAGAAAAAATGCACAAAACAATTAAGTAGTTACAATTTATCACAAATCAATTAAGTCAAAAAATCTATTAAATTTCAACAAAATAGAAAACAGGATATATTTTGAATAAAAATATATGACAACATTTCAGGAGTCATTCATTGATCTGAATAGGAACACCACTGGTTAATTTAACAAGTGATGTACTCAAAAGGATCAAATATACAATTTTCATAAAAAATTGGAGACTTGGTTAATGTATATTATTTATACGTAATAAAAATTTAAATTTTTTTCCAAATTCTATCTCGACACTTTTTTATTTTTTATTTAGATTAAAAAGGAATATTAAGTGTACTTATATATTGATAATTTGATAGAATTTGTATATATATTTTTTATATTATTCATTATAATTATTGGGAATTTTTAATATATTTATAATTTTTTAAGAATTTATATATATATAGATATTCTGATTTTATAAAACTATGAAAATTCATTGGAAATATATTCATTAAATTTAATCATGGTATATAAGTAATCATTAAATTTCATCACCATATATATGTGATGGTTGTGCGTGTATAAGTGCATGATTTAGTTTATATATGTAATTGTATAAATTTTAATGATAAATATACATTAATTTAATTATTAACAAATATATATATAAATATATTGAAAAATTTTATATACATGTATATAGAAATAAATATTTTTGTGTGTGTCTATAGTTATTTATCTGATGAAATAAATATATAAATATATAAATGTATATATATTTATAATTTATTAAATATAGAAATGTGCCTAAATTTATTTACAAATAAGTATAGTTAAAAAAATATGAAACATTTTTATATATTTATGTATAATTTTATATAATTCATAAATAAATATAATTATAACTTTTATAAAATGTATATTAAAAAAATTATATATTTAGATACGGAGAGAAAAATTTAAATTTTTAATTAAAATTGAATATATTTATATATATGAATATTTATATATATATATCCATGTGTGAAAAGATTCTCACGCGTGCACACATTCACACACACATGTGTACATCTAGGCATGAAAGCATCTATACACATAGAATAAATACACACACACACACACACATATCTAAATTCATATATATAATGACACACATATAAAGGAACAAATACAGACTCATTTAAATACATATACACACACACATGCACACATAAACACACAAAGACACACACACACACACATTCATGTATTCATCCATCCATCCATCCATACATACATATCTACATAAATACATACCTACATACATAAATACAGACATACATACATACATACATACATACATACATACATACATACATACATACATACATACATACATACATACATACATACATACATATATACATACATACATACACACATATATACATACATACATAAATCCATTCATATATACATATATACACACAAACACACATATGTACCCATATACCTATATACCTACAAGGGTACTTATGTACATATGTACCTTCCTACCAAACTACATACACACATACACACATACAAACAAAATATTAAAAGACACAAATATACACCCACACACAAACAAATAAGCACAAAGGAATAGATACAAGGAAACACATACTGATGTAAAGATGTTAATAATTATATAGATACAAAAATGCACATACATGTACGCCAACAAATATCTATATTGTAATGACCAAGAGCCTCTGGCCATAATATTACAAGACCAAATTGTCATGATCCCTTAAGCACACCTCCCATTCACTGGAGTATGTGTAAACACTCATGGATTAAGACTAAAGAGTGGGTTAGTGTTTTTCTTCTTGGAGTTCAAAATTCAAATGATGTATTTGAAATCAATGATTCAGAATGACCCATATGTTTTTTTACATTAGTGATAAAATTAAAGATAAATTAACCATTATGGTTTTGGGTTTTATGAAAAAATTAAAATCCCATAATATTCTAAGAAGCCTAAATTAATTCATGAAATGTCATCATCATATCTATGTGTAAATAAAAAACATAAAAAAAAT
This sequence comes from Viscum album, assembly GCA_963277665.1. Taxonomy (NCBI): domain Eukaryota; kingdom Viridiplantae; phylum Streptophyta; class Magnoliopsida; order Santalales; family Viscaceae; genus Viscum; species Viscum album. Next base: position 1,063,667,084 of record OY728136.1, read on the forward strand.
ATGTGTACCTAATTTCCCTCAATATCCATATATATGGAATATGTTTAATAGAGATCACTTTGAAAAAAATGAATGTCCTACACCTCTATATGTAGTATACTGATCACATGAATCTTTTTACACTAAGAGGGGATCCATATAACCCTTATTGTGTGATAATAATTTTACATTGAGGATAAATGGTGATTAAAAATGAAACTGAGCATTAACTTAGTTCCATAAAATAAATACCTCACCAAAAATTTGGACCTAATCATTAAATATTCTACCTTTAGTCATTGAAAATGAGGATCATAGACTTCCAATGATTTTTGGTTGATATAAATTTCCATAACACACTCCCACAAGTGTATTTTTACTGTTGTGCATTTCAACAATAATAATGTATTTTTCATTTCATAATTGAGTAATGTTGATGATTCAGACTTGAAGAGAACTATTTAAAAGACATTGCAGCATTCAATAAACCAAATATCTTATATCCCACACCCCTATGTTTATTTTACCACATTATAAAATTATTATGATTTGTATCCTATAATAATAATCACGTGTATTTATAGGTTAACAATATAGGAGAACCATATAATTCAATTCTTCTATTTAAGTACATATATATATCAATATAAATCTATAAATAAAATCTCTTAAGGTATTTATGTAATACTTCACAACCTTTTTTGAATTTTGATAATTCCATTAGATATAATTTCATTAAACACTATACATTTTTTACCACATACCATTTCTAAAAATTCACTTTTTATTATAAAGTATTATAGTTGACCCAACAAGACTTTATAGCGTTAAATGAAAATATGATTTTCCCAATTCATATATGAAACCCATTATTAGAATCTATAAATAGATAACCACTACTAAATATTTAAAGGGATGTGGTATGATATCAATAAAACAAAATCATACCTCCATGTGAATATTCCCCACACATGATATATTATGCAAGTCCCATGTATAAAAATATAATACCTTTTACTACGGACTTAAAGTGGGGACAGTATATTTAACATGTCAATATTGTATAGTTAAACACATTCATTATTGATTATTCTAAATAGGATACCCAAATTTAATGAATGAATAACATTCATTCGTATATGTATTTAATCACATTACATGTCACTCATCTAAGCCTTGAAATAAATTTCCTCATCCTATTTATATTATGATTTTATATGAATATAATTAGTATAAAAGTGTCCAATTCAAATATTTTTTGATCTTGCTAAATTAAATAACAAACAACCTAACCTACTACACCTAGATTACCTCATACTTATGACTAGCATAGGAAATGTCTCAAAATATTGATAGATTACATGCTATGTATCTTTCCAAATTAATATAATGTTTATTCATAACAAGTATTCACCCATATATATATATCGATAATCATATCATATTTTATGTGATATACTTTGGAGGTTTATTTTATATAATAATTTACTACTAATTACCACATCATCCTACTCATTGTATCATATGAAATACTCGACACATTCAAACTTTAATATGTTATCCAAATGCATAATAATTTTTGATGATTATAAATTTGGGGAAAAATAATGTAATACTTTAAAAGCATAATATAATATAACTATTATAGAAATATTTTTAGAAGACATTAATTAATGATAAATAGGTTTTACCAATATTATAATATCCTAATACATTTTTCATCTATTTCATCTAATCCATCATATTTGTGATTTCGTGATATACAAAAAGAACCTATTTTGTTTTCAACACTGAATGTTTGCTCATGGGAAATATAAAATTTCCATCTATGGATAAATTATGTATCATTATATACTAACTTTAAATGATCTATTATTTATGATAGTGTTTGTAAATAATGTGGTTCTTAGTTTCATAAGACTAGTGTTCCTTGGATTAAACAACCCCCCTATATCGTCAAATTTTTTAGTATTCCCTCAATAATAATACCCAAAATGTGTTTAATAATTAAATTATTTCCCAATAAATCTTATTTACATTATCAAATATAGAAATATACTCTAATCTAATTTGCATTTCTTCTATTGTTTTGTTCTGTGACTCCTTTAACTAATAATTTTTTTTATAAAAACATAGAAATATATTGGGTTATCAATTCAAATTTTTTATAATAGAAACTATAATTAGTGTAACCCTTTATAGTGAGCTCATCCTCAAATATAAATTCCATGAACACATTCTTATATCTTTTTATGTTCTCCATGTTAATCCAAAAAATTCACTTTCATGGTAAATGTACATGGAATCCATCTAATATTTTAGTAAATTTATTTATTTCTTAAGACCATAAATCTCAAGGGTATCATTGTAGTTAGTAGGTTTATCATTTATGAATATAACGTCATCACCCATTTACTAAATAAATTTTTACATATTAAGATCATTTTGAATCCTGCCATACATTTGAGGCTCCTATGTTACTTAAGTGGTTTCTTTCCCTACAGATATTTCTAGAACTCGATCAACATATATCTTATCAATGCTTCTTGTTTATTGTTTATAAACATTTTCATTTTTAATCATTATACCCCTTATTATTCAATTCATGATATCTTTCTCCAGTTTAAAATAATATCAACCAACAATCACTTTTTATATAGTATTATTTTAGAAATAATTCCCATCACCTCATTAGGATTCCTAGAAAAAAAATAATTATCCATAATTAGAGTTATATTTTTCGGAATAAAAGCAACATACATTTATTAAAAATTAAAAAAAAAATTATAAAATAAAAATTAAAAAGTTTATATTTCCATGACATATATAGTATCTTTATGACTTATTTTTACAGAGTGATTATAGGGAAAAATATTTCCATTTTTAAAATATATCAACAAGATGATATTGGAAGGTCATAATGAATGAAATAGATTGAACTATATCAAACATGGAATTATTTAATCTCTCATTCACACCATTACACTATGTTAGTCCTAAAGGATTGAGTTATTTAACAATTATATAATACGTTTTATAGTCTATGAATTATTAGATCATGTATTCACCACCCTAACCAGATCTGATAAACATCAAACATTTGTCTTATATTTTGTCTTTTGTTATAAAACACATTTAATATTTAAATTTTTCAAATTTGTTTCTCATCCAAAATGTATAACCATACCAACTAAAATAATCATTAAATTTTAGAAAGTAAATGTAACCAATACGCTCTTATGTACTCATTAGTCCATTACATCACTATGTATAATATTAAATAGTCAACTATCCATTTAAAATTTTATCTAAATGGATTTTAGTCAAATTTTCTCATAAAAAAGATTCCTACTAATTAAATTTATCATAATTAAAAGAATTCAATTATCCATCTATATAGAGAGTTATAATATATAAATTAATTTATATAGCTAAAGAGACATTATAAGAAGTAAGTAGGTTTGAAGTAATACTTTTCTTTCTTATTCTTAATATTAGAGAATTAATTATCCATTCCTATAATGTAGATACCACTCACAAAATTTATGTTATGATAATGAATTTTAGTTTCATAGATAAGAAATCATGTTAATAATGATGAATGAAAAATCCATATATTCCAAAAAATATATAGGAAATATGTTTCAATTTATGGAAGGAATATAATAATTGTTTTTAAATTGATAAACTAATCCTATTGTTATAATTTGATCTTACATTCCAACATCAAATATAGTAAATTGGGATCCATTATCAACACATAGATATACTTCATGTTTACTCAAGACTCCCTTATTTCAAATCATATTTTTGTCAGAAAAAATATTCCATGAATACAAAGAATAGATTATAAATGATTATTAACTAGAACAATTTATTTTTATAACAATAATACCAAAATTCATAACATTAATTTCTATGATAAAAATTATTATTGTGAGATATTAGTAAATAATTACATTACTAGTGACATCTATGAGATTATAGAAAGTGATAATCATGAGATGAGAAATAATTTAAAAAAAATAAAAAATTGATGGGTGTGTATCATGTTTTATATCTTTTTATATATAAAATTTAATGAAATACCTCCAACTAAAATGATATCTCCATTCAGCAGCACCTTTAGTAGTCCAAGACACAAATTTCACAATATTTTTTGTGTACATTAATGTTAATCAAAAAACATATTAATATATTCAGTTTGTTATTTTAATCATATAAAATATTATTGAAGGATATATTGGTGGAAATCTAATTTCACAAATAAATTGCATTAATTTAATCTCAAATCAATTTATATAGTATCTTATCTTTTAGGGTTTCTAAGATAGATATAATCTAATGCTTCTAGTAGGATATTGTTACTTTAATAGTTGGGTTACACATCTCCTATATTTCATACACAATAAAATCTATGTGAACCTTCTAGTAGTATTAATCTACCGAATTGGATGATTATTGTATAGAAATGTGTTTTTAGTGGAAGGAATCACACGACATTTATTTTAATTGTTTTTTTTTCCTCCCATTATTAATATACATCACTTTTATATTAAATTGATAAATGTTTCATCCCATTGGATCATTATTAACTCATGTTTTATTCCATTATTATTAATATTATGTAATTATTTTATACTATAATCACTTTTACATACACTAAATTTATACCATCATTCTATATTAATGTGTATCCCAATATATAACTCAAAATCAATGTAACTCACTACAAAATAGAATTCAATTGTATTTAAAAATAACTAAATGAATATTTTGGAGCAGGTATATAAGATCTTTTTTTTGTAAAGGAATGTAATTATTTGAAATCAATAATCCCCATAAGTGTAAGATTTGAGTTAATGATAACCAACCCCACTATTCTTGAAAAACCATAAGCCTCCGGGCAAGAGATTAGTCCAACTAAATATCCCTATACATAATAATTTCATACTGAAGAGGGGCCTTAATTAAATCATAGATATAACTACTAATATTTATAAACTGTAAGAAACCACTAAATTCATGGAAAAAGGAATCCATGATTGATATAAATGAAACCACATAATTTCATATCCAACATGACAAAATAATTTTGTAATAATCATAATTTCACATATAAGAATATTCACATTATATAATCACCTAAATAAATGAATATTTAAATGAAATAAATAAATAATTTAATTATTCTAAAATATAAGGAATACATATAAACATTCATATTTAATTTAGGTATAAAAATATTCAATTTAAAGTTCTAAATACATATCTTTTTTATAGTAAATTTAAACAATACTAAATTTTATTTATTTTTTCTTATTTTTGGTTTGTATGATATTTTATGATAGAGAGTAGGATGATCTATCATAATATACAGTCTTATTCTCACAAATCATATATGTTGTCATAGGTTTCCCATTATATATTATAATATAAAATATTATATACCATAGTTAATAACATGAACAATGTTTTAGTCCCTAATATAAATAATATTTCCAATATTATTTGATGTTCTATTTAGAAAAAAATTGTTTTGTAAGTGATGAGATGTAACATCCTGGACCTAGGTGCCACACAATGGATGCCCCAAGTCCAGTTCGCCACATGACCTCAAGAACATTTCCCCAAACGCCAGAGGCTGCCGACTAGCAGCGAGGGCCCATGTCTGATAGTGGGGAAACTATGCCCTCATTTGTCAAAGTGTAGAGCAGCGGAATACCAAAATAAACATACAACAACAAAGGAAGCAGTAAACATACAGAACTAATATAACTACAGTAGTGGATATAACCAATAGTATATAAGTGATGATGATACATGTTTCGAGTTCTAATAAAACAGCCAGAACATGTTATACATCAATACAGTACAACAGAAAACAGAGGACAACAAATCAAGCAAAATAGCTAGCAGTGGCATCACGAGCCTAGGCTCGGTCCCATTCCCTCATACTCCTCAACAACAGTAAAGTACCTATATAGGGACTCTTTCCCCTATCTACACTTGCAGCAACGTAATATGTTTGGGCTGAAAAGTGTGACCCAAACAGGGTGTGAGAAATATATCTCAGTAGGCACCCACCAAAGGCCCGTGCTCAACTGTGTGTAAAACATGCAACAAGTGTGCAGTAGTAAAAAGAAATAACTAAGCAGTATTCAAAAGTAAAAAACTCAATAGTTAAATTTCCATTTTATTATTCATTTAAATCCTTTACTTTACTAACAATTTTATGCTCAACAGCACCAAGCCCTCAGGGCAACCAGTACCGTTCCCTCAGGCTAAAATAGTGACCACGCCCTCAGGCTTGCCCTCAGGCCATACAGAATCCAACCCGCAGTTATTTCCCTCAGGCATAACAGAAATTGCCCTCAGGCATAGGAAGTGTCGCCCTCAGGCACAGAAGTCAAGCCCTCATGCACGAAATGATTCCCTCAGGAGAAATATGATAGCCCTTGGGCTAAAATGGTCACGCCCTCAGGCCAATCCCAACAACGCCCTCATGCTAAATACAAAAATTCCCTCAGGATAAATAGGTAATTGGGCCATTCCAAATAGGTAAACAAGCAGTAAAAAAGCAATTCCTCTCAAGGAAATTCTACAATTACTACTTTAAGGGCATACCCTCGGGTATCCTAGCCAAACGGCTAAATAGTGAAACACACCCCGGGGGTGGTTCTGGATCCAAGCAACGATCCCAACCATAATTTTATTGTCATAATTAAATACCTAATTAATTCTAGGTATTAAATATAGCAACGACCTCAGCCACATGACACCGCAATATGGGTTCGTGCCACAAAAACGCACAATACAGCCAGCATTTGGAAAACTAAACACAAAGCCACCTACCTTATATGCCAATGAATGCTATACCTGAATGCCAACTCCAGAAACACCCAAGAACGGTGTAGATCTGACGAAGACCAAAACTCATTCAAACATAAATAACTTACGTTAGGATAATAATTGGAAAGAACGATTCCAGGAGGGGAGAGGGCTCACCCGTGCGGTTCCAACGAGATCGTCCGAAGTCAAAATGGATTCTAGACAAACGTTCGGTGGATCTTCAAAGATCTGGCCTCCTCCTTTGGCTCCAAAAAGGCTCAAGTTCCTCGTCTACCAAATGAGGAGGCTACTGCCTGTTTTAAGCTGAAAAAACAAAGTACACGGCGTGTACTTCAAAGTACACGATGTGTACTCCCTTCATTTAACTGTTCAAATGGAAGCACCACCACACTGTTCATACGTTGACATGAGTACACGACATGTACTCTCGAGTACACGGCGTGTACTGTCACCAAGCTGGCGGCGACGCCACTACCTTACTGTTTAATCCTACCGACTGACTACACGATGTGTAAGGTACCACTACATGGCGTGTAGTCAGTTCCTATACCCTTCGTCACCGGCATGGCCACACACCCTGTGTACTCATCCAAACACGGGCAAAAGTAAACAGCGTGTGGGTAAAGTACATGTGGTGTAGTTCCAACATTTAGGATTTTTCCCCATTTTCCATATTTTCTCAAAAACACTTACGGAAAAGGAAAAGAAAAAGCATGTACCTCTAAAACAAGAACCGGGTTCTTACAAACTTCCCTCTTATAGAAATTCATCCCCGAATTTCCCTTTCAAGGGTGACAAAGAGAAAGCTCAGAATAGCTCTAGCCACTAAGAACGTATGTCGGCCTCACTCTCCCAGGTCTCGTCCTGCACTCGGCCATGCTGCCATAGCACCCATACGAGAGGAACTGACCAGCCTTGGAGAACCTTCGTGCTCCTGTCAACGATACGGATCGGATGCTCATCAAAGGACGCATCATGCTGAAGCTCAACCTCCTCTTTCTGAAAGGTGTAAGACGGGTCTGAATGGTAGCAATGCAACTCAGACACGTGGAAGACATCGTTCATGGCTCGATACCGCTGCGGTAACTACAACAGATAGGCAACCAGCCCAAATCTCTCCAGAATCTCAAATGGTCCCACATACCTCGGTGAAAGCTTACCCTGTCTCCTGATCCGTTTTTGTCCCATCCTCGGCGAAACACACAAGAAAACCAAATCCCCAACCATGAACTCCAAAAGTCATCTGCGGCGATCAGAATAAGTCTTCTGACGAGACTGCGTGGTAGCCATCCACTTCCGAATCAACTGGACCTGCTCAGATGTCTCCTGCACGAGCTGTTGCCCTAGTGAAGCCACCTCACCTGCCTCTAACAAACACAATGGGGATCGGCATGGCCTACCATATATATCCTCGTATGGTGCCATCTCAATTGTTGCCTAAAAACTATTGTTATAGGCAAACTCGACTAAGGGTATATGATTCTCCCACAAGCCCCCAAAGTCTAGAATGCATGCGCGCAGCATGTCCTCCAGTACCTGTATCGTCCGCTCGGACTGTCCATCTGTCTGAGGGTGGTATGTTGTGCTCAAAACCACTTGTGTACCCAGCGCCCTCAGAAAAATTTTCCAGAAACAAGACATAAATCGGGCATCTCTATTTGAAACGATAGAACGAGGGACCCCATGCAGATGTACGATCTCTCAGATATTCATCCTTCTGAGCTCGTCCACACCAAAGGTATCCTTGATCGGAAAGAAGTGAGCTACCTTCGTATGTCTGTCCACAACAACCTATACGCCGTCATTTCCTTGAGGTGACCTTGTCAATCCCGTCATGAAATCCATCATGACATCATCCCATTTCCACTATGGAATGGGTAACTGCTGTAATACCCTAGCTGGTCTCTGATGCACTTCCTTCACCTGCTGACAGGTGGAACACCACGTAACAAAACTAGCTATCACTCTCTTCACACCCGGCCACCAGTACTGACGCCTCAAGTCACGGTACATCTTGGTAACCCCAGGATGAACTTCCCAATATGAAGCATGAAACTCCCCCATCAGATCCTTGCGTATATCCCCTGGAACCCATAAAGGTCTATGGAAATGCAAAACCTCATCATCGCCTATCGTCCAACCGGATGGAGGGTCCCCACTTCCCACCAACTCTCGTAGAACTAGGCCTTCTGAATCCGATAGATGCCTTATCCTCACTCTGTCCAGGAGGGTAGAAGTCACAGCAAACGAGGAAAGATAAGTCTGCCCCTGACTGTCATGCAACTCTAGATGAATCTCAGAGAACAAGGCCACCAGCTGCCACTCACCACTAGCCTCCTACACTGCCTGTATCTGAGTCTTCCTGCTCAGTGCATCGGCTACTACATTACCATTACTAGGTGTATAGGCAAGCTCAAAATCGAAGGACTGTAGGTACTCGACCCACCTTCTCTGCCTCAGATTCAGGTCACGCTGAGTAAAGATATACTTGAGGCTTTTGTGGTCGGTGAACACCACAAAATTCTCTCCCAACAGGTAATGTCTCTAACAGTGCAACACATGAACAACTGCAACCAACTCGAGATCATGTGTCGGTTAATTCCTCTCATGTGGCCTCAACTGCAAAGACCCGTACGCCACAACTCGGTCGCCCTGTATCAAAATGGCTCCCAGCCCAATCCTTGATGCATCACAGTAAACTGTATAGCTCTTCCCCTGCTCTGGGAGTATCAGGATCGGTGCTGATTTCATCCTTCCCTTTAGGTACTAAAAAGCTGTCTCACAAGATTCTAACCAAACGAACTTCACACCCTTCTTAGTCAGACCTTTCAACGGTGCTTCTTAGTGGGAGAAGTCCTGTATGAAGTGTCTGTAGTATCCAGCCAGCCCTAAGAAACTTCGTATCTCAAAAAAGTTCTTGGGATGATCCCAGGAAACTACTTCCCTCACCTTCACTAGGTCCACTGCAACTCCTTCCTCTGAGCTGATATGACCCAGGAAGTGAATTTGGTCCATCCAAAAGTGGCACTTCGAGAGCATAGCATATAACCGATTCTCTCTTACTGTACTCAATATGATATCATGATTGGTGGCATGGTCGTGTCGAGTGTGAGAGTACGCCAAGATGTCATCCACGAATCCTACCACAAATGAATCAAGATACTGATGGAACACACGATTCATCATAGCCATGAAAACTGCTAGCACGGTCGTGAGTCCGAATGGCATAACCGTATACTCATATAGACCATACCTTCTCCAGAAAGTTGTGATAGGTATATCAGATGGTCTAACACGCATCTGATGATATCCGGATCTCAATTCAATCTTCAAGAACACTTTTTCTCCACGAAGCTGATAAAAAAGATCATCTATCCTTGGCAAGGGATATCGTTTCTTTACCATCAATTGGTTCAGCTTCTGATAATCCACACAATGTCTAAGGGTACCATCTGCCTTCTTCGCAAAAAGGACTGGAGAACCCCAATGAGATTTACTAGGTCAGATAAAACCCTTTGCCTGCAACTCCTCTAACAGCCTCTTGAACTTCTGTAACTCAGGCGTGGCCATCCTATAAGGAGGAATGGACACCAGCGCTGCTCCTGGCACAAGCTCGATAGATAAATCCACCTCACCCACCATAGGTAGACCTGAAAAGTCATCCGGGAAGACATCCATGAAAAGATCGACAACTGGATGGAAATATGTCTGACAAGTCCCCTGGCCATCCAGATATAAGCTCGCAATAGGGCTGTGACTCCACCTCGCCCATGATGCTCTGGTCCAGCTCGACTTTCCTGAACATCCCATTGGCCCTTGTATAGAAACTATCCGCCCTCTGGTGACATGAAACACACCCTGCGATGATAGAAGTCTACAAAAGCTTAGAAGGGAACCAACCACTCCATCCCGAGAATGACATCATAACTCGTCATCTCTAAGACATAGAGGTCCCAAGGAAGCGACACCAATCAACCTCAAGGGGGCACTCCTTGCACTAACGCACACCAACAATCCTAATCCCCAATGGAGTGTCTAGCGTCAAGATATCAAAATAAGTAGAAACACCTAGCCCAAGTCTCTCCACAACGGGTATAGATATAAAACTATGTGTAGCACCTGTATCAAAAAGTACTGAAGACAAGACAGAAGCTACTAGAATAGTACCTCTGACTGTCGAAGGTTCGGGATCCTGCTCCTGCTGGGTCTGTTGCACTGCATATGCCTATCTAGTGCCGCGGACCTGTGACACAACCTGGCTACCCTTAGCTGTCCCGCCCTGTTGCCTCTGAGATCCTGGTGTCTGGCTACCACGGCCACGACCACCATCTCTACCTGCAGGCCATGACGTATTCCAGTTTCCAGACTGGTAAGAAGCCACTGGTCCTGCTCTCGCATGCGGAGTCTGAACAAGACCCCTCTCACTAGACACTGGTAGAAACGCCCTGCAAAAGCGGTACAAATGACCCATCTTTCTGCAAGCTCGGCACTCCACTGGGTGTCGTGGACACTATAGCCTCTTGTGCCCCTCTCTATCACACTCGTAGCACTAGATCAGACCACCTGTAGAAGCTGCCTGGCTGGTACTACCGCCCTAAAAGAATTTCATCTGTCTCTTCCTCTTGCCAGTAGAAATAGTACCAGTAACTGGTGCCAAACCGCCCTGTCCCACACCACTAGATTCTCGCAGGTTCTTCTCGGTAATCAATGCATGGTTTACAATCATGTGTACAGTAGTTAACCTGAAAACATTCACCAACACTCAAATTTCATACCGAATACCATCCTCAAAACGTCTGGATCTCAGCGTCCCATCACCCACCAGCACGGGTGCAAAGCGTTGAAGCTCCGTAAAACAGGCAGAATAGTCCATCACTGACATAACGCCCTGTTGTAGATTCATGAACTCTGGAGCTCTATCTGACCTCAGTGTCTCGGGAAAGAAGAAGTCATAGAAGACTACCTGAAAATCATCCCATGCCATGTCCCTGTGATGCTTTGACGGGGTGGTAACATCCCACCCCCTCTTGGATGAATCACATAGTATATAAGTCGCGAGCTTGACCCTCCGCCTTGGAGGCGTCTTAAGTTGCTCGAAAATAGTCTACATCAAGCCCAGCCAAGATTCTGCAACCTGTGGTCCACCATCCCCTGAAAACGTAGGCGGATGCTGCTGTTGGAAGATACATGTTAGCTCGGCCATAGATGTGGCCGCCTGCGGTGCTCCCTAAATGGCCTGCATGAACCGCAATAATCCTTCACGGAACTGCACCTTTGCGCCCGTGTCTGGTATAATAGCTGGTGCCGCATCTGGCTCTGCTGGTGGATCAACTGACAGCCCATGGCCCACCATCTCCGGAGTATAATCATCGCCGCTCTCCTGGCGAACAACTCGCGGTCGTCTAGGCGGCATGACTCTACAAGGTCAAAGGCACGCCTCAGATTCAAGATTATTGAGACTAAAAGCGAAGGAACCACAAAGGGAACGAGAGGAAGAAGGTATTCAAAATTGGAAAAATAAGACTACACGGCGTGTACAATGACTACACGGTGTGTACTTGACTTCCCTTCCCCTGCCCCGGTCCTTCCACACGGCTAAGCCACACGGCTTCCGTTCAACAAAACTACACGGCGTGTATAATACCTACACGGCATGTTCGGTGTTATTTTCCAACTGCCTATGTCGTCTGTGACACGACCGACTACTCAGCTTTACTCTACATGGCGTGTTACACCCGCGCACGGCGTGTACACCACCCCGTTTCCTAGCCATTTGGCTAACTCCACACGGTCTATCCTCGTACAACATTACACGGAATTTCCCAAAGGTACTCGGCGTGTTTCAGGAGAGGTGACACCGGCCCGTGTTGTTAGTTACATGGTCGAGTCCCCAGGTCAAACTACAGGGTGTGTCTATAATTGACACATCGTGTTTTGTCAAGGAGTTCACCGACCCGTGTTGTTAGTTACACGACCGAAATCCAGGTCAACACTGCACAGCGTGTACACAACTACACGGCGTGTTTTACCCAACCCCTTCCCTACCCCGTATCGCCTCCCACACAGTTTGTGACACTGGAAGAGACTACACGGTGTGTACGTAGGGTACACGTCGTGTACTCAAAAAGTTCATTTTTCTTCCCGAACATAAGAACACACACGACGTCTATGAGGTCGTACACGGAGTGTATTCTTGGTTTTTCGTACAGTATGCCTCAGAAACTTCTCTGGAACCCAGAAAATACTAAAAACAACATGTAAGTGTCAAATTCCGACCCATGGGGGCCCATACACCCCATGAATCAAAGTTTGACATATTATTTGTGTTATAACCAATAACCAGTCAATGATCCACCAAATTCCGGTCAATGGGGGCCCATACTCCCCAAACACCAATGTTTGGAATCTATTCTATAAACAAGGTCAGACAATAACACCATATCACAAGGGAGGTATTTATTAAGCAGCTATCACAACAACATTCTTTACTAGCACAACAACTATCACAATAACATGAAAATTCTAATGCACCTACATGGAATGGAAACTACGCATGGCATGTGATATCTAGCATGTTCCTATATGATGCATGAGACGACATACCCTCATCTCATCGGGTCGCAACTAAATAAATCCCATAGATAAAATATAAACAGCACAATCCAAGTGCATCACCCAACAGTGAAAACATATCAACCGTAAAAATTGCAAGATTAAAGAATGCAAAGCACGAGGTAGACTAGCTTTTCCCTGTACACGTGTTAGCTATGCCCGGGCACAACTTATTACCAACTACTGTTCGTCCTAACCCTGACTACGGCTCCAAATAGTAAGTCAATGAAAAGAAACTCCTCTGATACCACTTTGTAACGTCTCGAACCTGGGTGCCACGCAACGGGTGCCCCGAGCCTGGTTCGCCACGTGACCTCAAGCGCATTTCCCCAAATTCCAGAGGCTGCCGACTAGCAGCGAGGCCCAGGACTGATAGTGGGGAAGCTATGCCCTCATTTGTCAAAGTGTAGCACAATAGAATACCAAAATAAACATAAAACAACACCGGAAGCAGTAAACATACACAACTGAAATAACTACAGTAGTGGATATAACCAACAGTATATAAGTGATGATGCGACATGTTTCAAGCTCTAAGAAAACAGCCAGAACATGTTATAAAACAATACAGTACATCAGAAAATAGAGGACAGCAAAGCAAGCAAAACAGCTAGCAGCGGCATCGCGAGCCTAGGCTTGTTCCCATGCCCTCCTACTCCTCAACAACAGTCAAGTACCTGTATAGGGACTATTTTCCCTATATACACCTACAACAACGTAATCTGTTTGGGCCGAAAAGCATGACCTAAACAGGGTATGAGAAATATATCTCAGTAGGCACCCACCAAAGGCCCGTGCTCAACTGTGTGTAAAACATGCAATAAGTGTGCAGTACTAAAAAGAAATAACTAAGTAGTACTCAAAAGTAACTAACTTAACAGTTAAATTTCCATTTTATTGTTCATTTAAATCCTTTAATTTAGGATCATTTTTGTGCTAAACAGCACCAAGCCCTCAGGCCAACCAGTACCATGCCCTCAGGCCAAAATAGTAACCACGCCCTCAGGCGTTCCCTCAGGCCATACAGAATCCAACCCACAGGTATTTCCCTCAGGTGTAACAGAAATTTCCCTCAGGAGTAGGAAGTGTCGTCCTTAGGCACAGAAGTCAAGCCCTCAGGCACTAAAGGTTGCACTCATGCGAAATACGATAGCCCTCGGGCTAAAACGGTCACGCCCTCAGGCCAATCCCAACAACTCCCTCTGGCTAAATACAAAAACACCCTCAGGCTAAACAGGTTATCGGGCCATGCCCAATAGGTAAACAAGTAGTAACAATAAATTACTCTCAAGGAAATTCTACAATTACTACATTAAGGTCATACCCTAGGGTATCCGGGCCAAACGGCTAAACAGAGACACACAGCCTAGGGGCTGTTCCGGATCCAAGCAACGATACCAACAAGAATTTTATTATCACAATTAAATACCTAATTAATTCTAGGTATTAAATATAGAAATGGCCTCATCCACACAACAACCCAACATGGGTTCGTGGCACAAAACTGTACAATACACTCAGAAGTTGGAAAACTAAACACAAAGCCACCTACCTTATATGCCAACGAACGCTATACCCAAACGCCGACTCTAGAAATTCCCAAGAACGATGTAGATCTGACGAAGAACAAAACTAATTCAAATGTAAATAACTTACGTTAGGAGAAGAATTGGAAAGAACGGTACCAGGAGGTGAGAGGGATCACCTGTGCGGTTCCAACGAGATCGTCCGAAGCCGAAACGGATTGCAGACGAACGCCTGGTGGATCTTCAAAGATCCGGCCTCCTCCTTTGGCTCCAAAAAGGCTCAAGTGCCTCCTCTTCCAAATGAGGAGGCTACTGCCTATTTTAAGATAAAAAAACAAAGTACACGGTGGGTACTTCAAAGTACATGTTGTATACTCCCTTCATTTTTTTGTTCAAATGGCGGCACCGCCACATTGTTCATACGTCGACATGAGTACACGACATTTACTCTCGAGTACACGGCGTGTACTATCGCCCAGCTGGCGGCGACGCCCCCACCTTACTGTTTAAGCCTGCTGACTGACTACACGGCGTGTAAGGTACCACTACACGGTGTGTAGTCTGTTCCTACACCCTTCGTCACCGGCATGGCCACACGCCCCGTGTACTCATCCCAACACAGACAAAAGTACACGGTGTGTGGATAAATTACACGGCGTGCAGTTCCAAAATGTAGGATTTTTCCCCATTTTCCATATTTTCTCAAAAACACTTAAGGAAAAGGAAAAGAAGAAGCCCGTAACTCTAAAACAAGAACCGAGATCTTACATGAGATAGAAAAAATAATTTATACTAATTAGTCTTGATTAAAATAATAGGATTTAGTGAATCATGTGTTATTGTTCATCTAATAATTCCCTAGACATGGAAAAATAATAAATCCCACATTATGATATCCTATGTCATAATTAGAAATTGAGTGATCCAATGGGTAATGTTTTGATATATCATGTCATGTGTTATGTTATAGCCTTTAGATTCATAAATGAACATGTTTTTTATATAAATATTTTAAAAACACTAATTCAAGGATAAATGTTGATCGAATACAACTAATGGTTCTATTAAAAACATTACATAGTCATAATAGTGGAATAACCCAAATAAAATTCCAAATATATCATCAGAAAAAATATTTAAATGAATAAAATAAAACAAACATGTTTACCTCATGTATTGAAAGATATCCCTTAAAGGACTTTATTTAATGGAGATCACATAATGATAAATGAATGGCTATCTCTTCCATATGTAGTAAAATGATGATTATAACCCACACACACTACGAGATAACACCAAAAACCCCAAACTGTATATAGTACTTCTTTCATGAAGATAAATAAAGAAGTGTTCATGAATATATATTAAAAATTTCTCAAAGAAATAACTACTATTTTTGAACATGAGGATCTGTAATTTATATAATATCCCTTTATTAATTGATAGAGGTAAAACATTGGATTCCAATGTGAGGAACTCAACATACATAACCATAACACATAATCATTGTAGTGTTATAATAATAGATGGTTTCAATGATCCTAATGAAATTTTCATGCCCTAAATGAAGTATTATGATGATTCACAATAAAAGAAAATCATTTTGAGGACTTGGCAGTAGATAATACACCAAATATCACATATCATAATCCATTCAATATATGTTACTATAAAACCAAAAAATCTTAATTTATTTTATGATTTTTCCATATTATACTATATGATATGCATCAGATTTTTAACTAAGAAGACTATAGAGGTGGTTAGTAATTTTTAATTCATTCAAAATTCTGAAAATCCATCATGACTTATCAAATATCTATGTTATCATTAACATTAAAAATAACATTACTATAGAAGGATAGATTCCATCAAACCAGGTTATATAACATAAAATTTCTATAAAAAATAGGAACACAAGAAGGCCCATATTAATGTGATGGGTTTCACCTAAACATCTCCCAATGGTCTAAAAATGATAGTCCCATGTGTGGAGGAACCTCAATAATTCCATTAGATATCCCCAATGCACCTTCCTTAAACAACCACTAAGATATCATAATGACTCTATATATACTACAATGAATAACATAATATTATATATGATGATAAACTATAGATATCCAACCATTTAAAACGTACCTATATAAATGTAAAATACATCATGTGAGTATGAACATCCATTGAAGTTTCTATATTTCATCTAAATACATCCATACATAGTAAGGCGTCACTAACATGACCCAAATCATTATTGAATATACCAGAGTATTTCTATGAATTTATATAAATTTTTATATGATTAAGTGACAATATATTTTGAAAAATTATCCAAAACTGGTCAATGTCAATAATAGGTTGATAATAGATGAATTAGATGATAATGAAGTAATTTCATTTTATGGGAGTGTAGATACTAGTAGTACCAACTCTAAGACAACATAGATATTCTAAGAGGATTTCTTGATGTTATAGAGAAAATGAGAATGTTGCAATAACTATATATAATATGAAGAGTCTTAAATACCCATCTGATGTAATGTATAAGTTATATAAAAATTCAAGGATACCCTAACATTAAATTCCTTTGAAAATAAGAAGTTTAAACCCATGTTATTGATCAATAAACCCACCAATGATTTATAAAATCTTAAGAAAGTTATAGAAATTTCAAATGGAATATAAAGAACTAGTCATGTATATTAACATACTTGATACTATGAATGGGAGACATTATTCAATTTACTACACAAACTATTTCACCAATCTAGTATAATCTTCAACCAACACATAATCACGACAGAAAACAAAATTAATTCCAGGATACTACATTCATGAATATGTTAATGTAAATGATACAAATCTTAAAATTGCACAAGACATGAAACCACTATTCCCCACATGGTATTAAAAAATAATTATATTCCATGAATAAACTATATAGTTGTTTTTTCAAACATTTAACTAATTTATTACAATAAAAGGAACCAAATGTGGTTTAATGATGAAAAATATATAATATTGAAAACTAATTTTGATTTAAAATAATGAACAGGTAATTTTCATTAAGTATTTTTGTAATCAAAAATAAAGAGTAAAATGATATATAGAGGCTTAATACAAACATTTTCTAGAAAATATTGTTCTTTTAAAAAATTGGTTTTCTATCTGTAAAATATAAATTTTGAGAAATCCCCATATTTTAAGGATAATGGTTTATAATTAATGAATACCACATAGATGAATTATTTCTTTACTGAAATATTTTTTTACTTTATATCCATAGAATTGGGTTTTTTTAATGGGTTGTTTTTAAATTTTATTGATTATGTTGTATAAATTAATGAAAAATAGAAATTATGAATAGTGAATGAACTAATACAATGAATTTATGTTCACATAATAAAAATATTTCCTTTTTATTGATATAAACATTAGTTTCAGTTGGTGGAAAAGAAAATGCTAATGTAAACAATATGTGTAAGAAACATATCATGTAACCTGAATATATTATCCTATAAATAACCTAACCACTGATGAAACCATTAGTCATAGTTAAGTTTGAATTTATGGATTATAAATAATTCATGATATTTTGAATGTAAGTGACTATTATAAGATGATATTGTAAAGGCATTGTAAGATACTCCAAAATAATATATAGTTAAATTATTCAAGAATAAATGACAATTTCATTTCATATTCTATATATGAACAAAAGATGGAATATTCGAAATAACCCAATTTTTTGTATAATAATAAGTAATCATATAATATTTCTTGGCATTTTAGTAGTTCAAATATAACATGATTGATAATAGAAAATTCAAATATGACTTTAAATTTTAGGGTACTCTTGAAGCAAAGAATTATAGCATCCTTATAAATCATTTAAAATGAATATGATAATAAAAAATAATGTAGAAAGTTTGACAAACAATATAATGATTATATTTGATGTATAATTTTACCAATAATAGATCAATAGTTTTAATAAATATGAATTATATTTAAACTATGTCTTACATTATTAACAATCTCACTAAATGTATTTAAATTGTATAAAAGATGAATTTTAATATATCATCATTTCATAGTCCCAAATTAATATTAATGTTTTTCAGTGTTATCTTTGGAAAAATAGTTGGAAAAACTAAAAATTCTATAAAATAGTTTATATCTATATAACTTATTTAGAGGTGATCATTGCAAATGCAATAATCTATACAAAATTCACCAATAGATACATGTATCAAAAGATAACCATTAAAAATTCATTATAATAATTGAATCCAAATTAATAATTCACAAATATTAAAAAATATAAAATAAACCTAATGAAATAATTGGTGGAAAAATCATACCATACAACTAGTTCTATAATTAAAAGACGTTATTAATAAAAATTTATAAATATCATAAAAATTTTATCCTCAAATAATGAAATTTCAATTCATACCACATATAAATGGATTTATCCAAAGGAAGTGATATATGAAAGGTATCAACTCAGGGATAATTCCTTGAAATAAGGAAGAATTATTCACAATTATCAGAAATAATTTCCTATGTATTATTTAATAGACAAACAAAAATCCATAAAAATGATAGAAAATTGGGAAATAAATATTTCTGAAGAAGGAGGAGATGATAGGAATGTACTTCCTTTGATTAAGCATAAATAATATCCTGTATTACCCTTAAATGATGAAGATTATAGGGGTAAAATTGTGAAATATGATAATCCATAGAGTTTCTCTTAGATAGATAGAATGAATTAGGGTTTAATGAAGAACTAAACAGGTTACAAAGGTTTGGAGGAAAATGGTATAACTTTTCTCTTTTAATGAAAATATTTCATTGGTCTACAAGGTTATTGGTGGACCCTATGGTTCCCTCTCCTATATTAGGTTCACAATGTAACTGATGACCCCCCATCCGGTACCTTGGGACTTCTATATCCAAATTTTTAATGTCAACCCACCTTCAAGCATACCTAATTTTCCAAGCCTCCTAAAAGCCCAAACAAAAGTCTAAATGCTCATATAATTTCATCCTTAAACATAAACATTGATAGTATAATCCCAAAATAAAAAAATACCACTCAAATAGAATATGTAATTCATTAATCGTCATATACTCGTCATTAAATTTTCTGATATCACAGAAAAAATCCAATTTTATAAATCAAGTAGGAAATTGTAATTTACAACTTCTCCACTATAAAACACCTCATCCATGAAAAATTGAACATACTGTTTATTGAAAATATCATTCAACAAACAAATTCATGAACGTTATGTAAATAAATAATTTATACTCATATTCATAATATTTACCTTAAAAACAAAACTACCAAATATAAACTAAATCACCTAAAATTACCTACATAATATATTCCCTAAGTTAATGAGAATAATTTTCTATCAAAAATATCCCTATTCATTAAATACTATCAAAAAATCACAATCAAATATAAATTAATCCCTTAATATCATAACATTCTAACTCTAAAATGACATTTTAACCATAAAAAACTACCTCACATTCTGAATATTCACCAAATTCATTATATTAATTCCAATCAAAAGGACAAGAAATCATTATTTAAAATAAAATTATAATAATAAAATCCATTTTGATGATTCCCAAGATCCCAAAATGCCACTAACTAATGAAAGATTAAAATATGTGATGCTCACCTCCATAAAAAACACATAATTATACCATTAATCATCCTTCCACTAAAATAAATTAATAAAAAAACAATATATCTTGAAAAAAATTATTACATGAACTTAGTTTTAATTTAATAATATTAGATCAAATCCATTTCCAAATCTTCCCACATAATAAATTCTATTTCACTACTTTTCATATTTAGGAAAACAACCTAGTTAATTTGATAATCAATATTTTGAAATATATTTTATGAAAAAAAATATATCTATATATGATAAGCGTAACTAAAAATTAAATTTAAATCTATATTCATTCAATGTAAATCATTTAAAAATAATCCTTATGAAAATATTTTTCCTTGAAAAATTATATTATAGTGAATCCATTTTCAGTTATCCATCAATTTTAAAAATAAATTTCTATTTAAATATGATGTTTTAGGAAACAAAATTTTCAAGTAATTTAGCGGTTTATAGGGTGTCCAAAAATAAAGAAGTGTAAATTGAAAAACACCAAATCATTTAAATCCCAATTTCACAATCGTAACTCAAATTTAAATATTAAAATATATTTATTCATTGTAAATCATTTAACAATACCCCTTATGTAGATATTTCCTACTATAATATATTTTTATAAAAAAACTATATTTAGTAACCCATTATGTTTCAAAATAGTTATCCTTATAAGAAAAAAGTATTAGAAAACATTTTGTTCAAAACAAGAGGTTTATTAGGTAGAAAAAAAACACTCATAGAATAGAAAACATTAATAAAAAGATATGTGACACAGTCAAATATTAATCGAAAAACAATTTTACTAGTAAACTGGTAAATAAAATATAAGGAAAAGGTGTATTATAATTATACAAGAAATTACGAAAAGAAGATATTTCATGTTTATAAACACAAAAAATATAGTAAGTTTTTAAAAATTTATTAACAAGGAGATGAATAATAAAATATATGATTTCTCGGTCCCGTATTCCACTTAATAGATACCCCGTGCCTCATAGGCCACATAGACTCAAACGTATCTTCCCAAAGGCCAGAGGCTGCCGACTAGCAATGAAGGCCTAGGGTGTGTCTCTGGGAAGACTATTACATCATTGGTATGTTGTAGCATAGTGGAAGAGATATAAATTAATTGTAATGAATAGAATCAATATAAATAAATATCAGAATAAAACTAATGCAATTGATAAAAAAGAATAACAATAAATGTATCAACTGGAATAATGATAATGTCATGTCATGTCACTAGAAAACTGGAAAGCACATATAGAAGACATTAAGCATAAAATTTTCCATAATTAAAGGAAAACAAAGAATAATCCAAGAATCCCAAGATCCAACTTGGTCATCTGCTATCAGGATCCACCATATCAGCATGCTATCAAGTCTAGGAAGATGCATGCTTCACTTTTTCAATACATGTAACCATGAAATCTACTTCGGGTACCAAAAAAACATGAAGATGGTGTAAGATAAACATTAATGGGCCACCACCAATAGTGTCTATAATATTCACCCTATGTAATGGAATATATCAGTCTAAATGAATTCTTATATTATATAAAGAAAGCAGTACAATATAACTAAATAACCAAGTTCCTACTTCAACCCTCGACTAGTGTTTGAACATATATCAGGTTCATTAATTAATCAATTACCATTTAATGTTAATAGGTCACATGAGGAATTTCCAACAATGACATTACCTCCTGATTTTATAAGTATCGAAGGTCCCAAGATGTAACAAGGAAACCAGACAACAATATCTAGTGAGGAAGGGTACAATCCAAGGTAATGTAAACTCATGGAAAGATAAATCAGTAGTATCTGATTCTAGCTAAGGTGTAAGAGTGTACTCCATGAATTCTAATCCAAGGAATTCCACAATAATCCTCCTACTGAGTCCATGTTGAATGACCAAGGTAATACAGGGAAAAGTAAAGACAGGGCCCTATGAGATTTCACCATGGAACGTACTAGTCAATGCTAGATCCAAGGAGTGTATCTGAGGTACCCTGTAATAAATAAATGGACCCAACGGTAGTATACCAGGAATCCATAGAATAGACAAGAACCGGAGTCTAGGTGGGCATTAACCTAAGATAACCATATCCTGGAATCAGAATGGGGTTCCTGAGACCCAAGGTATTATCCTTTCAGAATCCAAGGCACACTTGAGTCAGTCCATTCCTTTTTGATATTGTAATCATGTATGAATTAATTTAGTTCATTTATTGCCTTGAATTAGTGTGGATAGATCAATTAGATTTGAAACCATTTATTTATTGGTCCAAGCCGTGTCTTGAATTAGTGTGGATAGGCTATGTAGCATTGAAACCATTTAATCAAGTCTCAGTAAGACATTAAGGAATTTTCAAATACATGAGTTCAGTGTGTTACCTTCCATCAAAATGGAATAGAGTGATATAGACATTTAACCTTTATTCAATTTCCTTAAATAATTCCAACGTATATAATTATTATACATTCCATTTTTCACTTCACATTTCACTTTAAATAACCATTTGTAAGTCATTACATTAGGCGGGTCAATTGGTGATCATACATTGTATATGCCATTATGATATTATTAGTAATAATAATACATTTTTGATAAGAATACTTACCTTTAGTAAGGTCATGTAAAGGCACACTGGAACGGTGTCTCAAACGTGTTAAATCACTAAAAACCCAATTAAGGCATAACCATTGAAATGAGGTAGATTGAGTAGTGGGTGAATCCACAAACTACTAATCACACATTTGGAAAGATAATAACCATAAGATTATAATGAGTATAATCATGGTATGTTAATTTAAGAAACCGTTTGCATCAAAATTGGTGGACCCCACTCAAACTATCCCAAAATAATGATCTTTATAGATGAGTTATATACAACCCACATTAGGGTTGTACCTTCCTTCTCCTCCGGTATCGGCCCTTTATTTGCATCAGATTTGAGTAGATATAAGAAAATTTGAAAAACACTCACATGGAAATATCTAGTTAGAGAGTGAAAGAGAAATAGAATGACTAAAGAGAACTCGATTACTGGCCATTCCACATCCCACATGACGAATGAATGCTCGATAAGATTCAATATGATGGAAAAATCTGGATCCCATTCTTCGGCATTAAAAAATATCTAAACAGATGAAAAAATAGGAAAATCATGTTGGCTCCTAAATAAGGAGGAATGAGGTGTATTGATAGAAAATTAAGGGAGTTTTGGTCATTTTACACAGGTTTTTTACCGTGCGCATGGTTAGTCTGCACGGTTTCTCAAATTGTGCACAAACCATGCAAGATGGTTCTTCCTAGACTAAAGGAAAATATGCATTCACAAGGTTTGGTTTCATGGTCGTGCGCCAACTCGGTGAGGTGACACTATGCAATGAAACACTATCCGAATGGATAGGAATACCATACACTAACCATGCTCAAACCATGTCGCTTGGACTATTTTTTCGAAAAAGGTTTTCTATGCTCCAATCAAACCACAGACATGCTTCGATAATTTTCAAAATTATTTGCCATATATAATAGGTCCAATGTAAATATTGATTCCTAAATTTAAA
The DNA here is from genome assembly GCA_963277665.1 of Viscum album. Classification (NCBI taxonomy): domain Eukaryota; kingdom Viridiplantae; phylum Streptophyta; class Magnoliopsida; order Santalales; family Viscaceae; genus Viscum; species Viscum album. The sequence continues at coordinate 1,063,691,328 of OY728136.1, forward strand.
GGATCTACACCTAAAGGAAAAACTGGGTTTTTACAGTCTTCCCACCTTAAAAGAACTCACCCTTGAGTTCTCCTTCCAAGGGTAATGAAGCAATGTCAAAGAATAACTATGGCCATTGGGAACATACATCAGCTTCCCTCTCCCATGTCTCATCATGTATTTGGTCATTATTCCAAAGCAATCTTACAAGAGGAAAAACCATTCCTCTGAGAGCCTTCGTGCCTCAGTCAACGATGCGTACTAAAGTTTCCTCAACGGTAGTATCGACACCTAACTCAACTTCCTCAGGATCGAAGGTATGATATGGGACAACATGATATCAGTGAATCTATGAGACATGAAAGACATTGTGCATGTCATAGTACCTCTAAGGTAGTAGCAATCGTTAAGCTACTGACCCGACTCTCTCGAGAATCTTGAATGGCCTGACGTAGTGAGGTGAAAATTTTCCAAACATTCGTAAACTTCTATTCCCTAGCCTAGGAGATACCCAAATAAAACAAGATCCCAAACCTCAGACTCAATAAGTCATTGATGGAGATCATAATAAGATTTTTTTCTAGACAGAGTAGTATTTATATTCTCTTAATCATCTGGACTTGTTCTAAAGTGTTTGGAACAAGACGAGGACCTAGTAGGGCTGCCTTACCAACCTTTAGCTAGCACAAGGTATAATGGAATAACCTACCCTATAAGGCCTCAAACGGAGCTATCTAAATCATTTCCTAGAAACAGTTATTAAAGGATAACTCAGCGAGAGTGATTCAATTCTCCCAATAACTGCAAAATCATCGATGCATGCTTGGAGAAAATCCTCCAGAACTAGTATTTCTATTCTGATTATCCATCACTCTAATGGTGAAAAGCAGTGCTAAGGGGCACCTAAGTTCACATAGATTATTGAAAACCCTGCCAAAACATTGAAGTAAAATGAGAATCCCTATCTAAAATTATAGTATGTGAAACTCCATGAAGTCGTATGATATCACAGACATACAGTCTTCCCATACCATCAACTGATAAAGTCTCATGAATAGGAATGAAGTGGGATAATTTTGTTAGTCGGTCAATGAAATCCCAGATAGCATCGCTACCACTCGGTGACCTAGGTAAGCTATCTAAAAAATTCATAGAAACATTCTCCCATTTCCATTCCTGGATTGGAAGTGTCTGTAACAAGGTTGTAGATCTCTGGGGCTCCACCTGCACCTGATGACAGGTGGAAAATCTACTGACGAAGCCTGCAATTTGAGGGTTCATTCCAGGACACCAATACTAGTGTTTCATAACTCGATACATCATCGATATGAATTGGAAAACATCCAACTTGGAAGTGTGGGACTCTTTCATCAACTCCTATCCCACATCTAATGGAACCCAGATACGTATGCATTGAATCAGGATGTCTTCTCTATCCACATACCAATTTGGATGTTGGTTATCTCCTGATATACTCTCATAGAGAAACAGAACATCAGGATATGAAAATTTCATACTCTTCACCTTCTCAAATAGGTAAGAGGTAACTATTAAGGTTGAGAGGTATGACTTCCCATGAATATAATGAAACTCTAGATACAATTCAGAAAAGAGGGACATTAACTTCCATTCATCACTGGCTTCTGGAATGGTATGTGTTTGAGTTTTTCGACTCAGTGCATCTCCAACCACATTTTCATTTACAGGCATATGGGAAAGCTCAAAATCAATGTATTGTAGATATTCAACCCATATTCGATGTTGGAGGTTCATTTAATGATATGAAAATATATAATTAAGGATTTTGTGATATGTATAAACCAAAAAGTGCTCACCCAAGAGATAATGTCTCCAACAACGTAAGGCATGAAATACTACTGCTAGCTCAATGTCCTGTGTGAGGTAATTTCTCTTGTGAGGCCCCAACTACCGAGATTTGTATGGAATGAAATTGTATTACATCATCAACACCACTCCAATGAAAATTCCTAATGCATCACAGAAGACGATATAACCTTTTCTAGGGTCTCGAAGAATCAGAATAGGTGTCGAGACAAGCCTCCATTTCAGCTCCTGAAAATATTTCTCAGAAGCTTCTGACCATGTGAACATGAAACCCTTCATTGTAATACTAGTTAGTTTTGCAGTCGAATGAGAAAAGTCTTCTATTAAATGCCTGTAATATCCAGCCATCCCCAATAATCTCTTGATATCAAACATGTTCCAGGGATTATCACAGAAAACTACATCACTAAACTTTTCAGGGTCAACATATACTCCAAATTCTGAAATAATATGGCCTAAAAAGTGGAATTTGTTTATCTAGAAGTTAGATTTATAATTTTCGACATAAATTTAATTCTCTCTCAGTGTACTTAGAATGATCTCATGATGTATGGCATAGTCGTTACGAGTGCGCAAATACACCAAGATGTTGTCCATAATGACCAGGAAAAATGTGTCCAAATAGAAATTGAAAACCATATTTATAAAATCTATAAAAATTTAAGGCATGTTCATAAGACCGAACGTCATAAAAATATACTCATTCAAAACATACCTACCATGGAATGTTGTATGAGGTATGTCTGATTTGTCTAACTCGCAGCTGGGGATAACCCAATATCAGGTCGATCTTAGATAACATCTTTTCTCCTGAGATCTTTTCAAATATATAATCTATTGAAGGATGTGGATACTGGATATTGACTATAATCTCGATCAACATTCTGTAATCCATGTGCAAATGGGGTGTTATATCTGCCTTCAGAGAAAAGAGCACGGGTGAACTCTGAGAGGATGTACTAGGTCATATATATAATTTCTCCTCTAATTATGCTATCTTCTTCATGAGCTCCTGAATATCAATAGGTTCCATCTAGTATAGAGGAATAGACACTAGAGTTTCCCCTATGAAAATCTCAATTGTAAACACTACCTCTCTCTTAAATGGTTAGCTAGAAAATTTATCAAGAAAAAAATCCCTAAAACCATCAACCACTAGAGGGAAATAATTTTTATGAAAACCCTGATCATCCCTGATAATAGTTTTAATTCAAGTTGTCACTTAAACTAGCCCATGATGCTTCGGTCTTACCCTCCCAGGCTGGACATCCTGATCTCCTTCGAAATGATAATTATTGCCTTCTGGTGATGTAAAAAAACAGTTTAGTGATAACTGTCTACAAAGGTGTGATAGTTAACCAACCATTCCATATCAAGAAATATATAGAATCACATAATCTTGATAACAATGATATTCCACAAAAATTGTAACAGCCAACCTCAAGGGCATAGTCCTTGCACTTGAGTATGTCCTCCGTCTATATTCCAAACGGTGTATTGAGTATCATTACACTATAGTGATACTGTATCTCTAGTTTCAGATTTTCCATGATAAGTACATAAATAAAAGAGCATGAAGACACAAGTATCAAAAAATGAAGATGAAATAGTAGAGGCTACTAAAATAGTACCTTGTACATTAGATGGTCCCACAACCTGATCCTCAGATATCGGTTTTAAGGCATGAAACTATCCTAATCCATAGCAATGTGCAAAAAATGGACTTCCACAATCATGATTGCTCTAATGGTGCTATTGCAGATCCGGGAACACACTAACATGGCCACGACCTCCCCCTCATCTTGACCTTTCGGTGCTACTACAATTCCATGCCTGATGTGGCGCAAAAGAAATCACTCTTGAAGGTGGAGCTGAAGCTGATCCTTTTCCTCTCAATGCTGGTGGAATGGTTCTGCAAAAGGGATGAAAATTACCCATAAAACCACAAGAAATTACCTCCATAGGGTGTCTATCAAACTAGGGATTCTTATTCCATGGTTTTACACACAGATAACACACTATAGTGCTATAAAACTATTTACTCTGGCTTCCACTTCCCTGACGATAAACCTCAAGAGAACATTTCCTTCCACTGGAAGAACAGTTGGAATACTGTAGCACTGATCCTTTAAAATCATTACTCACTCTGTCCAGTAGGTTATAATTACTAATAAGGCACATATCAACTATTCTAGAGAATTTAGTATGGAGAAATACATTCACCTAAGTTCGGATGGCATACTAGAGACCTTCCTCAAAACCTCTACCTCACAAAATTTCATTACTAACTAAAAGCTATGCAAAGTGCTGTATATCAGTGAAATGTTCTAATTATTCATAACTAACACAGAACCCTGCTTGAGATGCATGAACTCTTTATCTATATCATCTCTCAGTGACTGAGGAAAAAACTGATCATAGAAGGAATTCTGGAAGTAAACCTATAACATGCCATGATGATGTACGACCTGGGTAACGACATCCCACCAATTCATGGCTGAATCACAAAGCATGTATGTAGAAAGCCTGAATCTCCAATCTGGAGGTGTTTCATAATTCTCAAAGATCGAAAACATTGCCTCTAGAAATGACTCAACAACTTGAGATCTTCCTTCCCTTGAAAAGGTATAAGGATGCTACTTCTAGAACTCATGGGTCAAATCATCCATCGTAGGTGCCACTCATGGAGCACCTTTCATTGATGGAATCAGACATAGGAAACTATCATGGACATGGGAATTAGTGATTGAATTATGTACAACATGTGGTCCAACATTTGGATCTCTTGGAAGTAAGCCTTTTTTTTCTCAGGTCCCACCATGTCCGAAACATGGTCGTCACCACCCTCTAGGAGAATGACACGAGGACGTCGTGGTGGAATTGTTCTACAAACACCAATAAAAAAACATATAACAATATTAGAAGCAAGGTTATAGCAACAGTGGTGGAATAATATTGTTTGAAAACTCCTTACCCAATGAATACTACCAAAACTACCCGCATAGACGGCAATGTATTGGTATGTTCTCAAGTATATGTTTTATGTCATTTTTCACTTAATTCATAGATTCACTCTATTTCCTTTCATAAACATGAGAAGGGGCTACATATGTTAAACCAATTTATTTTTGATTTCAAAATTAACTTTATAATTGATAGGAATTTCCGATGAATCTGTGCCCATACTACTAGAAAAAAATGACACCCATTTACTTATTGCATAATTTATTGACACTATAAATTACTCATTTCAACCCATGAGGGACCATACACCTCATGAATTGAGATAGTAAATCACTCAATTGAAGCCAAACTAATATATTTACAAGTAACTATCCCAACATAACTCAAAAATCACATATATATTAAGTAATGTTATGAAATAAAATTAACTTATATGGCTTGGAAATATGCATGACATGTCAATTATAGGTGCATATAATGATGCATGGATCAATTATTTTTTCCCATATATCATCAGGCCAAGGATGAAATAAATTCTCAAAGAGTAACAATAAAAAACACAAGAGAACATGTGAGTCACCCAATAGTAAAATAATATCAACTATAAATGGAAAAATAGAACAACAATTTCATTTTGGGTAACTTGGATTTTACCCCGATCATGGGTGCAAGATGCCCATGAACTACTTATAACCAAGTCCCATATATTAAAATTCATCAATATATTGTCTATAAATATTCATGAATGAAGAGAAACCACCTCTAATACAACTTTTTGATGTCCCGAGTCCAGATGCCACTTAACATGTACCCCGAGCCCAGTAGACCACATGGCCTCATGCGCATCATCCTGAATGCCCGAGGCTACCGACTAGCAGTGAGGGCCTATGGTGTTTCCATGGGATCAATTTTACCTTCATTAGAAGTGTGTAGTGCAATAGAAGATATATAAAGGAATAGTAAACATCAGAATGAATATAAATAAATAGAAGAAGCAATCTTTTTCAATAGATAAACAAGAAGAATAATAACTGTATCAACTGTATCAGTGGTAACGTAATGTCATGTCACTAGAAAAACTGGAAATCAAGGATACTGGATAATAAGCATAACATGTTCCACAAGTAAAGGAAAACAAAGACAACTACATGTGTCCTGAGGTCCATCTCTGTCATCTGTTATCAAGATCCTCCCTATTAGCATGCAATCATGTATTGGAAGCTGCATGCTTCCCTTCGTCAATACCTGCAGCCATCTAATCTACTTCGGTTGCCAAATGGCACCCGTAGAGGGTGTGAGAAAAATCTCAGTGGGCCACCAACAACACTGTCCATAGAATCTGACCCATGTAATGGGATATTGCAGTGTGCAGTCTTGAATATATAAAGTAAAGAAATAAGTGAAATATTACTAAATAACCATGTACCTGATTCACCCCTTGGCTAGTGCCCGATCATGTAACTAGTTCATTATTTAATCAATTGCAATTTAATGTTAATAGTTCTCATTAGGCAGATACCACACAGAAATCACCTTGTGATAGTATATGTTGTGAAGGTCCCAATATGTAATAGGGAAACCATATAATGATATCTAATGAGGGAGTTTATAGGTAAACTCCAAGGTAATATGAACTCTAAGAAACATTATTCAGTAGTATATGAGACTAGCTAAGGTGTAAGAATGTAATCCAATTAGTGTAATCCAAGTAATTCCACAATAAGTCTCCTTCCATGTCTATGGTGATAGACCATGGTAAAATGTGTCTAAGAAAAGATAGAGCCCTTTGGGATTTCACCATGATACCTACTAGTCAATGCTGGATCAAAGAAGTGTATCTCAGGTATCCTTTAATAAGGAAAGAGACCCAATGGTAGTAAATCTGAAATCCAAGGAATAGACAAGAACTGATGTCTAGGTGGGTATCAACCTAAGAAAACGGCATCCTTGAATCGGAATGGGGTTCACGAGAGCCAATGTATTCTTCTCTTAGAATCCAAGGAGACCTCGAGTCAGTACATTTCTATTTTATATTATAATCATATAAGAATTCAATTGGTTCAATTATTTCCTTTAATTAGTGTGGATAGGTCACATAGAGTTGAAATAATTTATTTATTAGTCCAAGACTTATCTTTTATTAGTGTGGATAGGCCAAGTAGTGTTTCAACCATTTAATCAAGTCTTAGTTTTCCATTAAGGCATATTCTATTATTAATCTTCACTCTGCTACCTTCCCTCATCAAGGAAATGGGTGCTACAGAAATGTATAATTTATTCAATTTCTTTAAATATGGCCATGTTATATACAAAGTATACTTGCCATTTAAATTTTACATTTCACTTTAAATAACAATTTGGAAACACGTACCTTAGGCAGGTCATGTGGTGAGCATACATGGTACATGACATTATGAAAATTTTAGTAACAACAAGAAATTTATAATAAGAAGACTTAACTTTAGGAAGGTCATGTAAAGGCACACCCAAAAGGTGGCTCAAACACGTCACAACACTAACACCCCTATTAAAACATAACCGTTGACATGTGATGGATTGAGTAGTGGGTGAAACCACTAACAACTAATCACACATTTGTAATTAGCATAATCATAAGATTATTACTAGTTTGATAATTGAATTTTAATTTAAGAAACTATTTCCAATTAAATTTATGGGCCCCACATGAACATTCCAATAACAACGAACTTTAGGGTTGAGTTATACACTACCCACCTTAGGGTTGTATGAGCCTCCTCCTCTGGTATTGTCCCTTGACTTGCCTCAGATCAGAGTATATCTATGAAAATGTATAACATTATCCCACATTTATATATAGGAAGAGAGTGAAAGAGAATAAGAATGGATAAAGGGAACTGGAGTACATACCGTTGGACATTCAATGTTACTAATAGAATCTCGATCAGATACTGGATGAGGGAGAACTCTTGATCCCTAGATTTGGTCTTAAAAAATATCCCAATGGATAAAAAAGTATGAAAACCCCATATGTTCTTAGATTAGGTTGAAGGGGAGGATTAATAGATCATTAAGGGTATTATCGTCATTTTACAATGGTTTTTATCCTATTCATGGTTTTTCCTCACGGTTTTTCTAATCGTGTGAAAACTGTGGGAGATGGTTCTGCCCGAACATGGGGAAAAGTGGTGTTCGCACATTTTGGCTGCAAGGCCGTGTCCCAACCGTTTGTGGTTCCATTGTCTGAAAAAACACATTCTGCATGGTTAGGAAAATCATGCGCTAACCATGCGCAAACCACACAACTTGGCCTGTTTTCTGAAATAGAGGTGTTCTGAGATCTATATAATCCCCTCGCACCATTATATCCTTTTATATGTCATTAGGGATCTATAATAGGTCCAATGTAAAGATTTAGAAAAAAATTTAATGATCCATACCTGAGTGAAAAACCAGTTTCATACAATATAATTGAGGGAACATGTGGATGAATTTATATAATGACACAATGTTTTATCTATAAAATCCCTTCATATAATTATCTCATATGGTATAAACAAATATAAAACACAATAAAATACATATAAATGATTAATTAATGAAATTAGAAGAGTTTCTAGTAGTTAAGGATCATATACCGATGAAATAGGAACTTGAAATTTGAAATAGTAAAATGGTCGTAATGAATAGTAAACTATCCAATTGAATCATAAACTCACCAATAAATGTATAAATATAATTTAAACATATTATAAGTTACAATATGATATAATTATATCAAATTATATTTAAATAAACATTTTTGGAATTATTAACTAAGTGTTTGTAATTTTTCAGTCACAAATATTTAATTACAATTCTATGAATAATTTAATAACATGAAAGATATTTTTCATAAAATCTAATCATAAATTATTATTTTTAATTCATATAATTTGAAGGTAATATTACGAATCCTTAGTTAATTTTTCACGGTGATATAAAATCAGTTGTTATTTTAATATTTTTGTTTTTTGTGTAAATTATGTTTCTAAATAATAATTAATTATTTTCATGTTTATAAAATTATTTTTATAAAATGTAGTTAAATTTTTAATTCCACCCATTGAAAAAATAGTTAGGGTAGAATTATAGTATTTTTTGAAATACATGAATTTTTTGTGACTAGTAATATATGGTAATTTACTATATATATACACTATAAGTTAAATAAAATATTCATTGAGTCATGTGTGATGTAAAAAGAATGGATTTTAACTCACATGATCTTATTATATTATTTAGTATAAATTATATATGTTATTTCATGTCTGGAACCAAATAATAATCTAATGAATTAAATAATGAGAAAACAACCCAATCCTCCATTATAAATACCACATAATCTTCCCACACCTTTCAAGCTTGTAACCTATCTTAAATTATTCCCAACACACTTTCAAAAACTCCCTCGCACATCCAGAAGCTTTTGGGCTTATGAAAATGCCAAAACCAATCACTTAAGGAGGATCTCAAGAAGATGGAATCAAGAGGGAAAACTGCATTTTGTTTTCATTCTATTTCTTTTTCACATTCCATTATTTTCATCTCTTCTCCTCAAATATCCTTGTAAATGTGGCATAAAAATAATGTTATCTCATATATAGTGGAATTTTATCATGTAAATGTAATAATACATCCCCAATCTCTACTCTTCTCACTTTTATTTCAAAAATGAAAACATCATCTGTGAGGTGCCGATCTGCCACCTTCATTGATGATGTTCTCTCATATTTCAATTTCATATTAAAGCCTAGTCATGAAACAATTTTTATTATTGAATATGTTTATAATATATTTAGTATATCTTATTTAATGTCTTGGAATCATTTTTTACACATGATATTAATTTATAATACAATATGAGTTCGTTTTGATAAAAAATACTAAATAAATCTATAAAATTATCAATAATGATTTATCTAATGAATCATCAAATATTATAAATTTTTTTTATATTATATTAGTTAATTAACAAAATATATTTGTAATTGTGGAAAACTAACGTCATTCAACCTGATTTTCAACAAACATATACAACCAAAATGATCATGAAAACAAAGGAAAATAATGCTCCCAAATGATTAAATTTAACCTCTTAACTAACCAAAAGTCACATAAATGAAATTAATTAAACTATAAAAAAAATGTATAAATGGTTATGTACTTACTAATTAATTAATCTTATTTTATTATATATTATAATAATATCAGGTTAAGAACACCTTCGTACTTAAGGTAAGGGATTCTACCCGAACCTCCATCATTCCTTTGGGTTATTCATCATATCTTTTTTCCCAATGAAATCCACTTTTTATGTTATTTAAATATTATAAAATTAATGTATATGTTCCAAAATAATTTAAAAAAAATCCATTCATCCTTCTTTTTCAAGGATATATTGGTTTTTAAAAGGATCCATACTCAATTATTCCTGATACGTAAGCCTCATTAAATGAGACTTCTTGAATTCATAGCCATTTTAATGAGTGATACATATTCTTTTTTAATTCAACATTATTTTTATAAAATAAATAATTTTATAATAGAAAAATACCTTCGTTCAAATATGGTTTTAAACGAAGAATTTTTTTCTTTTATATTTTAATGAATCTTGAATGTTTTCCCTCAAACCGTAAACATGTTATATTTTTAAGTTTCCTTAAAAACTCTTTTCACTTCAATTTGATATATAATATCATGATATATGCCTATAATCCTTTATAAATTCCCATTTATGATTTAATTACTTACAATCATGGAAAATGTTATGATATACCCATTTATTATTCTTTTGATATGATTATAAAACCCAATTCTTTCTACGGGCAACCCTAATGTTTATGTTTGATTTCTTATGTATGATTCCTTATATAGACGAAATATTCATGAAAATTTTATGAATTTTTCACCTAGATAGTTCTCCAATTAATTAGTTAATTTTTATTCTCATGTGAACTTATGTGAAATGGTCTTTGTGGTTAACCTTGACTCATGCTCCATGTGCAACAGTCTGGGTGGTTAGCCATTATTTGTTCCCCACTATGTGAAATGAGACCTGAATCATGCTCCCCTATGTCAAAAAGGCATCGAATTATACTAATTTCATGTTTTCTATTTCTTCAACATTATAATGAATTCATGATTTTAGTATTCCATGTTATGATTTCTTATGTTAAATCTTATTCCACTCATTTTTATATCATTGTGTTATGATTTCAAACCCATGTGCTAAGCTTTATTTTAATGTTTATTCCCTTATGGTTATTTTATTCTCATCCCTTTTTCCATGTTATCCATATTTTTTCCAATTAATATTTAAGAGATCCAAATAATTTTGGAGCTCATAATGGATGATAAATAAATAAATGTTTTAATTAGTTACATGTTTTTAGTTTTATGTACATATCCATCCAAGACACTAGACTTTACAATCCTTGGTTTATAATCTGATTCATAATTATGATTCAAATCCTGTAAAGATACATTTAAAAAATTTGGCTCATTATATTTGGTATTGGATTAAAAAAATAGTTATTTTTGGAGACTAGAAATATAGTACATTATCAAGAATCATAGGGAAAAGACTAGGTATGAGAAAACATCCCTCAATTTCTACCAGTATAAAGTAGATTATCACGAAAATAATTCACTGTCTATATACTATATGTATAAGTGGTTCTAGAAAAGATATTCCTAGGAGTAAAAACTCCAAAAAGGTGTTTTTGGACCGAATCTGGATAACCTATTACACAACAAAATTCTTTAATACACACATATATTGACACTCCAGAGGGATATTATTTGGTAAATTCATAAGATCATTATGAACCATTATAAAGGGGAAAATCACATAATAATGTAGTTTATAAAATAGATCATGGATATACTAGATTAAATCATAGGGAATCACATGTTAGGATATACTTATCCTTTATGATTTTATCCTTTAATTATTAATGTTTCCAATTTATTCTTATTATATAATTGTTGAATACCACTCATTACACTTTATTTTTCATAGTTAATAAGAGGAAATAGAATATCACGGGCCGACAATCAATGTTATAGGGAATGTGATTATTTCCCTTATAATATGAGAAATATTAGTAGAATGGGTACTCAAAACATCATGATAGTACATTATCAATTGGATCATGTTATGAATAAGAACTTGAATCGCATGGAACATACTCCTCCTAAGAGATAGCAAGTTTTTATTGAATCCTTCATGCAACAATGGCCTCCCATGTTTAGTGGATCATTTGGTCCCCTCCTCATGGAATTTTTTATTATTTCCATTGAAAATATATTCTCTATCCTCTAGTTATCAGAAGAAGATAAATTCATTATTGTAGTTTATTATTATGATGGGGAAGTTGATAATTGGAGGAAACTAATCAAAAATACAAAGTCATGGAATATATTTATCCCATGGAATGGGAGGAATTATAGAAAACGTTTTTAATAAATATTTCACCCAAAATCTTCATCTCAAGATGGAAAAAGATTTCCTCACACATATGTTGAAGAAAGATTAGTCTATCAGGGGATATGAAGAAATAATTAAATGGCTTCAATGATATGCCTATGGATTTTTCATTAACACTGAAATAAAGGTTGGTAACTTATTTAGCATAGTAATGTTGAGTATAGTAAAATCATTGGAAATTCGATACTACAATAGTTATAAGGAGATTTTCTATTGTTCCCTCATGTTTAAAAGGACATTGGATAATCTCAATGATCTCGTGGGCTCATTAATAAAAATTAAAAACATTGAGTCCAATATGGGTGGATTATAAAAAAAGTACCATATTGTAATGAATGCTAAATATATCACTTTAAAAAATTGTCCGAAAATCATCCTAGGAAATTTCTAAAGGGAACTAAGAAATTACCTAAATGTGGAAGAATGAGGTATCTGGCTATGAACTGCCAATGCGATATAAAGAATCCTATTAACATAGAAGAATAAATGAAGGTTCAAATCAATTCTTAGCTAGTGGTGAAATGTTTTAGATGAAATAACATGGAAATTTTTCAAACAAATATCTCTAAGGACATTTTTTTTAAATGAAATCCAAATAAAACCTCCAATGAAATAAAGAAGGAACTATGCTATCACTACTATTGATGTGGAGTCAGACAATGATGATGAGATAATAATGTTGGTTAATCATTCAATTATAGATAACATATTATTTTATTACGGTTCTATTTATTCTTTCATATCATGGATGTTTAGAAAAAATTTTCAAACACCACCTCAAAATTTGGTGTTTGAGTTATATGTGAGAATAGATAATTGGGTAATTATTACATCCAAAGTACATAAAACCTCCCCAGTAAATTTTTTAATATTAAAAATCATAGAAAATATTGTCTAATTTCCATTTGTGGAGTTTTATTCTATTTTGTTAATGTAATAACAATCTTCATACAAATACAACATCAACTATTGGAAAATGGATATCAATCTTCACATCTCAATGAATCCTCCAATTCCTCACAAGTTTAAGGAAGAAGAGGAATATTTTTTTTCAATAATTTTTTCATGTGTGTATATAACTACCTTATGAAAAATCATATAAAGCTCAAATGATTAAGAAAAAGGTAGATGATAATTCTTGAATACATGACCATTTCAAGGGACTACACTAATGTATTCCCTTAAAAATATTCGGGTCTTCCACCTGATCAAGAGGTTGAGATATCAATTGGACATATTTTGGGATCTCTTCCAATATCAATGAAACCTTATAGAATTTACATTGTTGAGCTGGAATAACAGAGGAATTATTTATAGGATAATCTGGTAATGGGTTATATATACATGAGTGCTTCACCATGGGTGTGGTCTAGTCCTCTTCATAAACAAGAAAGATGGATCAATTCACCTCTCCATTGATTATCATGAGCTTAATGAAATCATGATAAAGATAAAGTATCACATACCATAGATAGATGAATTGGTTGATCAGTTATGTAGGGGTAGTTATTTCTCTATGTTGGACCTTCTGTCTGGATATCACCAATTAAAGATGAAGAAAGAAGATGTTTCCAAGACTACCATTCAAATGAGTTATGGACACTATTACTTCATAGTTTTTCCCTTAGGACTCACTATTGATCAAACCATTTTTATGGATTTATTTAATTCATTCTTCAGATATTAACTCAACAAATTTTTGGTAGTCTTTATTGATGATATGAAGATATAATCCAAGAACCTGGAGGAACATTAGGATCATTTTAATACTGCCTTGAGGAAATTGTGAAGGGATACACTTTTTGTAAAGTACAGTAAATTGAGTTCTAGATGGAGGATGTATCATCCTTTGGGCATGTTATCACCAAAAAGTAGATATATGTGGTCCCTTCCAAGAAAGAGGCAATCCAAGTGGAGACCATTCCAACTTATGTATTAATACCCCTAGTTCCCATGGTCTAGTTGGGCATTACTGACGATTTGTATAGAACTTCTCATGATTGTCAAACTCAAAAACCAAACGGATATAGAAGGGAATAATGTTTTTTAGAATCTTGAATTTGAGGGAATAATTATGGATATGAAAAAGAATCTTAACATAAAATCTATACCCACACTCCCAAAAGGTTGATAACACTTTTTAGAGTACAACTATGCTTTAAGGAATGGATTAGGATGTGTACTGATGCAAAATGATAATGTGATAGCCTGCACCACATGGTAGTTGAAAGGTCATGGGAAAAACTATCCCAGACATGATATGGAGTTGGTGGTTATGATATTTACATTGAAAAGTTTGATTAATTATCTAATTGTGGAGATGTGTGAGATATATACTAAACCTAAGAGTCTAAAATATAATTTCACATTTAAAGATCTTAATATACACCATCGAATATGGTTGGAGCTCAATATGGATTTTGAATGCACAATCTACTACCATCCTGGTCATTAAACCGTTTTTATGGTTATACCATATTATAAAATATGTATTATATCTTATTTAATGTTATGGAATCCTTTTTTACACATGATATTAATTTATAAACTAAGATTTGTTTTTGGGACCAAAACAATATAAATTAATTGAAACAATTATAATTAATGATTTATCTAAGGAATAATTCATGTTTCTAGAATACAAATTGTGTATTAATATTATATAAGTTCATTAATAAAATATACATTCCCTTATATACAATTATTATCATTCTATATTATTTTACAAACACATATACATGTAAACCGATCATGAAAACCAAGGAAACTAATGCTCCAAAATGATGAAATGAAACATCTTATCCCACTAAAAGTGTCATAAACAAACATAATTAAATAATAAAAAAATAAAATACACGTATAAATGGTTCTATAATTATTAATTAAGGAATAAAAATTGATTATCCTGGATGATAAGATCAATTCAAGAACACCTTGGTCCTTATGGTAACCAATTCTACTCAAACATATAGTATTAATTTTGGTTATTATTCTGCTAATTTTAACCAAATGAGATTCTATTTTATTATTATATAATATTTTAAATGATGTGTATTTGTTCCAAAATCATTTATCAAGATCCATTCATCCTTATTTTTTGGGATAGACATGTTTATAAAGCATTCCCCACTCAGTTCTTCTATATAAGAAAGCCTAATTTAAGGGAATTTCCCAAATTCTTACCCATTTTTTATGGTGCTTCATAATATAATTTAAGACACATTTATTTTTTAAAAATCACACCATTTATCATTATAATATCACTCATTTCAATCATGGTTTTATAAAAACAATTAATCCTTTTGCATTTTAATGAATCTTGAATGTTTTCCACTAAATTGTACATAAATGTTTCATTTATATAGTTTCATAAACATTATTTTCCCCTTAGTTTGACATATAATAACCTAATATATGCCTATATTCCTTTTTAAATTACCATTTATGATTTAATTATTTACATTCATGGATACATATATGATACACCCATTTATTATGCTTTTGACGTGATTATGATACTCAGTACATTCCATGGGTAACCCTTATGTTTATGTTTATCTGCTTATGTATGTTTATTTATGTGGAGGACATATTCATGAACATGTTATGATATGTGAGCCCTGATATCACTCCAATTAACTGGTTAATTTTTTGTGTCATGAGATGTTATGTGCATCAGTCTTGGGGGTTATCCTTGACTCGTGCTCCATTGCAACAGTCTTGGTGGTTATCCTTGAATCATGCACCTCTATGTTCAATGATCCTTTTCCCATTCCACCTATGTAAAATGAGATTTGATGATTGATAAGGTCATGTTTTATGTTTATTCCACATTACTATGGATTCATGATTTTATTATCCCATGTTAATATTCTCTATATTTAATCATATTTCACATATTTTTATTATCATTATGTTATTCCATATAACCCATGTGTTAAACCTTATATTAATGTTTATTCCATTACTGTGATTTTTATCTCTTACTTTTTTCATGGTTTTCCTATGTTATCCTATATAGATTTAAGGGCTCAAAATAATTTAGGAGCTCAAAATTGATGATAAGTAATGAAATTTTTTATTTAGTTCTGTGTTTTTAGTTTTATGTCACTAGTTTTCTTAGAAACTAGACTTTATAATTCCTATATTTTAATATAATGTTTAAATATGCTCAAAATCATGCAATGATATGTGTAAAAGACTATGGTTATTATAATTTAATTAATTAGACAACACCTAATACAATATATATGATTTTAGTGTTAACCTTATAAGTTGTTTATTTAACTAAGGCCATCTTTGTGGTATAATAATGAAATTGATGAATCAGAAATTCCATAATATTGGACTAGACTATATGATGGATGAACGCAAATAATTAGTGGATTCTAAATATTCTAAAAAATCTACTAACAAATTTTTTTACAAAATTCCATATGTATATATTTTAGATACTTCTTAATTATTCCTAAATTTCAAAGACTATACAACTAAATACCATTGATAGCCTATATTTCACTATTATACATGTTAGGTAGAAATTCACATAGGGTACCCCATACTTAACATCATCAAATTTCATGTCTAAATCTCCAAATAAAAATTCCCAGATTACCTGAGAACCCATATTTCATTACATTTTCAAATGAAGATGACCTGAGTCCCTTAATAGTACCACGACATTCTACAAAAGTCCTTATAGTATTATTTTGATTTCATGAGGCTAGTAGAAATATTTTTAGTCTTTTAGAAAAGTTTGGGATTTCTATTATGATATATATTTTTCAATATAAAATGATGATGTTTTTCTAATGATTTAGCACGACCCTAGTGGATGTTTATAGAATGATAATAAAAATAATGGGTAAATCACTAGTGATGTACCTATTCTCTTTATGAATAAAACACCACAAAATTTGAATAATATAATATTATTATTAAAAATAAAACAATGGGAATAAAATTATAAATTTTGAAAAATAAATGAAACTAAAAGAACCACATTGATTTGAAGGGTTTCAACCAAATAAGTCATGATAGTCTAAATTTGGTAGTCACACATTTTGAGACACTTTTTGAATCCCCTATAAAAACCCAATCTAACTACTCAAAATGAACACCAAGGAACAAAATCATTCTATCTAGGCTAAAGAATCATGGAACCAAGAAACATCATAGATTATCAACCCTACATATTCATATATAGACAATGTACCAGTATGAAACTGAGATGAAACACATGAGACTTCACATCCACCAAAGATTATATATAGAGAGTGATCATGTATATACACCACAAGTCACCAAGAATATTAATAAACTCTGTAATGGATATAAAATTTTATTAATGAACATGTATAAACATCAAAATATTTATAAATAGAATGTATTTAGGAAAATAATAGTCAAAATATGACAGTGTTATCAATAGGGAGATAATAGACAAATTAGAGGCCAATCATATAACTATATATATTAGAAGGTCTATAATAATACTACCAACATTGATTCAACACCTATAGTCTAGATTGAGGGTCACATGACATCTTCAAAAGGGGAATGTGGGGATATAATCATAATCATATTTTTTTCCTAAAGACCCATCTAGTGGTAGGTGAAAGGATTATAAAAGTGTTAGCTGAAGACAGATAATAATTTCATGGGAAGGGGAGGGTGAATACATAACCATATCTAAATAATTCATTTATATACATATACCTTTATTATAAATTTAATGTAATACCAACCTCATTTTAATTAACTGTTTATGTATATCAATGTGATTCATAAAATTAATGATATCCGTTCTTCAATTTGGTAGTGTAATAATCCAAAAAAACAGATTTAACTCTAAAAAAACATAAATGATTTATTAAATTGAATTATTACGAGGAGAATACTGTAGGGAATCTAAGAAACGTTATGGTTTATTGAAATAAAATTCCCATCAAGGAATTATAATAAATACCAAAACCCTGAAAATACTATGGAGTGTGTATCACAAAATTTTTGTAAATTTTACACAGAAAAATAAAATATTTTTTAAGGGATCCACATCTGTATACATGTGAAAATACATATAGTTTCTATTTAATGAATCAGTTATAGTAAAGAATTATTATAACTATAATTAAGAATAATATGAGTTACAGAAGTGGAATTAAAATATTTTATTTAAATTAAGGTTTTCTTAAAATATTATTTCCAGCCATAAATTATAAAAATGAAAAAAAGATCATTGAGTGAAAAATATTATTCATTAATGAAATATTACACATACAATTTCTGTCACAAAAACATTTCCCAATAACGATTTCAATAAAAAAAATATTATAAATTTTTGAAAGTAAAGTTGTATAAAAAAACCGGATTAAAGAAGTCTAATTAAAAGAACAATTTTTTTTATTTTATAGAAAATAAAATTCATTTAATTATTAATGAATTACATTACAAGCTTGAAGATGATAAGTCATACATCATCATGAGTGACGTTTCTATTTTCAAATGAACATGATGGAAAGATGGTATGGGTTATTTATAGTTATATAATTATTATTATATCATAAATATAATATTTAGTCTTTAAATAAACTTATATATAGTATCCATGTGATGTGGTTATGAAAAATGAATCCAATTTCTTTGTGCAGGTGGTAATCTACAAGTACGCAAGAATGAAAATGTGATTTATCAATGTATATAAAGGTAAGAAAATTGATTATATATTATAAGAATACATGATAAATATATCTTTGATATCATATATATACATTATATCCATCATTATAAACATATATGAGTGTCTGTGATGGAAAATGAAACACATCATTCCATGAAGATTATAGTCTATATATACGCTCAAACGAGGTTACTTTCCCCATTTGATGGAAATAGAGATGAAAACTCATTATAAAATATTCATAATAAGGATTAATTATATAATATGTTTTTTTGAATTATATTATCACAATTTAATTATATTTTAAGGATGTAGAAGAAGAAATTATATGAAATTTGTCAGATTGGACACTTATCTCTTCTTTAGTAGACTTCCTTTAGACCTCTTCATTATGGACTATTGTGATAGTTTTTTTCTATAGAATAGTGCCTCTAATTCATTAGTATAGAGGTTAAGAAGATAATTGGGTATATTTTGGTTAATATATATTTCTCAATGTGGGGTAATGAAAATTAAAAAATGTTGTCTTTTTATAAGGGATAGAATGGGCACTTTTGGACATTAATGAAATATGATA
Organism: Viscum album; assembly: GCA_963277665.1. NCBI lineage: Eukaryota > Viridiplantae > Streptophyta > Magnoliopsida > Santalales > Viscaceae > Viscum > Viscum album. The sequence continues at coordinate 1,063,710,882 of OY728136.1, forward strand.
ACAAAATACATGTCTTACTCAAATAAAATATTTCCAAAATGATATATATTTCAATATAAGGATTATTTGGTATTAATAAAATCATTTATTTAAATTAATATAGGTTTATATATCATTTTTAACCTTATCATTTCTATTTAGCCTCTTAATTAACGAATTTTGACCTAAATTGTGGTGAAAAAACATAATATTAAAGGGTTATAATATTACTTTTAACTTTAAAAATGGATCATAAATGGACATGGTAATAAATTTATACCACATAAAATACTAATTTCCCACATTCAATATTTCTATTATATTTAAATAAATTAATAACAAATTATTTAACATGAAATATAATTAAAGTGATTTTTACACTATTCATTAAGTTTTACTTTAAATAAAATAAGATAGAAATGTATATTTAATTTAATCCTTTAAAAAATACTCTAATTTATTTTATTGAACGAATTTTATTGTAAACAATAACTCACCCAAAAGATATTACTTTTAGTGTTTCTAAAATCATTTACTTGATTGTTCTATTTATTGCACATATAATTTTTTGGTGTTGCATAAAAATTTATGGTTATATTTAATTACTAAAAATAAAAAAAATTACTATAATATAAATAATAAGTTACCATTCAAATTACAATTTATAAAAATAAAAAATTTTAATTTATTGAATTTTTGAAATACTAAAATCATTTAAAGCCAGAGAGTAACAATTTTTACCTTATATGTTACATTAAATATTATAATGGTAAAAATCAAAGATAAATGGACATAAATAGTCATATTTTTAGTTTTTTGATAAATATGGGAAAAATATAAACAATAATAACCATTAATACATAAATTTTTATCAAATTTCAACCCTTATCAATTTCGTTTTAACCCTAATTAATCAATTTTACCATTAAAAAGATAATTAATTTATAATATGGATATTATTCATTTTCAAAAAATATTTTTCTAACCATATTAAATAATAATAATTATATTGTCAAAATTAAATCCACATAAGTGGTAGAATTAAATTTAATTTTCAACCCACAAATGTGATGAAATGTTTTTTTAAATAATATTTTAAATATAAAACTAATTATATACAAAATTCCATTATTATATTAATTATGATCACCATATTTTGTTTTTTTAATCAAAATGAAATGTTTATTTTAAAAAACTACACCAATGTAAAATTTTAATTGTTTAATATTTTTAAAAAATATCATTATTTTTGAATATTCAAATAAAAATAAAACATTTTTGAAAATTACAAACAATTGATCTTAACCTATTTATGACATGGTAAATTCAAAATGATATAATTTTTAATAAATAAAATTTTTAAATGTTTAATAATTTTTTCAATATTTTTTTCATGAAAATAAATAAAACCCATATTTTAATAAATTTTATTATTTACATGTAAAAGGAATTTACTGAAAAACTGAGTGCTTATTTCCTATGAATTAATATAAAAATGTTTATTGACTGAGCCCAATATTAATATTAAATAATCTAGTTTATCATATTCATACCCACCAATTTAGCAGATAGGTTATAGCTATAACATTTAAATATAAATATTTCAATGTGTGTTTATGCTCCATGATTTGTGTTGTATATGCTATGCAATATAGGGTTCATTTAAAATATTGAGATATTAAACTCTCTCTATTTAATAAATTTCATCCCCACTGTTTGAAATTTAATTTGGTAAGAGTTGGTTTGACACTTAAATATTCCATTTTTCAAATCCTAAATAATTTTTTTTACTAATAATGTTTTGTAAAATGATGGAATTGGAAATATGACGGTTATCTGAAATAACACATAACTATGTTTACAAATTGCAGAATATAAGTGTTGTGTTAAAATATGGACATGTACATATTGTAATATCAAAATAATTATGGATATTTATTGATATCATTGATCATAAGAATTTTAATTATCATGATAATGTTAGTGTGCAAAAAATCATAAGATAAAATGTATTAAAATGTATTAGTGAATCTATAACATCCCATGTAAGTAATGAATAATATATATCTTTATCTATGTCTATTAATGATTAAGATAGTGTTATAGAGGCTTAAAATGAAAATAAATACATTCTTATGCATGGAATACACAAATATTCTTAAAAGATTGTTTTACTGCCTTTTGATGGAAAACCATTTTTGAATCTATATTTTGACAATTTTATAAACTATGTTTGTCAAAATAAACTTATTCTTTATGATTGGGACATCAAAATATACCTTGTGTGAATTTTTTGGTATTTTTCTGACAATGTTCATTTTTTAATGAATAGTGAAAAATACTGCATTTTACATCAAAACTGCTTTTTAATCTAATTTATTTATATGATTAGATTATGTTTTCAATTTGTTTTGAAGTGAAATTAGAATATATTTTTACCATTTTATCCAATGGTGGTCATTGGAATCAATTTCTCTTTGAAATTAGACTTAAACTGGTGTCAATCTTTTGATACTTATTGTTTTGTAAAAACACGCTTTTTTCTATGGCAGCAGGAATTAATTATTAAATTAATTAATGTGACTTATATGATTTTAATTTTGTAAAATAGACTTTAGTTTTGAATTCGGAATATCAAATATAGCTTAGGGTGAATTTTTGGTAATTTTCTGAAAAACTTCAATTTTTGATGAATAGTGAAACCACTAAGTGGTAATCAAGAAAATAGATTTTTCAGTTAAATAAAAGTTTACCACTAATGTGTATTGAATTTTGAAAATCCGACATACATGGTTGTCATTAATAAGTAAAATGTGGTTCAATGAGATTAAAATAATTTTTTGGTGAATAGTAACTTATTAAGTTTTTAATCGCGATTAGTGGTAATTAGTGTAGTTTAAGGTATAAATAATTCTTTAATAATATTAAATGACCTAGAAACATGTCCCAACCTTATTGGTTGTGTAATGGCCGACCAAGACAATCCATGGTTCAACTTGGGGACCCCATGGAGACATTTTGGTTGGGAAATGACATAAATAACTTTTTATTTAATGTAAAAGTAAAAATGACACAAACATATTATTTTTTACGAAAACAATTTTTACATGGGGTTATAAAGATCAGATATTTGATTATAAATAGTTATTGGAAAGCTAAAAAGATTTCCTACATCATAGTATTTTTTTTATGATTTTTAGACATTAAATAAATTAAATTATTTATGACATAATAATGATGCAGCGATGACATCATTATTTGACGATTTAAATAAAATGGAAAGATAATGTTAAATTTATGAACTACACATTTCCAAAACTTATTGTATGAGTTTATTTAGAAGCCTTATCACCTTATCCACGAATTATATCAATGTGGTACCTTTTAAAACCGAAACACATTTTCAAATAAAGTAATATTTCCTTACTTTCCAAAAGTGCCCCTCCTCTCCTCTTATAAAAGGCCCCCACCTCTACCTCATTTCACACACTCCTCAAGCCTTTGGCTCGGCCAACCCCTGCCCATTTACTCTCTACACATCCCTTTCCTCATCCTAGAGGATTCCCTTTGGGCATAATCCTTACAAAGGAAGCCTTTAGTCTCAAATCAAAAGGAGTTACACTTTTAAAGGTAATTAATTCTCTCATGTTCATTTGTTTTATTTTGCTTATCCAACCCCCTAAACTCTTTTTATTTACTTATTCTGTAAAAACACCAGTATCTTAAATATACTAGATGTTTTTATAAGATATATTTGAGCTACACACTCATACAACTACATCAAATGGTTAAAGAACATACGGTTTCCGTGGATGGTGAAATTCTGCCTCCCGAAACGATGATTGTTCAATACTCATTTAACACCTTCAAAGGTGGCCATTATGATGTCAATATTTTTATATATGATATATGATATGTTTATGTTTTCATTAAGATTCTGTTTTTTTCATTTTGGGCATACCTTTATGGTTTCCATTATGGGTAAACACGATATCTTCATTTTAGGAAGTGCGGACTACCGCCCCCTGAAAGTGATTTGATTCGTTAATACCATATGTGGGATGTGTAAAGGATAAATTTAATGATATTATATATGTTATTATACTGGAATTATAATATACTCTTATATCATTATGATTCCATTCCATAAAATGTGAAATAGAAATGGAAGTAGCGTTCATGCGTACGTACGGCTTACCGTCTCCATGAACGGTGCATTTCATTTCTTACCTCTAAATGTGATGTAATATTATAAATACATGTATATTATGAATATATATGATATATATGTTATCCAAATCATTAATATCATTATGTATATAACGAACCTATGACCAAATTAACAACATGTAAGTGTAAGAAGTCTACTTTTGACTTAAGAAATACCGACAAAATGAACATTATTAACTTAAATGATTACATGATGATCATAAGATGGTATAAAAGGAATAATTAACTTGAAAAATATTATTAAGAAAGTAGAGATTAACTCAAGTTTATTATTCAGGAGATTAAAGAACTGCCGGGTCAAGTCGGATAAGAGGTATGGGACTTTGTCTCAATCTCCTTTCATTGAGGCATATTTTATTTTATACACAACATTCTTTTATACGGTGTATAAACCCCCTTTGACTTTTCCGTCTATTCAAAAGGAATCTTTCTTATACGAAGCGTTTACTAAACAACAAAAGGGAATGTTTTTGTCGTACGTATGCAGCGACAACGACTTCTCCACCGTTGTGACTGTTATTTGAGTTTCGGCTTCCTCTACAAGCCATACCTTCTTTTTAAAAGAAAAATAAATACCATGTTTTGATTTTATTTTATTTTGGTATTGAAAATGGTTTTCATAATGTTTTTATATCAATGTGTTGTATTGATATCTCGTGATTGAAATTTGGAAATTTAATGTTTCCTTTATGCATGTTTTATGTGATATTATTATGTTATGGTTCTTGGGAATTATTATGAAGATGGGTGGTTCCGTGATAAACTAAGGGAGGGTGAGTCCGTTATAGCTCTCCAATGCATTGGGTAACGCGAAGGAGTGAAATGTTAAGGTTTCTCCGAAGAGATTTTAGGGAATATACTGTGATGGGTATTCCAAACGTAACCAAGAGGGTTACTCCCTACGTAAGAATGTTATGAATTCCTCAAGTTACCTTTATGTCTTATGATTTCTATGAGTTATTCATGATTTTATGAGGTATGTTAAAGTGCCTATGTTTTATGGGTAAAGTATGATTTCATTCTTATGTATATATTAACTCATGTTTCCTTTCCATGTTTTTATAACCCATACTGAGCTTTTTATTCTCATCCCAAGTTTTTTTGAAATGTTTTTCACAGGTCAAGGGAAAGGTACATGATATGATGATAGTGTCAAGGAAGTGTCAAGAAATAATCCATGTTTTATTTTAAATGTGTTTCCATTGATGGGAATGAAGAATACCATCTTTATGTAACCACTTTGTTTATATGTGGAATGTAATGCAAGTTTTATGATCTAATTATCTAAAACTCTAAACCCGAAAAGATCCTCAATGTGTAATCTTGTAATAACTCAAGATTAAGTAAGGTTTAAGGCTGGGGCCTTATAGTTGGTATCAAAGGTCGGTTTAGATAACTTTAGGAGTTAGAATGGTAATAAATGATTATCCAAAAATATTTTTTTTCGAAATGATATAGCATTTAAAGACTACCATGTTGCTTCATCTAATACATGTTTGTTCAGAATGGTTTTCCGCAGATGAAACAGGGAAGCAGTGCTAGGAAGGCATACAGAAGGAAATAACCTTCTGAATCAGCATCCAGAAATGGTCGGAATTGGAACTGAACAGTTTGTTGTAGTAATGGCGCAGTTGACTCAAGCGATAAATGGCGGTGGTATCCATACACGAGATCAGCCAGCCCAACCGCAGAAGAACATGTCAGTGGTGGAACATTTCATGAGTCAACATCCACCATCATTCAGAGGATCATCTGACCCTGTGCTAGCTGAAGGGTGGATTAAAGCACTGGAGAATATTTTTGATGTCATGGGGTGTTCAGACAATCAAAAGGTTAGTCTTTCTATTTACCGTTTGGAGGGTGAAGCAGATCAGTGGTGGTCTATGGTTAAAAATATCAGGGACGCCGATGAGATTGATGCTCTTGACTGGGATGAATTCAAAGGTATGTTTCTTGAGAAGTATTTTCCTAAGGATGTTCGACTTAGGATGGAAAAGCAATTCTTGAAATTGAGGCAAGAGGAAGACTCAGTGGCTACCTATGAATAAAGGTTCACTCGATTGGCAAGGTATGCTCCAAATTTTATCCGGGACCTTGATAGTAAAATCAATCATTTTTACTTAGGATTAAAGCCAAAATATCGAAGGGCATTAGCTTCTCGTGAGTTTAATAGTTACGAAAATCTTGTTCAATGTGCTGAGAAGGTGGAAATGGAGTTTTCCGATGACCAAGTTTTCTATAACAACCAGTAGAAGAAGAGACCGAGGTGGCAGGAGAAAGGTAAGAATTCTTCAAAAAAGTCTAATGGTAAGAGAACTTAGTTTCCAGTTTGTGATAAATGTGGCAAAAGGCATGCTGGGGAATGTCTTCTGAATTCTGGGAAGTGCTACTGATGTGGTAAGATGGGACATAAGGCTCGTAATTGCACTGAAAAGGATCAAGGTGAAGGTAAGAACAAATTTGATTTACAGTTAGTGAAATGTTATAAGTGCAATGAGATGGGTCACTATGTAAACGAGTGTCCGACAAAGATCTTGAGTGATGGGAAGCAGTTAGACTACAAGCAGAAAGGGGTGGTGAAATCCTTCGCAACTACTTCAGAAAATGTCAGGCCATCAAATGAAGTTGTATCAGGTACATTGTTTGTTTTTTCAGATTATGCCAGTGTGTTGTTTGATTCGGGGTCTACACATTCTTTCATCTCTGAAACCTTTTCTAGTAAAATGGGAATACCATCTCAAGAAATGACTCATGAACTTTTGGTAAAAACACCTGGGGGGAATGTTAAGGAAAAAAGAATTTATAAGAATCTTCATATCCTTATCTGTGGAAAGAACCTACTTGCAAACCTTATTGTTCTACCTCTAGTAGAGTTTGATGTTATCCTGGGTATGGATTGGCTCTCTATTTACCATGATAAGATTGACTGTAGAGCTAAATAAGTTTCTTTTCAGAAAGACTTTCAGTTTGTTTACAAGAATGAACCCTTACTTTTGATAACATATCAAGAGGCCGAGAAACTTGTAAAAGATGGAAATGAATGTTACCTTGCACACATCGTTGAAAATAAAGGAACTGTTCAGATTAATGATGTTCCAGTGGTAAATGAGTATCCTGATGTTTTTCCTGATGAGTTGCCTGGAATAATACCAGATCGGGAAGTTGAGTTTACTGTTGACTTAGTTCCTGATGCTAAGCCAATTTCAAAACCCCCTTATCAAATGGCACAAATTGATCTTTTAGAGTTGAAGGAGAAATTGCACGATTTATTAGATAAAGGTTTCATTAGACCTAGCACATCACCATGGGGTGTTCCTGTTTTATTTTTTAAAAAGATAGATGGTTCTATTAGACTTTTCATTGATTATAGAGCCTTGAATAATATCACTGTTAAGAACAAATATCCTTTGCCTCATATCGATGATTTGTTTGATCAGCCCCAGGGAGCTCAGTTTTTTTCAAAGATTGACCTGAGATCAGGGTACCATCAGCTGAAGGTAAAGGAGCCAGAAATTCCGAAGACCGCGTTCTATACAAGATATGGCCATTATGAATTTGTAGTAATGCCTTTTGGGCTAACCAATGCACCTGCTGTATTCATGGACTTAATGAATAGAATTTTTAATGAGTTCTTGGATAAGTTTGTGGTGGTTTTCATTGATGATATTTTGGTGTTTTCTAAAAGTAAAGAGGAGCATAAAAATCATTTAAGGGTTATCTTGAAAACCTTAAAAGAAAAGAAACTGTATGGGAAATTCAGCAAGTGTGAGTTTTGGTTGCAACAAATTTCTTTCCTTGGTCACATTGTTTCTAAAGATGGAATAACTGTTGATCCCGCAAAACCAAAAGTTGTGGAAGAATGGCCAAGACCCACAAATGTAACCGAGATTCGTAGCTTCCTTGGTTTGGCGGGCTATTACCGAAGTTTTGTTAGAAATTTTTCACGGTTATCTAGTCCAATGACAAAGCTAACTCGGAAGGGTGTTAAGTTTATATGGACAAAAGAATGTGATGATTCTTTTCAGGAATTGAAAAGAAGATTGGTGAATGCTCTAGTTTTGGCACTACCTTCCAGGAATAGTGAGTTTGTTATATACAGTGATGCTTCATTGAAAGGACTTGGTTGCGTCCTAATGAAGAATGATCAGGTAATTGCTTATGCTTCACGACAGTTGAAAACTCATGAGGTAAATTACCCTACACATGATTTGGAATTAGCTGCTGTTGTTTTTGCTTTTAAAATTTGGAGGCATCATTTGTATGGAGTAAAGTGTGAAATATATACCGATCACAAATGTTTAAATTATATATTCACTCAGAAAGAGTTAAACATGAGACAAAGGAGATGGCTGGAATTAATCAAGGATTATGATTGTACAATTCATTACCATCCGGGAAAAGCAAATAAAGTGGCTGATGCTTTGAGTCGAAAAAGTAATGATTCATTAACAATGTTGCGTTTGGAACGTGATACATTGGTTAACGATTTGATGAACTTTGGCATAGAAGTTGTTGGTGCAGGAAGTCCTTCTGTTTTGTTTCAGGTATCAGTGAGATCTTCTCTATCAGATAGAATCAAGCAAGCACATAAGCAAGATAGTGAGTTGCAGAAAAAGGTAGAGCTGGTTCAGAAAGGTAAGTTGCCTGAATTCATCATTGATAGTGATTGTGTTTTTAGATTTGGGAAGAGATTGTGTGTGCCTTGTGATTCACAGTTGAAGAGAGAGCTGTAATGTGAAGCTCATAGTTCTCCGTTTTCAGTTCATCCGGGCAGTACTAAGATGTATAGAGATTTGCGGGAGTATTACTGGTAGGATGGAATGAAAAGAGATATTGCTGATTTTACTGTGAAGTGTTTGACTTGTCAGCAGGTTAAAGCAGAGCGGTAGTTACCGAAAGGGATGCTTCAGCCTTTACCAGTGCCAGAGTGGAAATGGGAGAATATATCCATGGACTTTGTTGTTGGATTATCGAAGACATCTTGAGGTAATAATGCAATCTGGGTTATTGTTGATTGCTTGACCAAATCTGCCCATTTCCTTGCTATACGAGATACTTTCTATCTTGATCAACTTTTCCGTTTGTATATTAAAGAGATAGTCAGGTTACATGGAGTTCCTCTCTCCATTGTATCAGATCGTGATCCCAGGTTTGCTTCTAACTTTTGGAAAGGCCTTCAGAAGTCGTTGGGTACCGAATTAAATTTTAGTACAGCTTTTCATCCTCAATCAGATGGACAGTCAGAACGAACAATTCAGACATTGGAGGATATGCTACGAGCTTGTTCTATGGATTATCAGGGAAGTTGGGACCAACATCTTTCTTTGGTTGAGTTTTCATATAATAACATTTTTCATTCCAGTATACAGATGGCACCATTTCAGGCATTATGTGGGAAGCGGTGTCGAACTCCAGGTTTCTGGGATGAAGTGGGTGAAAGAATGTTGATGGGACTAGAATTGGTAGAAGAGATGGCAGAAAAAGTTCAGCTGATTCAGAAACACATGAGAACAGCTCAGAGCAGGCAGAAGAGTTATGCGGATAACCGGAGGAAGGATCTATCTTTTGAGGTAGGTGATCATGTTTTTCTCAAGGTTTCTCCTTGGAAAAGTGTGATGAGATTTGGTAAGCAAGGAAAGTTGAGTCCAAGGTTCATTGGACCATACAAAATTCTGGAGAGAGTTGGATCAGTTGCATACCGAGTGGCTTTACCTCCGAGTTTATCTCAGGTACACAATGTTTTTCACATTTCGATGTTGAGAAAGTATATGCCAGATCCATCTCATGTTTTGAGTCCAGAGGTAGTTCAGCTGGAAGAGAACCTATCTTATGAGGAACAACCGGTCCAGACTCTTGACTACAGGGAGCAAGTGTTATGGAATAAGGTGATTCATCAGGTAAAGGTTTTTTGGAAAAACCACATGATTGAAGAGGCAACATGTGAATCTAAAAATGCAATGAGGGATAAGTACCCACATTTATTCGATAAGTAAATAAATTGCGGGGACACAATTTTCTAAAGGGGGGAAGGATGTAACATCCCAAGTAAGTAATGAATAATAGATATCTTTATCTATGTCTATTAATGATTAATATAGTGTTATAGAGGCTTAAAATGAAAATAAATACAATCTTATGCATGGAATACACAAATATTCTTAAAAGATTGTTTTACTGCCTTTTGATGGAAAACCATTTTTGAATATATATTTTGACAATTTTATAAACTATTTTTGTCAAAATACACTTATTATTTATGATTGGGATATCAAAATTTACCTTGTGTGAATTTTTGGTATTTTTCTAACAATGTTCATTTTTTAATGAATAGTGAAAAATACTGCATTTTACATCAAAACTGCTTTTTAATATAATTTATTTATATGATTAGATTATGTTTTCAATTGGTTTTGATGTGAAATTAGAATATATTTTTACCATTTTATCCAATGGTGGTCATTGGAATCAATTTCACATTGAAATTAGACTTAAACTGGTGTCAATCTTTTGATACTTATTATTTTGTAAAAACACGCTTTTTGCTCTGGCAGCGGGAATTAATTATTAAATTAATTAATGTGACTTATATGATTTGAATTTTGTAAAATAGACTTCATTTCTTAATTCGGAATATCAAATATAGCTTAGGGTGAATTTTTGGTAATTTTCTGAAAAACATCAATTTTGGATGAATAGTGAAACCACTAAGTGGTAATCAAGAAAACTGATTTTTCAGTTATATAAAAGTTTACCACTAATGTGTATTGAATTTTGAAAATCCGACAGACATGGTTGTCATTAAGAATTAAAATTTGGTTCAATGAGATTAAAATATTTTTTTGGTGAATAGTAACTTATTAAGGTTTTAATCGCGATTAGTGGTAATTAGTGTAGTTTAAGGTATAAATAATGCTTTAATAATATGAAATGACCTAGACACTTGTCCCAACCTTATTGGTTGTGTAATGTCCGACCACGACAATCCATGGGTCATCTTGGGGACCCCATGGAGACATTTTGGTTGGGAAATGACATAAATAACTTTTTATTTAATGTAAAAGTAAAAATGACACAAACATAATATGTTTTACGAAAACAATTTTTACATGAGGTTATAAAGATCAGATATTTGATTATAAATAGTCATTGTAAAGCTAAAACGATTTCCTACATCATAGTATTTTTTTTAGTGATTTTTATACATTAAATAAATTAAATTATTTATGACAAAATAATGATGCACCGATGACATCATTATTTGACGATTTAAATAAAATGGAAAGATAATGTAAAATCTATGAACTAAACATGTCCAAAACTTATTGGATGAGTGGATTTCGATTCCTTATAACCTTATCCACGATGTATATCAATGTGGGACCTTTTAAAACCGAAACACATTTTCAAATAATGTAATATTTTCTTACTTTCCAAAAGTGCCCCTCCTCTCCTCTTATAAAAGGCCCCCACCTCTACCTCATTTCACACACTCCTCAAGCCTTTCGCTCGGACAAACCCTGCCCATTTACTCTCTGCACATCCCTCTCCTCATCCTAGAGGATTCCCTTTGGGCAGAATCCTTACAAAGGAAGCCTTTAGTCTCAAATCAAAAGGAGTTACACTTTTAAAGGTAATTCATTCTCTCATGTTCATTTGTTTTATTTTTCTTCTCCAACCCCCTAAAATCTGTTTATTTACTTCTTTTGTAACAACACCAGTATCTTCAATATACTAGGATGTTGTTATAAGATATATTTGAGCTACACACTCACACAACTACATCAAATGGTTAAAGAACATACGGTTTCCGTGGATGGCGAAATTCTGCCTCCCGAAACGATGATTGTTCAATACTCATTTAACACCTTCAAAGGTGGCCATTATGATGTCACTATTTTTATATATGATATATTATATGTTTATGTTTTCCTTAAGCTTCTGTTTTTTTCATTTTGGGCATACCTTTATGGTTTCCATTATGGGTAAACACGATATCTTCATTTTAGGAAGTGCGGACTACCGCCTCCTGAAAGTGATTTGATTCGTTAATACCATATGTGGGATGTGTAAAGGATAAAGTTAATGATATTATATATGTTATTATACTGTAATTATAATATACTCTTATATCATTAGGATTCCATTCCAGAAAATATGAAATAGAAATGGAATGAACGTTCATGCGTACGTACGGCTTACCGTCTCCATGAACGGTGCATTTCATTTCTTACCTCGAAATGTGATGTAATATTATAAATACATGTATATGATGAATATATATGATATATATGTTATCCAAATCATTAATATCATTCTGGATATAATGAACCTATGTCCAAATTAACAACATGTAAGTGTAAGAAGTCTATTTTTGACTTAAGAAATACCGACAAAATGAACATTATTAACTTAAATGATTACATGATGATCATAACATGGTATAAAAGGAATAATGAACTTGAAAAAGATTCTTAAGCAAGTAGAGATTAACTCAAGTTTATTATTCAGGAGATTAAAGAACGGTCGGGTCACGTCGGATAAGAGGTATGGGACTTTTCCTCAATCTTCTTTCGTTGAGGCATATTTTATTTTATACACAACTTTCTTTTATACGGTGTATAAACCGCCTTTGACATTTCTGTTTATTCAAAAGGAATATTTCTTATACGAAGCGTTTACTAAACAACAAAAGGGAATGTTTTTGTCGTACGTATACGGCGACAACGACTTCTCCGCCGTCGTGATCGTTATTTGAGTTTCGGCTTCCTCTACAAGCCATACCTTCTTTTTAAAAGAAAAATAAATACCATGTTTTGATTTTCTTTTATTTTGGTATTGAAAATGGTTTTCATAATGTTTTTATATCAATGTGTTATATTGATATCTCGTGATTGAAATGTGGAAATTTTATGTTTCCTTTATGCATGTTTTATGTGATATTATTATGTTCTGGTTCTTGGGCATTATTATGAAGATGGGTGGTTCTGTGATAAACTAAGGGCGGGTGAGCCCGTTATAGCTCTCCAATGCATTGGTTAACACGAAGGAGTGAAACGTTAAGGTTTCTCCGAAGAGATTTTAGGGAATATACTGTGATGGGTATTAAAAACGTAACCAAGAGGGTTACTCCCTATGTGAGAATGTTATGAATGCCTCAAGTTACCTTTATGTCTTATGATTTCTATGACTTATTCATGATTTTATGAGGTATGTTAAAGTGACTATGTTTTATGGGTAATGTATGATTTCATTCTTATGTATATATGAACTCATGTTTCCTTTCCATGTTTTTATAACCCATACTGAGCTTTTTATGCTCATCCCAAGTTTTTTGAAATGTTTTTCATAGGTCAAGGGAAAGGTACATGATATGATGATAGTGTCAAGGAAGTGTCAAGAAATAATCCATGTTTTATTTTAAATGTGTTTCCATTGATGGGAATGAAGAATACTATCATTATGTAACCACTTTGTTTATATGTGGAATGTAATGCAGGTTTTATGATCTAATTCTCTAAAACTCTAAACCTGAAAAGATCCTCAACGTGTAATCTTGTAATAACTCAAAATTATGTAAGGTTTAAGGCTGGGGCCATATAGAATCATTATAAATAAAAGTAACATGATATCATTTTTATTTCATTATCATTTTCATAGAGATGAGGAACTACTTTTCCATCTAATATTTTAAAACAAGTAAATATAAATACTTTACATATATAATTTCACCTCTTAATAAATTTACACACCAATATAATCTTTTAACGAAAATCTGAGTGATCAAGATGAATTTTTCATTCCTAAAGGTCTAAAATAATCCATTAATGGAAAACATAATCTATAAGAGAGTAAAAATATATTCAACATATCCAATTAATTAAAAAAATGGTAAGTAAAATATAATATAATTATCATAATATATTAATCATCAAAATTAATCTCTAAATATCTAACAATAAGCCCCAATGTTCAACTTACATAATTTTATAAAACATTAACCTTGAATTATTAAATATGTTCTAAAAAATCAATGGGATTTATCACATATTATTTTTAGATTAATTTCATATTTATCTACAATTGACCTTTGTCACATCTAAAGTCATATACAAAAATATATATATTCCTTGATAATATAATCTCAAAATATTCTAATCATTTCAATAAATAACATGAATCATCATAATGCCACATTCAAATCATATATGGTTCCAAAAGATTATATAACCAATATACCTCAATTAAAATAACATCTTATCTAATAATATTCTATTTTCCATAATCATGTAGTGTTCCATTAAAAAATGTGATCTAATTATAAAATAATATTTATCACTTGATCACCAAATAAATTTTTAATCCCACTGTTATAAATATGAGAAATCAAATGTTCCCAAAATCTAATAACCCGTGATCATTTAATATTAACAAATATTAGAAATTTAAAGGATATTGATAAAATTATGATTATGTCCACAAGAATTAAATGGAACTGTTCATCAAATAATTTTTTTAAATATCATAATTTATGGTTATATATACCTAAAACATATATCAAAACTCGTTAAATATCTCACAATGTGTTATTAAGCACCTCAGAATCCCCAAAAAGTTGAATATAATTGATACCATTATATTATTACAAAAATAAACTTAATCCTTATACATAAAATAATTTATATGAAAAATATGAAATTCCAAATAGGAAATCATGTGTTCCAATTATAGGAATTGCATCATTTTGATTATTAATTATGGGATCAGGTAATGTGACCTTTACATATTCGATGAGTTTCCACCCATCCAATGGTTTGTTCTTTTTTAAAACTATATTAATAAAATTTCACTATAAAGGGAAACTCTTATGTGTTAATTTTATTCATGATTTTTCAATTTCTCCACACACTCAAATAATTTTAGTTGAATATTATTTGCTTCTACTCAATCACATATTATCCAAAATGTATTTTATCCCTCAATCAAATGTCCTTAAAATTTATGTATATTTAAATTATACCCTAAGCATTACTGTAAATTTCAAAAGTATCAATTCCATCTAGCCAATGTATTGAAATTTTAAAACAAAACATAATATAGAAAAATCATTATGTTTTTCAGAATTCTATTATCATTTTGAGTATGTCAGAATATCACGGATATAATGCCACTACATCATAACTCTGGAATATATTTATTTTTATAACGCACTCTTTCAATGTTCATTGTAATCCATTAACCTTGATTTTTCATCTTACTCCTTTATAAATGCAATAACAAAAGAATATCAACTGTGTCCTAAGATTAAAAAATATCAATATATAAGACAAAATATAATTAATACAATTATATTTGATTTTTTTCCTTATCATCAATTGTAATTTTATTAGTTTTTGTAAAAAAAGAATTGATATATTCTTACTGAAACTATTCTTTTTCATTACCCTATGTACATTAATTTTCATTATTATAATACTCACAAAATCTATTACATTCAACTGATACCATAGGGATAACAATATTCCCCTTCACCATGTTAAATATAATCTTCTATTTTCATTCATAGACTATTTATTTATACTAAACTCTACCAAGTAAAAATATTCTTTAATTTCTTATAAGAAATTTTCATTCATACTTATTCGCACATTGTAGACACTTAGGAAATTGAAATGTTTTACATTTATGATATTTACTACTTGAACCTATATAAAAGTTCATTTTTATCTTAAATTGTACTTTATGAAACTCATAGAGGATCAGGTTATTAATCATCACTCATTATAGATGGATAATAATAAATAGAATAGTTTTTACTACATCTTCTATTACATATGATTGTTCATTCAGACACCCAACACTTTGGTCATCACATCCATTATTAGATTGGTTCCTACTAGTTATAACCATTTATAAAAACATTTCCAATGAGTATGTTTATAAAATCATATTAAACCATATTATGAAGAGACTAAAAAATATTATGGACCAATTCATCTTTTATTATTAAAATTCAATTATTACAACCTTACCATTTTTTACCTAGCATACCAACCATTGGTCTTTAATAGTACTCTTAAATGACTCTAATCCAACAGAAAAACCTCTAAATTTATCAAAACAATTCCTCTAACTACTACTTTAACAATAAGGCCATAAAAATCCACAAATTATGTTATTGTGAAAGAAATAACATTCTACCATTTTAGAGATTGTTTTTGTTTAGTGATTTGTATTATTTATCCACAACATCTATATACAAAACCCATATATTACAATGTTTACATTTCGTCTAAGTATCCATTTTATACAAAATATTTAACAATTATAATGAAAAAAGTTTTCTTTTCATGAAAAATTACCATGAAATTCAACATGACTTCTTATTTTATCTTAGTCATCCATAAACCCTATGATGTTTTTAAATTTTCAATGCGGAAAATAAGATTAGCAAGGGACATAAAAAGGATGAAAAGGATATGTCAGTCTATTTTAAAACAAATATATTATAAAAACATAATTTATTTAACATAATAAATTTTGATCTCAAATAATCATTCATTTACACATGAAATAAAAATTTATGCTACATTTTTTCATTATAAAATCCATATGAAAACATAATAGAAAATTTATGACCATGAGAATTTTAATTAAAAATAGATGAACACATGAAATGTTTTTCAAAAAATATAACTTTTCCCCAAAAAAGAGCCTAATATCTACATTAAAACAAATTATTATTTAAATAAATTATTTCCATGAAAACTCATTAGCAAGAATAGAAAACTAATATTTTTTCTTTGGGATGCCATATCTATAAAAACAAAATAGTAACCCTTAAAAGTAGAATAACCAATAAAATATACCTCAACTAAAATTATTTTGTGAAATATAATCATTTCCAAATGAATTACAGATCTATACTAGGATCATCCAATAATAAATAAAATATATTTACCAAAACATGCATGAAACTCCTAAAAACCATAATTTCGATAATCAAACGCAAAAAAAATCTTTCAAACTCACATCTATAACATTTTTTGATTTTGATGTATCTTTTTAATTTTCATATATAATTTTGTTTCCAAAGACCATTTTTGTATTATTTTGTAATAAAAAAACTAATGAAATTTTAATTCTTATAAAAAAATTATTATTTACATAGAAAATTCATCAAAAGAAAATACGACTTTCAATTAAAATTAGTAATTTCTACTATTAATATAAAATTCAGAATTTTCAGAAAATAATCAATAATTTATAATATGGAAATTTAATCATTTTGAATAAAAAAATAATATATTTTTTATAAATTAATATTCTTTAATGTTCCATAATTTAGTTATGTTGTTTCCTGATAAAAATCAATAAAACCCAAGTTTGAAGAAAACTATTTTTTTGTATAATATGGAATTACTTAAAAAAATAACTTTGATTTACTAAGAAATAATTAATACATTTTTTTATTAAAGATATAATATATATTTTAAAATACATGTTATCTTTTTAACCCCCACCAATTTAAGTGATATGTCATAAATATAACCTTAAAGTAATAATATTTAATATTTTATGATATATCATGTGCGTTGCATATACTATAAAACTTTGTGTTATTTTAAAATCATGATATATTGTTCGTGAGTGGTATATATTGGTATATTACATGTTATGATGGAAAATGAACACATAATAATTGAAAAAATCATGTACCAAGCGATCATTTTCTAACCAATCTACTACAAACCCTAGTCGTACCTGCTTCGACGTCATACTAAAAGAATATCCTATATATCCAATCATATTTTTTATATCAGGTTAGTTAAATATATCATCCACTAAGATAAATGGAAGTTGTAATTTTAATGAATAAAACCATGCTAGAATTTTAGGGAAATGAACACCCATGGATCATGGTAAATGGTAAACAGTTGTAGTACACATACTTGGCTTGCCTAAACAATGAAATATTTCAAAAAACCAATTAAATTCACCATTGGAAGATCATAATAGAATCTATGGACTATATTAATATATAGTGTAGAATTTTACAGGGTAAAAAGACATGCCAATATCATTCACATACCAACCTTTGATGATCCATCACTAATGATTCATGTTCTCTATGATCCCTCTCAAAGGATCGAGGTTAGACCATTATGGCACCTATCTACCTAAACATAGAACAAATATTCCACATTATATGAAAAGACCTGTGACTTCTCAGTTCCAGAAGACACCCAAAGGTGCATCGTACCTGGTTTGTCAAATGGCCTCAAGCACATTTCCTTGAATGCTAGAGGCTGCCGACTAGCAGTGAGGGCCTTAGGTGTGATAGTGGGGAAACTATTCCCTCATTGGAAGAGTGACATAGTAGAAGTAAAAAAAATAGAAATAGAGGAAGAAGGAATAATCAATAAAAAAGTAAATAGTGGAAGACTTGAAAAAATAAACTGGAGCACACCCATATATTTGAATGACACATGAAACATATATCTAGGAAAGTATCCAAACAAATCAAAATGTTGGAATACAACAGTACTAAACCAAAGTACAAAAGAAAGAAAGTAAACAACTCCTCTACATCACAAGCCATATCTTTTTCCCATGATTTCCGGCTCCATATAAAATCAGGTACCAGAAGTAGAAGGGTTCTTTCCCTTTCCAATGCGTGCTACAATATAATCTGTTTGGGCTCAAAAGCCTTGCCCAAACAGGGCGTGAGACTAAATCCTAGTAGGTAACCACCACAAGATTTGTGCCTAACAGCCAGTGAATATATGGTAGTTAATAAGTACATAAAGTAGTAAACAAGGAAGCAATCAGCAGTAAACAATACATAGTTTCAATTCATTCAGTTTCATATATCAAGAAACAACTATTTAAAACAGGTAATCACAATTTGGTAATCACAAATAGGTAAACCTCTGGGTAGTACTCATAGCCTAACCCCTCTAGTCCAACCTACAAACACAAGAAAGCAGCTAAAAACAAGAGATAACCCCCTCGGAATTACTCACTTCCTATCCCCTCTAGTCCTACCTAGAATTACAAGAAAACCTCTGGGAATTTCACTCTGTCTAACCCCTCTAGTTTAGCTTAAGCATATACTCACTGAAGAAATACTCACCATAAATTCCTCTTATAGTCTCGTATCGGTAACTAAAGGTGCTATAGGGAAGAACATACATCACATTCCATCTGTGGACCATGTAAAGGAACTATAAACTCATTGAGGAATCAGTTACATCAATTTCCCCTACAATCTTGCATCATAAGTAAAACAGACACTCTGGAGAAACCCTTTCGTCCATTCTTCCTATAGTCCACTACACCAGGTTCTCATGGCCCTATGTAAGTCAATCATGTTTAGAAACATATATCGATAAAAATAAAAATCAATAAATACTTGTCTAGTAGTCTACAACATAACAGCATGTAATGATAAAAACTCCCCATCTTACTATACTAGGCATGGAAGGTAAACAACTACCTAATAGGAAAACTAGAACCATTGGTCAAAACATGCAATCATCCATGGGAAAAAAATTTCAAATCATCAAAATTGACACTATTCACTTTCAATTAACCTCTACTCAAGAATACTAGCATAACATAAAAACAATTAGGGATGAAACATTAAACGTGTAATACGGTGTTCTTGGGTATTGGAGACTTTGAACATATAACTCAAAGACATTCAACACAAAGGAACAAACCACCTACCTCAGCATTGGATGTTCAATATACTTGAGTCTCAAGGGTTGAATCACCTTAGAACGCTGATGATATACAAAAACATCTAAAATATTAAATAGAGAATAACATGAGGAGGAGGAGGAATTGGGAAATGAAGCTCAAGAAGAATAGGGATCTTATCAAGGTGATCCCAATGTAATCAACTGTGGTTGAATTGTAGATAGGATGGATGATCGGGGGGTCAGAAGAATATCCCGGTCATACAGGAGCTCTTGGATGAACGAGGTCAAGAATAAGGTGTTTCTGGAAATTCGATGTGACCCTGGTACATTTAATGTGGAAAAATAAAATACACGGTGTGTACTTTGGAATTACACTGCGTTTACTTGCCATTTCCGTACTCCACTTTAGGTGGCCTCCAGTTCACCCCCACATGGTAGTGTGAATGACCATCACACGACCATCACACGACCTCCTCCAGTGACCCAGTACACAACGTGTACTCATAAAGTACATGGCGTGTACTTCATAAATTTCCATAAATTCCCCATTTTCTCAAAAACGACCAGAAGAAAGAAAATATACATGAAAATAGGATTTGGGTTCTTACAAACTTCAACCCTTTAAGAAATTCGTCCACGAATTTCCCTAGCAAGGAGGCGTAGAAGAAGAAAACCTGAATAGCTACATCCTTTTTGCTCATACATCGACATCGATCTCCCATGTCTTGTCCTGTAGTCACTCGTGCTGCCATAGCAGTTGTACCAGAGGGACAAACCGACAATGGAGAAACTTCATGCTACGATCAACAATCTGAATATGATTCTCCTTGAATGATGAATCCACTTCCAACTCAACCTCCTCATGTTAGAAAACAAGAGTGATGGAAGAGAAGTAACGTCGAAACCGAGAAACGTGGAAAAATTCATGTATAGCACACTACCCCTAAGGTAACTACAACCGACCCAACTCTCACCAATACCTCAAACATCCTGAACTACCTCGACAAATGCTTACCCTATCTCCTAATCCTCTTATGTCCTTCCTGAGTGTGACTCATTAAAAAACCTGATCCCCAACCTCAAATGGCAGAGGTCATCTCCATTGACAAGCATAAGTCTTATGTCGAGACTGTGGAATGACTATCCTATTCCGAATCTATTATATCTGCTTTGAGGTCTCCAGATCAAGACGAGGTCCCAACAAAGCTACCTCTCCTGCCTCCAGCCAACATAATGGTGATCGGTATGGCTTGTCGTTAAAAGCCTCATAAGGTGCCATCTTTATAACGACCCATACATTACATACATTGTTAATACTTCGAAATTGAAGCATACTTATTACAACATATGACAAAACCACAAAGGACCGTATAGGTATAGTGTCTTTAGAAACTGGGAAACATAAACAACTGGTTCATAAATCTTCTACAGTGTCTCCCATTTATTTCATCATATCTAGGGTCCCTTTTAGCATAGTCTACTTAATATCCATCTTCCTGACCTGGGGAAAAGAAAACATAAAAGGGTGAGCTCAAATGCTCAGCAAGGGCAAATAAAGGAAATAGAAATCATATCATATCTTTATGAAAATCAAAACCTGCAAAAGAGATCATAATATCTTAACATGGAATAAATCATAGAAGTGAAAATGAGATCCCCATAATCATAACATAAAACTTGAAACTTTGTGGCATGCACACATAATCATGGAAAATCATTTCTTGTTAGTTATGACTCATTGCCAAGACTATCTTAGTGGACAAAGTCCCTTTCTGAACCGAGTTCACTCCTCGTTTCAGTCCTGTATCACTGAACTGAAATAACCTTCCGTTCCAGCCATGTCTATCTCATGAGATATAGAATCTTTACCCAATGCATTGGAGGGAGATATAGGTCCCACCCATCTTATAATGAATCCTTTATTATGTGTGCCACATAATCATAAAACATACATCATCGCATAATACATGTAACAAAAATGGGATTCTTGAAACATCATGACATCATAAATCAATTCATATAAGATAAAGGAATTCATAAACATAATTCCATCACAACATAGTCAAATCAATGTAAAAATATGGTTAGAAACAGATCCCTTTATTTTCTTTGATGGAAAATAATTTTGATAAAACACTTGAATTGAATTCTTGAGGAAAAAATCCTTTCTTCTTCAAAATCAATTTCTTTTCACAAAACATCATGCAATTTTAAAAGAAAGAGATTTTATTGAAAATAGTCATGAAATATTTTAGAGGAAGATTCATGAAAATAAGGCTTTATAAAACAGTAGAAATCCGTTCGTGCCGTATAAGTTAAAAAAACATTCTTCGTACTTTTGTCGGAAAAGTCAAAAAGTACCTCGTACGACAAAAGATTCATTTCATACATATTACTAAAAACTCACCGAAGGGTAAAAATGGTTTTAAACAATTGTAGGTGGATGGAAATAATATTACATTTTGATGAAACATGGATGTGGATGATAAAATACACCCCAGTAAATACTTACGAATAAACAATCTCGGATAAAAATGAGATTGTGATATTTCCCTTACCTTAGGTCCGATTTGCTTTGTTCGTGTCCGAAGCTCCTGTATAATGGTTTAAATAATGTTATTGACTTATTCCAGAATCATAAATATTGATATGATATCATATATGGTCATATTATTAGCTTCTTGTTAGTAAAATTCCATTGTTACTTGTTACTCGGGTCTTTATAACTTTTTGTTCTTATGCGTGTTTTGTCGAATAAATTCTTATTCTTATCTTTAGGTTATAGATAATTCATTTCGAGAATGGTATTAGTGTAGTATATACCATATTCATTCATTCAATTCATTTATATAATCATTATTAAATGAATATCATGTAGAACGAGTCGCATCACATCGTGGAGACGGTATTCCGTACGTACGCACGAGTGATGATATCGTTCCTATGATCGTGGAATTGTATTGGAGTATATATATATTATTTCAGTATCAATATTACTTCATAATAATCATATATAGTTACTCATTACACCATTATACCCATCCTTGTAAGGTGATGGTGGAAAATAGATTACACCACGGCGTGGAGACGGTATTCCGTACGTACGCACGCGCGGTGATTTCATTTTTCCGTAGGATGGATAGAAGGTGAATTAGGGTTGTTTCATATTTATAATAACATATCAGTATGTAAGTAATACTGATGTTATTACTTTATCATGAAACAACTAAAGAAGAAGAAGTTGAAGAAGAACGAAATTGAAAAGATCGGTAATGGATATTACCTCTTCTTTAGAACGCCTCTTTGAATACTCCACTTAAGGAACTATGATTGGTCTTTGGAGAAGACCAGTACCTCTAGGATTATTCTAGGGAAGTGGAGAGGAGAACATGGCAGGGGTTGGCCTAGCTTGAGTGCTCAAATTGGTGTGAGGAGGAGGGGGAGGAGGTGCCCTTTTATAAGGGAGGAGAGGGGCACCTTAGGAATATCTCAAAATATTATTTTATATTAAAGTCAAAATCGGTTTATAATGGCTCCAAAGGGTCTTATTTAGAAGCTAAAGTGGGGATGGGTCGAAATCCTATAAAACAATAAGATTTAGACAAGTTTAGGGTATTATTTTAACCTTATCAATTAGATTTAACTCTAAGTTAATTAATTTAACTTTTACCGTGTCTTTTTGTTTTCTTTCACTATATGGTTAATACACTTACTATAACGTGCCAAACGAACCCCAAATTGTTTATTATTAATATATATATCCTTATCTAAGTCATTTGGCCGAACCTTATATTTTTAGGAATAAAATAACAATTAATAATATAATATTTGATTTAAAAACTATTTTGTGTCAATTTTGACACTATTTGATATATGATTTTTGTGAAAGTCATAACAGAATTATATGTTCGAACCAAGTTGATTAAATCAACATTAATATATCATAGTAACCTAGAAAATTAGTGTAATTCATAAAAAGTCTTAAATTACATTTATTTCGGTATTTATATTATCAATTTTGTCAATATTTCATTAATAAGATAATTACTGCATCATCTTTGTGTCATAAATAAATTAAATTATTTGATGTCTAAAAATTACAAATAAAATACCATCATGTAGGAAATCTTTATAGATTTCAAATGAATATTTACAATCGAATTTATCTTATGTATAACCCTATATTAAAAATGATTTACTTATTAAACTTTGATTTTAACTATTTTAACCCTTCTTTAAATAAATTAATAATAAATGTCCGAATCTAATCCAAGTGGGCCTAAATGGTCTTATGTTATTCCTAAGTTTGTTTTTGGTCGAATTACACTTGTCCATTAGAATTAGGACATGTGTTAGGGTAATATTAATATCATATTTACCCTTAGTTACCCTATTTACTATTAACCGCGGTAAAAAAAGTAAAAAGTTACTATTCACCAAAAATTATTTTTATCTCATTGAACCACATTTTACTTATTGATATCAACCGTGTCTTTCGGATTTTCGAAATTCCATTCAGAGAAGCCGTAAAATTATGTTTTATGCAAAATTCAATTTTTAACCTACCACTTAGTGGTTTCACTATTCATCAAAAATTGAAAGTTTTCAGAAAAATACCAAAATTTCACCCTAGGCTAATTTCGATATTCTGAGTCCAAAAATGAAGTCCATTTTGAAAAAATAAAATTTATAAAATTTCAAAAAGTGGTTATTACTATTCATAACGGCTAGTTTTAATAGCATATTGTTGTTTAGTGAAACTCGGTATTGCGTATGACGCAAGCTATCGAGGAAGGTCGTGATTGCGTGTAAAGAAAGCCAAGCAAGTGTTGTGTAGAAAAATATTCCTTTGATGATTTATATAACATAAAAGTCTCGGGTGTTACATTCTACCCCCCTTAAAAAGAATTTCGCCCTCGAAATTCGTCACTTTGCAACAAACAGATGAGGATACTTCTCCCTCATCATATCCTCAAGCTCCCATGTAGCTTCTTCAAGTTGGTGGTTTCTCCATAAAACTTTCACCAAGCGAGTGGTCTTGTTTCGTAGGACTTTTTCGCTACGATCCAGAATCTCTATCGGTTGTTCTTCATAAGAAAGATCTTGCTCCAGCGGTACAACTTCTGAGCTGAGTACATGTGAAGGATCTGGTATGTACTTTCTCAGGAGAGATACATGGAACACATAGTGAACTTGAGAGAGATTCGGTGGAAGCGCCAATCGGTAAGATACCTTCCCAACACGATCCAGTATTTCGGAAGGACCGATATATCTAGGGCTCAACTTCCCCTTCTTTCCAAATCTCATAACACTCTTCCAGGGAGATATTCGTAAGAACACTTTATCACCCACTTCAAACTCTAGGTCTTTTCTTCGGTTGTCGGCATAAATTTTCTGTCGACTCTGAGCTGCTATTATGTGTTGTTGAATAGATCTGACCTTTTCTGCCATTTCATCAACGAGATCCGGTCCTAATAGATTTCATTCCCAACTTCATCCCAGCAAGTTGGAGTCCTGCATTTCTTTCCATAGAGAGCTTCATAAGGAGCCATCTGAATACTTGAGTGAAAGCTATTATTATAAGAAAATCCCACCAAAGGTAGGTGTTGATCCCAACCTCCTTTGAAATCCATAGAGCAAGCTCTCAACATATCTTATAGGGTTTGAATTGTTCTCTCAGACTGACCGTCTGTCTGGGGATGATAAGCAGTGCTGAAACTCAACTCTGTATCCAGAGTATGCTGAAGACTTCGCCAGAACTTCGAGGTAAATCTCGGATCTCGATCAGATATAATAGAAAGTGGTACTCCATGCAATCTTACCACTTCCTTTACATATATCCTGGCAAGCTGATCTAGAGAGAAATCCTCTCTAATAGCAATGATGTGTGCAGACTTTGTAAGATGATCAACTATGACCCAGATAGCATTATTGCCTTTGGATGTTTTAGGAAGTCCTGTGACAAAGTCCATAGTGATGTTTTCCCATTTCCATTCGGGTATGGGTAATGGTTGTAACATCCCCTTAGACTTCTGTCTCTCAGCTTTAACTTGTTGACAAACCAAGCATCGAGAGACATATTCAGCAACATCTCTTTTCATGCCATCCCACCAGAAGTACTCTTTCAGGTCCCTATACATCTTCGTGCTTCCAGGATGAATAGAGAATGATGAACTATGAGCCTCATCCAGCAGCTCATTCTTTAATTCGGGGATGGGAGGAACGCAAACCCGATTCCTGAACATTATTATCCCATCACAATCATGGTTGAATTCAGGAACATTTCTCACCTTCTTTTGTAACTCGACATCTTCTTTCTGTGCCTCTTTAATCTTCACATGTATAGATGGTTGAACATTCATTTCAGAAAGATAAGATTTTTCCCTTTCCATTATAATTCCAAGATCCATCCTTTGTAAATCCATAAATATTGGATCTTTTGTGATCCTCATCATGGATAAACTAGCATGCTCTTGTCGACTTAATGCATCTGCCACCTTGTTTGCTTTCCCAGGGTGGTAATGGATTGAGCAGTCATAATCCTTAATCAGCTCCAACCATCTTCTTTGACGCATATTAAACTCCTTTTGTGTGAAAATATACTTTAAACTTTTATGATCAGTATAAATATCACACCTTTCACCATAAAAGTAATGCCTCCAAATCTTTAATGCAAAGATTACCGCAGCCAACTCCAAATCATGTGTGGGGTAATTTTTCTCATGGATTTTCAACTGTCGTGAGGCATAAGCTATCACCATATCATTTTGCATAAGAACACACCCCAATCCCTTCTTAGATGCATCACTGTAGATCACAAACCTTTCTCCACTACAAGGCAGTGTGAGCACAGGTGCACTGGATAACCTTCTTTTCAACTCCTTGAAATTCTCTTCACATTCCTCTGTCCAGACAAACTTAACTCCTTTCCGAGTCAACTTGGTGATTGGATTAGATAATCGTGAAAAATCTTTTACAAAACGTCGATAATATCCAGCCAAACCAAGAAAACTTCGGATCTCAGTTACTGTTGTTGGTATTGACCATCTTTCGATAACCTCTGTTTTTGCTGGATCCACAGATATCCCCTCTTTTGAGATTATATGACCCAAAAATGCAATTTTTTGAAGCCAAAATTCACACTTGGTAAATTTGGCATAATGCTTCTCCTTTCTCAGGGTCTTCAATATAATTCTCAAGTGATCTTCATGCTCTTCCTTGCTCTTCGAATAGACAAGAATATCGTCTATAAAGACTACCACAAATTGATCAAGATAGTCTATAAAGACTCTATTCATTAGCTCCATGAAGATAGCAGGGGCATTAGTAAGACCAAATGGCATCACTTTAAATTCCTAGTGTCCATACCTTGTACGGAAAGCCGTCTTTGGTATATCCTCCCTTTTGACCCTTAATTGATGATACCCTGAACGAAGATCAATCTTGGAAAAGTATTGAGCTCCGCGTAGTTGGTCAAATAAGTCATCAATGCGTGGGAGAGGATATTTGTTCTTGATAGTGATCTTGTTAAGTTCTCGATAATCAATGCAAAGTCTCATTGATCCATCTTTCTTCTTAACAAATAGAACAGGTGCTCCCCAAGGTGACGCACTAGGGCGTATGAATCCCTTATCAAGATTCTCTTGGAGTTGCTTCTTCAATTCCTGCAACTCAATTGGTGCCATTCTATAAGGTGTCTTTGAAATAGGCAAAGCACCTGGTACGAGTTCTATTGAAAACTCAACTTCACGATTTGGTGGAAGACCCGGCAATTCCTCCGGAAAGACATCATCAAACTCCCGTACAATGGGAATATTCTTAATCGTGAGTTTCTCACCAACCATTTGAGATAAATAAACTTCATTTAGTGGAATCAATACCCATAAGATGGAAGAAATTTCCACTGGAAGGTTATGTTCATCCTTGCATTGATAGACGATCGTAGATTGATCTGGAATATGAAATGTGACTTCCCTTCTTTGGAAATTGATATGAGCTCCATGTAGAGAAAGCCAATCCATGCCAAGAATCACATCAAATTCCACTAAAGGAAGGATCGCAAGATTTGCAGGAAGCACTTTCCCACAAACTTCGATCGGAGAAGAATTATAAACTTTTGATGCGATTGATGTACCATTAGGTGTTGTCACAGCTAACTCAACATCTAATTGTTGAGGTAATACGGTGATACCCTTAGAAAATTCTTTAGAAATAAAAGAGTGGGTGGATCCAGAATCAAATAAAACATTTGCTACTTTAGAGTGGATGGTAAGTGTACCTTTCACCACATCGTTATCGTACTCCACATCACTGATAGAAATTGCATGTGACATTCCTTTGTCTTTAGCCTTAAGAGTTTGTTGACGTCGACCATCATCATCAACCCTTGGATTTGGGCATTGATTGGCATAATGCCCCATCTCCTTACACTTGAAACATTGAAGTGTAGTAGGTTCATTCTGTGTATCCCTTCCTTTGTTTGCATCATTAGACATCTTCTTCCCATTATCGCGGCATTCAAATGCCCGATGACCTTCCTTTCCACATTTAAAACATTTACTTGTCCCTTTAAGACAACTCCCTCCATGTTTCTTTCCACACTTTGAGCATAAGGAAAAGCTCATCTTCTTTTCCGTGTGCTCTTTAGATTTTTCTTTGAATTCCATCTTCCTCTTCTTATCAAACCCATGTGACTGATGGGTTACTCCAATCTCCATCTCGACTTTGAGAGCACATCGAACGATTTCCTCGTAGCTATTGAAGTCCCTTATGGCTAAAGCCCTTCGAAGACTTGGTTTTAAGCCGCTAAAGAATCGATCGATCTTACTCTCAGGTTGGATAATAATACCAGAAGCGTACCTTGCAAGTCTTGTAAAATTTTCTTCATAGGTACCAACAGATTCATCATCCCTTTGCTTCAGTTCAAGAAACTCTTTCTCCATCTTTGTTCGGAGAATACGAGGGAAGTACTTATTAAAAAATAAGTTCTTGAACTCGTCCCATTTCATAGACTCAATTTCATCCCTTTGCCTCGTATTCTTAACAAGATTCCACCATTGATCAGCATCTCCTTCCAAACGATACACTGCTAGGATGACTTTATCATGTTCAGAACATTGAAGAACTGAAAATAACTTTTCAGTAGTACTAATCCATTGTTCAGCAACTAATGGATCAGTAGACCCGCTGAAAGAAGGTGAACGCTGCCTCATGAAGGATTCAACAGAATGTTGCTCCCTCCTTTGCTCGTTTGGAAATCCTGCATGATTCATAGCTTGAGAAAGTTGTGTGGGCATGGCTACAAGATTTTTCATTCCATCTCCAATATCGTTTGGTTGCTCAGGGGGACAATCATTGCATTGCCCATCGCATTCCGCATTAACACGGTTCCTTCGGGTTCCAGCCATTGACTAAAACCAAGAAGAATAGTGTGAGCAACACTAATTATAATAGGAAACCACATAATTCAAGAATAAAATTTTCATGCTTAAGGTCTTATCCTAGGTTATTCAATGCCATTTCTAAAACACGAATATTGTGTTCTATGCTTAGACTTATCCTTAGGGTTCTTACTAAGGCTTTCACATCCTAGTTTCCAAAGGGTGACTATACCTTTCCTCTGATACCAACTATAACGACCCATACTTTACATACATTGTTAATACTTCGAAATTGAAGCATACTTATTACAACATATGACAAAACCACAAAGGACCGTATAGGTATAGTGTCTTTAGAAACTGGGAAACATAAACAACTGGTTCATAAATCTTCTACAGTGTCTCCCATTTATTTCATCATATCTAGGGTCCCTTTTAGCATATTCTACTTAATATCCATATTCCTGACCTGGGGAAAAGAAAACATAAAAGGGTGAGCTCAAATGCTCAGCAAGGGCAAATAAGGGAAATAGAAATCATATCATATCTTTATGAAAATCAAAACCTGCAAAAGAGATCATAATATCTTAACATGGAATAAATCATAGAAGTGAAAATGAGATCCCCATAATCATAACATAAAACTTGAAACTTTGTGGCATGCACACATAATCATGGAAAATCATTTCTTGTTAGTCATGACTCATTGCCAAGACTATCTTAGTGGACAAAGTCCCTTTCTGAACCGAGTTCACTCCTCGTTTCAGTCCTGTATCACTGAACCGAAATAACCTTCCGTTCCAGCCATGTCTATCTCATGAGATATAGAATCTTTACCCAATGCATTGGAGGGAGATATTGGTCCCACCCATCTTATAATGAATCATTTCTTATGTGTGCCACATAATCATAAAACATACATCATCGCATAACACATGTAACAAAAATGGGATTCTTGAAACATCATGACATCATAAATCAATTCATATAAGATAAAGGAATTAATAAACATAATTCCATCACAACATAGTCAAATCAATGTAAAAATATGGATAGAAACAGATCCCTTTATTATCTTAGATGGAAAATAATTTTGATAAAACACTTGAATTGAATTCTTGAGGAAAATATCCTTTCTTCTTCAAAATCAATTTCTTTTCACAAAACATCATGCAATTTTAAAAGAAAGAGATTTTATTGAAAATAGTCATGAAATTCTTTAGAGGAAGCTTCATGAAAATAAGGCTTTATAAAACAGTAGAAATCTGTTCGTGCTGTATAAGTTAAAAAAACATTCTTCGTACTTTTGTCGGAAAAGTCAAAAAGTACCTCGTACGACAAAAGATTCCTTTCATACATATTACTAAAAACTCACCGAAGGGTAAAAATGGTTTTAAACAATTGTAGGTGGATGGAAATAATATTACATTTTTATGAAACATGGATGTGGATGATAAAATACACCCCAGTAAATACTTACGAATAAACAATCTCGGATAAAAATGAGATTGTGATATTTCCCTTACCTTAGGTCCGATTTGCTTTGTTCGTGTCCGAAGCTCCTGTATAATGGTTTAAATAATGTTATTGACTTATTCCAGAATCATAAATATTGATATGATATCATATATGGTCATATTATTAGCTTCTTGTTAGTAATATTTCATTGTTACTTGTTACTCGGGTCTTTATAACTTTTTGTTCTTATGCGTGTTTTGTCGAATAAATTCTTATTCTTATCTTTAGGTTATAGATAATTCATTTCCAGAATGGTATTAGTGTAGTATATACCATATTCATTCATTGAATTCATTTATATAATCATTATGAAATGAAGATCATGTAGAACGAGTCGCATCACATCGTGGAGACGGTATTCCGTACGTACGCACGAGTGATGATATCGTTCCTATGATCATGGAATTGTATTGGAGTATATATATATTATTTCAGTATCAATATTACTTCATAATAATCATATATAGTTACTCATTACACCATTATACACATCCTTGTAAGGTGATGGTGGAAAATAGATTACACCACGGCGTGGAGACGGTATTCCGTACGTACGCACGCGCGGTGATTTCATTTTTCCGTAGGATGGATAGAAGCTGAATTAGGGTTGTTTCATATTTATAATAACATATCAGTATGTAAGTAATACTGATGTTATTACTTTATCATGAAACAACTAAAGAAGAAGAAGTTGAAGAAGAAAGAAATTGAAAAGATCGGTAATGGATATTACCTCTTCTTTTTGGAACGCCGCTTTGAATCCTCCACTTAAGGAACTAAGATTGGTCTTTGGAGAAGACCAGGACCTCTAGGATTATTCTAGGGAAGTGGAGAGGAGAAAATGGCAGGGTTTGGCCGAGCTTGAGTGCTCAAATTGGTGTGAGGAGGAGGGGGAGGAGGTGCCCTTTTATAAGGGAGGAGAGGGGCACCTTAGGAATATCTCAAAATATTATTTTATATTAAAGTCAAAATCTGTTTATAATGGCTCCAAAGGGTCTTATTTCGAAGCTAAAGTGGGTATGGGTCGAAATACTATACACAAATAAGATTTAGACAAGTTTAGGGTATTATTGTAACCTTATCAATTAGATTTAACTCTAAGTTAATTAATTTAACTTTTACCGTGTCTTTTTGTTTTCTTTCACTATATGGTTAATACACTTACTATAACGTTCCAAACGAACCCCAAATTGTTTATTATTAATATATATATCCTTACTTAAGTCATTTGGCCGAACCTTAGATTTTTAGGAATAAAATAACAATTAATAATATAATATTTGATTTAAAAACTATTTTGTGTCAATTTTGACACTATTTGATATATGATTTTTGTGAAAGTCATAACAGAATTATATGTTCGAACCAAGTTTATTAAATCAACATTAATATATCATATTAACCTATAAAATTAGTGGAATTCATAAAAATTCTTAAATTACATTTATTTTGGTATTTATATTATCAATTTTGTCAATATTTCATTAATAAGATAATTACTGCATCATCTTTGTGTCATAAATAAATTAAATTATTTGATGTCTAAAAATTACAAATAAAATACCATCATGTAGAAAATCTTTTTATTTTTCCAATGAATATTTACAATCGAATTTATCTTATGTATAACCCTATATTAAAAATTATTTACTTATTAAACTTTGATTTTAACTATTCTAACCCTTCTTTAAATAAATTAATAATAAATGTCCTAATCTAATCCAAGTGGGCCTAAATGTTCTTATTTTATTCCTAAGTTTGCTTTTGGTCGAATTACACTTGTCCAATAGAATTAGGACATGTGTTAGGGTAATATTAATATCATATTTACCCTTAGTTACCCTATTTACTATTAACCGCGGTAAAAAAAGTAAAAAGTTACTATTCACCAAAAATTATTTTTATCTCATTGAACCACATTTTACTTAATGATATCAACCGTGTCTGTCGGATTTTCGAAATTCCATTCAGAGAAGCGGTAAAATTAAGTTTTATGCAAAATTCAGTTTTTAACCTACCACTTAGTGGTTTCACTATTCATCAAAAATTGAAAGTTTTCAGAAAAATACCAAAATTTCACCCTAGGCTAATTTTGATATTCTGAGTCCAAAAATGAAGTCCATTTTGAAAAAATAAAATTTATAAAATTTCAAAAGGTGGTTATTACTATTCATAACAGCTAGTTTTAATAGCATATTGTTGTTTAGTGAAACTCGGTATTGCGTATGACGCAAGCTATCGAGGAAGGTCGCGATTGCGTGTAAAGCAAGCCAAGCAAGTGTTGTGTAGAAAAAGATTCCTTTGATGATTTATATAACATAAAAGTCTCGGGTGTTACAATCTTAATAGTTTCTTGAAAGAAATTGGTGTAAAAAAACTCCACAAGAGGTATGTGCTTCTCCCAAGAACCTCCAACATCCATAATACATGATCAAAGAATGTCCTCAAGAACCTATTTTCCTAGATGTTCAACTTGATTCTGCATCATTTTTCTTTATCATCATTTCCACTGAACATATTCTCTAAAATAATTAATAAAATATTATTGTAATAAAATATTTATATATTTCAGAATATTAATGATGAAAATAAAATAAATAAAATAAATTTACAAAATTTTTTCCGGGATCCAAATATATTAGAACATAAATAATTACACTTAATTTGTATCAGTAGCATAATCTTAACCTTCATCAATTATAATATTCTAAGATATATTCCTTTGATTATTGGGAAATTAATTTTCATATTTCCCAATATTATTATAATTGAATAATGCTACATTAGAAAAAATTTTATTACCATTGAAATCATAAAAATTGTGTTATTTCTATCAATAGATGTTGGAAATTATTATTCAATTGAAGCAATTATAGGGTGTCTCTTCCCACAATTTTCACATCACGAAAAATCCATGTTTTTTTCTTCCATTTATCAGTATATTTACAACAGTAATTTGCCTATATTTCTTTCCTTCCATGAAAAAAATAAAAAAATAAGAATTTCTATGTCTTGTTAGTACATGATACCATATCCTCATATGTTAAAAATGTTTGGGGAACTAGTTCCAATCGAAATGTTAGCTTTATCCCATATATGAAATGATCAATTTGGATTAGGTGAATTGATATGGTTTTCACTAATTTTAATTGGATCCTTATAAACATGATGGAATACATTATATTAGAACATATAATTATGAAACAAAATGTATAATCTCAAAATTAATTAAATACATAAACTAAATTTAAAATTACTTTCATATATAAACCTAGAATCATAAACATCATTTATTTAGGGATATATTTGTTTTCAAATTCATAATTATAATATATAATGAAAATTTTAATTATCCTAATCATATAACTTAGGATTTCAAAACTAGTTATGCTGTTAGGCCTATTTCTGTGAAGAAGATGATGATCGGGTAACCCCAATGCTTCCTTTCTAATTATTTTACCCCTAAGTACCTCTATGGAAGGACCAAATCCACTTTTAGTATCCATATAAGGATATATTAATAAGAAAACTGAGATAATATAACCCATACTAAAATATTAATATATTCTTTTATACTTATTCTAAAATTAAATCATAGGGTTATATTTGTTAATATATTTATTCCTCGATATTAGAGAACAAATGAAATTTAAATGTTATCGATAAAATTAAACATAGTTCCAACATATTTAAAAGAATTATTCCTCAGATAAATTTTTAAATGTCAAACTTTATGGTTATATATAATTAGAATATATATCAATACTCATTAAATATCTCCCAATGTATCATTAGTCCATAAAAAATGCCCAAAAAACACAAATATAATTGATTCGATAATATTCTTCAAAAAATAAATATAATATTTATCCCTAAAATAATTGATATAGAAAATATGAAATTCCAAATAGGACATCATGTTTTCCAACTATACGAATTAAATCCTTATCATCCATTAATTATGGTATCAAGGCCTATTACATGTCCATATGAAATTTTTTCCGACCCAACCAATGGGTTTTTATTTTTATAAAAATATTTAAATAATTTGATTATAATTCCAAAAAATAATGTGATATTCATATTCATAATCCTTATTAATCATATAATTTTACCAATAATATAATGAATAACCTAAAATATTACATTAATCATCAAATCACTTTATCACCTCTATGGTTTTCTATACATCTTCTTTTTCTCCTAAAAATAAAATAATTTTAGTTGAATATTATTTTATTAAAACCAATACCATATAAATCCAGTAGTTCATTTATCTGTCGATAACATGTATTTAAAATTAATATATTTAAAAATTAACCCCTATTCATTATAATATATTTCAAATGTATCAATTCCATTTTTTATATGTCCAAATTTAAAAAAAACATAACATAGAATAATCATTAGTTTTTTAACAATTCTATTATCATTTAGAGTATGTCATAATATCACTGTTAAAATACCAATACATCGTAACTGTTGAATCGAAATATGTTTACAACATAATCTTTAAACGTTACTTGTAATCATTTAAATTTTATTTCTCATCTTATTCCTATATACTTGTTGTAAAAAAAAATCATGTCATAAGATTCACCTATATCTAAATTTAATCCATAATATAATCAATTCCATTCATATTTCATTATTATGTTCCTTATCATCAATATTTATTCTATTCGGATATTGATGAAATTTATAAATAAATTAATTATAATACAATTCATTATTATTACCCTAAGGATATTGATTTCCATAATTCATATACTCAAAAAATTTAAAACATTCAATTTATAAAATATGAAGAACCTTATTCTCATTAATTGTGTTAACTCTACTCTTCATTTTACATTCCCATGTTATTTATTTATAAATTCCACTGCCCCATAAAAATCATCTTTATCTTATTATAATACATTTAAATGGGTACTTATCCACACATTCTCGACACCTTAGAAATTGAAATTTTTTACCTTTATGGTCTATACCATATATAAGACATAATTTTTATCTTATTTGGTACTTTATGAAACTAATTGCGGGTCAGGATACATATCATAACTCATGATAGATGGTTAATAACAAAATAATGAGTTTTCAATACATCATCTTTTCCATTCGGTTGTTCATTCATAGATCCACCACTTTGATCATAAAATACATTACAAGTATGGTTCCAATTGGTTGTAACAATTTACTAATAAATTATCCTATGTGTATATCTATAAAATCATAATAACCCAAATTTTGAATAGAATAAAAAATATATTATTATAATATTATTAACATTTTATTAAACTATATCAATTTATCCAAAATAACTTGTTTTCTCCCAAACATTCTAACATTTGGGGTTATAAAGTACTTTTAACATATTCTCAAATAATACACAAACCTCTAAATTTATAAAAAAAAATACCCAACTAAAAATATAATTCCATGGACTTAAAAAACCTATAAATTGGAACATTAAAAATGAAATTACACTCTATTATTTTTGTGATATTTTTTATTTAGTGTTTTTTATTCTTTATATATAACGACTATATCTGAAACCCATATATAAAAATGTGTATATTTCCACTAATTACCTATTATATACACAATATTAAATACTTATAATGGAACATGTTTTATTTTAATGAAAAAACTCAATTAATTCAACAAGACATTTTTTTTTCAATTACTCATTTTCAATCACAGTGATTTTTTTTGTAAAATTTCAATTAGAGAAGAAAGATCAGTAATGGACATCTAAAACGTAAGAAATAAACTTGTTCGTTCACTTTAAAACTAATTAATTATAAAATAAATAATTCATTTTTCATAATAATTTTTGATCCAAAATATTACTTTACTTATATATGAAATGTGGTTTGCTACAAAATTTTTTAGATAAAAAAATATATATAAGTACATAACATAAAATTTATAATCATCAATGTTTTCTTTGAAAACATACAAACCCATGAAAAACATTTCATAAAAACATAAATCTTTCACCCAAAATGTTCCTAATAAATACATTAAAACATAATATTATAACAATAAATTTTGAAATAAAATTATTTCCATGAAAAATCATTACTATGAATAAAAATGTAATTTAGGTTCTTTTGGAAATCATATTCATAGAAACCATATGTTGGCCCTTACTAGTGGAATAACCAATATGATAATATTACAATAAAATTATTTATGGAACATAATCATTACCCAAAGCATTGAAGATCTAAACCAATATCACCCAATCATAAATATCATTTAATGGCCATAACATGATGAAACTAATATAAACACACAATTCCATCAGAAAACTCAAAAACATTATTTTCAAACTCATACCTAAATTTTTTAAAATATTTATATATCTCAATTATTTTGAACCCATCATTTATTGATTTATCATTCGTAAACCATGCTACTGAAAACCCCAATTGTAACTTCTTCAACATCATGCTATAAGAACATCATATGTAGTCAATCACATTTATTATATCAGGTCATGTAAATATATCTTCCATTAAGAAAAATTCAAATTTAAATTTTAAGGAATAAATTCCAGAGAGCATTTAATGGAAATGCACACCAATGGATCAAGTTAAAATGGTGACCAGTGATAGTAAACACACTTTTCATGCATGAACAATGGAATCTCTCACATACCCATTTACATTCATCATTGGTAGATCATAACTGAATATACATACTCTATAAAGATAGTGTATAGAATCATCTATAGTTTAAACACATGCAATGATCATGCACATAACATCAAGTGAATATCCACCCCAATGAGTCTTTTCATCCATTCCCCTTATAAAGATCTATCTTAGACCGTTTGGGCCACCTATCATCCTCAAAATAGAACAATGATTCCACTTTCTATGTACAAACCGACATGTAAAAAATAACATAATAAGGTGAAACATCTAAAAATAATTATCCCATTGGATATGATATATTATAAAGATAACATGGAACATTGTCATGAAAAAGAATTATAGTCATAATATGTATTCCAATGGCTATGATATTTTATAAAAATTGTAAAAAGCATATAAATAAATATTAAATAATATCAAAAATTCTACTGGGTATGAACAATGGCATATAAGGTGATATAGAGAAAGGAAGACACAATCTATATCTAGGAATAGCTGTCACTATCCTTGATACACATTTCTAACATTCCTATAATTAAAGAGTCTCTACACTAATCTGATAAAAATAATTCCAAGATTATATAATACTCTAATCAATGCCCGAGATGGTATTGGCCACCTACACTAAGTGAAATGATACCAAATTACATGGTTTTTCAAAGGAATATTAACAAATTATGCATGATCTCTAACATTCACTAGAACAAGACCAAATCCATTACCCTGAAGTCTTAATAATTGGAATTCAAGGATGTATTCATGTTAAGGTTTGAAATCTACATCAACTAACTAAAATGTACTAACCATCAATGGAACATCTAGATCATCTTAACTGAGAGGAATTGATTCTCAGTGTAATTGGATTTGATACATCAATGAATAATGAATTAACTCATATATAATGATAAAATAAATATATCTAAGAAGATATATTTGATCTATGAATCAGGTAAATATAGAATTAATAGATCTAAGACATGAATCCAGAATAGAGGAAGAAAAATCTTCTTACCTTGAATAAACAAGAACCAATGCTCTAGATCCACTATATTTGTAGTATAGAAGGAGTGGAATACAAGAGGAACATAACTTTAGTCCCTATTATTAAGAATCCTAGGTGTATAAAAGATAATGAGTGGTTTTAGAGAGGATATGTACTTAAAATATAATTTTCTAAATAATTATAATCCCATTCATAGTTTGGTGCCACATTTTTTGTACCCATGTCCCAAATATGTTTTTTTTCTTTATCCCATGGAATAATATCTTTTGGAAAAAGTTACATTGTTAGATATAACCCTATATTGACCATATTATTCCCATTATCTAGTTTCAAAAATGTATCCTAGTATCTTAGAATGAACATCATGATATTCTCTATTCATGAACCAACCATAAATCACCATATACACTCTAAAAATCATACATACAATATGAAAGTTAAACAATTGATCTTCTAAGTTAAAAAACAAGTTAAAAATACATAATTAATGATTAAAGTGTGTTGTATGATACATGAAAAATTTTAAGTTGTTAAAATTTTCCCATAAATATACTTCTCACCATAGAGAATCATTTCAAAAGTTTCTCCTCAAAAAATCATTCCATCAATGTCATATATCATATTTACAATCCTCAGATCCTTTATAGATAAACCGTGCCTCCATACAAATATGAAAAGTTGAGAAATATTTCATCTTAAAATTATCTTACCTAGGACAGTAATAAATACTAAGTGCTTGAAAGATGATATGTCAGCCACCATCTCAACATCCTCATTTTTGATCCCATGTTTCGGCTCTATAATTTACATTTGAATCCAAGATACATGGATAAAAAATGCATCTAATAACCTTAACCTTAGTATCCCAATATCTATGAATACTTTATTAAATTAGAAAATTTATATAGAACCAAATCTATATGGACTGAATAGTTTAGTTAACGTGGTAAAATAGATACAAACATGAATTAAACATAAATTTGAAAACAAAAAATATAAAAATTGTTTTTTATAATTGTTTTATACTCCATATGATATCCATACATATAAATCAAAAACTTCTTCTTGGTTTACTATAAATAAATAAAACATATGAAATAATTGATATCAAGTACTAATTAAGAGTTATGTAAAATATAATCTATCATAAATAAATAAGAATAATCAATATGGAATTATAAAAAACTGAGATAGATTCCATTTAATGAAAATACTTACCATAATATGGTATAAATAAGTGGTGACCAAATAAATACATATAAATAATCACATAAATTGGAACTTATCATGGGATATTCTAACTGAATGAATAATCATATGAACATAAATATCTGATCTTATAATGTGGAAAATTAATAATAATAGATATTTTTTACTTTTATGTTTTATCCTCAAGACTTAATATTTCAATGTATATTATCTAGATTATTGAACTATATTAGAGTAACCCCATCAAATTTGGAAACTGACTTGTTTCATGAGACATATTGATTTGTAATTGGGATATAGAGAGCCCCAACCATAACATAATAATTCCATTTCATTCTTAATATGAAAAAGAGAAATAAAAAAAATACTTCATATCAATGAACTATAATATTAAATGTTAATACACTCCCCAATAAATAAACATAACTATAAGCAATCTAGAGTTATTTGGAAAATGGTATAAAAATAGAATATCTATAGTTAAACTGATCATAAATAATCTAAATGAATAATAAAAATGATATCAATACAATATAACAGGAGTAGAACTTAAGTTAACTAAGGGTTTGATTTCAATGGTGAATTTAAATACCAAAATATTTCATTAGAAATATTTTTGAAGAAAACATAATTTTCATTTTGATAATAGCTTTCTAAAACTTAAAACATTAGGAAAATAATTCTCATTAAAAATTAATTTTATAATATAAAAATTAGTATATTATTTGTAAAAACATTTTCTTAAAAATGAATTGTAAAAATTAAGTGAAATATTCAATTTAATGTTAGTCATGACGACTAATATTCATGTACATTATTTATAAGGTAAAAACAACATTCATTTTTCATTATTAAAATCATAGAAAAGTGCCTCATTTAAAAAATGTCAAGAATATTCCTTTAAAACCATTTTTAAAAATTAAAACTTGGGTAAAGAAATTTATTAAATCTTTTTCATGGAAAATTATTTTTTAATTCATTTAGAATACATGAGTTTTGAAGAAAAGTGATTTCTTATGGAAGATATAAATCATGTCCAATATTCCTCAAAACATTATCTCAATAAAGTTAATTAAAAAAGAGTAGTAAAAATATATTAATAAATTAAAGAGTTTTCAAAAAACATAGTTTTTTAAAATTAAATTGTTTTATTATAAAATTATAATTTTTTTC
The DNA here is from genome assembly GCA_963277665.1 of Viscum album. Taxonomy (NCBI): domain Eukaryota; kingdom Viridiplantae; phylum Streptophyta; class Magnoliopsida; order Santalales; family Viscaceae; genus Viscum; species Viscum album. The sequence goes on from OY728136.1 coordinate 1,063,751,746, forward strand.
CTTCAATGGAAAAACAAGTATAAACAATCTCCATTAGAATGTAATTGTGAAATATAAACTTATAATGATCATAAAGAGGAGGAAATAATTAATGAATGAATTGATTAAATGTAAAAAATTTAAAACAAAAAAAAGTTTAAATAAAAAATAAAATAATAATAATTCATTATAAACATAAAATTATAATATTAATGACAATGAAAATGTAATATTGCCCAATAAAATAAAATTTATTTATGAAATTCATTACCACATGGAAATACTCATTTCCCACACCCTTGGACGATATAAATCAAATTCAAATAAAAATAACATAAAAAATGAATTACTAAACATATGAAATTTAAAGGTTGTATAATATACTCCATATAAGATAAATTAGGTTCATAACATTACAATATGCCTCAAAAAAATTGTGATGAAATCCATAACATTGAGTCTCACCCATCATGTATATTCTTTATATTACTAAATAATAAAATTTTGTTAATTATTTAATATCTTTGGATAACTTTTTAGGTTTATTATTTCTCTTGTTTCACTGATTAACAATACATATATTATTACTTAATCAATTATTTTTTATGTTTTTTTGATGATATTTTACTTTTGTGTCAAAAATAACTTTAGAAGGATATAATTGTTCTATGTGGTCATGATTTAGGTATATAAAAATAATAACCATGAAATATTTATCATATTTTTTCTTCAATTATACTTTAAAAAACACTCATGACAGATGGTTATGAAAAGTTAAGTATTTTTTAATCATGGAGATGATATCTCGCACATTCACATGTGTAATGCTTTCACTTTTTAGTGAATTTTATGGAAAGGACATAAGAAATATTTTAAATTTATAAAATAATAATTTAATAAAAATTTCCAAATTATTACATTAAATATACTAATATATATAATTTATGTTGTGTGGTTATGAAAATAGAGTCACAACTTTTATGGATGGATATATTCGAGACGTACATGAATTATGTTATCATGTTACATTGATTGAAAAGGTAAAAAAAAGTGATATATATATATATATAATCATTTTAGAATGAAAGTTATTTAATGAATATCATAATTATTTCATTTATATCACATTTAAAATATAACATTATCCTTATCACATTCTATGTAAAGCGTTAATGAAAGACGGATCACATAACTTTGAGTGGCATTAGTCCGCCATACACATGGGGTATTATCAAATCCCATTTAGAATGGAATGTTAAAAATTTTATATATTATATAATGAATTATTAGCTCAATATATTTTATAAATATAATATATAATCCTTATGTCCATCATTATACCCAATGGTGATACGAGGTAATTAAAAAAATAACATTGGTTCGTGATGCAGTTTTCTGTCGTACAATGAATAATTATTTTTTAACCCATATGAAGGAAGTATAGATGGTTCTAGGTCATAAAAATAAAATAAAAAAATCTAAATATTTAAAATATATTTATTTTATTATATCATAATTTTTAATAATAATTTAATAACGTGTAGAAATAAATAAAATAAAGATGCTTATTGAATATTATTTTTTCTTATTTGGGTATCCTCCTAAGGTTCGCACCGAAGCCTCCCATGGATTGATTTATGAAAAAAATATTTATTTTAGTACTACATTATTAAATTTGGCATGTTATGTTTGTGGTATTGTTCAAACCAAATTCATTTTTATTTTTGAATGAGAGACTAGTGGTGGTGGCCATTTATAAGTGGGGTGAGTGAAAAACTTGTTATTTTTTTAATGTTTTAAAAAACAACAATGTTTTTATCATGTGAAAAAAATCCAAAATGGGAAATTATAGACCCTATATTATATAATCCTGAAATTTTCCTAGAAAATGGGGGTTGGAAATGTTGGTAGGCCATTTTAACACTTATCTGATTAGTTTAACACCTTATAAGTCCATTTTTCCTTAAGTGTGGTAATTAAATTTTACAGTTTACACTATTTATTATGGTTACAAATAAAGTCTTATATATTATAAATCATAAGTTATGATGATTAAAAATATATAATATATTTTACCAAATAAATTCACCTGAGTGGAAAATTTTAATATAAAATTAATCCCACATTTGTGATGACAGAGAATGGTTTTATATATGGAAATTTAAAAAGTTTTTAGTTATTTTATATCAACATTAAATATGAAAATGATTCAAAACAATTAAATTCAATAAACTAATTTATAATTTGTCTATTATTAAATTATAATAAATTCAAATTAAAATATAACATTATAAATTATGAAAATGAATTTATATATTCCAATTTCATCTATATTTTTCCATATTCATTAAAAGGGGACTTATTCATAATATTTTTTTTTATGTATTTATTATTGTATTCAAAATAAATATATAACATTGGAATATTTTTTACATATTTAATCCATATAATTTTCATTATTTAGTTATTTCAATTTGTACCTTTTAATTGAACAGGTTCATTTTAATGGAAAACTATATTGCAGTGCATTTCAAATTCAGGTTGTGTGTTCTACAATATATTAAAGAAGTTATATTTAAAATATATATTTCATAGGGTTTTGAATCATAATTATTGATAGAACATATGATATCGAGTAAATGTTATCCTTTTAGACTTTTTCGGTGTTATATTCTCCCTACCTTAAAAAAATTTAATCCTCTCAATTAAAAAAAGATCATATTAATCAAGGGATTTATATTTAGAAATAACATTATTAAAAAAACACACATAGTAAAAAGGGAAATAAAACACACTCTTAATAATATATAATTTTAATTAAAACCTTTCATATATATAATAGTTAACTAAGATTCTATGTATGGGACCATTGTTGGAATGTGAAGATATGGACATGGATGAAAAGCCTAAATAATTATAGAGAGTGATATAGATCACTGATCAAATGAAATTGAATTATCAACGTATTGTTAAGGGTTTCAAGGACATAAATATGTAATTATATAAAAGGTAATTAGTTCATCATAAATGAGGGTATTTAGATAATATTTTTTTCAATATCCTTTTTTGTAGAGGTGAAAAATTATCTTAATGTATTTGAATTTATGTAAATGAAATGATATGATACATTTTTATTTCATAAGAACACATTCACCATTTCATTTTTTTATAAATTTCACATCCATTACTCAATACAAGAAATGAATATCCATGTATAGATGTTTTTATGCATGGATCACTAAAATTCAAATTTTATGGATCATAAAAACAATAAAATTGTGACAAGTTGTTCTTTACATATCTAACTATTTTACAAAATCATTATATTTAGAAAAAGTAATCTAATATAGTAAATTAATATTTAAAACCTAATACAAAGTTAAATATATTAAAATTCATAAATGGTTGAACTTATGTCTCTTACAAAATTTTAATATCCAAAAATCTATAAATAAGGTCACTGAATTTCAAAAACGAAATAATCAACAATCCCCCAAACAACATGATGTTGCTTATAATTATCACATACCAGACATGTAAATGCATTTATCATTGATTTTATTGAAACATTTTAATAACACGAATTAACATAAAAAAGTTATTTAAAACATGAATCAATCCTTTTTCCATAAATAAAACACCTATTATTGGATATATTTCATAAATGTAAAAATGTTGTTTACTCCATAGTATAAATTACTTTTCCAATAAATCAGTAATCAACACAAGTATTTTAGTAATATCCAAATTATATTATCCATATAAATAATAACATTATCCCAAAAAATTATCTAAAAATCAAGATCATGTTAAGGTTTATATATTTCTCAATCATATGTTTTCGAAGAATTTAAACTTTCTTCTATATCATATTTTTTTATCATCGGTACCACTGAACATAGTCTCTCAAATCATTAATGAAATAATATAGTAATACAATACTTATACATTTATTAATTTATATGATGATAAAATCTTAAATAAAATATATTTACAACATTTTCCTTGGATCCATATATAGATAAACATTAATAGTCCCACATCAGTTGTATCAGTTACATAATCTTTAAATTCATCCCTTTGTTTCTTATATGGTATATTCCATTGATTTATGGGAAACTTAACTGAATAAATCCTAATATCCTTATAATTTAATAATTTTAAATTGGAAATATTTTTACTACCCTTTAATTCACAAAAATTACGGCCTTTCTCTCGACACATTCTAGAAATTACCATTTTAGTTAAGCAAGTACCATGGTGTATCCTTATGTAATTATCACATCTAGGAAAACAGTTCATTCCCTTATTCCATTTATCCAAATTTTCTATTCCATTATATTCTTTTCTTTCCTAATATCCAAAAAATAATACAAATATAATTCTTTATATATCATTTTATTACATGATATTATGTCTTCATATGATATGAATTTTGGGGATATTAGATTCTTTCTAAATATTGGATTCATTCCATCAATGTAATGATAATTGTAACTCTTTAGATTATTATCATTGATATGGTTCTTATTCCTTTTAATACAGTCCATTTATAAATGACAGAATACAATATATTATAATATATCATTGAGAAAAATAATATATAATCACAAAATTAGAGAAATATGTTACATAAATTTGATATCTTTTTCAATGATAATATCATAATCATGAGCATTGTTCCATTAGGTATTTATTTTATTTCAAATCCATCTTAATGATTTATAAAAAAAAATTCAATTATTCTAAGAATATCCCCTTGGAGTGCCCAACCAAGTATGTAATAAGGCATATTTTTGTGAAATAGATAATGATTGGGTCAACCTCAATGTAGCCATTTCAGAGCTTTTACCCCTATTTACTTCTATACAATAATCATTTCCACATGTAGTATCCAAATATGGATATATTTAATGGAAAATTAACCTAATATATACCTTACTAAAACATTAATATTTTATTATATAAATATCCTGAAATTCAATCCTATGGTTTTTTTCCCTAATATATGGTTTCCTCAATATTAAAGGACATATGAACATTATTGTTTATCGATAAAATAATACTTATATAAAACAATTAAGTAATTATTCCTTAAATCATTTTTTTATGTTAAAAGTAATTGTTATATATGCCTAAAACATATATAAAAAATCATTAAATATTTTCCAATGTTCAATTAATAACCACAAATCATCAAAAACTGAAATAGAATTTATCCCATAATATTCATCCCTATATAAAATTAACCCTTATGTATAAAATAATTTCTACAAAAAATTTGAAATTCTAACCAGGACATCATGTTTTCAAATTGTAATAATTTAATCCATATCATCCTCTCATTGTGGGATCAATGGCTTATGACCCTTCTATATGCAATCAATTTCCACCTAGCCGATGGGATTTTCTTTTTCAAAATCAATATAAAAATATTTTCATTATAAATGGAAGCACTTATTTGATAATTACATTCATTATTATTCATGATAAAATAATTTTCCAAAAATATGATGAAAATCCTAAATTATTACATTAATCATCAAATCACATCTTAACCTCAATGGTTTTTACACATCTTATTTTTATCCACAAAATATAATAAGTTTAGTTGAATATTACTTTTTTAGAATCAATCCCCTATAAACCCAAATGGGTTTTATCCATCAATCACATGCCCTTACAATTAGCATCTATAAAAAATTTCACTTACTCATTGTATTACATATCAATTCAATCGATTCAATCTAGGATTTGTATCAAAATATTAAAACAAAAAAATAAAATAGAATAATCATTAGGATTTTCATGATTATTTTATCATTTAGTGTATGTTATAATATCACTAAAAAATACCACTACATCATAACTCTTATATAAATATATGTTTATAATATAATATTGAAGTTTTCATCATAATCCATTAACCATGTTTTTTCATTTTATTCCATTATAAATTATATAATAAAAATTATAAATCATGTTTTATAATTTATAAATTTTTAAATAAATGATAAAATATATTTATAATGTATCATTTTACATTCACAAGTTCCTTATCATCCTAATTAATTATATTAGGATTTGAAAGAAATTATTAATTAATTATTACTAATACTATTCTTTATCATTACCCTACAAATATTGATTTTCATAATTCCTATACACAAAAAATTTAAATAATAAAATTGATACGATAAGAGTAACACTATTTCACATCATTGTGTTAACTGAACTATTCAATTTTCATTAATAGGTTATTTATTTTTACCCTCCCACACAACATAAAAAAATCATATTTATTTTCTTTTAAGACATTTCCATGGGTACTTATACACACATTATAGACACTTAGGTCATTTAAATGTTATACCTTGGAGATCATTACCATTTAAACCCATAAGTAACCTCATTTTTTATTATTTGGTATATTATAAAACTCATCAAGGTTCATGTAATTTAGAATAAATCAAGATATAATGTAAAGAACAAATATAAGGGTTTTCACTATATCTCTCATTCCATTGTATTATTTATTAAGACAACCACGACATTATTCATATTATCAATTACTAGTTTGGATCTTGCTAGTTCTATCAAATTGCTAAAAAATTCCATATGATTATATCAATACAATCATCATAAACCAAATTATGAAGAGGATAAAAAATATAATATTATTATCCAATTAATATTTTATTAAACTCATTCAATTTATCTAAAATTATCATATTTCTCTCTAGAATACTAATCATTGGGTTTATAGAGTACACTAATCATATTATCAAATAACACAAAAACCTAAAAATTTATCAAAACATTTCCTCTACCATCTATAAATTCATGACATTAAACAATACATAAAATGAAAAATCACAAAACAAATAAATTTATATATTTTTAGGGATCTTTTATGTTTAGAGTTTTTTATTATTTATCCATAACTCCTATATAAAAAACCTATATATTATAGTATATAGACATCCATTAAATATATATTTTATAAAAAATATTAAACTATTATAATGATACAAAATTTCTTTTCAGGATAACCCTTTAAGAAATTCAATATGACTTCTTATTTCCTTTTACTCATCCTTAAAGCCTATGAGTTTTTCTTTTAAATTTTCAATGAGATAAAATATATCAGTAAGGTACATATAAAAGTTATGAAACAAACATGATTTTTCATTTAAAAACTAATAGATTATAAAACACTAATTTTATTTGAGATAGTAAAGTTTAAGCTCCAATAATCATTTATATACACATGAAATCAAGTTTACTATCAATGTTTTTTCATAAAATAAATAAATATATATATAAAAATACATAATAGATTATTTAAAATCATGGGGTTTTTTGAGAACATATAAACCATTGAATTTTTTTCATACAAACTAAACTATTAATCCAAAAATTTTCCTATTATATCGTTTAAAATAAAATATTATTTAAATAATGTTTGAAATCAAAATATTTCCATGAAAACTCATTTGTACATATAGAAATGTATTTTATGTTCCTTGGGAAATCAACTTCATAAAAACCATACAATAACCCTTATAAGTATAATAAACAACACAATTATCTTATAATAAAATTATTTAAAGAACATAATCATCACCCAATTCATTGAAGATATAAACCAGAATCATCCAATCATACACTATATATACTGATCATAACATCCGTAAAACTATTAAAAACATTTATTTTGTTCATCAAACTCACAAAAATTCCTTTCAAACACATAACTAAAACATTTTTTAATTTTGATATATATCCTTTATTTTTAACCCACCATATACTGAGTGGTCATTAGCTAACCAACAAAATAAAAACATCAATCATACCTTTTTTGACATAATTATAGATGAATATCATATGTAATCAATCACATTTATTATACCATGTCAGGAAAATCTATCTAATATTATGAAAATTGAAAATTAAAATTTTATGGACTAAATTGTGAAAACATTTAAAGTAAACGCACACCCATGGGTCTTAGTTAACTAGTTTCCAGTGATGGTACTCACACATGGTATTTCAATACAAAATAATATCTCACATACCTAATTATTTTCACTATTGGTATGGCTTAATATAATATATGGAATCTATTAAAATAGATTATAGCATTATCCATGGTCTAAATAAATGCCAAGAACATGAACTTTAAATCCTTTTAAGATCCATTTCCAATGATTCATGTCATATATTCTCTCTCTATAAGGATTTATCTTAGACTGTTAGGTCCAGCTATAAACCTAAACATAGAACAAAGATTCCAATTTCCATGTACACACCCATATGTAATGATCATCATACTAAGGATATATATCCCCCAATTGTTATTCTATATGTTATGAAATGTTACACATATAATACAAAATATATCAAGGAAATCATATTAATGTCACAATATGTGTTCAACTGGATGTGAAATTTTACAAAACTTTTAAACAAAATAAAAATGAATAATACCTAATATAAAAAATTCCACTTTCTATAATATTACGACATCTATGGTGATATAAAAAATGGAATTCACAATCTATAACTATGAAGGGGTTTCATGGTACACCCTATATATTTTAAATATTTCTATCATGAAAGTGTCTATAAACATGGAACATAATTATAAGTCAAACATTACATAAAAATCTATTGAAGGACCATGATGGTAGGGACCACTAAACAGAAGTGCATTGAGGCCATATTTCAACGTCCATCAAAGGAATGTTAATAGATTCTGCATGTTCACTATCATTAACTAGAATACGACCCAATATATTACTATGGAGTATGAAGAATTTGGATTCAAAGAAATATTAATTATAAGGGTTGAAATATACATTAACAATATAAAATGAATTATCAAAAATGGAATATCTTGATCTAATGAATAGAGGGTAAGTGATTCTAAGTATATTTTCATTTGATACATCTAAAAATAATTAATTATTGTTTATATATAGATAAAATGCATATAACTTAGAATATTTATTGGATTTATGACTACTATAAGTAGAGAAAAAATATATAGTATAGAGATTTGTAATAGAGGATGAAATATATTCTTACCGAGAATATATATTATCCACTGCTCTAGATCCCTCAAATTTGAATCATGGGAAGATAGAAATAATGATGGATTCTAACTATTAATCCTGGGTTTGAGAAAACTAGATGTATAAGAGATAATTAGACGTTTTAGAGAGGATTAATTTTTTTAATCAAATTCTATAATTAATTAAAATCGCATTCATAGTTTATCCCACATTTTTTATACATGTTCCAACTTATTTTAATATCCCAAGAAACAATGCCTTTTGGGAAAAGATGATTTGTGAGATATAACCCTATATAAACATTGATATTCCCACTATCACATCCCAAGAATGTCACACCATTTATTTTAAAGAACATTGTGGTCTTTCCTAACTGTCAACCAACTATAAATCACCATTTTAACTATAAAACTATTCAAAACTATCTAAATGATACCTGATACATCACCCTTGTAAAAAATAATAATTTAAAAAAACATAATTATGGTATAAATGTGAGGTGTTTGTTACTTGAAAAAATGGGTTGTTAGAATATCAAATTCTAATGAATTATCCTCCATGAGAATCATTTCAAGAGTTCATCATCAAACAACTCTGTTCATTTAGGTTATTTATCATATTTTCACTCACAAGACCCTTCTAGGATAAATCCATGCTTCCATTGGAATCCATAAAGTGGAAAAATATTTCTTCACCAATGATTATTTCCCCGGACTATAATATTAACCGAGCACTACAAAGATGATGTTCTATCCCACATCTCAGTATCCTCTACTTCAATCCCATATCCAAGATCAAGAATATATATATGAATCCAGGATACATAGAAAAAATAGTCCATGTAATGACATGGACTCCTGTATATACATTTTAGTGTCTACAATATTATATTTGAATATATATAATAAATAAAATCCAAAAATGGTTGAGTAGTTAAATAGTATTAGTAAACTAGATATATTATTGAATTCCATATATATTTGAAAAAAATAGAAACAAATTTCCCTATGGGAATTCCATTATTCTTCTTATAAAAACCGTACATATAAATTATAAAACTACTCATGTTCATTATGGGAGAAATAAAATAAAACAAAATGTGGTCTCAAAATCTCAGAAATGGTTAAGTATAAATAAATGAGATAATAAATTAATATGAAAAATAAATATCCATAGATAAATAAATGAAGCACATGTCACATAACAAAAAATGATACAAAACATGGTATAAATAAATGACTACCATATAAATACATATAATCAATACCCTAACATGAAACATATCCATGGATACTGTAAATTATTAAATAGTCAAATGGAAAAAATATCTCATCTTCAAATGTGGGAATGAATAATACTACCAATTTAACTGTTAAGATCTATCCTCAAGACTGTTTTGTTCAATATATATCCCTATATAGTTTAAATATGTGGGTATAAATCCATTATATTTGGAAACTAATTTGTCCCATGAGACCAAATGATAGATCGAGGGGATAAATAGGGACCCACGTGTCACATAATAACTCCATTTAATTCTTCATATGATGAAGAGAAACATAAAAAATATAATAAATCATATTTAAGAACTTTTATATAAAATGTGAATATTTTAATTAGTTAATAAAAAAACTATAAACAATTTATAGTCATCTATTGAATGGTATCAAAATAGCACATTTACAATCAAACTGATAATAAATAATCTATATAAATAATATAGATAAATTCAATACAATATATCTATATTAGAACATAATTAAAATAACTGGTTGATGTCACTGGTTAATATAAATTCAAAAATATTTCATTAGAAATATTCTTGATGAAAATATCTATTTTATTTTAAAAATCACGTTATAAAACATATAATATATTGAAAAGACATTAAATTTAAAATAAATTTTAAATGAAAAGAATTTAATTATCTTTAGCATAAATATTTTTTATAAACAAAATTTTAAAAATTCAAAGTAATCTTCAATGAAATTTCTGTTTAAATGGTGTATAATTATTTACATGACATATAAGATAAAAATAACATTCATTTTTTATTATAAATATCCATAAAATATGTATGGTTTATAAAATATCTACAATATTATTTTAAAACCATTTTTTGAGAAGTAAAACATTTTTCAAAAAATAAATATATCATTAATAAATGTAAAAAATAATTTAATATTTTTTAGAAATCAATTGTTTTGATGAAAAAAGATTTCTTACTGAAGATTGAAATTAAGGAAGATTTTCATAAAACAATTTCTCAATAATTTCATGTAAAAAGGGTAGAAAAATGAAATAATTGAGTTAAGAAATAATTTATAAACATGATTTTAGAAAATTAATTTTGTATATTATAAAACTAAAAAATAATTTCCTTCAATAGAAATACATGTATAAACAATCTTAATTAGAATGAGACTCTGAAATAAACCATTAAAACGATCACAATACTGATAATAGAATTAATGAATTGATTGATTAAGAGTATAAATTATAAATTCACATAAATAATTCATAAATAAAACATAAAATATTAAAAATTCATTATAAATATAATAATATAATATAATTGATATTGAAAAAAATAATATAACCCAATTAAAAGAAATTGAGTTTTAAAAATCATTAGATGCTGAAAATTCGCAGGTATGATCCCGTTGGAAGATGTAATTAAAAATGAATTATATAACATCATTTATTATGAATTATTCATGGCATTATGTTTAATGTTTTCAATATATACACTATATAAAATAAATGTGGTTTATATCATTCTAATACGTCTTAAGGAAAAGAAATTGTGATAAAATCCCTTACCATGAGTCTCGATCATAATGTAAATTCAGTATGTTAAAAAATAACAAAATTATGTTATTTATATAATATCATAATAATATTTTTCATGTTTATTATTTCTTTTATTTCACTCATTACCATTTCATATATAATTTCAAAATCAATTTCTTTTAATGTCGTGTTTTTTGATGGTATTTATATTAGGTGTCAAAAATAACTACGGAAGGTTACAATTGGTCAACGAGGTCATGATTTCAATATTTAAAAATAATAATAATGAAATAATTGTAATATTCATAAATAAATTGTACTTTTGAAACCATACATGAATGATGGTTTTGAAAAATGAACTATGTTACAATGTTACAGACAATATGTCTTACGTACGTATGAGTAATGTTTCAATTTTTTTAGTAAATATTATTTAAAGGGGTTATGTAATATTATATATTTATATAATAATATTATTATTATAAATGCTGTATTTTTTATTTAAATAGGCTTATATATATCATCCATGTGGTTTTGTGATAAAAAACAAAGCCACACCTGTTTTTGATGCTTTTAGTCTACACGTACACACACAACATTATCATGTTTCATTGTGTGAAAATTTTATAATAAATATAACTAAATAAAAATGTATGTATATATATATTATAATTTTATAATGATAATAATTTCATTAATATAATAATTATATAATGTATATCACATATAAAAATTACCTTCATCCTTGCCACATACCTTGATACGCTTTAGTGAAAGACATATAACATCCCTTTGAGAGGGAGTAATATATCACACACAAAGGAGAAATTGTTGTATAATCTATGTAATGTGATGCTAGAATGTGTCTATATTTTATAATTACTTAATATTTAAATAAATTTCATAAATATAATAAATATACCATATATCCATCATTATTACTAATGTTGACAAAAGGTAATGGAAAAACAAATTACATTGGTGCATGAGGTGGTAGTATGCCGTACACATGAATTATTTTTTTAACCCCTATGACAGATGTGGATATGGTAATAGGTCATAATATTAACATAAAAACATTTAATTATATGGAATATGGTTATTTTGCTATATCATAATTGTATAATAACAATTTAATGTGGTGGATAAAAAAATATAATAATGATACCCATTGAACGAAATTACCTCTTCTTCATGTATCCACCATTGGTTAACAAAAGATCTTTCCAAGGATGGATTGATGAAAAAAATTTGGATTATAGTATGAGAGTGGTAAATTTGGGATGCTATTTTTTGAGGGACTATTTAGATCAATGTGGTTTCAAGGTGTTAAGAATAGAGTTTTGGGGGTGGCCTTATATTAGTGGGGTGAGTGGCATACTTTTATGTTTTTGAATGGACTAAAAAATAACCATGTCCTTTTTTAACATCGCAAGTTTTAGTAAGAATATTTATTTATTTAATTATTATTTTTTTATTTAAATGATAATTCAATATAATAAAAAAAATATGAATGGGTAAATGAATTATCAATAAATAAATAATAATAATAATTAATCAATTATTATTTTTAAATAATTTTATAATTTTAAAACTAATCATTATTTTTATGAAATTATATATAAAAAAAATTAAATACTACTTTTACAAATGAGGTTTTATTTTAATGTTTAATTTTATATTGTATGAACATTATAACATTTTCTTAAATCAAAATATATAATTTATAAAATTTCAAAGTAGAAATTATAAGATAATATATAATTTTTATTTTTAAATTATAAATTATTATGAATAATAGTAATAATAAAATTATGAATGAAATGATGAAAATATGTATTTCACACGATAAAACCTGTTTTAACAATTTTAAATATGATTTTTAATATTAAGTGATGTAAGTGACAAATAAAATTTATAAAAACAATATTCTATTTTGAAATATTATAAATATATATTAATAATATTTTTAAAATTAATAATCATAAATTTTTAAAAATTAATATGATATATATATATATATTATATTAAAAAAACAAAACAATAAAAAGAAGTCAAAAAAATGAAAATGAAATGATTAAGGGAAAAATGAATTGAAAACAGGGTTAGATAGAAATAAAGTTTTATAGTTCACAAATAAGAAGACCAAGAAGGGGTTATTCTTCTTCAGGTGTTCAAGTGATGTCACAAGTCAAGGTATTATAAGGATGAGTTTTTAAGAGATGAATCTAGAGCCGATAGACGTCTACGGCTTCGTTTTTTGAACCAAGTTGAGGTCAATAAGGATCCAAGGAAGGGTATGATTTCATCTAAGCCCAAATAATGAATTTTAGTATGATCTGAGATTTTCAGAGAATGTGTCACTAATGAAGATGTTTTGACTATCGGTGATCACAACATGCTTCATTTTTGTAAATCTGAGCATAGCAGATGAGTTATGTCTCTGCGACTCTTATAGAGTCTTAATTTTATTTGGATCCAGTTGGTGAATGTTTTAATTTTTTTGTGCATCCAAATCTTGATGAAATGAGTATCACATGAACATATTTGGACGATTTATTAACCTTTATTCCTGAATCATTATCTCCTGTCCATTTATGTTGATTTTTATCCATAGTGAGTTCAATTTTTGTCAACGTTTTTTGTAAGATTTGTCTCTTTTACTTGACATATTTTGAGGAACCCCAGAAATATGATCTCTTCTGATATCAGAAGATTATATATTATATAAATTTTATATTTTTGTTAATGTAAAAATTCATAATTATAAAATTTCTCTTTGTATTGTATGTAATTAAACATTGAACAAATATAAAATATTGGTGAGTCCCTTTTAGATTGATTACAGTGAAAAAGTTATTTTTTATTATAAATTTTTTCTATGTAACAAGGCATACCCAGCACAGTAAGACAATACTATATCAATAAGTCCTATGTAAAAGGTAGTCGGTGAGGATTCCATGCTCCCTATGTGGATACTGGAGAGGTAGAGGGAAAAAAAAATTTTTTGTTCCTGATCTTTTCCTATACACCTTTTTATGGGTGGGGTATGTCTGGAGAGGCAGACTATTATTAATAAAGGCATACAATAATTAGGTGTCTAATCCAATTTTCATTTACTCTTATTCAATGAGAATACTAATCATGTTCTACCAATGAGTAGATGAAGAATCTTCAAATTAATTTTCAAGGTGTTTATTTATACTTTCTTTACAATTCCATTAATATTTTTTTAAAGGATTGTTTTATTTGATATATAAATTTATCTATTGAAAAAATATTAATAATTTTTTTTATTTATCCATAAATTATTATTCTTAATTTATGGGTTTTCTTATTGAATATATTTCTATTCCTTGATTCCAAATTATGTTCCTGAATTCATGAATCAGTTATATTATTTATTTATCTATGTGTAAGAGAATTTTTATGCGTGGGAAAATCAATTCTACAAATGTTTGTATTATTATATAGATTTGTGTTCATATATTATTAGTTTTAGAAAATATTTAATTACATGATAGCGTTATATCTATATATGTATCAATTTTTATGTTTTAATATGATTCAATGTAAGTAATGTTATGGTATGATTCTTATTTGTTGAAGCATTATTCAAACATGAATTAATATTATTATTATGAGAAACATATTTAATTACTTGTACAATTTTTATGTTAATAACTATTTTAAATAAATTATGATATAAGTTAAGAATATAATAATTTATTTCAAGTCATATACAAGTCATATAAAAAATCACGGTTATGGCCATATATCGATGATTTTTTATCCTAACATTTATAAATTAATATATGTACTATGCATATTCATATATTAATTGAATAAATTATTAAAAAGGGGATTTTTTATGTGATTAAAAATGATTTTTTATGTTTGTGTATGTTAATTAATATTCTATATAACTATGCAATATCATGTATCATGATATTTGATCATACCAATTCAAATATGTAATTTCCAAGGAAGATTTGTATTTATATATTTATATATATAAATAAAAGTGAACATGTTTATTTCATGTATGATTATATATATATATTTAAATATAAAATACCAGTGAAAATGTTTTATATATAAATCAAGATTAATGGTTATTATAAAACCTGAAACTTGAATGTTGTAAATATGGTAGGCAATTGAGGAGTGAACCCAATCCCTCACTATGTGGGTAGTCCCGATATAGTCTTTAATTTTTCAAGTTTCCACAAGCCACCAAGTTTTTTTTTCAACATATTGCATAGTGTTTAAAAAAAATGAATAAATCATTTCTCTAAGTTAGTAATTTAGAGAGTTGTGTACTATTTTAAAACCAAATAAAGTTCATTTATGTTTTAGAAAGGGTATTTTGAAATTTATTTTTATGTAAATATTTAACGAGTTTTCAAGAGTATTTATCATATTAATTTTAAATGATTGATTTTCTAAAATGAAATTTGACATTTTGCGAACTCCTTAGTGGTTATTTTAATTCTCACCCCTTGTTTTAAAATTATTTTTTCACAGGTATCATAGAAGTTTAATTAAATATATCATCACTTTTGTAGTTATTGGACACACGACCATAGTGGAAAACTGTTTTATTTTTGTTCAACTATGATAAATGTATGGTTCTGTCTAATCCTACTCAACCTATACAGGTAAAAGGTGACCGTTTGTATTAATGTGTTGTGAAATTGTTTGTTCTTTTTTATAAAAAGCATTTTACATAGCCTTTTTCAAGCACTGATTATGGACGAGCGGTATCTGAGAATTATAATTGGTATCATAGGAACAGTCTATAAAATTTGGATATTAGATGTTTTCTTTTGAGGAAAATAACATCTACGCGGTAGAGTTTTCACTAGAAAGATAAGTCCCCTTATAAATTCATTATTTCTGAAGATGAAAATTCATAAATTTCTCACGTTAAAAAAACGAATTGTGAGGGAACAATTCATTTTAAAGGATTATAAGGTAACGACCTGCTTTTATTAAAAATAACAATATAATAAATTATTAGTTTTTATTTTCGTTAAATGATAATTAAATATTATTAATTTTAATGAAACAAACTTAAGAATAGTTAATTGAATTAGTAATAAATAAATTACCATCCTAATTCATCAATTATGATTTTGAAATAATTATATAATTTAAAAATAATTCATTATTTTTAAAAATTTATATTTGAAATTAAAATTTAAGTATTTCCCTTACAAATGGGATTTTATATTAATATTTTCTTTCAGATGGTTTGAACACTAATAATTATCCATAAAATAATGAAATAATTTATAAAATATTAATGTATTAATTATAAGATAATATATAAGTGTTATATTGAAATTATAAAAAAAAGAAAAATAATAATAATAACATAATAAATGAAATGATAAAAATATTTATTGCACAGAATAAAACACGTTTTAACCATTTTGAAGAATATTTTTCATATTAAGTGATGTTTGTGACACATAAAATTTAGAAAAAAAATATATTATTCCGAAGTTTAATAAAATAATATGAATTATGAATGTATAATTATTAATAATTGTCATGACCCGTCCCCCAGCACCCATTCCGTCACTACTACAAGCCTGCCTTCCATAGGCCAGGGGTTGGCAGCTACCACTGAAAGTGTATTCCCTAAAACTAGGAAGGAATTGCCTTTAGAACCTGTAACACACACAACCAAGCACACAACAAGATATGAACTCAAGTAAATTGAATAGTAAACAGAGTGAGTATAGTAAGTATAAAGGGGCAAGAATACATTCCAAACTGGAATGTTCAAGGAAATCTAGAATGTACTTGTCAGCTGTAAGTACAATTAACTGGAACAGGTCCTGTGATCACCCACCAAGTATCCTACACGAAAGGTAGGTACAACTCTCGATTGGTCGTCTTTGCAGTATGCCTCGTCTAGGTCCACCTCTGAGCTACCTCTAGTCCGGGTACCCTCATCCACTGTCAGCGCAGTCCATTGTCTACATCCAAAACAACAAGATGCGTTCATAGCCTATGCATGGGTGAGTACAAAGATACTTAGCAGGGGCCACGGACCCTGAAGATCTCACAAAATCCATAAAGGATAAACCAAAAATCAATAAAACAATAGATAAACCTACTTATTTATATTCCCATATATATATATACATAAGTTATCACGTAATCCATCTCAACCATGATGGAACACAAAGGTACTAACTCATCTCACACTAAGTATTTCATTAGGTAAATTAGTAGAGATGATTAGATGTAACTAATAAATCATCTTACCCTGCTAAGATCCTCTACTTCTAGCCTCTACAAAATCACTAGGAGCTGACCAATACAAGATCCATAGGAGATGACCCCCATAGGATCACTGGAGCTGACCCACATAGGATCGCTAGGAGATGACCCACACAGGATCGCTAGGAGATGACCCACACAGGTTCTCTAGAACTGAACGACACAAGATAGTTAGGATATGACCCACACATGATCTCTTGGAGCTTACCCACACAGGATCGGTAGGAGCTGACCCACAGAGGATCACTGGAGATGACCTGCACAGGATCACTAGGAGCTGACCCGCACATGATATCTATGAGATGACCCACCCAGGTTCGCTAGGAGATGACCTCCATAGGATCTTTAAGATCTGACCCACACATGATAGCTAGGATTTTACCCCCACATGATCTCTAGAAGATGAAACACACATGATCGCTAGAAGATGAACCACATAGGATAGCTATGAGAACTATTCCCTTCATAAGCAGCAACTGGATTTCCTCACTAGTCTTGCTCGTATTTGGGAGAGTCCGCTCCCCAATCCACCGGTCGATTATTCATCTTCCACGATGTCTGAATAAAAAGTATCTCAATGGAATGCCATGTCATAGGGGTCTCAAAACAACAGACGACACATCAATCGGATTATTGGTCAGTGAGTTATTAGACTTTTAGTCCCAGGGTCCCGATTAGATTCGTGCTTGCTCCAACCCGACCATTCCCCATCATAACCCAAAACTCTAGTGGACTATACTAAAAGGGTCCATCTCTCTCCAAGATTTCCAGCGCCTCTAACGGTTCGTTAAACGGACGTCCGGTGCCAAATTTATGGGGAAAAGAATGTTAATGGGTCTTAGTGGGCCTCAGTCCGGTCCAACCCGGTCACACGGAACCGAAATGACCCAGTTCAAGTCGACCGGGCTAAACCCGCTGGGTCCGGCCTAACCCACTAGTTCTGGCCCGGTAGGCCATGAGGGACTACAGAGAGCCGCGGGTGGTCTTGAGCCTGCGAAGGGTGCTGTGAGGGCACGAGGCCATGGAGCAGCTCAGTCGAGAGTTGCCGCGAGGGATCGAGGTTATAGGGTGGCTCAGACGTGGTGGTTCGGTTCGAAAGAAAGTGGCGGCTCGGGAAGTGGGTCAACTCGGACGACGACGGCGGTTTGGACTATGGGTCGACTTGGCGGGGGCGGTTTGGGTGGCGGTTCGGACCGGACGGCGGTGGAGGATTGGCCTGGATGGCAGTGGCAGCTTAGGCAGAGTATCATCCCAGACGGTAGTGGCGACTCATCCCGGACGATGGCGGTGGCTCGGACGGCAGGGATAGCTCAGACGAAGGTGGTGGCCCAACCCGACGATGGCATCTCGGACGGCGGAAGTGACTCAGGTCAGCTAAGTTGTAGATGAGCACAGCGGTGGAGGCCGTGGGTGGGTGTTGGCTGCAGGTAAATGTTGGCCACATACGATAGAGCCCCATGGGTCATGGAGTCTGCGGGGCTCCGTGAATTCGTCAACGGTTCTCAAGTTCCCCCGGTGCCGACCTTCGGCTCTGAATTCCGTCACCAAAGAATCCTTCCTCCATCGTGAAGGATACACCATTCAAGAAGAATGGCGGAGGGGATGATCCAGGTTTGTTTGGCGCACACCATCCGCGATAGAGTGGTAGCAAGCAGATAAAAAAGAACAAGAATGTGTATAGAAGTTATTTAAGAACATCAATCACCACAAACATCATTAATATCTAATCCCATTCCCACAAAAGAAACTTTTATGGGAAGAAAATGGAAAAAAATACCTACGTCGTTTGATTTGTCGACGGAGATCGTGAGGGAGAAGACAATTTCATTGGGAAGGGGAAGACGATCCTCGATTAAAGACCTGCCACGTTGGAGGATGTCTGAGGAAGTAATTTGAAGTCGATGTCTGCATTCTTCGTTGGATAGGTTTCTCCTAGGTTCTTCACCGCTCTCTCCTTTGCCAAACCTTTTCCCCAATTCCAACAAAATGAAAAGGTATCCCAAGATAATAGATTATGATATCTATTATTTTTGTATTTTGGAACAAATTTTAAATATAATAATTAATTAAATTGAGTTGGCATAATAAATGATGGAGGAGTTGATGGGGCTCCCCCACATATAACAGGAAGTCCGAGGGTTTCTCCAATAAAGGGGTGTTCAGGGGGGTTTATACATCGGGTGGTCCCCACCACCATAACCTCACAGGGAAGGTTAGATCATGTTGTCCCCACCATCATAATCTCTCATGGGAGGTTTAGGTCTGGTGGTCCCCACTTCTCAATATCCATATGTGGGAGGTTTTAACAAATAAAATAAAATGTTACAAAAAATTTATTTTATTTTATTATTTTCATGAAAAACCCAATTTCTATACTTCACTCTCGACCCACTACGGTTGTGGTGAAGGCTCCTTATGTGAATACCATCATTGCGAGTTCAATGGTGTCCACAAATTTTAATTCCGATCACCTGTTCAATTGTTAGAAAAAACTCACTTGCACGTTTAGTGAACGTACTCAAACAACAGTTCAGAAATTCATTCTGGGCACTCCGGGCATCGGAATCACGTTCCGTCAATTTTCGAGGACTCCTAAAATTCCCATATATTAAAAATCATTACATAGAACATCAAGGTCTTGACATTCTCCCCAATTTAGAGCATTGTGTCCTCGTATTCCATAACTCAATTTAGGAAATCAAGTGAGGATACAGAGCATGAATCTGATCAACTCGCTCCTATATGCTCTCTTGGAGGTTCTCGTGCTGTCCCCGAATGCGCGCTAGAGGTATTTACCGTCCACTAAAGACCCACTTCTATTTATCCTCAAGCCCCACTGGAACCTCCGTAAAAGTCATCCAAACGTCGATGTCCAGCTCACCATGGTCGATGATGTGAGAAGGTTTATGCACGTATCTTTTCAGCTGGGATATATGGAAGACGTCGAGCACCCGGTGCAACTGAGGTGGAAGAGCTACGTGGTATGCTACCTATCTAACACTGTTGAGGACCTAAAGAGGACCGATGAACCTTGGAGATAACTTGTCACCTTGGCCAAATCTCTGCAAACCTCATCGAGGTGAGACCCATAGAAAGACGTGGTCACCATCCACGAACTCCAGAGGTCTCCGTCTCCTGTCGGCATAAGGCTTTTGCCTTCTCTGTGTAGTATTCATCCGGTCCTGGAAGATCTGCACTTTCTCTACGATAGCCCATTCCATCTCTTGTCCCACTAGGGATGACTCCCTAGGGTTAGTCCATCCCAAGGTTAATCTACATGGTCACCCTTACGATGCCTCAAAAGGATTCTTCCCAATGGTGGAGTGAGAGGTAGTGTTGTATGGAAACTCCACCAAACATAATGATCCTCCTACCTGTGACCAAAGTTGAGGACACAAGAACGAAGCATGTTCTCGATGTTCTGAATGTTTAACTTAGTCTAGCGATCCATTTGAGGATGGAAGGCAGTTCTCAAATGAAGCTGTGTCCAAAAATCATCTTCCAACCACTTCCATAGCTGGGAAGTAATACATGTATCATGGTCGGAGAAAATCGTCAAGGGTACTCTATGTAGTCGTACAATATTTTGCACATAGAGGCATCCCAATATCTCTACTGAACCCCAATCTCTGATCGGTAGCAAGTGGACTGACATGGTGAGTCAGTCGATGATCACCCAAATCGAGTCATGACCTCTAGATGTATGTGGAAGAACTATCACGAAGTCCATGGATAGCTCGTCCCACTTACACTCTTGGAACTCTAAAGGATAAAACAAGACGACTAGTGCCTGATGATCCACCTTCAATTAGTGAGAAGTGATGCACCGAGAGACAAACTCTGCAACTTCCTTCTTCATTCTCGGCCACCGGTGCTATCGTCGGAGAACCTGGTACATCTTTGCATCTCTTGGATATACCTCTAGAGGGGATGTGTGGAACTCCCTTAACAATTCCTCCTAAAGTGACTCGGGTACAATGGTACATCCTTTAAAGAGAATTATGTTCTACCCACCTTCAAAAAATCCATCTGGTGCCTGTCCAATGGATATCTGAGCACATCGTGTCCTGCAGTCTGTGTTCCCATACTACACCTCCCTGAATCGCTGAAGAAGTGGGGGAGTTACTGTAAGATATTGAAGAAAAGATCCTCCATTATGATCTAAAATGGTTATCTTCTAGTCCACCTACTGCTCTATAGTCTATCCAAGTAGTTGTATACCATATATCCTGATGAGTGCATCTAATACAATGTTCCCCTTCCAAGAAGTATAGACTATCTCAAAGTCATAGTCCAGGAGGAACTCGATAAAACGTCGCTATCTCATATTCAGGTCATTCTGAGAGAAGATATACAAGGGAATATTGTGATCCGAGTAGACTGTATATCATTAGCCCATCAGATAGTGTCTCTACATCTTCAAGGATAAGACCACTGCTACTAACTCCAGGTCAATGGTAGAGTAGTTCTTCTCATGTTGTCTCATCTCTCGTGAACCATATGTGATAACTTCTCTCTCCTGCATCAGGACACATCTAATTTAGTTCCCTGATGTGTTGCAGAAGACTATGTACCCTATTCCCTCCTATAGAAGCCTCAAGATTGGGTAACTAGTCAGCCTCTGCCCCAGCTCCTAAAAACTCTGCTTGAATATCTCTTGAAACACGAAGGGTTGACCCTTCTTCGTCAACACTGATAGTAGTGCTGCAACTCTGGAGAAGTCTGGCACATATATGTGGTAGTATCTAGTCAATCCCAGGAAACTCCGTACATCCGTCACACTCATGGGTGGCTCCCAAGAAAGCACTATCTCAATCTTCACTGGATCCAATGTAACTCCAACCTCCAATATGACATGTCCTAGAAAGTGAATCTCTCGTATCCAAAACGAGCACTTCGAGAGCTTACCATATAGCCGGTGCTCCTTGAGTGTGTCCAATACTACCTAAAAATGACAAGCATGATCCTCCTCAGTAGTCATGTAGATCAGAATGTCATTGATTATGAATACTACAAATCGATCAAGTTATGGCGATATATCCTATTCATGAGTCCCATGAACACTGCTGGAGCATTTGTCCTACCGAATGGCATAACAAAGAACTCATAGTGGTCATACCAAAAACTGAAAGGTGTCTTCTGCAGATCTTCATCTCGCACTCTAAGGTGGTGATAACTTGATCTAAGGTATATCTTCGAGAACCATCTTTCTCCCTTCAGCCAATCAAATAGGTTGTAAATCCTTGGGAGTGGGTACTTGTTCTTCACGGTCACCTGGTTCAGGCACCGATAATCAAAACAAAGCCTTAATCTCTCATCCATCTTCTTGGAGAACAAAATAGGGGCTTCCCAAGGAGAATCATTATATTTGATTAATCCATTCCCATGCAAGTCCTCCAACTGTACTCACAGATCACGAAACTCCATGGGAGCCAACCGATATGCTGGTGTAGATATCAGTTCCATACTAGGGTACAATTCAATGTGAATTTCCACATCTCTACGAGGAGGTGGACCTAGAACATCATCAGGGAAAACATCCACATACTGGTCAACCACTATAGTATAGCTCAAACTCTCTACATCAACCGCTTTGAGGGTAAGGCTATCCATCTGATGTGTGATCAGTTGCGCTCTCCCCAGGGAAAGTCGATCATGTGCTGTATAGGCTCCCTTATCACCGATGTAGGTAAACCCGGTCCCATCCATGCGGGCACACAACACATTGCGCCTAATATAGTTATTCTGATCATGAACTGAAGATAACCAGTCCATATCTAAGATGACATTTTAAGGCCTCGTCGCCGCTACTAGGAGATCCCAGCCGTAGCTCTCACCACCTAGAGTAAGCTCTCTATGCCGGCACTAGTGTGTAATCATCAAATATTCTCTCATATGAGTCTCTAATCATATCGATCGATCCAATGGATCCATCTGAATCTCTGAGCTCCGAATGAGGGCAGTGGCAATAAAAGTATGATTGGAACCTGTGTCTATAAGTATTGTAGCTAAGGTGGTGTAGAAACAGATCGTACCTCGTATAATATTTAGTGTTCCATGATCATAAGCCCCAACTAATTGGAGCTGAGCTCTCCCCTGTCCACCTTCTCCATGCGGTTGGGGTAGACCTCCTGGTGGTGGTGGGAGTAACATCTCAAATCGGCGTCCACCGCGAGCTGCATGACTAGATTCTCTGTAACACCTGCCTACTCCCTGAAGACCTCCTTGATCGAACCTCTGCCTCATCCTGGGCAGTCCCTCGACTGTCTAGTGGTCATCCGTATGGCGAGTCGGACAATCACGAGCCATGTGAATCTGCTCACCGTAAGCGTAACATGTCCCACTCCTGGTATAACAGGATTTGTCTCAAGACCCCTGTACAACTGATCCTGTGTCTTCCAATACTCCACCTATATGTCTAGTCCTCTTGGACCTCTGAGACTTTTCTCTACTGCTATCTTTAGAAGACTCCACTACGTGACGACTAGTGGTGGATCTCGCTGCTAGAGACTGCTCAACAATAATGGTATCCACTAGGAGGGCTCTCTCTAACACCCCTGCCTACGTCGGGATGCTGAGTGAGATCATCGAAGCCCTGATCTCCCATCTGATCCCCTACTCGAAGGTCTGATCCATGAAGAATGGGTCACACACCATATCTGTGGTGTCGTGTGAGAGGTCAATGAACCTCGCTGAGTACTGAGCTACATTCATACTACCCTGTTTCAGATGAAGAAGCTCTTGAATGCATACAACGTAAAGATTCGCTGCGAAAATCTTTACCTGAAACAGGCTGTCGAGGTTTTCCTAGAGAAGTGTCACCTCATCGTGGACCTGGAGCATCAAGCTCCACCATCTATCTGATACTGCTTTTAGAAGGCTTGCAGCAAGGATCCCTATGAGATCAGCTGGTGTCCGGACCAGTTGTAAGACTCTCACCATAGCCTCCGTTCAATCCTCAGCGGCCTTTGGGTCCATCTCTCCGCTGAACCTGGGTGGCCTATGGTGTTGGAACATGTGAAACATGCTCAAGTGTCACGAACCTTCTGCTCTTGGGGCTGGTGGCATCGTTGGCCCAGTTGGGAATGTATCGTTGGTGCCTCCGCTGGTGCCTCTACTGGTAAAGGGCCCTGCACCGAGGCCTCATTGCTCAGTGGGCTATCAGTGCGTACAACTCTCAAAACCCAAGATGGCTTTCTTAGTGGAGGAATCATAAAAAACAACTAGTGCACCATGGTCAATAAGTTATACCTAGTGAGCTGACTCAAAAGATCACAAAGAAAACTTTTGAAAACACACACACAATTAGTATTTTCGTGCACTGAGTCCGAAATCAGATGTCATGGTCCCGGTGTATGGATTCATTAGCTGACACACTAACATTGGATTCCCTAAACTGAAAACCACACTCACTACATTTAATACTATTTTTTCTAAAAAGAAATATCAGAGTCCTATGTTCTATGGTACAACCTCTCTCTGATACCAATTCATCACGACCCATCCCCTGCGGCCTGTGCCATGACTACCCCACGCCCTCCTTCCATAGGCCAGGGGCCGGAGACTAGCACCGAAGGCGTATTACCTAAAAGTGAGAAGTCGTTGTCTTTAATGCCTGTCACAAAAAAACCAAGAACACAACAAGATACGAACTCAAGTAAGCTGAACAGTAAATTGAGTTAGTACATTAATTATAAAGGGGCCAGAATACAATACCAACTAGAAAGTACAAGGAAAAATGGAAAGTACAAGTAATTTGAATAGCTCGGTGATCACCCACCAAGGATCCCACCTGACTGGTAGGTACAACTCTCGATCGTTCATCTCTACAGTACTCCTCTTCTAGGTCCACCTCCGAGCTACCTCCAGTCATGGTACCCTTGTCCTCAGTCAGTGTTGTTCATCATTTGCATCCAACACAACAAGGTACAAGCATAGCCTATGAATGGTTGTGTATAACGATACTCAGTAGGGACCTCGAGACCCTCATGGTCTCACAATTTCCACAAGGGATAAACCACAAATCATTAAAAAAACATATAACCCTACTTCATTATATTCCCATACATATACCTATGTTATCAAGTAATCCATCTCAATGATGAAGGAACACAAAGGTACTGACTCATCTCACACTAGGTATGTATTTAGGTACAGTAGTAGAGTTGATTATCTGTAAATACAAAATCATCTTACTCCATTAAGAGGCTCTACTATTAACCTATACAAAAACACTAGGAGCTGACCCGCACATGATCGCTAGGAGGTGACCCACATAGGATCGCTATAGCTGACCCTCAACGGATCACTAAGAGATGACTCACATTGGATCTCTATGAGTTTACCCACACAGGAGCTCTAGAGC
Source organism: Viscum album (assembly GCA_963277665.1). NCBI lineage: Eukaryota > Viridiplantae > Streptophyta > Magnoliopsida > Santalales > Viscaceae > Viscum > Viscum album. The sequence goes on from OY728136.1 coordinate 1,063,778,257, forward strand.
TGACCCACACATGATCGCTAGGAGCTATCCCACACAGGATCGCTAGGAGCTGACCCACACAGGATCCCAAGTAGCTGACCCACACAGGATCGTTGTAGCTGACCAGCACATGATTTCTAAGAGCTAACCCGCAAAGGATATCTAGGAGCTATCCCGCATAGGATTTCTAGGCGATAACCCACATAAGATCTCTAGGATCTAACACACACAAGTTCGTTAGGAGCTACCCCACACAGGATAGGTAGGAGAACTCTTCTCATCACAGCTAGCTTCTGGATTTCCGCACTGGGCTTGCTCGTCTCTATGAAAATCTTCTCCCCAAGATAGTGGTCAATTCTCCAACTTCCATGATGTCCCATGAAGATGTATCTCAATGGACCGCCACATCATAGTTGTCTCAACGCAATAGATGGAATGTCAATCAGATGCCCGGTCTGTGAGTTATTAACATTTTAGTCTTGGGGGCCCGGTTGGATTCATGCTTGATCCAACCTGACCGTACCCCATCTTAACCTAAAACACCAGTGTGCTATACTCAAATGAGTCATATCTCTCTAAGATTTATACCACCACTGATGGTTTGCCAAATAGGCGTCTGGTGCCAAAGATAAGGCCAAAAAATGTAAATGGGTCGTAGTGGGCCCTGGTCCGGTCTGACCCGGCCCGGCTGGCTGCGACGGTCCGCAGAGGGCTGCGAGGGGCCACGGAGGGCCGTAGAGTGCCATGGGTGGCCACGAGGCCGCGTAGGGTGCAGCGAGGGCATGAGGCCGCAAAGCGGCTCAGCGGGGGGTTTCTGCGAGGGAGCGAGGCAGCAGGGCGGATTAGCTGCGGTGGTTTAGCAAGAAGGGTGGCAGTAGATCGAGCGACAGCTCGACCAGAATGATGGAGTGGGAATAGATGGTAGCGAAGACTTGGTCTGCGGTTCGGCCTAGATGGTGGCATCGGCTCGGCCCGAACGGCGGTGGCGGCTCATCCCGGACATCGGGGGTGGCTCGTATGATGGTGGCGGCTCGGATGGTTGCGGCGGTGACGTGGGTCGGCTTTCCGGTGGATGACGTGGAGCGGCAGGGGCCGCAGGGTGGCGGCAGCCACATACGGGGGACGCCGCAGGGTGCGGAGGTCGCAGGGCGGTGGGGCATCATGCCTATGACGGCAGTTCTCATGTTCCACTTGTGCCGACCACCGGCTCCGGTCACTATCACCAAAGTCACCTTCTTCCATCATAAAGGATACACCATTCAAAAACAACGACGGAGGGGTCGGGCCATGATTATGTGGCCCGCACCATCCACGTTAGAGCGGTAGCAAGCAGCTCAACAAGAACAATAATTTGTATGGGTGATATTTAAGAAATTCAATCTCCAAAACCTTCTTCAATCACTAATCACATTCTCTCAAAAGAAACATAGAAGGGAAGAACAAGGGAAAAAATACCCCTACATCATTTGATTCGTGGATGGGGATCACGAGGGAGAAGAAGAAGTCATTAGGGTGGGGAAAACGATCACCATTTGAAGACATCCCAAATTAGAGGATGTCCCGAGAAAGAAATTTTAAGTCGAGGTCGACATTCTTCGTTGGCGTTCTTCGTTGGAGTGCTTTCTCCCATGTTCTCCAACTCTCTATCCTTTTCCAATAATTTTACACAATTCCACCAAAATGAAAAGGTATCCTAGGATAATAGATTATGATATCTATTATTTAGTTTGTTGGAACAAATTAAAATAAGCCTAATTAATTAAATTGAGTTGTCATAATAAATGTTCGAGGAGTTGAAGAGGCTCCCCCACATTTAATACAAAGTTTGAGGGTTTCTTCAATAAATGGGTGTTCAAGGGGGTTTGTTCCTCAGGTGGCCCCCACCACCATAACCTCTCATGGAAGGTTATTTCTGGTGGTCCCCACCATCATAACCTTTCACGGGATGTTTTGGTCTGGTGGTCCCCACTTCTCAACATTCACCTGGGGAGGTTTTAACCTATAAAATAAAATATTACACAAATTTTATTTTATTTTATTATTTTCAAGAAAAACCCAATTTCTATATTTTAGTCCCAAACCACTGCTATCGAGAGTGAAGGTCTCCTTAAGTGAATATTAGAGCTGCGAGTTGAATGGTGTCCTCAAATTTCAATTCCGAGCACCGGTTCAAATGTTATAAAAAACCTGCACGCACGTTTACTGAAGGTACCCGAAAAAAGTTCATAAATTAATTCCGGGCACTCTGATCCTCAGAATCACGCTCCGTCAATTTTCACGGACTTTTAAAATTCACATATATTAGAAAACATTTTATGGAAATTTCTGGTCTTTAAAATAATTTTTTTCAAATTAAAAATCATAAATTATTAAAATTTAATAAGATATATCGATATAAGATTACGAAAACAAAATAATGGATATAATTTATAAAAAATGAAAACAAAATGATTAAGAAAAAAATGAATTAAAAACATGGCTAGATAGAAATCAGGTTTTAGGGTTCACAAATATGAAGAGCAAGCATGGGTTCTTCTTCTTCTAGTGTTTGAGGGATGCCACAAGTCAAGGTCATCTATAGATAAGTTCGTAGGAGACTAAGACTGAGTCGATCAACATATATGGATCCGTTTTTGAAATAAGTCGAGCTCATCAAGGATCCATGCAAGGATACAATTTTTTATAAGTCCAAACTATGAATTGCGACATGATCTAATATTTCTTATGTATATGTCGCCATTGAAGATGTTTTGACTACCCGTGAGAACAACACACTTTTTTTGGTAGATCTATGATTTGCGGATGAGGTACGACTGTGCGATGTTGATAGAGTCCTGATACTTTTTCTAGATCTAGTAGGTTTTTGTTTTAATATTTCTCAGCACCTGATTCTTGATGAATTTTGTTTAATAGGGACATATTTGTTTACTTTTCTCACTTTTATTCCCAAATCATTATATGCTATACGTTTCTATTTGATTTTTATACACATAGAAGATGATTTTTTAATGTTTCTTGATAATTTTTTCACATTTAACGGAAATTTTGTATATAACCCCACCAATTCAGTCATATATGATCTTATATGATTATATATTATATAAATATAATATTTATGTGAATACAGAACTGAATAATTTTAAATTTTCTCTTAATAATATCAGTATGTAAACATCAAACACATATAAAATATTGGCAAGTCCCTTTTGAAATTATTACACTAAAAGCATCATTTATCTATTATAATTTTTTTTAATTATAATAAGGCTTACCAAGAACACTATGAAACTAAAATATCATGTAGTCCTACCTCAAAGGTAGTCGGTGAGGATGTCATGCTCTATATGTTGACACTAGATAATAAGAGGGCCGAATTACAATTCTTTTTTTCATTCCTTATCTTTTTCAACACACCATTTTATAAGAGAGGAATGTTTAGTGGGGTAGACAATTCATAGGAATGAAATACTGCAATTATGCGTACACTCTTATTTTCATTGTGTTCTATTAAATGGGATTGAAAATCATGTTCTACAAACTAGTAGAAGAAGAGTCTCCAAGTAAATTAGTAAGGGATTTATTTATACTTTCCTTACAATTCCATTATTATTTTAATAAACTACAGTTTTATTTCAAATACAAATTTATCGATTTCAAAAAATTTAATAACATATAGTTTATTTATGTCAAAATTATGATTTTAAATTTATGGATTTTCATAATGAATATATTTGTATTATTTTTTTCCAAAGTATGTTCTTTAAATCATGAATTAGTAAGATTATTTATTTATCTATGTACAAGAATGATTTGATGCAAGGGAAAATTATTTCTGCCAATGTTTTTATTTTTATTTAGTTATGTGTTAAAAAATTATTTTTTTAGTATCATTTTATTACATGAGAGCGATATATCTATAAATGTATCAATGTTTATTTTTTATTTTGATTTCAGGTTATTCACGCTATGGGGTCATTCTATTTATTGAAGATTTAATCAAACATGAATTTATTATATTATCACGAGACACAAATTTATTTATTTATATAAGTTTTTATGTTAACAAATATTTTAATTAAATTATGATATAAGTTAAGAATATCAGAATTTATTTCAGGTCATATACATTTCATATAAAAAATCAATGTTATGGACCTACATTGAATATTTTGTTATCAAGAAATTTATACATTAATATATATATATATGTATTTGTATTCATATATTCATAGAATAAATTATTACCAAAGGGGATTTTTTTTATTTTGGGATTATCAGTGATGTTTTATGTGTTTGGATGCTAATTAATCTTTGTTGTAACTATCTAAAGTCATGTATCATGAAATTAGATCATTCTAAGTCAAATATGTAATTTCCAAAGAAAAATTTTATTTATATATTTTTATATATATATAATAGTAAAAATGTTTATTTAATCTATGGTTATATATAAATATATATATAGAGAGAGAGAGAGAGTGAGAGTTAAAACAATGGTGGAAAGGTATATATAAGTTAATAAAGATGAGCAGATTTTATAAAATCCAGCATTTGAATGTTGTAAATATGATAGGGAATTGGTGAGTATAATGTCCTGTAGAATGAATAATTAAGGATTTTGACATAAAACTTGATTCCATCAAATGGTTCCACCGACACGGTGGCACCGTTCACAATATCACACAAAAATGGTGGCACTTGGACGATGGAACTGTGATAATGGAAATGTGATAGTCGCATCATCACTGTCACACACCGAAGTAGTGGCACTACTAATGGTGGCACCATGACGGTGTCACTGTGAATGTGGCACCATGACGGTGGAACCGTAATAGTCGCATAGTCATGGTTGAACTTCGAAATGGTGGCACCACTAATGGTGGCACCGTGAGGGTGGCACCGTGAGGGTGGGACCATGATGGTGGCACTGTAACCATGGAACTGCTCACAGTATCTCACCAAACGGTGTCCCACCCTTGTTTCATTTTCTAGTTCCACTCCCGCAATGTATATTTTGATGTAAGAGTGTTTTAAATCCCCTATAAATTCCTTTTAAAGCCCATAAATGATATCTAAAATTCCACAAGAGCAGGGAAACCCTTGACTTACAAAAACGTGTGGATTTTCCTTGGTGTCATACATTTTCTATTAATTTATAGTTCCACCCATGTTACATATTTTACATTGATTAAAGGAAACCATTTAATGTAGAAATATTATGGCCACCTCTCTAATGAGAATTATTAAATGAAAACTAATTACATCATGTGTAAACGCCCAACCATGTGGTGAAACCATCATCCACCTTTTTAATCATTCAAAATGCATATCCTGAAATTCATTGATCACACCTTTTCATTTCATGAGAATTTATTATTATTATTATTTTTAATGGTTGTTATCTTTATCCTTTCTAGGTGCATTTGAAGTCCCCCTTCCCGAGGCAAGTGGTGTGTCTGTGCTGGAGACTTTCTACTCACTGTTGGAGTCCTCAGAGTTTCGCCCCAACAAGTCATGCATCCCCGATTCATGGCACATGGAGAGAAACATTGATCATTGATCATCAAAGTAGGGATATTAATTCTTCTCTCTTTACTGTGTATCATGCAGGGATGGTATGATAATGTTTCTATGGTAATGGATAAAACCAATCCTTAGGGATGATAATAAACAGACTTTTAAAGAATGAGGGGGTGTGTTTGATACTTCTGTTGTCCTCTTTTACATTTCTTATATGTTGTGAACTCTATAGGCTTGTGTCCACATAAAATCATGGTCTTTGGTGATCTTTCCTTTCCCACTAATGGAACCCTATCTTCTGTTATGATTGAATGGATTTAACATGGAAATTGGTTAATCACCTAAACTCTGTTGATTAAATGAATGTCTAGTGAAAAAGAATCCTTCTGTGAATAGCTCGGTTAACCAAACTAAAAGAAGAAAATTAATGAATTGGGTGACTGAATTTAGAAACTCCCTTGCTCTGTCTTGGTAATATGTGTGGTATTTCTCCTTGATTCGTATGTGGTGACATGGATGGGGATGGTATCCCTAATTGTGGTGCATCTATGGTTTTGTTGATCTTAGGACGTGTGGGGCCATATAGTGGGGCTTGGTTTGGTTATAATACATTGAGGGATCTCACAGATCCCTTTTGATGTTCTGACATTACATGAGAACTAGGTGTAAATGCTTAATTTACTAATTGGTTGTTTTTAATTCCTGGGATTGTGGCTATGCCTATTATTTTCCCAGTCATGAAGATTTATTTAAAATAAAACCACTAGAATGTGATAACTAGAATAGATTTAATGGGGAATTGTTTTTTGGTAATGAGTTGTGACTTGGGTATTGGTGGTGTAATTTTTCTGAATGAATAGTGACAAGGGTGTTTGAATACAGTCTGGTTTTGGAACCCTTAAGTTTGGATTAGTTCTTATTTACCTACATGTATAATTTAGTTCTTATATTTCTTATTCACGCCCTACCCGAGTTGCGCACTTCGTGCTGAACACCCCCATTTTCCTGGGAGAGGGGGTTGTTTTTTCCAACAATCTTATGAGTGGATGGTTATTAGCTCCTTCTATGATCCCTTACTTAGTAGCCCCAGACACTTCAAGAAGGATGTGATGGATTGATGTGCATTTTAGCCGTAGATTCTTTGGGAAGGGTAGTTGTGGTGGTTGTCTCAGGTGTGTGTACATGTAGGTTGTTTCCCAAGTGTCTTCAAGATGAGGACCAAGTGTCTTCAGGGGTGGAAGTAGTTGTTCAGGCCCATGTTTCATTGGGCGTGGTGGTAGTTGTTCTGGGCTAGGTGTCTGTAGGAGTGGATACGTGTGGTGGTTGTGGCCTAGATGTTTGTAGGTGGGATGTGTGGTTATGGTTTCCCAGGTGTGTCCGGGCATGTTATGGGGGTGAGACTGTGGTGAGAATGTCGGGAGATGTCTAAATTGTAGGATGACTTCAATAACCAATGGGAAAGTGGTACGGGGTACCTAATTATCGATGTTCTATTAATATTACTGTACTTGTATTCGGTTATTTGTGGATTGTGTCGTGTTGAGGATTGGTGGATAGTTTCCTTGCTAGGTTCATTAGTTATCTCATTTTTTCCACAGGGCATTAGAATGGATCTCTAATTGTGCATGAGAGATTTTGGTTTTCCCTAATGAGTATCACTATATACTCAACCTAAGTATATAAAAAATGATATCAGGTTTCTAGAAGGACTTCTAGGACCATGAGAAACTATACAAGTTTAGAATATGGGATGGTTTTTGTGGATGTTTTTCTTATCTTTGGTATTGACTTTGGAGTTTTCAAGTACTATATCAATTATTATTGAAACATGCATATGTGAATGGATTGTTTGGTATTTAATTTTACATCTAGTTTTGTTGTTGTCTGGGACTTACTATCTTATCTCTGGATCCTATTAAATAAAATGTGCAATGCCTTCCATTTCGTGTGTAATTCCATAACCTTGGTTCTAGCACCACTCCAATTCCTATTGAAGGTGGGTCTCAGGGGTCATTATCCCTCCTTCAACTTGAAGAATGAATGGTCTGGAAATCTGCTTTCACATCCTTCATCTTGGTGAAGGCGGATCATGGCAGGAAGTGGACCCAATCTCTCACTATTTTGGTAGGCCTAAGATAGACTTCAATTTTTCAAGTTGGTAGAAGCCACATTGTTTTTTTAAAAGATTACGTAGTTCTTTCATAAATATCACTTTCTTATTTTTGTATGTAATTAAAAAATTGGAGTATTTTTTTAAAATTTATGTAAGTACAATTAAGTATTCGAAAGGGCATTTTGAAATGTATTTTTGGGTAAAAATTTAACGAGTTTTTGAAAGTATTTCATAGATTTATTTTCAACGAATGATTTTTTAAATAGAGCTTTTATCATTTTCAAAACTATTTATTGGTCATTTTAATGCTCACCCTTTTTTTAAAATTATTTTTCATAGGTATAATATAAGTTTATATATAGATGTTATCAATTTAAAATTTACCGCGTGCAGGACCGTTGTTGACAATTTTTTTGTTAATGTATGATAAATTTTAGGTTCTGTCTAATAAACTAGAACCGATGCCAGTAAAAATTCCTCCTTTATGTTAATGTGTTTTGTAAGTGTTTAATCTTTTAAAAAAAATTATATATCATTTTTCAAGAACTATGTCTGGAAGAGCGAGTTTGGGGTGTAATATTATTATCATGAAAAAAGCCAACCAAATGGTCAATTATAGGCCCTAGAAGATATAATATCGAAATATGTCCATATATACGGTGTTGTAAATGTTGGTATGTCGTTTTTACACTTATATTCTTAGTGTATAGACCATAAAATCCATTTTTACCTCAACAGTGGTAATTAAATTTTACATTTTCACTATTTATTATCGAAAATAATTATGTATTACTTATTAGAAATCATAAATTTTTCTGGTTCAGAATATTTAACCAATTTTTCTCAATTATATTCATTGAAGTATAAATTTATAAAATAAACAATTACTACGGATGTGATTATAGATAAGGTTTTTAGAGAGAAAATATCAACATGTTTACAATGTTTTTATATATATGTTTAATATGAAAATGATTAAAAATAAATTATTTTAATTAAATAATTTATAATTAAACTCTTATTACATTATACCCAATTAAAAATATAAATTATTTAAATGAAAATTATTTTCTTCCATGAAAATTATATATTTCTCAGTATTCATTAAAAAATGATAATTTCATGAAAACATTTGTTTTTTATTTTAAAATAATTTTTTTATTCCTAATCAATAGATAACCATGTAATATTTCTTACTTTTTTAAAACATATAATTTTCAGAATGTAGTTATTAATATTCTTCCCTCCAATTTAATGGATCTGTTTTAACAACATACTATATTACATTGCATTTCAATAGGGGTTGCATGTATCACAAGATATTGAAGAGGTTATATTTAAAAAAATAATTGGTTTTTTAATATCATTCTTTTTTATCACATATGATACCAAGTACAATTTAAAAATTTAATAATTTTTGTTCATTATATTCTCCCCACCTTAAACACAATTTTTTTTCTCAATTTAAACATGTTCTTAGTAATCAAGGGTTTGATATTTGGAATACTCATTATTAAAAAACACACCTCATAATAAAGTTAATAAAAATTCATCTTAAAAATATATATATAGGAGTAAAACATTTCACATAGAATTACAAGTAATTATGCTTCTTGGTAGGAGAACATTGGAAAAATGTGAAAATAATTATAAAGAAGAAAAGAATAAATAATTATAAATAGTGATAAATATCAACGATCATAAGAAATTGAATAATCAAAACAATGTTAAGGGACTCAAATCCATAAAAATGTTATTATATAAAATGGAATCATTTCATCCTAAATTAGGGTATTAAGTTAACATTTTATTCAATGTCCTTTTCCAATAATTAAGGAATTTATTTATTATATATTAATTTAAGGAAATAAAATTATTCGATACATTTTTATTTGAAAAGAACAGATTCATCATTTTGTTTTTCCTTGTTTAATTTCCAATTCCACACATACTATATGAAATGAATAACCAAATATGTATTTTTTATGCATGGAGCACCAAAATTCAATTTTAATGGATCATAAATTCAATAAAAGAGTTTAATGTTATTCCTTATATATCTTACTGTTGTCCAAAATATTTATATTTAGAAAATTTTATCCAATATAATACATTAATAGCAAAAACCTCATCCAATGTTTCACGTAAAAAATTCATAAATGGTTATCCTTATGGCCCTGCAAAATTTTTTAGATCTTGAAATTTAGAAATTAGGTCAAAGAATTTCAAAAATGATCTTATAATTAACCCCCAAACAAAATAAAGTATTTCTTAATCATAAGATACCAACCATGTAAATAACATAATCATGTATTTTTTTGAAACATTTATATATCATTAATTACCATACAAAAATAATTGAAAACATTATTTTTCCCTTATTCATTAAATAGAAAACATATTATTGGATTTATTCTATAAATCCAAAAAATTTGTTAACTCCATCGAGGATAGTATAAACCACTTTTCCAATAAATAATTAATCACCTACAACTATTTTATTATTATCAAATTAAAATTATCCATATTAATAATACATTCACCCATAAATAATTATATAATCATCTTTAACATATTAAGGGTTATATTTCCCTCAGTCATGTGTTTTTCAAGAAGTTAAACATCCTACAAAATCATTTTTCATTACCAATGATAACACATAAAATATGCTTTAATATAAGTAATGAAATAATATAGTTGTAAAATACTTATATATTTAATAATTACCATGAGGAGAATATTACCAAAATAATAAATTAAAAAAATTTATATTAGATCCAAAAATTCTAGAACATTAATAAATCCACTTCAGTTGTATCAGTAGCACAAGCTTGACCTTGATTACTTAGATTCTTTTAAGGATTATTCATTCAAGAATGGGAAACTGATTTTTATTGTTCCCAATATTCTTACAATTAAAAAATTTTACATTGGAACCATTTTTATTACCCTGGTAATTAAAAGCATAGTGTCCTTTCTCTTCACACTTGTAAGACATTCCCATTCCATTTAAGAAAGTACCACTGTTTCTATTTCCACAATTAACACGTCTAGTAAAATCCTTCATTAACATATTCCATTTTTATATATTTTTCCTACCATTTGATTCTTCTCTTGCATCAATTCCATGACATAATACATAGTTAATTATTTTTCTCTCTTGTTATTACATGATACTATGTCCTTATATATTTGGAATGCATGGGAGAGTAGTTCCCTTTGTAATATTGAATTCTTCCAAAAAAAATAAATGATTATTATTACTCTTTGGATTATGTTAATTGATATGGTTCACTTTCCTTCTGATAGAAGACATTTTAAAATGATTAAATAAGCAAGATTAGAACATATCATTGTGAAACATAATGTATAATCCAAAAATTTGAGTAACACTTAACAAAATATTGAAATTATTTTCATAGATAATCTCATAATCACAAACATTTAATTTAGAGATATGTTTTTCTTAAAATAATTTATAATGGTTTCTAATGAAAATGTGAATTATCCTAAGCATATCAACTAGTAGTGACATACCAAGTATGTATTAAGGCATATTTTTTATACTAGATGAATATCAGTTCAAACTCAATGCTCTATTTTTTGGACTTCTTACCCCTAGGTACCTCTATACAATAACCAAGTCTATATGTAGTATCAAAATAAGGATATTTTTATAGAAAAACTGACATAATATCTCTCATACTAAATCATCAATATGTTCATCTACATTATTACTCAAATTCAAAAATATGGTTATTTTTGGTAACATATGTCTTCCAAAATATTGTTCCCAAAGTTTCTAAACATCCTATGATAAAAACTGTAACAAACCAAACCCTAGTATCCCAATGATAGCATCAACTTTATTATATTGGTATATAGATAAGGATTCAAATCCCGTATGTCTGAATAGTTTAGTACTCTTTATAAAAAAGAAAATACAGTGGAATTACACATAAATTTGATAACATAAAATACACAATGTGTTATACATGAGAACACCATTATCAAATTTATCATTACCCTTCATATTAATCATAAAACACATCTTGGATTCCTTGAATAAAAAATAATAATGTGGTGAGCTAAAATTATCATTAATGGTTAAGTATATTTGAAGCTATCATAAATAAAAAATTATAATCAATATATAATTGTAAATTACTAAAACATATTCGATTTAATTAATAATACATGTATCATATGGAAGAAAGAAATGACAATTAAACAAATACATATAAATAATCAAAAAATATGGAAACATTATTATAGAAATTCTTACTAATCGAATAATCATTTAGACATGAATATAAAATCACATAATGAGAGAATTCATAACACCAGACATCTAAACTCTCACAATCTATCATCCTGACAGTTACTATAAAAATATAACCTAAGGAATTTAAAATATTTTGGTAGAAATGCCTATAATTTAGAAAACTGAGTTGTCACGTGAGACATGTTGATGCATCATGGGGGCTATAATGGGACCCACTCACCAAAGGCTAAGATTGTTTCGTTCTTTATATGAAGGGGAGAATCATTAGAAACACAAACATTCGAATTTAAAAACTATCATATGAAATGTAAATGATTTCTTTAATAAAAAAATAAATCTATCAACCATCTAGAGTAATATTATGAATGGTAAAAATACAACACTTCCATATACATATTGATCCTAAACCATACAATGAATGAATAACGAATATGTCAACACAACTTATCCTTCATGGACCATAAGTATAATATTGGTTTGATTTCGTTTTTTAATATAAATACAATAATATTTATTTAAATACATTCTTGAAGAAAATAATGTTATTATTTTTAAAATAACATTTTATAACATAAAAAATTTTCAAATCAGTTTCTTTGAAAATAACAATAAAAACTATGATTTTTGAAACTATTAGAAATTAGATTCTCTATAATATATACCATGTAAACATGAAATGGGGACATCAAATAAATTTCAGTTATAAGGTGGATTAATTATATATATTGTGTATATGTTAAAAGTAACATTCCTTTTGAATTATAAAGTGGTTAGAAATATTCCTTGTTAAGAAAATGACAAGATGATTCCATTCAGACCATTTTTAAAAAGTTAAACATGGGTAAAAATCTAATTAATAAATAGTTTTAAAAAATTTTAAAACATTTTTATAACATTTTTAGAAAATATGGGTTTAGAAGAAAATGAATTTTAGATAGAAGATAGAAATCACGTCATATTTTATTATTATTATTTTATCATCAATTTTAAGTACTAATGAATATAAAATAGTACTATTACCTGAAAAACTAATTAATAACCAAATGAGAATAAAATTAAACTTCATTTTTATGAAATAATAATATAATTTCCTTTAATATAAATATATGAATAATAAATATGGATTGGAATGATATTTTTAATTAAACCCTTAAAATTGTCATAAAAATTAATGTGAGAATTAATCGATGGATAAATTAAGTGTATAAAGGATAAATACACACACAAAAGTGTATATAAAACATAAGATAATAAAAATTCATTATACACATAATCATATAATATCAATGAAAATAAATAACTAATATATCCAAATAAAATTAAATATAGTTATGAAATTCATTACCACTTGAAAAATTCATGTTAAATCCCCTTATATTAAATAATTATAATTAAAACATAAAATCCAACTAATTATGAATTATTCAAGATAAATCATGTAAAAGGGGATGTATATACACCATATTAATGATATGAAGACCATAACATTACCATACACCACGAAAAATAATATAAATACAAAATCACATACCATGAGTCTAAATAATCATGTATGTTCTTTGTCACCATGAGTAATAAAATTATTTAAATTATTTTTTTCTTTACAAGATTTTATAGTATTATTATTTCAATCATTACCATTTCAAACATGATTAATTATCAATTTATTTTTATGTTGGTTGTTTTTAAAATATTAGAATTATGTGTCAAAAATGACTTCAGAAGGTGAAAAATTGTATAAGAGTCCATTATTTAAATATCAAAAACTAATAATCGTAAAATAGTTATTTTATTTATAAATTAATTATACTCATAAACCCAATAATTAAAAAAGGTTATGAAAAAATAACTATATTAAAATCATGGAGATGGTAGGTCAGATGTATGCGTGAGTAATGTTTCTATATTTCAATGATCATTATTAAAAAGAGTATGTAATATTTTATCCTTAAAAATGATAATTATATTATAAGAACAATATTATTTCAATAAATATTATTATATTTATCATCCATGTGGTGTGATGATGAAACTGGTGTCACATTGTTTTTTAAACGCTGTAGTCCACACGTAAATGAATGATGTTATCATCTCTCATTGAGTGAATAAGTAAAAATAGGAATATATATATATATAATAATCATAAATCAGCTAGAAAGATAATAAATATTTAATCTATATCTCATATTAAAATTTAACGAATGCTTATCATCTTCCATGTTATGTGTTAGTGAAAGATGAATCACATCACTTAGCAAGTCAGTAGTCCGCAATAGACACAAAAATCACTATTGCATCCCATATGGAATAGAAAATAAAAACGGTATATATTATATAATTAATAATGAGATAAACATATGATATATATATAATAATATCATATATATAAATTATATAAATCATCATACCCAACAGTGAGAGGAGGTAATGAAAAAATGAATACTATTTGTTTGCGAAGCGGTTGTGGGACGTACAACTGAATGATGATTTTGAAACCAACTTGGTAGAAATAGGGATGTTTTTAGATCCTAAACATGAAATAATAAAATATCATTATATGGATGAAACTACAACTATTATATCAGAATTGTTTGATAATAATTGAAGGCGGTGGATTAAAAATTAATAAAAATACCATCATCAAACAACATTACATATTCTTCAGGTATCCTCCTTTGTTCTTCGCCAAAGCCTTCCAAGGTTTGCTTTAATACAAAAATATTGATTATAGGATGATATTATGGAATTCAAGATGATATTGGTGTATGTATTCAACTAACTAAGTGGTTGGAAGGTGTGAATAGGAGAGGAGAGGAGGTGACCTTTTATAAGTTGGGTTACTAGCACACTTGTAATATTTTCAATAGATTGAATAATATTAGTGTTTTAATCCTGATAATATACAAGAAAATATGAAAATATTTATCTTAGAGGTTATGAGGTCTAAATATGGATGTAAAATTATTTTCTGACTTGTTTTTAGAATCTTTAACCAATTATTTTATTAGATTAACCTCAATGTAAATCCATTTTAACCATAATGGATGTAATTAATTTTACAATTTTAAATATTAATTTTGATACAAAATTAAGATTAAATTATTAAAAATATAAATTATCATTATTTAAAATATGGAATCTATTTTTTTGAAATTAAATTTATTTATGTGAACGAATTGAAATTAAAATTAATCTCAGAGATGTGAAGAGAAAACAAGTTGTTAAAGAGAAAATGTGAAAAAGTGTACAATATTTATATATTTAAGATCAATATTAAAATTATATAAATGATATGTATTGATTTAGTTGATGAATAATTTAAATATGATTATTTTATAATATATATATATATATATATATGTTTTAATACTATAAATAGTTTAAATGAAAATGATGTTTTCAATTAATATTTAGTAATTTCCACTATTCTACTAAAAATGAAAACTGTCATGAAAATAAAAAAACAATTATTAATAAGTTAATTTTTATATAATGATATATAAAATTTAGTTCATTTAATAAAATATGTGTTATAAAAGTGGATTTTTTTTTAAATTATATATTCAAATCATGACTAAACCATCATTTTGAAAAAATATAGTTTTTCAAGAAACAATTCATTTATATTTTAAGCTATTACAATTTTATTCCTAAAAAATATAACTATTGAATATTTTTTTCAAGTGTAAAAATTATAATGTTCAGAATTTATTTAGTATTATTTATACCATTCAAATTAATTTCATTGTTATAATGGTATACTACTTTACTAAACCATTAAAATTGAGGTTGTATGTTATATAAGAATTCAAAGAGGTTATATTTAACGAAATTCATTTCTTGGGTTATTTAACATTAGTTTTGTGTGTAAGATAAACTATATATTACAAAGCTATACTTTTGTAACTTATATTTTTTCTAATTCATAACTTAATATACTGATGGAAGATCTAAACATTATATGTCCATTCTAGAAAACTCAGAAAATTGAATGATACAATAGATATTAGATTCATATTATCATGATTATGTATTCATGAATTCCTTAAAGGATAATTCATCCATAAGAAATGATTATCGCAATTTGAAAACTCCATGTATTTCAAAATCATTCCAATATGTGATCATTATCTTCTCTAAGTGGTGAGAAATGGATTTTAGATTAACAACACTCTCTTAGTGGTCTCCTTTACCAATTCCATCCCCATAACTACTGCCTCATCAGCCACATACCAACATAGTGGTGAGAAAAAAGACCAACCATATAGGGGAAAACATGAACAATAAAATATGAATATTTTACACTATAATTATATAAAGTCTCAACCAAAGCTAAGTGATCACCCCAAACATCAATAAATTCCATGATGTATTCCAGTAGTATGTCATCTAAAATTCATACTTTCTCTTATATTCCATATTTTAGTGGATGATATTTTATAATCAACCTATTCTAGTTACCCTAATCCTTCTATAATTAAAGATAAAAAATTATGTGAAATGAATGACTATGTTGGGTATGATTATCAAAAGAGTATGATGTATGTGTATAATATCTTAAACAAAATTGTTTTCTAACTCGTCTACTAAAATTTTAAAGACCCACAAAATCCAATTGTATTGAGAGTAAAATGAGTCATTACTAGGACTTAAGAAACATCCCAATGATTCCAAAATATATCAATAAATTCCGACGGATTTCAAAGAATGTGGGGGACGTTTTACCGTTTAATGTCTAAAAATAACAACCTGAAAAAAATCCACAAACAGATCGTTATATGATTCATGAAATAAACAAATACCTTTCAAATAATTCTCTCTAAACCCACCAATTCTGGTATGATACTATAGAAGAAAACCAAAATAAATGTAAACAACAGAAAGTCAATGAAGAAAATCCATGATGACAACTAGACTCAATTCCCCACAAGCGCCATAATCCACCACCAACAAGTAGTCTAAAGTTTCATGATATAGTGGTAAAGAAGTGTGATACTATACATTTTCCTATTTCTTGGAATTTAACAACTTCCCAAGCACCAATGTTCCCAAGAGATGGTGAGTATAAATATTAGTAGGTTTTCCCCCAATGACATTCCATATCATGCCTCTAGGATGTAACAGTTATCACATTATATAAAATGGTTTATATAAAACAATTTCAAAAAATAGCTTATAACCAAAAATAAAAATTTCTAAAACCAATTATAACCAACTGAAAAATAAGTAAATGAAAAAAATTCTATATGTTATTTTGCAAAAAAAATAATTACTCATGGATTATAAGAAAATTATGATTATTATTTAGGAATACCCATTACATTGTTCCCAACACACCCACACAAGAATGCTTCATTAGACAGTTTAATACTCATGAGTATTCTGTTTTCCAATCACATTGTGTCCTAAATACACCCACCCATGATCCATGGTTATGTACCTTGTACCCCAATGGTACTCGTCCCTTACTCAGGGCCTGTTAAGCATGAACTTTCACCAACACAATGAATGGAAAATATTTCCATTAACAAAATAAACTACTTCATTAAAAATGGAATGTTATTGAAATTGAAATGAAAAAAAAATTCAAAGTATCCATTTTTTTCAATAAAACATTTTCTTTTTATTAAAAACAATCAATAAAATTCATGTGCCAATATTTCTGAGAATCCCCAATTTAAAATCCCTATTTTAAAACTGAGAACCAAATCACTCATTCGTAATACCCATTTTTCTAGATTTTCAAACCAACACTGAAGAAGTGTGCCAAAAAGTTTTCAATAACCAAGTCACAATCAATTCAGCACAATAAATTATATTTTAAATCAAGCTAATTAGTTCTATTAAGAGGAGTTGAGTGTGAAGCCTCTTACATCAATGGTTTTGAAGAAAATGGAAAATAGATGAATAATTCTTAAAAGAAGATGTTGATTGTTCAAATAAATGGCCTTAGATCTCTTATCCTATGAAAAAATCAAAATATCAACTCATTTTGCAAACAAAATCCTATATCTACCCATACTAGAATAGATATTTGAACCAAGAATAGAGGATAAGTAGGCTAAGAGAACACTTACTCAAAAAGACATATCATAGATGTAACGATAGACTAAAGTCAATTGGATCATTACAAAATAAGGGGTTCCTTTGAAAATAACCTAGGGAGAGTCTTTGTTTTAGAGTATATAGTTATAGAAAAAATTGAATGAGAGAATCTGTCAAACATGTTAATTTATGTTGTGCACAAGCTGGCTTACAACTTGTACCCCATGGTTACGACTTGAGGGCCACACTGGATAAGTATGCCAAAAAACCCATCACCTCGATTTTAAAACTAAATATTTAAACACTACACGATGTGAACCTCAGGTAAATGATGTGTAACATTTCACGGAGGGACCCCTACTTCACAACATGAATCTATCACCATGTATACAGTGTGCACCTATCTTGAACCCTATAATAAACCCCAGAAAATTAATTTTTAGGATTTTTAATTAAAAGGGGAATTAGAGAAAGGGGAAATATACCTGATTTCGGTAACAAGATGTCACATACTAGAAACCCGGGATACTAAATTCTCCACACCATTGGTCTTTATGTCCTCAGAAATTAGGAGACTCCCACTCTCCTAATAGAGTTTCATCCATTGATCTTTCATTTCCTTCTCATGTTCTCCAGTATCTTAATAAATTTGACCATCCTACCATAAAACCGACACCATACCAATTATTTTTCTAGGGAATACATTCTATTTCTCATCCATAATCCACACTAGAATATATACCAATGAATAATCAGACTCTAGGTTAACATGATCCCATCTGATCACACAGTCTTGACTAGGATGATACTTTCTTAATTAGGATACATGGAACACAATATTCACAGAACTGAACCATGGTGGTAATTCCAACCGACATGAAACCACTATGACCCATTCTAATTATCTCAAAAGGGAATATGTATCAAGGATATAACATTCCCTACTTCCCAAAATGATTATGTCCAATCCATGGAGATGTATTCCAGAATACATGATCAGTTACTACAAAGGACATCGGTCGTTGATAATGGTCCTCATAAGAATTATAAAAACTCTTAGCTTCTTCCATTATTTTTATGATCAACTGGATATTATCAGTAGTTTCTTAGACAAGGTTCAACCCAACTACTAATTTCCCATTGATTTCCACCCAACCCAATAGTTAATGATAAGGACTCCCATACAATGCTTTAAACTAATCCATATGTATCGATGCCTAATATCTGTTGTTATATGAGAACTTCTCTAGGGGTAAGTGGTCCCCCCCATGAACCACCAAAATCACTTACACAGGACCATAACATGTCTTCCATTGTTTTTATCATCTGATCATACTGGTTGTCTATCTAAGTATGATATTTCATGCTCATAGTAAACTATGTCCCTAGGGAAATCTATATGTATTTCTAGAAATGATTTGTGAAGCATGGGAATATATATGGAATGATTGAAGTAGTAACGTTAGGTATCTTTATGACATCTATGATATAAATTTTGGGTCGATCTGTCAAAATATGAGTTTCATGAATAGGGATAAAATGGGCCGACATGGTATGTCGATCCACTATCACCCAAATGGAATCTTGTTTCGAAACCATTCTTGGAAGACCTGTAACAATATCCATCATTATCTGGTCCCATTTCCCTATTGGAATAGGTAAATACTACAACATTCATGTAGGTCTCTAACGCTCGGGGTTAACATGATGACAATTTAAGTATTGCAAGATGAACTCGTCCACCTTCATTTTCATACCACTCCACCAAAACTGCGCCTTCAATTTCGTATACATTTTCCTTGTGCCGTGATGTATAACCCATCTTGAATAGTTGTAACCAAGAATGAGTTTATCCTGACAATCCATAGGTACAAACATCTGATCACGGAAACACAAAACCGAACTCCCATCAAGTTTTAATCCCTCAATTGTCTCCCCACCATGGTGTTTTGAACACATAACCAAACATTCGACATAAGATGATAGTGCCTCTTTGGCCATCTTAAACAAATCAAGAACAAGAACATATGAAAAGAAAGAGGCAACATCACGTCGATCTTCACATTCCACATGTATTTCATCTAGGACCGATATCAGTTCTATTCATCTTAATAATCTTTCACCAACTGAGCATATGACATTCTACAGAAAACATTTTCCATAGAATTCCCTTTTTTTGATGTATACATGAAGTCAAAGTTAAACATTTGGAGACACTCAATCAGTGTCCTTTTCCTCATATTCAAACATCTGGAGAGAAAATATGTTTCAAAAAATTATGATATGTAAACACAGTGAATTTCTCTCCAAAGAGATAATGTATCGATGTTTTCAAAGCATGGAGGACTTTGGCTAACTCCAAATCTTGTGTTGGGTAATTATTCTCATGTACCATCACCTTCCTTGAACCATAAGTATCCACATGTTCTCCATTCATGAGAACAAAGCCCAACCCTGATCCCAAAGCCACACAGTACAACACATACCCCTGTCAAAATTCTGGAAAAATCAAGATAGGTTCCGATGTAAGGAAATCTTTTAGTTCTTGGAAGGACTTATGTAATTCCACTTTCTATTATAATGGAGAATTATTTTTTGTCAGTTCTTTCATTAGTAATGATATTGTGAGAATTCATGAAAACCCATTGGTAGTTGCTAGCTAGACTAAGAAAACTTCATATATCAATTACATTCTTTGGTGGTTTCCATGAGCTAATAACTTCTATATTTTTAGGATCCACCGAATCCCTTTTTTATAAATCATGTGGCTAAGAAAGTATACCTCTTATATCCAAATATCACACTTTGGAAATTTTGAATACAAATAGTGATCTCTCAATATTTGTAACAATGTTTCCTGGTATTTCTTATAGTCATCCCTTGTCTTTGAATACACCAATATTGCATTCACAAACACTACAACAAAAGAGTCGAAATATCATTGAAATATTTGATTCATCAAATCCATGAAGGCCTTTAGTGAATTCTTTAGACCCAAAGGCACGACTCTATATTCATAGTGTCTATATATACTTCTGAAATCTATTATTGGAATATCATCCATCTAAACTCATAATTGGTGATATCCAGAACGTAACTCAATATTGGAGAACCATTGAGCTCCAATAAATTGATCAAAAAAGACATCAATGCATGGAAGTGGGGACCTATTATTTAACATAACTTGGTTATGATTATGATAATCAACACAAAACTGAAGAGTTCCATCTGCTTTCTTCACAAACAAGACCCGTGCTTCCCACAAATATGTACATGGATGAATGAAACCCTTGATTTCCAACTCCTCTAACTGCACTTTGAATTCCCTTAACTCATTTTTTTCCATCATATAAGATAGAAGGGAAATATGAATTGTCCCCAGATAGAGATTAATCATAAAATCCAATTTCCATAGAGGTGGTAACCGAGATAAGTTATTGGGAAATACATTTAAAAATTGAACTTCAAATATTTGAAAACAATCTTCCTAGATCTCTTCTATTGATTAAAATGTCAATGCTTCCATATAATAAAAGATCATTCCCACTGTTGGGTCCAACATCCTCCTTGAAATTTTCTTTACAACCCATTCCCCTATGAAGATATTTCCATAATCATTATCAGTTAAGAAACTAAAAGGCCATTATAACATATGATGTGATCCTTGAACTTTTTTGGTCAATAATTACCCAATTTTACATCATATACATCCTTGTCTATCACTAATAAGTCTCATTTCAGTTCATCTTCATCAACAGTTATAACACATGCTCTACACACAATGTCTTTACATTATCTTTCCCCAAAAAGAGTTTGGAGATTTAAAACACAAGGCATTATTTCTAACATTAAACATAGAAAATAATTATCATGAGAAGAAATGAAATAATGTGATTCTATATTATCAATTATCACTTTTATAAGCATATATTTCAAAATAATCGCACATTTCACCATAAATTTTCCATCCTAATCATCGATAATCAACTGTTGAGCTCCATACAATTGCTTTATCTATGCACTGTTCTCCATGTTTCATGGCAGAGATTCCCTTAATTGAGGAGTCATGGAATTTCTAGAATCACCATGGCTTGCTATTCTAAACTAAAAAGACTGATTCTGTTGTCCTCGCCTTGTTGAAGCATATGATTCTTTCGATATGTGAGAAGTTTCTCGAACAGAAGACCTTGGAGCACTATAACAATAGTAGTGAATATTCCCCATATACTTGATGTTATTATATTATCTAGGTTGTTCCCTACACTCCATCTTTATGTGGTCATGAAAACCATGTTAAAAACAACCCACTTTACTCTTGGGTTGTGGTGGAAGGTTCACTGATCTATTCATCGGAATCTGATTTCAACTTCCACCAGGGAAATATGTTTCTCTTTTCCACTTGCTCCTAGTGTCTGAGTTCCCACCATTCCATGTAGTACTCAACATACCTCCTCATACAGATCCTACGATATCATGTTTTTCTAATGTTTCTCTATTCACCATCTTTATATAATAAGTAATATAGAGCACCGCAATCTTCGATTGAATCTATTAACTTAGACCTGATTCGATGATATATTCCTTCAGGGACGCACTTACCATAACTTTGGGTGAAACAAATATTCAATTCATGGAGTTAGACACATATTCTGTGATAGTAAGATTATACTACTTCAGGCTAAATAATTTCTCCATTTTCTAGATTTTGAACATATAAGGATAACATTTTTATTAAATAATACCAAAAAATCCTCCAAAGTACGGCCTTCATCCCCTTTAGCCTGCATTACTACTTCCAACCACTAATGTTCAAGATCCTCAAGCATGTATGTGGCTAGATTGAATTTGAGCTCTACCTGGGTGCCGATGAATTCGAAGATACAATTCCTCCTGGTCATCCACACCTCAACCTTTTTTGGTATAGAATCACCCATGAGGATGGGTTGATTCTCCTTCATGTAATGGATGAAGTAACCAATGTGAATTGGCTCATCCCACTAGTTCCCTGCATCTATAGAATGGAATGCTTGAATGATTATTTGGACCAAATCTTGGTTCACCTTTGTCTTAGGTGCAACCACATTCTGTGCATCATCCTTCAGTTGGTTCCTAGTATGCCTACCAAGTTCCATTTAAAAAAAATACAAACACTGTAAGTATCACTCTATAGTAACTGATGTATTATCATTTCAAATTCAATCACAATAACTATCCAAACATTGTTTGAGAAAAACAACCATTTTCCTTGTGCTTCCATTTTTGAAAACAATCAACTTTCTTTTTGAAAATTAAACAATTTTCAAAATACCACAAGAATTTCCTTTATCAAAATCATTCATTTGAAATAAATTCATACATTTTAAAAAATTAACGTTTTTTCACAACATGAATCATTACACAAAATTATGTATGCACTCATAGTAGGAATTAATTCCTCTAAAATTCATTCAATGCTTTTCTCATTATCTAAACCCTTGAAAGTAAGGTCTCAAAACCCTAGAAGTGTCTCGAAACACTTACGTACCTAACTTCCAAGTAACATGATGTTCCTCATAAAAGGGTTAGCTATATTATTTATTATATACATTTCATGCTCTAACAATCATTATCCTTTCTAATATTCTAACCCAAGGAATTGAAAAAAAATGACTTCCAACTCCAGGATCAAGAACATTGTTGACTACCTTGTTAGGAAAGGTCAGAACAAGGCAATATAATTGAGAATGAATTTCTAATACCCATTGGATTTACAGTAAAATGAGTCCTTACTAGTCCTTAAGCTAACCCCCCAAGATGCCAAAGGCTGGAAATAAATTCTGAAGGGTATCAAATCCAATGGGGGATGATTTACCCTTTAATTTCTAAAAACAACAACTAGAAAAACAATCCACAAAATTCTCACTATATGATGCCTAACAAAAACAAAGACATTTCAAATCATTCTCTTTAATATAACTAACCAAAGTATTCTACAGTGGAAGACAAACCTACATTAATGTAAACTGAAAAGTCAATTAATAGACTCTAAGAAAATAACCGGACTCCATGCTCCATAAGCCCCATGCTCCTGCATCACAAATTAGTTCAATGAATAAGGAAATGGTGCTAAAGAAGTATGATAATTTACCTTTTCCCAAGCCCCAGAAGGTAGCTTCTGTAATTGAACTAATGATACAAAGTAGGTGTGAGTATATAAATCATTTTGTTTTCCCCAATGACTTCCCTTATCACACCATATAGATAAAATTTTAATCACATTATATAAAATAGTTTATATAAAATAATTTCCCAAAAAAATTAATAATAAAAAATAACAAGTTTGAAAACCAATTATAACCAACTGAAAACAAAAGTAAATGATAAAATTTTCATCATGTAATTTTCCAAAAAAATAACTAATCAAGGCTTATAAAAATTGTTCTCATTATTATTTTGTCATACCCATTCCATAGTTCACAACACACCCACACATGTATGCTTTATTCGATAGTTCCATACTCATGAGCGGTATATTGTCCAATCAATTTGTGTTCCATCGACACCCTCCCCAAATATAGGTTCATATAACATATATCCCACAGGTACTTTTCCCTTATTCAAGGCCTTTTAAGCATGAACTCACACCAACACCATGTTTTACAAATATTTCCATTACCAAAATAAACCACTTATATAAAAATAATCTTTTATTAAAAACCCAAGATGAAAAAATTTCATTGTAGCCATTTTGTATCAAAAAAATACCCTTTATTATTGAAAACATATAATACAATTAATGTGATAACATTTCTGAAAAATCTCTATTTTAAAACCTATATATTAAAATCATGAACCATAACACTCATTCAAAATACCCAATTTTCTAGATTTCTAAAATCCTCCCTTATTAAGGTTTCCGAAAAAGGATTAAAAACCAAGTTAAAATGAATTCATCACAATACATTTTATTTGAAATCATTCCAATAAGTTCTATTAATAGGAGATTAGAGTGAATCCTCCTACCTCAAACGTTTTTATGAAAAACTAAAATAGCTGAAGATTGCTTACAATAACCGAGTTGATTCTTTAACAAAATGTCCTTAGATCTCTTCTCCTATTAAAAACAAAGAAAACTATCATCTTATAAGGAAAAAACAAACCTAGATCTTCCCGTAAGAGTTTATATATTATAACTATAATGAGAGGACTTGTACATCTAAGACAACACATATTCAAAGAGACATACTGCATATACAATGAACGACCAATGCCGATCAGATCGATCCAGATGAAGGGTGGCCTCTAAAAATCACATAGAAGAGTCTAGGGTTGAGAGTCGAGAGTTTGGGAAAGAATATAATATCCAAAACTAAGAAATGCATGACTTTAAGTTGGTAATGGGTTTTCTCATTATGTATACCCCTGACCATAACATGAAGGCCCTGCTAGATAAGTACACCAAAAAAACCCTTCACCTCGGGTTGAAAATTGAAATTTAAACACTACATGACATGTACCTCAGGTACACGATGTGTACCTACTCATGGAATGACACCTACATCACAACATGTCTTTTCTCCAAGTAAACAGTGTGTACCTATCCTGAAACCTCTAATAAACTATAAAAATTTTATTTTAATGATTTGTAATCAAAATAAGCCTTAAAAAAATATGAATCTTACCATATCTAGGTAACATGATTTCACAATCCAAAAATTGGGGTACTAAATTCTCATAACCATTGGTCTTTTAGTCCTCAGAATGTAGAAAACTCTCACTTACCTAAAATAATTTGGTCTATTTCTCTTTCATTTCCTTATCACGTTCCTATGTTTCTATTTTAATCTGATAGTGCTTCCATAAAAACCTCACCAGAACGATGCTTTTTTCACACAAGAATTTCTCTTGCCCATGAAAAATATGCTCCGAAATATATACCTATGAAGGACTGACTATAGGTCAATTTGATCCCATATGATCACATGGTCAGGATTATGATGATACTTTTTATATTGGGATATATAAAACACATTATGCACCGAACTGAACCATGATGGTAATGGAAACCGATATGTAACCTCTCTAATCCATTCATATATCTCAAATTGGCCAATGTATCGAGGCGATAGCATACCCTACATCACAAAATGAATATTTCCACACCTTGGAGATGTTTTCATGAACACATGATCCCATACTACAAAGGACAATTGTTTTCGATGAGGGTCTGCATAAGAATTCTTCAACACTGAGTTGTTACCATTATTTCTCTGATCAACTATATCTTCTCCATTGTTTTTGAGACAAGGCTCACCTCGAATAACTAAGTCTCACATATTTCCACCTAACACTTTTGAGAATGATAAGGATGCCCATAGAATGCTTCAAACAGATCCATATGTATCAAGGCAAGATAGTTATTATTATATGAGAACTCTATTAAGGGTATGAGATCCCCTCATGTGCCACTAAAATTAATTAACCAAGATCGGTACATGTTTTACAACATTTTTATCATCTCCTTGTACTAGTATTCTATCTGAGCATGTTATTTTGTGCTCACAGTAAACTAATCCCAAAGGGATTTTAGAAAGGATTTCCAAAAAATGAGAAGTGAACCTTATAACTCTATTTGGAACGATTGAAACTGGTACTATATGATTCTTTAAAATATATTGGATATAAATTTTTAATAGATCCTCCACCCTATGATTCTCACAGATACGGATGAAATTTTCTGACATGGTATGTCGATCCACTATCAGCCAAATAGAATCAGGTTTCTAAACCATTATTAGAATACCTATAATAAAATCCATCGCAATATGCTCCCATTTCTTCCCTAGAATAGGAAAAGACTACAACATACTTGTAGGTCTGTAATTATTGGGTTTAACATGATGACATGTTAAGCATCGGAAGATGAACTCAACCACCTTCTTTTTCATGCTACTCTGCCAAATCTGCGCCTTCAACACCCAATACATCTTCCTTGTTCTGAGATGTACAATCCACCTTGAATGGTGGTAAGAAAGAAGGTGTTTTTCTTGAAAATTCATAGGTACAACCATCTAATCAATTAAACACAAAGTTGAACTCCATTCATGTTTCCATCCCTCAATGCTCTCCCTACCACTGAGTTTTGAACTCATAACCAAACATTATGCATCAGATATTTGTTCTTCTTTGACAATAATTACCAAACCAAGAACAATATTAGATTTAATAAAAACCACAATATCACCACGGTCTTCACATTCCATATACATGTTGTCTAGGACCTAAATCACTACTATTTATTTGAAGCTTCTTTCGCCAACTGAGCATATGACTTTATCCTCAATTCATTTTCAACAGAATTCTCCTTTCCCAGTTTATATATCAAGTCAAAGTAATACATATGAAGAAACTCCATCCATGTCCATTTCCTCAGATTCAAATCTTGCAGTGAGAAAATATGTTTCAAGATTTTATGATCTGAAAACATAGTGAATTTATCACCAAAGATATAATGACTCCATGTTTTCAAATCATAGATCCCTACAGCTAACTCCAAATCCTGTGTTGGGCAATTATTGTCATGTACCCTCAACTACCTTGAACCATCAGAGACCGCATGGTATCAATGCTTGAGAACTAATCGCAAAGATAATCCCAATACATCACAATACACCAAAGAACCATGTTCTAAATCTAGAAAAATCAAGATATGTTCCATTGGAATACAAACATTTACTTCTTGGATTGACTTTTGGATTTCACTGTCCATTGGAATGGAGAATTATTCTTTGTCGGAGCTATCATTGGAGAAGCTAGTCGTGAGAAGTAATGCCAAAACCATTTGTAGTATCCAAATAGACCTTGAATAACTTCATATCTCAAATTCATTCTTCAGTAGTTTCCAAGAGATAAAAACATCTATATTTTCTGGATGCATAGAAATACATTTTTCAAAAATCACGTGGCCAATAATGCATACCTCCTATATCCAAACATTACACTTTGGTAATTTGGAATACAAACAGTGATCTCTCAAGATTTGTAAAACTGTTTCCATGTGTTCTTCATGGTCATACCATGTCTCCGAATTCACTAAGATTTCATCCAAAAACAACACAACAAAAGACTCTAGATATCACCGAAATATCAAATTTATCAAATTTATGAATACTTATTGTGAATTCATTATACTGAATGGCATGGCTATATATTCATAGTGTCCATATCTACTAATGAATTTGGTCATTGGAATATCTTCCTTCCAAACTCACAATTGGTGATATCTTGATCACAAGTCAATCTTGGAGAACCACTGAGTTCCCCTAAATTCTTCAAATAGGACATCAATGCATGGAAGTGGGTTCCTATTATTTATTGTAACATGGTTAGGAATATGATAATAAACATAGAGAAAAGACTTTCATATTCTTTCTTCAAGAGCAAGACTGGTGCTTCCCACAGACACAATCTTGTTCGAATGAAACCCTTGCTTTCCAAGTCTCCCAACTACAGTTTCAATTACCTAAACTCTGTTGGTGCTATCCGATAAGAAAGAATGGATATAGTACTTGTTCCTGAAAGGATATCACTTGTAAACTCCAATTCCCTTATAGGTGGCAATCCATAGAAGTTCTTGGGAAAAGAATATGGAAATTGATCTAACATATCTAGAAAACTATCATCTTTGATCTCTTCCATTAATGTAAATGTAAATGTAGCCAACTGATAATATATTGTTCCCACTGTAGGAGCCAAAAACCTATTTAACTATTTAGTTACAACCCATTCTCCTATAAAGAGAATCCCATTACCATCCTCAGTGAGAAAACTAATAGTACTTTCATAGTAGTCGATGTGAGACTAGAACATTATCGACTAATCCATACTCAGGACTACAACATAGACATCCATGTCCAAAACTGAGAAGTCCCATTTCAACTCATATCCATCAACAGTTATAGCACATGATCTACACACAATGGAATTAAATTATATTTCCCCAATATGAGTTTTCAGTTTAAAAACAGAATGCATAATTTCTAACATTAAACATAAAAAATCATCAGGATGAGAAGAAATAAAAGAATGTGATGCACTAGTATCAATGAGAACTTGAATAGGGGTAGAATTCAAAATAATCATACATTTTCAATGTAGACGGTCAATCCATATAATAAAAAATAACTTGTTGAGCATCATACAATTTCTTCATCATTATACTATTCTCCTTGTTTCCTTGATAAGATTTACCTGGTTGAAGATTCATGGTAATAATAGAATAACCATGGATAGCTCAGCTCTACTGACGATACTGATTCTGATGTCCTCATGTTATCGAAGCATACGATCCGTGAGACACTTGAGAAGTGTCTCAAGCACCTAATATTGGAGAACTGTGCTAGTAGTTCTGAAGATGCCCCATATTTCTTTCAATTAAGACATGCTATTGGTTCTTTCGTACACGTTTGATTTATGTGGTCTAGTGAACCATATTGAAAGCAACCTTCATTACTCTTGGGTTATGGAGAAAGTCTCACTGATCCAGTCATCTGATTTTGATTTCCACTTCCGACTTGGAAATAGGTGCCCCCTTTCCATTTTCTCCTAGAATTTGAGTTCCCACCATTCCCTATAGGTATCATCATACCTCCTCGTATAGATGCCGAGATATCAAATTTATCCAAATTCACTCTGTTTACCATCTTTGTATAATTAGTAATATAGAGCACATAAATATTCGATCAAATCTCTTAACATTTCTTCGATTCGAATATGGGTGACTTCAAGGATACACATTCCACAAATTCTAGTGTAAATCATAGTGAATTCATGAATTCATCTGCATATTCCATGATAGAGAGATTATACTACATCGAGCTAAATAATATCACCATTTAATGTATTTTAACACAAGGGGATATAATTTCTTATTAAATACTTCTTCAAAATCACCCCAAGTGCAGGTTTCATCCCCTTTAGCATGCAATACCTATTCCCACCACTGACATGCAAGATGATCAATAATGTATGTGCAATGATTTACATTGATAATTATCAGTGTGACGATGAATTTGAAGATGTGATTAATCCTACTTAGCCACACCTCATCCTTTTTTGGGTTCAGAGTAACCCTTGAAGACGGGAGGATTTTGCTTCATGAACTGGTTGGAGTGATCTACGTGACTTGGCTTATCCCACCGGTTCCTAGAATCAACTACATGGAATTCTTTGATGGTGCATTGGACCAACTATTGGTTCACCTATGATTCAAGTGTAACCACATTCTCTATAGCTTCCCTTGTTTGGTTCCTATGATGCCTACCATGTGCCATTTTCTAAACCAAATATAAACTTTGTACATCTCACTCTCTAGTAACTGATGGCTTATCAATTTAAATTCAATCACATTAACTAACACAACATTTTATTACAAAATCATCCTCTTCCATGTTCAACATTTTTTGGAAACTATAAATTTCTTTTTTTAAATTAATGCATTTTCAAAATACCTTATGAATTTAATTTTTCAAAATTGTACATTTGAAAAAAAATCATCCTTTTTTAAGAATAAACACTATTACAACATGAATCATTTCCCAAAATAATGTATGCACTCTTAGTGGGAATCCATTCCTCTACAATTCATGTTATTCTTATCTCATTGGCTAAACCCATGACAATGACGTTTCAAAATCCTCTAAGTGTCGGAAAAAAACTTATGTTCCTAACTTTTGGGTAATATGAAATTTAACATAAAAGTGTTAGCTAAGTCCTATTATTCTATGCAATTCAATTTCCAATAATCCCACTCTTTCTCAAATTCCAAACAAAAGAATATAAAAGAACGAATTACAACACCAAGATCAAGAGCATTAATGACTACTTGATAGGAAAGGACCAAATAAGCTGATACCATTTGTAATGAAATACTAATTTCCATTATCTTGAAAGAACAATGACTAATTACTAGGCCTTAATAAACATCCCTAAGATGCCAAATTTTGTGAATAAATGCTGAAGGGTTTCAATGAATGTGGTGGAAAATTTACACATTATTTTATGAAAACAGAAACCCGACAAAACATCCACAAAAAACTCACTATATATGCATGAAACAAAATAAGGCATTTCAAATCATTCTATTTAAAACAACAAACCTAGGTATGCTATAGTGGAAGACAAACCAACATCAAATTAAACAGAGGAATGACACTGAATAAACTCCAAGATAAGAACCAGACTCTATGCTTCACAAGAACCATGCTACATCATCAGCCTGAATTACAAAGTATCAAGACACGATACTAAAAACGTATGAAACAATACCTTTTCCCAACTCCAAGAATGTAGAATCTATAAATCATCGATGTTCTAATGTAGGGGTGAGTATATTACTCAGTAGTTTTTCACCAATGACTACGCTTCTCATGCCACTAGGATAAAACATTTAGAACATTATATAAAATAGTTTATATAAAATAATTTCTTAAAATATTTATAACCAAATATAACACGTTTGAAATCCAATTATAACCAAGTGAAAAAAAAAGTAAACAAAACTAATTTTCCATAAGTTGTTTTCCAAAAAATAACTAATCAAGGATTATAAAAAGAATTTTGATTATTATATTGGAATACCAATTCCATATTTCAATACACATGCACACATGCATGATTCAATCTAAAGTTCAATACTCATGAGTGGTCTCTTGTCTAATCACTTTGTGTCACACTGACACCCTCCACAGATCTAGGTTCATGTACCTTATACCCCAATGGTACTTGTCCCTTATTCAGGACCAGTTAAGCATGAACTCACACCAATAACATGTATTCCAAATATTTCTATTACCAATATAAAACACTTAAATAAAAATGAACATTTATTAAAAAACAAGGCACAAAAAATTTCAATGTAGCCAATGAGTTTCAATAAAAAATTCGATTTATATTGAAAAAACCCAATAAAATTCATGTCCCAAAATTCCAAAAAAACCCCATTTTAATAAAAATATTCCAAACCAATAAAAATAGCACCTAAAATACCTAAAATTCTTGATTTCACAAACCGTCAGTCAAGAAGTTTTACAAAAAGATTTCAACGACGATGTAATAATCAATTTATGACAATACATTTAATTTCAAAGCCTTCTAGTATGTTCTATTAAGAGGATTTGAGAGTGGAACCTCATTCCTCAATGGATTGGATGATAAAAGACAATAGCTATAGAATGCTTACAAAACCCTGGTTGATTCTTTAAATAATCGACCATAGATCTCTTATACATTAAAAACAAAATCCAAATCTAAACTTATTTCATTACAGAAAACCTAGATCTACGCATATGGCCATAGATCTTAGAACCAAGAGGAGATGAGAAGTAGATCTATCAGAACACTTACTCAATGAGATGTACTAAAGATGAAACGAAGGGTCAAAGTCAATAAAATCAATCTAAAATAAGGGATTCCTATAAAAATATCCTAGGGAGAGTTTATGGTCTAGATCCAAGATGTCTGGAATGTATAGACTGACCAAAATTTTCAAAAGAGTGACTTTAAGTTGGACGTGGGCCAGATCACAATGTGTACCCCTAGTCATGATGTGAAGGCCACGATGGATGAGTATGCTAAAAAATCCATCACCTTGGTTTAAAACCCAAAATTTAAACACTTCATGACATGTACCTTAAGTACAATATGTGTACCATCTCATGACGTGACCCCCACATCATTACATGAATCTTTCACTAATTACATGATGTGTACTTCAGGTAAATGATGTGTGCATATCATGGAATGTCTAGTAAACCCCAGAAAACAACTTTTAAGTATTTTTAATCAAAAAGGACATTAGTGAAAGGGGAGACAAACCTAATCTAGGTAAGCAGATGTCAAAAACCAGAAACATGGGGTACTACAAAAAGGGTCTCAGGGATAAGTAAGAAATAAACCAAATTCAACACCAAATAAAATATTACCCATGTGGAATCATCATGCATTAGTGTAAAACCTCAATGTTTCTAAAAATA
This sequence comes from Viscum album, assembly GCA_963277665.1. Taxonomy (NCBI): domain Eukaryota; kingdom Viridiplantae; phylum Streptophyta; class Magnoliopsida; order Santalales; family Viscaceae; genus Viscum; species Viscum album. The sequence continues at coordinate 1,063,811,210 of OY728136.1, forward strand.
AAAACATTATATTCGATTGCATATATGACACACAACACTGATATTAAAAGAAGCATGAAGTATTAGTATTTAATTATGATTTTTATAACATAGAAATTTATTTGGAAGCGATGAATATGATTTAAAATGTTTTGAATTTTATATAATGGTGTTAATCAATACAACTATTTGATTAATTTATCAGAAATATGAAATAAGTTATTTATAAATTTTAATCTATAAAAATTCATTTTCTTTAAAAAAATTATTTCATTTGGATATAGAATATTATAAATATTTTTAATATTTTTTGAGAAATTATTTTATAAAATAAACGTCACTATAAAATAATTGAATTAAAATCATTATAGATTTAATTTTTATGTATTTCTTTAAAAATATTGATTTTTTATTTAATTGTCAAAAAACTGATTTTTTAAAACATCATTTATTTTTTAATTTTTATGTATTTATCTAAAAATATTGATTTTTTAATTATTTTTCTAAATATAATTTATTTTATTACACTTTATTCCATCCAATTATCAAATATTTATAATTGTTTTTTCAGTTGATAATGATATTTATAATATATAAGTAAATAATAATGTACAAATTTTTATTCACTTGGGTCCAACATCACTTAAATTTTTATATAAATAAAAATAGATTAAGGTTAGATAAAAGTATTTATTATTGATATAAATTTTTTTTGTTATGATAACTTATTTAAAAAATTTAGGTATGAAGTAGTTACATTAAATTATTACGCACCAATAGTACAATATTTATTCAATTAGTAGAAAAAAATTAAAAAATTGATTTAAAAAAATCAAAAGTAATTTAATATAGAAAAATTAAAGTGTAACACCATTTTTTGAATAATTACTAATTATTATAAAAATTTTAATGATTTATATTCGAATTTTATCTTTCTCTTATTGTCATTAAATATACAAATAAGTTAATAGCATCAATTTGATATTACTGATATATTATGGAAATGATATCTTAATAAATTAATTAAATATATAAATATATTTCAAAAATATAAATATTATAATATATTGTATAAAATTTCATAATTCCTCTATTTGTGAGATAATAGTTACCTTATATATGAAATTATGCCACTTTAAGTGTGAAAACAACACAAAACATTCAAACTTCTATTGATTAATGATATTATGAAAAATACAGATCTTACCATTTGAATCATTTCTCTAGAGAATTTATTTATTGAAATTTATTATTTTAGGAAATCCCAAAATTTCCCATCACCGCAATTATAAAATGGCACCTCTGCCTATCACTTTTCACACATTTTGATCACTCAATCTCAAAAAATCCTTTCAAAAATATATCCCTAATATAAATTTACCCATTATAGTGGTTCTTTAACTCCCACAGTACCAATCCATGGATATTTATGAAGAGGTCTAAATGAGTTATTTCTAGGAATAGGTTATCACAATAACCGATCACATTAATTTTTTACATCTTATTAAATTTCTCTAAAACTATGGTATTAATAATTTAATTATATCTCCATTATAAAAAAATATATTGACATGCTATTATTATTTTAAAGTCAATATTATCCACCCTCATTACCATCAAGTGGGTCGAGAAGTAATATATCACTGGAATGTATGATTTACTGTCTCCATGAAGAGATACAATTAATTTTACATCACCCTATTTCATAGTTTATTATTATGTTTGTTTTAATATATGTCTATGATAATTATATACACATTATAATTTTTTAAATTATAATATCACTTCAACCTTCTTACCTTTAAATCTATTGGAAAATGACAACATTGTTATTGTGTATGTGTATATAACAACCTCCAAGAATTAATGCGATTCGTTTTTTTCATATTCATTTTACATGGATGGTAATATGGATTTATTTAATAAATTTATTTAAATTTTATTATTCAATAATTACTCTGTAATTGGTGAGACATTTCATTACATTTTCCATTTATAGAAGAGTGAAAACACTTTTTGTGTGTATGTAGGACCTATCATCTCCACCAATGGTGTAATTAAATTATATATATCTAACATTAACATAAGTCTATATATATAATGAATATATAGTTTATTTATAATATTATTAAAATTATAAAGATGATGGAACCATGATCAATTTATGATGATTTAAACTACTGATCATAAATAGTCATGATGAATGAAATAGTTGACACCCAAAACAAGGATTTTAAAAATTAATTATGCATAAATGGGTATTAATTTTTTTTAAATACATCATATAAGATAATTTAAGTATTAATTTTTTAAATTTTATTTATATCTAATAAAAATTTATTATTAAATAAGTTAGAGTGCTTTTTTGTTAGTGGAACATAATGTAAGGGTTTATCATCTCAAATTTCCTTTTTTTTATATATGTTATGGCATGAAACCATATTATTGATTAAGGTGTATATATTAATATTTAACATGATATATTTTGATATAGTTATTTTCATGATATTTAATGTTTCATTTGAATGTATTCTTTCATAGGACTTATGATTCAAATTTTATCCAGGTGTCAATAGATTAATATTACAATCCCATTGTTTATCGAAATTATATATGATTATGTTTATGATGGTGAAATATTATGATCTTGAACTAAAAAACACTTGAAATTTCTTATCCTATGATTTTTTATAAATAACATTTTACCATTTAATTATTTTCAATTTGAGTAATCAGAGTAGAAATTAAAAAATCAAAAGAAAAAATTGACTGTATTTCTACCTTTGATAAATTTTTTTATTCTATGCCTATATTTTAAAAAATAATGAATATTTTTACGATTTACAAATTATTTTAATGAAATTTTTACCCAAGATAAATTTTTATAAAAAAAATTAAAAAGATTATTATTTTCATTTTCCAACCAATGTACATTTTGATTTATTACTAAATTATTAAAATAATGTTTTCTTTTATCTCTTACGACATTAAGGTTATTTTTCACCCATATGATCACTCAATGAATTGAAACATCTATTATATGTTTTGAAGGTTATTTTCATTGAAATTAGTATCCAAAATATTTGAGAAATTGATATATTTTATGTTAGTGAACACATATATCACACTACCCAACTCAAGGATTTTCACCCCATATCAAATTGGAACACAAATATCAAATTACCCTACTCTGGATGTAAAGTTATAGATCTACTAAACTTTGGGTCCCATAATCTTTTATTGATATGAAACACAACATCAGGTGCAGTAAAAAAACAATTGTATGTTAACAATCTCTTTGAGCAGTATTCATTATGAGAAAATCAATCCCCAATATGAAATAAATATGTTTCTTGTTGAGAACAAGAAAATACCAATAATGATCAATGTTTGATAATGATAATAAACAAACAGGTCAACAAATTCCCTTCTCTCTCTTTATTCTAAGGGTTTCAGTAATATCCAACACAAAAGATAAAATATATGTAGGATGATTTATAATAATCAATATATGATTTCTTATAAATGTTATAGATTCACTTGTATCAAATAATAAATCCACTAATGATGAAGTTAAAGTGGTGGTACCTCTCATAGTCACTAGACCCATATCATCTTCTTATAGAGACTTCTAATGAATGAATATGCTTTTTTCCAGATATTTAGGGCTTGAAAAAAAATTTAATGAAGAATATAATTTCAATGTATTATATTTAGGTGTTGATGATCCCATACCACTCCGTAGATAATAATAAAAATAAATAACTTATTCAAGTGACATTAAGGTCTTTAAGATATATATATATTTATTGCCTCAGTGTAAACCCATTTTCTATACCTTGTCTTTCCACACAAGTGGAAAATTAAATGGTTTTTTCCCGACACTATAGGAATTCTAAAAGTATGATGATCCCGAGAACCACTGTGAGACTCATCACACATCCTCTTTAACTTGAATTAACTCACCAAACTACAACTATTATAAAAAAAATATTATTAATCATGAATTACCAGCTAGATCAATCTCATCAATCAATGCTCTATCGAGAACATCAACATAATAAGAGAGATTAAAAAAGAAAACATGTAAAAAATATTTGATAGATGTTCTATCTATAAATTCCATGTCATAAACATATCATTGAATTCTATCTTCGGTGAAAATGACACATGCTTAGAAAATTTATTTTAATATTCTATTACGTTTCTCTCAGCCTACTCGAGTTTGAAAAAATATATTGCATTAGTGAACCCTATCAGATCAAAATATAATTATTTATTTAAAATAATTTTAACTTCCTTCAATTATAATACCTCATGATTATTTTATGACACCATCATTTTCCACTATATCCTATTAGGACCCTCAATCTTGTTGATTCCATATTTCACCATGAAAAATCTGGATTTGGGAACAACTCAAACAAAATCTCTAAAATCATCAAACAATCCTATTACCATTGAGAATCATATGATCCTTGGAAATATAGTATATTTTGGTTAATTATCTGATAAGAACAATTCCCAGACTTATCCCTCTTTGATTCCAAAGCATGAAATTTAATAATAAAGGGTGGAGGTGCATTTTACAACGTAACTATAACACACACAACAACCTCAACCATATTTGGGTTCATGGGAGGATTTCACCACTATGGTTCATCATCATCTTCCTCTTGGATCCTATATCCTTGTATTCTTGGAGGAATAATGCTTCATAAAATCATAATACAAAAAAAATCATCATAAGATGAATAAAATTAATAATCAAAGAAGAGAAACTAGGAAATTAATCCCATAATATAAACAAAAAATATTTGGATGTTATCAAATCTAATTCATGGTAAGTGAAAAACTGAAACTAATCCTCAATATTCCTCTACCAAACCACCCATGTTGACTTATGTCTCCTTACAGTGATATATAAACAAGAACTCAATCATATCTACCTCATAATTCTGAAAATATATCTCAAACTGCCCTGTGATGTCAAATAATTATTCTTAACATGATCCTTTTATGCCACTTTATTAGTATCCAACCTCGATAATCTGGTATATTGACATAAGAGGCAATACTGATGTGGTAATAAGGGAATTCTCAATCCCTTAGTTTAAAAACAAGGACCTATAATCAAATAAGGGAAACGAGGGAACCATTTTTTCATATAAGCTATAGATGAAATAGAGACAAGTCTGTATGCTCAATGGAAAATCCTAAGAATACTGTAACAAAAACTCAAATTGTTAAAAATAGATCCCAAACATAACATTACTAATTTACCATAAAAAAGTTTAACAATGCATGTCCCAACTGAAACAACACTCCAAGATCAAATGATAAACTACTACCACCTCACAATGTTACATTCCCCTTACATGATCTTAGATGAAGGAAATCTGAAAACGAACAATGGAAATGGTAGTTTGTGAGATAAAATACCAATAGTTCCTCCATAAGTGTTTCATATAATATTACAATAATAAATAAACCAAATAATTATTTCAACGTATAATTGTACATTCAAGATAGTAAAAATTCATATTAAAAAAAATGGTTTTCAATTATAATTGATGTAAACATTTCAAGAAATAGAATAAGTAAAACTTTTGTGTAAAAAAATTTATATAAATCTATAGGCATGTGTAGTTTCGTTTTACACACAATTTCATATATATATATATATATATATGAGCACAAAAGATAAATGGGTTCATCTACTAAGAGGTATGATGGTTCCATGTTATGGGATTCTCAAACACTCATATAGTTGATCACGACATTTTTTGTTTACACGTCCTTCCAATACAAGCCAACGTGGACTCATCAACATCCAACTACAGATAAGATTGACTACATTGTGTTTGTGATTGCTTTTAATGAAATAATATATTTCTAGGTAATTATCATGCTAGACTATTTATCCGAAATAACTCATTATAAACCTATGAGTTCATGGTCTAAAACAGAAAAAAAAATGGAAAAATTAATTTAAAACTGTTTAAAATATAATTGTCACATTTTCATTTCATTATCCTAATTTCCATTCAAAAACCAAAACCTGGATTTTTCATTAATTCATGCCATTTCCATGATAAAACCAAATGTGGATTCATATATAAATATTTTAATCCATTCATCTCAAATACAAATTTCACTAATCAATTTTACTAATCAATTTCAAAATTTCATCAATTTTAGATCACACACAAATTCTAATTCAATTAGAATTGGGGCTTTCCTAAAAATTCAGGCAAAAACAATTAAAATACAAATATACAACAAATTGGGGTCTTTCACAATTTTATTGAATGAAATTTTATTTAAATAAATGAAATATAAGGTTTATAGTTGGGAAAATATCATCAAAACAACCAACCATTATCATGGAAATCATGTATCACAACACCCATAATAGGAAACTCTAGTAATGTATATTTAATACAATTATTCAATAATCAAACATAGATTCCAGAATTGAAACTAAAAAGTTTATATTTATCAACAATAATAAGATCTAAAAGACCTTAATTTGGAAAGTAGAATAGAGAGAGTGAGAAGGAATGGGAAAATATCTCTTATTAGTATAAAATAAAACAACATTGAAAAATGTTTTTCAATGACATTGAATGGTTTTGGTGCAGAAAAAATGGTTCCTTGAGATATCCAAAGGGCTAGGTGGATTTAAAAGACTGAGTTAGGTTAAGTGGTGGTATGTATGGTGGGTTAAAAAAGTTTTTAAACATTTTCCATAATTTTAAAAGAATGTTTTCATTGTTAGCTGGGCAGGGCCACATGGTTTTTCAAACCATAATCACCAACCTTGAACCCATATAATGTGGAGAATAGTATCTACTTTGTGGGTTCATGGTTTCCCAAACCATGGACTGTCTATGAAAACCCACGCTATTTGGGTAATCACCTTTTACCCTAGGTGGTGAAATAGTTTGGTAAAACTATACCCCTACCATGTACAACCCATAAAGATTAAAAAAACCATTTGTTTAACTATAGCACCCCTAAATGAGGCCAAACCAAATCATGATAAAAAAGATGGTATAGTGGTACCTGAAAACACTAAAAAGATATTAAAATTCTGATATTTTAGAAACATTAAAAACATATTAACATGGAAGAAATTTTGAAACTATCTATAAACATGGATAAAAACTATATATATCCTAAAAAATAATCTTATAACTTAGATTTAGTTTATTATTTAAAAATTTGTTCTATATGGATTTTATTATAAAATCATAGAGTAATTTTTTGAATGATTTTACTGATTTATATTGAATAATTAGAAGTAAAAAACTATAATAATTTTATAAATAATTATATTATTATATAATATTTTTTGGAATGATTAAGTTAGAGTTACTTCAAAACTAATAAAAGAAATATACTAGTGAAAAAAAACTCAAAAGTGATCAATACCCATACATACTATAAAATTTAAATATTACAAATAATTTTTTATATGTTTTTCATTATGGATTTTGATTAATATGAAAGAAGGATGAATGGAAAAAAGAATTGAATTGTTTTTGTTTAATTCTATATAAAATTAAATAAATTGATTATTTATTTCAGTGAATAGACTTTGATGGATTATATAATATATATTATATACTGTAAATTAATTCATTTTAAAATTACTTGGCGATTATAACTATAATTCAAATATTTATTTATATTCTATATATTTTCTATTTCTATTACTTGTTCACGTATATTATATAATATATGGGAGAGAGTCTAAGGATAATTATTATAAAGAAGATATTTGTAATAATATCTTTAAATCTTATACCATCTTAAATAATTTCACTATGTTTTGAAAACACAAGGAAATTGATTTGATAAAAAACAATGTAAATACATTGTGTGTTAGTGGAAGAGACTTGGGGATGTTCACTATATTTTATAAGAATAATAAAATATTGTGTTCCTTCCACTTTGAATTTTTTAATTATGAAGAATGAAATAATTAAAATAAAAAGAAATATATAATACACATTAAAGGTATGTCTAAATTGATGAAATTATTTAATGGTATCAATTCACCCCAACCTCAAAATATATGATTATTTTTTTCTTTACTTATCTAGGATATCATTTGGTTACAAAGAAGTTCTCTTTAAGGATATCATCCAATTTATATGACCAATAAGTGGTATCAGAGCCTGATCTTAAAATATATTTACATCATTTTAGTCCTAAAAAGATTTATAGAAAGATCCAACCTTAAAAATTTTGATGGATGATCAGGGAGAAGGTCTGTATATGATTATAAATAATTAATATAATGGTTAAAATTTTGTTTTCTAGAAATATGGAATGAATACATACTTAAAGATTCATGTCTTGAAATATTATTTTATGTGGTGGAACCCTAAAAAATTATATCTATGGAACATGAATTATGGAGTTATATTATTTACTTTGATTATGATATAAATTCAAAAGATGAAAATGCTATAATTTATAAATTATTATTAGATTAATTTAGAATATTTTTTCAATGTGTTAATTGTAATGAAATTATTGAAACTATTTTCATAGTATATAATAGAAATTATAATGTATGTAAACATTGGTAAAAAATGGAAAATAAAAACATTGATTATTTATAGATGTTTGATAATGAATGTATTACTAATATAAATGGATGAGTCATTAAGATAGTAGATAATGTTGGTTTTTGGGTGGTTCAGTACAATATCAAGATCAATATTTAAAATTTATTACAATAATATATAAAAAATGTATTGGAGTTTATATGTTAATTATATATTCAAAACCTATTAAAAATTTAAATATTAATAACATGATTAGAACCATTAAGTTGTATGAAGCCTGAATGAATGAAAAATGATATTTTCTTAATTCTGGGAAAATGAAAAATCCTTCACCAAAGAATTAAATTTAAATGTATGAGAAAAATATTATTTAAAATTTTTGCAACTTGATTGATGAAGGATAATAAATATTTTCACAATAATTACATAAATGATCACAACTAGAAGGAATATTTGATAATTTTTCCTTGTGCATAATAATTTTCACTTTCTATGATAATTTAAGGAATAATGATTCAAATATAATGGATATAAGATGTTATGAATTCATAAAGCATGGTATTATCATTCCATACTAAAGTGTGATGTTGTGGTGTATTGGTGGATGGTTTACATAACTTGTGGAAGGCTCAATATTATTATGCTGGTAGTTTAGATTACTGGTTGAACTGGGCATGAGTTGTCAACACAAATTCTTCAAAATCATGGTTTATAGAATTTTTTAAAAAATATTATCTTTGTTTCAATTTTGGGTTTTTATTTTTTATTTATTAAGTGTGGTTTCTTACTACACCCCCTGAATGTGTTTTTTTCAAAAATAAAAATAAAATTGTAATGAAAATCCAGACTTCCCAAAACTAAAATATATGATGATATATGAAAAGTTTCATAGAAAATTTAAATTAAAAAATAATGTTAAAAAATATATCATTGTTACATGGAGTTATTGTAAGGATTAAAGCGATTAATGAAATTATAACTATGAATCTAATCATTTAAATAAAAAAATATTTTTGCAATTGATAAAATTGATGTGTTATAATAATTATACACCCTGACTTCTAAATATGAAAATAATTTTGTTAATGATATTAATGACTATTTTTTATAAAAGATATATATGATTATATAAATAAATATCTTTATATTTCTCAATAAATCATAATATTATGTTCTTATTAAAAATAATTTATCATCTAATAATATATTATAATAAAAACCTATATTTGATATATAATTAGCTTCATATGTTATAAAATATACTAGAATAAAGGATTTATTATCCAAAGTTGATTCACTAAAATAGGAATATAGTTTTTTTATTTATGGTATATATTACCATTGATAATAGTTGTTCAAAAATGATAATCTATATAGTGATATTTTTATCATGTTAAACTAATAAAATCATATCTACTAGTAATTTTTCAACAAAGTAACAATTAGAAATTATTTAAATTTTACTACTCTTATATTCCTTCTATTTTTTTGTTTTATGAATAATGGAATTACTCTATGAAGTAAATATATTTGGATACCAAAGTATTTATAATCTTATATTTCGTTAAGTGAAAGGGTATGAATACCAAAATATTTGGTTCATTAATAGGAAAGTACTAATAACTATCAATGAGAAATGTCATATATATATATTAGATGCTAATGAGATGTAATACAAGACTTATCAGATTTATAAATATCAATTATTCATAGAGGGAAATCGCTTTTCAAGATTATTTTAGAGAAATGATAATTGGATTTTGTTCTATAGGAAATTTATAACCAATCTTCATTAATGAAGAAATTTATAAAAAATTAAAAAAAACACAACTAGATTAGTATTTCCCAACTTTTTGATAATGGTCATTCAATTTATTTTTATAACAGTTCATTTTCTATATATAGGTGTAGACAATTTATGTTTATCTCAACTTCAAGAAATTTTATTTATCATTATATTATGATTTATTTTTATATATAATATAAATGATTTAAATGAAAAAATTAATGAATTAGGGTTAGAGAATAAAATATTTAATACTATTTGTTTCATGAATTTGATTTGGATGACTTTGATTCGGAAGAATTAAATTTTTAGCTTAACTTACATTATGTTTGATAAAATGAAGTTATCTGATGCATTATAACTAAAAAAGAAACATTTATATTATTTTAAATAAATCAATATGGTTTTAAATTTAAGACCATCAATACATATCTTTGAAGAATTTTTTAGAAAATATTTAATAGATTTCCTTAGTGTAAAATCATTAAAAACAGTTCAATATTTTTATGGATTTTCAAGGGATTAAATTTTTTTTATCTAAAATGGGAATATTTTGATCTGTTCATAAATTTATATAAACTATTTTGGTAGGATAAATAATCCAAAACAATTTTTTAACGAAATTAACATAACAAAGAATTAAATTTTAATGTATCTAATTAATTTTTTTTAAAAATTCTGAATAAGAACCATAAATATAATTTCCTTAAAACACCAAAAAATGTGTTTTTAAAATGGGAAAATTGGGTTTCAGGAAATTATTAGAACCATGTTATGTGATTATCGTATTCTTAAAAATTGTTTTTGAAAATATGTTAAATGGATTTTAATGTCAGAAAAAGGGTTATAATAAGATCTATAATAAAGAAACACCTAATGAGTTTTATAATAATATATAAAAAATTCAATATACTATGAATTTATTGTATGTATGGTAGATATAATAAAAACTAAGGATATTAATTGAATATTTCATCCAAAGGATGATGAAGGAATATTTATTTGTTATAGACCAACTTTAAAATAAAATTTATTTTAATTAAAAATAAAAAAATAGTTAAATAATTATCTAATGTGAAGATTTAGGACATCCATACTTTTGACATCATAAAAACTCACATTGATGATATTGAAAATAATTAGAAAAAATGTATACTTGATACACCTAATAATATTAAATGGATAATTATTTTCGACATATTATTTCAAAAAATTCTTAAAAGAATAGAAATAAATGAAAATGATATTATAATTCCTAGATAACATACAAAAAGGAATGATCATCCATCAGAGTATATTATTTGACGTTTAGATGAGTTTTTCAGAGTGTAAAGGAGTGTTTAAAATATTTATGAATTTTTTTGGGTTAAATATTAATTCTGAAGATTAAAATCATAAAATAATTCATTAGTAATTATAATTTTGTTTTTCCTATGAAACAAATAAATTTGTTCAATAAAGACATGGTTTTTGATTTACTCTCTGAATTTTATAATATAAAAAATATTGTATACTATGAGGAATCCATTCCAAGTGAAGCTAGATTATAATCAATTTTAATTATCTTGGCGATTTCATATTATATGAATGTAAATATTTTCCCAAATGAAGGGAAATTTTCTTCTCAAAAATATTTTATTTTTTAAGGACTTTCCATCTCAATAACATTTATATTTTGAGAATCAACATTTTCAAAATTAATTTATCAAACATAACACATAAATTTATTGTCTTAAAAAGATACTAGATAACACTATATAAAGAATAATTATCATATATTTTAATATACACTTTTAAAAGGACCGTTAAATCAAATATTGGTTGAAAATTACATCATTAGATATTTTTTGTATAAATCTATATTAATTATGCGATTTCTAATTAAAATGTTAAGAAAATAATTAATTAAATATTAAAACATGTAAATCAAAATTTTGAAATGAGTTGGATAGGTCTATTAAATTTAATTGTTTGTTTTCAAATCATTAATAAACAAATTAAGAATATCTTAAACCAATGAAATTAATAACACGAAGTTAACACATGGTTTTTATTTAAATAATGTAAATTATATTTGACTCATTTTAATATTAATATATAAATTTATATGGGTGATGCTGAGAAATGTGGATATCATGTTATATGGATAAAAAAATTGAGATTTGGTTATACCTAACTACTAGTAGACCTTATATCATGTTTTTTTATATTTCAATACTAAATCCTAATATTATTCTACAAAATATCGTCTAAGAGATGATAAAATGTATTAAAATAATTTTAATATTTTTCCATCTCATTCTGTTTATTCAAAAAAAAATCTTAATTTTATTAAATTAAAAATTTCAATGCTAAATATGGGGTTATAGAGTTGATATTAAAATTATATTAGTAACTTAAGTCTTCATGATTAAATAATTCATTTTTTTTCAAATAATAAGAATCATGTTGTTTATTGATGACTATTATTGTCGAATATATTAGAACTTGTTTTTTGTTTCACAAATCATGTGGATAAAAAACATTAAAGGATTTTAGGTTTAATTATGAAAATATTCCTATGATATCTGATATCACAAGTGCTATATATTTTTTGAATCAAAAAATCCATTATAAGATCATGTACATTGATGTTGAATTACATTTCTCGAGTGATTACAAAAAAAAAGATGATATATCTCATTTATTCATTATCATTGAACATATGTTAGCTTTTATTTTTTCTAAGATTCTTGCTACTAATCATTTTGAAGTTATTTAAATCAATTTTGGGTTTTCATTATATTTAATTAGTTTCAATTATTTTATTTATGGTAATTCACTATTTTTTTATTTTTTTTTTCATTATTTATTCATGTATATATCATTTTTTGTTCAGCATCACTGGTGGTCACAACAACATTTAGATAATTCTATATATTATAATCATAAATATTTTTTTTAGAACATAAAATAAATTTTTATATCCACTTATATAATGTTCGATTTTATATTCCAAAAACTATGATAATGGAGAATAAAAAAAATTACTATTAATCCAATTCATTAATTGTTATAGTAAAAGTCTTATTAATTGGTAATTGTTTATTAAAATTTTATGTTTTGATTTTAAGGGGATTTGTTATGATCAAGAAGGGGAGATATTTGTAAATATTTTTTTCTCAACATTTATAATCAAAACTAGCATCCTTTATGAAAACATTTTATGCTCCCAACTAATGTGGTTTTAGGTGATAGTCATTTTACATGAATGGTTTCATATATCGTTTATATCAGTTTACATTTAGTACTACAAATTTTATTCCAGAAAATTATTTCAGGTTCTATAATATTCTATAGGAATTAATTGTTTTTTAATAAACATTTAACTGAATAATTTAATAGATCTGATATATTTGACATTGGATTTATTATTTCTATATATTATAACATCTAGATGTAAAATTCATGATACTTATAGACCCTAATGTATTTTTTTGATGATAGAAGTTACTCCTAAAAATGTTCAAAATACTTTAATATAGAATAATATAATTTTATATATTATAAATATGTGAATGGATATTATATTACATGTAAGAAAACTATGTACCAAATTATTAAATCATTCATATAAAAGGTAAAGTGTCTGAAAAATTCTACATATTGATTTATAAAAAATATTCACTTTTACATATTTAAGTAAATTAACATTACATATTCAATATTTAGTGAATAACACAATATTAAGAAATATACATATTAGATATTAAATAAAATTAATTGTATATACCGAATAATTTCTCAATTCGCATTATAGGAAAATATATTTTTGTATTGTTTCAGTGGTTAGGTATGAATAAAATACTACTTTTATCCATATTTTCTATAGTATTTTATAAAATGATTCATTCAAGAATGTTATTAATTGTGTCATTATCAAGGAAAGATTGATTTTAGTGGTTTTATTACATTTTTAAGATCATGTCATTGAAAAATAACATATAATAAATGGTTTCATGTTAAAATATACCATTGGTTGATTTTTATACTATAAATATAATTGATAACCGATGGAAATTATTTTTTAGGATATTTAAAAATGATAATGACATTCACACCATGAAAATTTTTATCACTATGAGATCATGTAGAATTGACCAAGATGAAAAGATTACATACAACTTGAATAACATTTTCATGATGTGAAGATGTTAATGATTCAAAATATATTTAATTAATACCTATTAATGCCTAAAAAACTATCAATTTAAATTTATAAATGAAAAATGGGAACATTTAGGTTTCAAAATTTAAATATTTTAAATTTCATAGGGAACACAGTCACTATATATCAAGAAAATATTATATTGATTGAATTTAAATAAATTGTGAAAATTATTAGTGACTCCAAACGAACTATGACTATATTCAAGAATAATTATCTAACTTTATTGTAGTTTGTTTTATAAATGGAATTTATATATTCGAAATTTATTAAAACACTAGATAAATTTTTGGATATATTTGAAAATTTTATTGTGAAGTATCAGATGGAAGACAAATAAAATAGATACATTATTTCTTTTATTATAATATATATGTTTTATGGATAGATTCAGAAAGAGTCACTATAACCACATAAAATAAATATAAATGTGATAAAAATACTCCAATGTGACTTAGACCATATATAGATATTATAATATGAATTTTATGAAATTATGTGGTATAGTTTTTTCATTAAAATTTTTTATTGAAAAATAAAATGGGAAAAATAAAGGTTTTTACATATAGTACAATATTATTGTCAAAAATTTTACTAAAATTGATGATTTTGTTCCAGGAATATAATTTTATTTTTATAAAATCTATGATAAAATTTTAATTCTTATGTCAGTTTATAATAGATTATAACTATGATAAAAAATGTTTTCCATATTCTATGTACTCTCTATTTATATTGTAATTTCCAATTTATGTACTAAATAAGGGAGGGGGACTAACGATAAGTCCTTTATGGTACGTCATTTTTAATCATCTTGGAGAATTATATTATGTGTTATATTATTTCACCCAATTGTTTCACCCATCAGAATAATATCTAAACCAAAATAACTAATATATTATTTGGTGTTTTTGGGGTGGATTAAAGGTGGATGATTATACCACAAACCCAAATTATTTTTTGGGTTCCTTATCTTTAATTGTATTTTTCTATATAATAATATTTAATATATGGATTGATATAACACAAATTAAATGGGAAATAATAAATTTATGAAATTATTTAATGGGATTAATTCACCAACACACTTAATTATTAATCTATTACTTGTTTAGAAAAGTACCATATTTTATTTATAAATTATTTTAGGGATTTATAAAATTTCCTTTTGAGTCCCTGATGAATAATATGATTATTTTTTATTTACCATAACATGGAGAGTGAAACCATGATATTTTTTATTAATTTACATGATTACTAATTAATAGTATTAATAAAGTTGAAAACAATTATTTTTTTCTTTCATTGATTCATAGGTTATTCTACTCCTTCAAAGAATTAGAAAATTTTGTACTGAGAACCATAGTGTAATTTAAGACCCCTACAAATCCATTAGACTAATAGTAATCTATTTTCCACAAATATTTCTTCTTCTAACACCAATTTTTTTACTGATATCCATTATAATTTTGCATGATCAACTCCAAATCCACAATTCAAATCAAATTTTATTCTTAATTATAGTTTTTGAATCATTCATGTTATATTGAAATGTTGTGCATCAAGATCTATATCAATCAAAACAATTCTTCTTCAAGGGTACTTGGAATAAAAAACTATAAAATAAACTCCCCCATACACAATATAACCACGATTCAACTCCACCAAATTGATACGAAAGTTGTTCATGCCTAAAGGCCGTAAGTGTGCCTCCCGATACATCAGAGGTATCCATTAGGTGACAAGAGACTAGTTATAATTTGTGGATAATATATATTCTATATAAATATATATGATAAAATTAAATAATATAATCAATAAATAAATTGTCATATTAATTAAAATGTTTTATTTAGAACACAAACCATCAATAGTTGTTAACATAAAAAATTTGGTAATAATAATTGGGCCCATGATGGGGCACACACATGTAAAAAAGATCAACTATTATGAATTAAAATTGAAATATTACCAAAATAAATATAATATATGAGATACATCAATGTAAAACTAGAGTCCCTGAATACATTGATATCCCAAAATCTATCTAGATACTCATCTCCCATATAACATTAAATTTTATAATGAGATATAAGGACTAGATATGAAATAGGATACCCAAACAAGATTTATGCATATAACTATACAAATGAAAAAATGGGGTTAATTATGTAAATCATATTATGAAGTGTTCGAATCTACAAAAAATGAATTAACAATACATCCGAAATTATATCGTGTCAAAATTTATAAACCAACCCAACATGATACTTGATGTCATGCACTTCATCCATTATCGATAATCATGTTTGTGAAACATCGCCATTGAATAACATCGAGGTACATCCATGTTATAAACAGTCTCAAATATATATTAATCCCATTCATGAGACGTATAACTTAGATAATCTTATTCATGAATCAAAATCATATTACAGTTCAAATAGTTATCTGGGATCTGAAACAGAGGAAATCCATCAAGTAAATTCATCATTTAGTTATATTATGTTACATAAGAAACAAATCTTGAAAATGTTTACCATAAAATATTATATAGTACGAATTAATCTAAACACATCAAAATAAAATCTATTAATTTTTTAATTGTTTTTTATTTTCTCTATAATTTTGAAATATTCTAGGCTAGTGTTAATTGGCGTTCCAAACGATGGTGGTTACTAGGGTTATTCATAGTGACTCTTCATGTGGTCATTGGATAAGAGTATGGTATTTGAATATCAAGAAACCATATATAGGTGAATTATTTTCAAACTCAAGAGTCTTTTATTTATTTAAGATATGTTTTTGAATCATTACCTAACCTCATTATGGGACTAGTTAACTCTATTCTAGTGATTTGATCAAAAACATGCATCTATGTAAACCTATATAAATATATATTGGAGGTTCCCCATCAATGGTACAATCAATATATAACAAAAAATTTCTATCAATGACACCATATATATATATAATTGGGTGTTCTATTTATATTATTAGTTGGAGATTATAGGATTAAACACCACATCATTTGGAACTAGAGGGTTTATCACCATCAAGGTAGGTGGTAGGTGTTTTGGAATTAATATTGGACCCATCGGTGTGGATTCGAACATATTAATAAGAAGAGAATTATAATCCATAGAGATTAGAGACACAAAATAAGAAACATTGTACATTATAGGATATTGTGATAATGACCACTATGGTTCATTTTGAGGTCATGCTAGATCGCTGAATTTTATTTGGTTTATGGGTATACATAGTTGACAATTAGGTGAATATTTTTTACAATAGTTTGTGTTGGATAGAAGAATTAGTGACCAATTATTATTCATTTAATGGGAAATATGGACTATAAAAGTAGTTCAAGGGTAATATATCCCAGTGGAGTTTTTGTTTTTAGATGTTGGTTATAAATTGTAGAGATGAATCTTATGTGTCCTGACTAAGATGAATCAAATCCCCTAAGTATTATTTTAATAGCGTAAGGACTGAAGATAAGGCTATACCATTGGATTTATTATCATTTAGTGATAATATTTGTTAATTAATGTGATGACACAATGTACCAAGTGTGCCAAATGCATGAGATTCCCTACTTATTTTATTTTTATTGTTGATAAAAAATAATAGAGTATATGGATGGACTCAATGGGAATATTTCTTGTTGAGGAAAATTGGGATCTTGATGAATGTATCACATTTAGGATATGAAAAATAATATGAAAAATGTCCCTTTGAGGTAGGTTTTATGAGATAATGTCATTTAATGATATTTTGTGGCTCTATAATGAACTATCCTAGTGTTCCATCTAACCATATCTCAACCAAGTTGACCATAAGACCCAAATGGAACTTCGAATCACCATAAGCTGGAAACTAGTACACGGAAGTCATGTAATAGACCTTGGGAATGATTTATCACTTATAAAACAATTGAAAAATAAGGGTAATTAATGAAATATATGTATGAAAAATAAATGAGCAATTATAAACATAAAAACAATATTTGAAGCGAAATCTATAAATAAAGAAATCAGTGAAGAAAGAATAAATAAATTACAAGTACATAATAAAACAATGTGAATAGGATGATAAAAACCCACAAGGGTGGAATAAAATCCCAAAAATCAAAAAATAATCCCAAACTACTGCAAATGAACATGGTATAACCATCAGTCACAAAACTATGTCAACGTCTCCCTAAATATAAAAAAACATGAAAGAAACCTCATTCTGTCTGCTTCGTACAACTTGTAAATAATTGGTGTGGGCTAAATTTCTCAGTATGTTTCCACCCACGAAATATATGTATTTTATTTCAAATTAAATCCAAAATAACCTAGTTTAAAATATTATTGAAAAAAATTCACATAATCCATTACATAAAAAAAGAATAATTTTATCAATGAATTATTAAGAACCACTTTTATTGTTTATTTTTAATTGAAAAAAACTTGGAAAATAAGTTTCTCGACTGAATAATAATTATACAAAACACAATTTAAATTTCCCACATTTAGACTATATCATTAATACATTTTTTTATGAAATATGTTTAAATTTAACAAAATGTATTTAATTTGAACAATTTTCTAAAACAACATAGAAATCCCAATATACATGTAAAACTAGACATAATGGCAAAAAACAATGATTTTCAAACACCCACATCTTTAATTAAAAATAACACATTTAATAATACTTGTAAAATACCTAAATGGAAGTTTGGAAACATATTTTCATATTTATTGAACATTCAATTCATTTATTGATGAATAATTTGGAGGAACAATAAAATCAAATATTCATTTCTTACATTTAAAACATTTCACAAAACCATATTCAATGAAATTGAGAATTAAATCCTCAATGTAAATAAGGGTTAAAAACCCAAAATGGAAAAACTAGTTAAAATTCATGCCATAAGGGAAGAAACCATTAGTATATATGTGATAAGTAATAAAAAATAATCAAGGGTTTAAATAAATTAAATGAAATTCCATAGCCAATGTTCTGTAGTATCTTAGTATCATAGTTACCAAGCGAAGGATCTTTAAAAAAACAATAACTGGATGTAAGGACACTAATAAAACGCAACTAAACCAATTCATCTACCTAGAAGTCCCAACAAAATTTCTAAAATTAAATATCATGATGCTTCTTCACTATTCATGCTAGAAAAAAGGTTTATAACTCAATGACCATCTATCCACTTAGCGTAATTGATGTAGTATCTATAGGAAATGTCCAAAATAAAACATAGTACTTCACACATGGAATTTATCTCATATAGGTCACAGACAATCTATATTGGGCTCACATGAATAGTGAAATGCCAGAGATCACAAATAAAACTTCCCTTGTATCAACTATGTAACTATTAAAATAACTAATGCCTTAGATACTATACACTCTAATTAAATGACCTCAAACACATTAAAATTATTAAATTGTTGAAAAATATTCTCAAATATAAAAAATAACCTCATGGGATCATATGATACAATGGTTAACACAATAGACACACAAGGATCAGTGATAGTCTCACACACTTTTTTGAAAATGTATATTCAAAAATTATTGAACATGCCTCTGAAATTATATTTGGAATGGATATCCCACCCAGACTAATTTAAAATCACATCTCAATACACTCCTGATACAATTTTTTTAAAAAAATCTTGAAACCCATTTAGGAAGTCACATTTCCTAGAAATCTATATTTGAAATTGAACAAGCTTATAAAATGTTGTTAAATATCACAAATGTGGGTTAACAAAAGCCTTTCAAAACAAAAAACCATGTTAAATATTTGGAATACCTTAAAATTCCTCATATTCATGTTATAGAAACAATTATATACAAAAACAAACAAATTAAAAATCCATGATGTCATGAAACACATTTTTTTAAAACACACAACCATTGATAACCTACATGTAATTTTTTAAAAACACTTGGCATGGAATCCCATTCCATTGTAATGGATAAATATAATTGAACTATAATTTATCCCCTAATAGAGGTAACATATCCACTATATTTATTATATATTTTAATGATTTAAACCCCACTAGTTTTGCAAATGTTTTGAAATTTCATTGCTTTTCGAGTTTGGGAATGTTTGGAGCTTGAAATGGAAAATTGAGAAATTATGGAATATTAACCATTTTCAAATAGCTTTTGTGTTTCATGATGTAGCTAAAAGACACTTCTCATAACATTGGTAGTGTGACTCCATGAGCAATAGGCTATCAATTTTTCATTGGGTATGAGTACAGAACACAAGGAATTCCTATAACAATCACTATATGTCAAAAAATGACCTCTATATATTGTTAGTGTGAGTATATGTGTACTTATTAACCTCTTGTTGATCTTCATAAATATTACCATACATTATTGTGTCCATAAAAAACATACATTTTCATTATTTACATAGTTATCAAGATACAAAATCATGAGAAATTCTTCCAAGAACACCTATAGTACCCAGATAATCCATGAAAACTATTGTTTACTATGACCCAAGTGGGCCTGATCTAATCATAAATCTACTTTTTTGTAGGGTGAACAAAAATTCACTCACTAAAGATGGCATGACCTAATAAAGTGACATGAACCATCCAAATTTCACACTTATTAAACATAGAATACATTTTATCTATCTATAATTTCACAAACACATTTCTTAGATGATATTAATGTTACTCTTCAATCATTGAGTATATGAATTTATTATTGAGAACTACAACCACAAATTTTTCTATGGAAACTCCAAATAATATTTTCCTAAAATAAATGAGTATTTAAAGGGAATTAGTATGTCTGATGGTAATAACTATGAACTCACACATTTTATACCTAGTACAAATGGTTGTCTTCTAAATATCATCATTCTTCCCTTTAAATAGATGATATCATGAACGCTGATCCATCATTGTGAAAAACTGTTCTCCTAAAATTTGATCTAATAAGTCATAAATACATGGTGGAGGATAAATATTCATTATAGTGATTTTGTTGATATCCTAATAATCAATACAATGATTTATTGATCCATCCATCTTATTGAGAGAGAGAACTATCATAGTCTAAGGTGATTTTCTGGGTTATATGAACCATGGGTCCATATTATTTTCCAGCTACCTCTTCTACTCCCCCAATTAGATCAGGGTAATTTTATAGATGAATTTGCATATTGGATTGGCACCAAGAATAAAATTTATTTAGAACTCTATCGCATGATCTAAGGAAGGTCAATTTAAATCTTTATAAAATACATCACTATATTCCCTCACAATGGTAATTTCTATATGGTCGGTACATTGATTCAACTCAACCATTGAGAAAAGGTATATTTATTCATAGGGTATCATCTTTGACGCCGTTAATGTATTTTCCTGTGTAAATTAGTGGTCTTCCTTGTATTTTTAAATGATCATGGGATGTTTCAAAATTCAGAATGATATTTCATTTTCATAAAAATTTATGTTCACTCTATAAAAAGAGAGACAATCCATGACTAGTATAATGTCAAATTCTACTAAGGGATGGATTATAGGATCCGCTGAATGAATATTTCCACATACACTAAAGATAGAATTTTTTATCAATTTGTTTTCATTGATCACACCACTTGTTTTTTTACAAATATATATACATTAATGTTACATGGATCTGATCTAATAGTTATAGAAAACCATTATAATATATGTGAAAGGGTGTAATAGGAATCGAATAAAACTATTTCTATTATTGACTAAATATTAAGTATAACTTGTATGAATTAATTTTTATGCTCCACCTCAATAGTGGTGATGAAATAATATTTCCCCTTTTCCTTAGTCTTTTTTGGTTACTTATGCTGATTCTCCTCAAGGACCAATTATTTAGTTCACTTGCTTTCATAGTTCCTATTCTTCATACTCTTGAATAATTGAACCATGGATGGTTCATTCCTTTTCTCCATCACATTTTCTAGATTCTTTTTGTCTCTTTAAAATTCATGAACATGGTATATGTTTCTCCCACACTTTTACCATTTCTATGTTTCGTTGATGTAGTTCCCTTGATTATTCCTCCCACTTTTTAACAAATGGTCGGTTGAGATTTCATTCCACCACTATCACTAGATCCTTTATATTAAAAATCTCTATTTTTTCTCTTATACCCATATCCATATGACCATTCTACAAAATGCATATCAACATTGAGATAACATTAAATAACTTCTTTATAAATCCAAAAGACTATAACAACTAGAGTCTTTCAGAGGTGTGGTTTTCATCTGCTATAGAATATAATGATTTTTCTAACACTGTTGACTATAACACCTATGTAATATATTTCAATCATTGTAATTGATTCCTCAAAATTATTGATATATTCTCCATCCTTTTTCTTAATCGCTTATGATTCTCTCTATATATGTTTTATATGTGTTCGATGGAAATATTTGTTAAGAAATAACGTTTTAAATTCATACTAATCCATTTTATTCTTATGATTAAAATTATTTTTCAGTTCTACCCATTGATTAGCCTCTCCCTATAAAGGATATATTTCTAGAGTAACCATCTCATTCCTATAGTAATGGAAAAAAAGATCATGTCTATTGAGTTAATCCAATGTTCCATAATAAATGGATCACAACATCGAATAAATTTTGGTGGTTATTTCTATATAAATTATTCAATAGTATGATTCCCCTTCTAGGGTGAATGAAGATATTACATATTGTTCATGTTATTTCTCATAACTTGAGACAACTATTTAAGAATAATTATAATGTTTTGAGCTCCACATCTAATTATAATGGGTGTGTAGTTTACAAAATCATTTCATTTTCCCTCACATTGGTTGTAATCCTGGTTTCTCCAAGTTCCAACAATTTTATTAATTAGAAAAGAATTGTACCTAAGTCAAAAATTAATTGAAAAATAATTTATTTATTTATTTGTAATTAATCATAATGTCATCTCATATGGGATCCCAAAGATTATCGTTTTTTATAAACTATAATTCTAGTATCATTGAATTTATTATTTATTATGATTTACAAAAGGAATAATTATTTTTTCTATATACACAATATAATGGTATGTAACATAGTTTATGATTAATCGATGAACATCTCCAAGGAGTGTAAAACTAGTTGTGAAGCAGGTCCAATTTCTGTGTAGCAATTCCCAAGGAGACCAAGTTAAATACAATGTTTTTTGGGGTTTCTACTCCTATGTACAACCTTGTGAGAGTCAAATCTACATTTAGTATCTAGAAAAAAATTTATTTTGGAAACCACAAACTATTAAAAATTACCAAAACAAAGGAAGTTTAGGTATACATATACTTATCCTTTGGAATTTCAGTAGTTTATTTCTAATAGTAATTCCCAATTTAACTAAATATCTCTCTGATACAAACTATAGCGAACTAAATTTTTCATTACCTAACTATTAAACCATATTTAAGATAACCATCATAATAACCGTATAATATAGAATCGAATGGTTAAATATGTTGTGAAAATTAGGCTTAAAAATATATTTTTTAGATATAATATGAATTTTTTTTCAATTCCTTCATTTCTATGCTCTTAGTGTCCCTTGTGTAATCCTTCGTAAAAGTAATCAATTGAGGATATACATTAATGGTGAGGAGAGATAAAATCCATGTAAGGTAAGGTGTAACAAGAAATGAATTAAGAAAAAAAATCATAAGTAAATGTTTGAGAATTATCATATCATAAATTGAATCATCATCATATTCACGAGGGAAGCACTTGAAAATGTTAGGATATGTGGTATATACATAAAATGTAATATCATGTCTTAATGGAAAAATTACACACATAGTTGTCATCAAAGATAACATCATGTTCACATATATCATATATGGATAAATAATATCATAGATAGCTTTTAAATCTACATAATCATTTTCATACTTATTTCACATAATCTCATGAGATACATCACATTACTCAATGAATTATAGTGATATATAATTCTTTTTCCACACAAAAAATCATAAATTCTCATAATCTTGCATGGAAAATAGAACATATAAAAATCATAGGTTTTAAATAACTCCATGGAAGATTATGGGTTTCATAATGATTTCATAAATAATAAATTCATGAATATACATTTTGGATCCAAAATGAATAAGAGGAATCATACATGGAAATAAAACAACATTTATTCTTTAATGGACAATAATAATTTCAAGTTGAGTAAAATATGAGGTTTCAAAAATTGAGGTCACTTTGGAAGAAAGGATTTTATTACAAAACATATTGAAATGATATGAAAATATATATTCCTTAAAGAAAAGGGAATTGAATTTTTAAAGAAATTATTTGAACATTAATAATGTGGAAAAGATGATAACCTAATGAAATTAATTGGATTTTGAGAATCCCCTTAACTAAAATCCATATTTATTATGAATTGTATTATAATTTAAAAATTAGAAATAAGATTATAAAAAAAGTACTAGAATTGAATTATGTTACTTTTTTCATTATTTATACATTATAGTTTTTGTATATTTTTGTATTGCACTTTTTTATTCATGAATTATTTTGATATCATGTTTTCATTGTACTTTCCTATTTCATTTTGATTTCATAATTTTCATTTAATTTCATTTATAAATATGTACAATTAACTTTTGAAGATAATAATACCTGTAATTACATATGCATATAATATTAATAATTCATATTTTTTATCCATAAATGTTGTTAAAATCATTAACATGGAAATATCTTCATAGATGGTTAACAGATATTTGATTGGACATTTTTGAAGGAGCGAGAAATAGAATTTTCAAATTTATCTATGTCATAAATATGATGAATCATGTAGTTTAAAATCATTAATATAATGTAACATAATCTATAATTAAAATTTTAGGAATTGTTTCAAATGGGTGAAAAAAATATAATGAAAAGAAGAAAAATTGACAGGTGTTAAATGAAACTTGTGGTTTCCTTGATATAGATTCACTTTTATAACGATTATACTACATGTATGTATGGATTTTTATACCACTAAAAAATAACTATGGATTATAATGGTCTTTAAGGGATTTATATTGGAAGGGCATATGCTTTTTAAAGTTAGGGACGAGTAGATTATCAGGGCTATGGAGTGGGGTTATTTAAACTTAACATGAGAGGTATATTTAGAATAAAATGTTCCAAAAAATACATTATCCATGTTAATCCATTCAATTAATAATTTTATAAAATATAATTCATACATAAATATAATATAATGGTTTTAATACTTGTAACCCATTTATTATTAAAATTACATAACTTTATTAAAAAAGGAACTTTTTATTTTTTGTGATATATTTTCACTTCACATTTTGGAATGTTTTTTTAGTATTGGGAATTATATTCCTTGTAATTTAATGAATAATTTATTTAATTAAATATATTATATACTAACCTGAATGTAATTATTTTTTATTTATTATTAAAACATGAACGAGGTTATCGAAGATATATTGGTCTGGAGAAAAACTAGATTTTTTCTATTCATAAAACAATTTATGACTTTTATAAAGTTACAAAAAAATCATGATTAGAAAATTATGACATATCAATTTCAAATATGACATTAATTTAAAATAAATAAAATTCTAAAATTGGTAATTTTAATTTTTAATATAAATAATTATAACTTATTTGAAATACTTCAAAATATTGTCAATTAAAATTATGACTATATTATATTTGAGATTTTTAATCATGATATTTATATTTTGAGTTATTATATTTAAATTTAATTAAAAAATCATGATAAATAATATTTATAAAAAAGTAGTTATTTTCATATTAAATTACATATACATTGATCAATTTATTGTTCGAACATTCACATTACCTTATATATATAAAATATCATCTATTCAATAAATATTGACTATCCTTCATAGAAATGATATATATTTTCATTTTCTAGTATTTTTAATTGTCCAATAATATTTTTCCGCATTTATATAGTGTTGTTTATTGGTGAGATAATCCTAGTAGATTAGGGAAAACAATATTATCTTAAATTAATTTCTGTTTTCTATTTTTTGTTCAATTATAATGAATTTTATTTTAATTGGTTTCATTGAAAATAAATGAAATTAATTTTTTTTTCTAAAATAATGTCTTTCTTGGTTTCTCTATTTTCTGTATGTGTATAAAATTATATAATATAATACATCCAGAATTAATTGAGTAAATGTTTTTACCAATAATCATTGGTACATTTCTAATTTCGTAAAATTAATTTCATTTTTTGGACTCATCATATCAAAATTATCTTCGACTGATTGTTTAGTAATTTTTTGAAAGTGTAGAATCTTTGTGAAAAGTTTAAAATTTCATATTTTTATGTACATATATTTTTTTTTTATCATTATCATGTCAAGATGATAAATTATTTTTTTTCAAAATTTAACTTAATAATTTATTTAATAAATATGAAAATGAATTTATACATTCTATTATATTTAATCTTTGAATATTTGAACCAAAAAAATGATTTTTGGAAATTAATTTTTTGCATTCAACATATTAAATGGGTTGTGTGAGAGCTGAGTTTCAGTTTGGGAAAGCATTGGACATGAAACCAATTTCTACTACTCATTAATTCATTAGAAAATTATTTTTAACAGATTTCAGCCCAAATAAAATATTTTTATTTCATAAATCTCTTTTATGGGAAATGTGGGAAGCCAACACGGTTCCAAATATAGATAATATCAAAACTCCTTTGAAATAATCAATCAGTTATAAATAAAATTAAATTTGTTAGAATCTTTTACCTTGAATAGTTTAGATTCAATTGAGGTGACCTCCAAATCAATATTTTCCATATTGAGATCCTTAAAGTGGAATTCTATCATGACCTTAGTTGGAATATAGACCTCAATTATTTTTTTCCCATTATTAAAACCATGAATCAGAATACTACTATAGTTTAGAATCCCAGACAATTTTTCTTCATTCAAATGAAAATTCAACTGCCATTCGAATATTCTATGCGTATCCCGTCAAAAACCATTATCAGGAAAGAATCCTCTATAATTTCATCATTTGAATATATGGGAATCTCTTAAATGTTGTTGTATTTTACGTCTTCTTTATTCATTGGGATGTCAGAAACATATTTCAAACCTATTTTGGGGATTTTTCGTTTATTAAATACCTTTTAATATGGGGAATAAGTAAGCATGAGTAATCCTTTCATCTTTATGGACTCCGAATATGAAAAATAAACCCATCTAATTTTAATATTTTATTCATTACTTTCATTGAAGATGATAAAAGGTACAATTCTACAATTTTTTATTTATTAGATTCCAAGGAATAGTATTCTACGAAGAAATCATTATCCAAACCTTTACTGTCCTACCTTATACATATAAGATGAATCTCTTCATTAAATTCCACCATCATAATCCTTTCTTCAAATGGGGGAGAATCATCATTACCCAACACCACCAAATAGTTCTAATAATGACCACTAGAAACTTCAGAATTACTTATCCAAGCATTAGATAAACACTTTTTTTCCTCACATGGGACATGTTCTGTAATTCCCCGACCCCAGCTACCCAGAGTCGGTGCATTACTTCGTAACATTGGCATGATCACAAAAGATCAAGCCTCGAATGACCGATTAGTTTAGTAGCCTTGGAAACACTAGATACATTCATAAGTCTTACATTACATTATAAAGGGAAAAAACTAATTACAATGTCTTCATAGTCCATACTCATATCCTCTTCTGTCTATCCCTTCAATTCATTCATAAAATACTTCTTCACATCCGGGAAAATATTAAAACATTGAAAGGGGTGAGCTCAGATGCTCAGAAAGGATAACAATATTGCAGAATCTTTCATAAATAAACATAAACATTTAAGGCATTGTATAACTAAAACAAAAGCCTTTTAAACTTGAACATCAACATAATATGGCAAAAGTAAAATGAGATAATGCCATTTACTTCTTCACATTGATATTCTACTGGTCGAATAATCACATGCAATATCAATAACCACTTTCATAATGATGGAATTCATAATGCCAGACTATCCTAACCACGTAGCCAAGGCCTCTAGCAAAGACCACAAATATGATTTTGTGAAGGCCTTGTGCCAAGACACTAGTTTGTCTCATGAGACCTACCGATGCATCGAGGAGCTATAGCGGGCTCCACCCGTCACTTACTAAGTCCAATGCATTCCTCATATGAATGGGTTTAAACATATCATAAACCATAACATAATCGTATCACATAAAACATGCATAAAGGAAACATAACATTTCCACATTTCAATCACAAGATTTCAATACAACACATTGATATAATAAAAACGCTTTCAAAACCATTTTCAATACCAAAATAAAAGAATGTTAAAACATTGTATTTATTTTTCATTAAAAAAAAGTGATGGCTTGTAGAGGAATCCGAAACTCAAATAATGGTCATGGTGGTGGAGAAGTCATTGTCGTCGCATATGTACGGAAAGAAAAACATTCCCTTTTTGTCGTTTAGTAAAACGCTTCGTATAAAAAGAATCCTTTTGAATAAACGTAAAAGTCAAAGGGGTTTATACACCGTATAAAAGAAAGTTGTGTATAAAACCTAATATGCCTCAATGAAAGGAGATTGAGACGAAGTACATAAAAAGGTCATTTTTAAAATAAAATAGATCTATTATGTGTATTCACTATAGGTACACATAAAGAAAGTAAAAATACAAAATAATACATAATAATATTATGACATTACCAGAAAGTAGGAGATTAACCCAAAGAATGGAAGTTGGGTTAAGAAATTCCCTTACCATGTGTCCGAATTGATTCGACCGTTCTTTAACCTCCTGAATAATAAACTAGAGTTAATATCTACCATTTTCACTTTCATTATCCTTTTTATATCACTTATTAAAATGGTATGAACATTATGTAATTATTTAAGTTAATAACGGTCGTTTTGTCGATTTTTGGTACTTGAGTCAACAATAAACTTCTTATAATTACAAGTTGTTTATGTGGTAGAAATTTCCATTATATCTAGAATTATATTCATGATTTAGATATCATATATATCATATATATCTAGTATATACATTCATTCATAATATTACATAACATTTAGAGGTAAGAAATGAAATGCACCGTTCATGGAGACGGTAAGCCGTACGTACGCATGAACGCTACATTCATTTCTATTTCATATTTAATGGAATGAAATCATAATTATATAAAGGTATAATATAATTCCAGTATATAATATAGTTTATAATACCATTTACTCCATCCTTTATACATCCCACATATGGTATTAACGATTCAAATCACTTTGAGGGGGCGGTAGTCCGCACTTCCTAAAATGAAAATATCGCGTTTACCCATAATGGAAACCATAATGGTATGAAATAATTGAAAAATACAGAACCTTATGTAAAACATAAACATATTATATATCATTTATAAATATAGTGACATCTTAATGGCCACCTTTGAAGGTCTTTTATGAGTGTTGAACAATCATCATTTCGTGAGGCAGAAATTCGCCATCCACTGAAACCGTATGTTCATTAACCATTAGATGTAGGTGTGTGTAAGTGTAGCTCGAATACTTCATATAAAAACATCATAGAATATTTAGGATACTGGTTTTGTTACAAAAGAAATGAATAAAAAGTGTTTAGGGTGTTGGAGAAGAAAAATAATACAAAACAACATTAGAGAAGACATTACCTAAAAATCTGGTAACTCTTTTTGATTTGAGACAAAGGCTTCCTTTAGTAGAATTCTTCCCAAGGTGAGGCTTCTAGGAGTAAGTTAGGGATGTTTTTAGAGTATTTGTGCAGAGGTTGGCCGATCCAAATGGATTGAAAGTCTGAATAAGGTGGGAGTGGTGGGGGCCTTTTATAAGTGGAGAGGAGGGGCACTCTTAGAAAGTAAGGAAATTTTACATTATTATACAATGCTTTTCGGATTCAAAAGGTCCCAAAAATATATAATTCGTGGCTAAGGTGATAAGGGTTCTAAATCTACCCATCCAATTGTCTTTGGACAAGTTTAATCTTTGGATTGTACATTATCTTTTCATTTTATTAAAATTGTTAAATAATGAGGTCATCGCTGCATCATAATGATTTCATAAATAATTTAATAAATTTAATGTCTAAAAATTATAAAACAAATACTATGATGTATGAAATCTTTTTATCTTTCCAATGAATATTTTTAGTAAAAAATAGGACTTGTATAACCCCATGTAAAAAATGTTTTAGTAAATCATTTCATGTTTGTGTCATTTTTTACTTTAACATTAAATAAAAGGTATTTATGTCATTTTCCAACTTAAGTGGCTCCATGGGGTCCCCAAGTTGACCCATGGATTGTATTGGTCGGCCATGGAACATCCAATGATGGTAGGACATGTGTCAAGCTCATTTCATACTATTAAAACACTATTTTTACCTTAAACTACATTAATTACCTCTAATCGCGATTAAGAACTTAAAAGATACTATTCACCAAAAAATATTTTAATCTCATTGAACCACATTTTACTTCTTAAGTAAAACCATGTATGTCAGATTTTTGAAATTCAGAACACAGAAGTGGTAAAATTTCATTTAAACGAAAAATCAGTTTTTATAAGTACCACTCAGTGGTTTGACTATTCATCAAAAATTGAAGTTTTTCAGAACAATGCCAAAATTTTACCCTAAGATATAATTGATTTTCCGAATTAAAAAATTATGTCTATTTTACAAAATTTCTAACATATATGTTGCATTAATTAATTTTATAATTAATTCCCGTTGTCACAACAAATAGCGTGTTTTTTAGAAACAATATATATCAAAAGATTGACAATTGTTTATGTCCAATTTCAAAGTGAAATTAATTATAATGACCACCATTGGATATAATGGTAAAAATATATTCTAATTATACTTTAAAACCACTAAATAGTATAATTTATCACAATAAATTATTTTTATTAAAAAAGTTGTTTTAAGTATTTTTCATTATTCATAAAAAATTGGAAGTTCTCAGAAAGTTACAAAAAATTCAACATAGGCTAATTATGATATTACAAATACAAAAATGAAATCCATTTTAAAATATAAAATTTCTATAAATTTAAAAAGTGGTTATTACTATTCATACCGGCTGCTTTGATTAGTCGCGGTGTGTTGGAATTTGAAGTTGCGTACAACACACGCTACTGTATTATTGAATGAGAAGCGTATCGTGGAAGCTCGGGGTGTTACATTATCCCCTCCTTCAATAAATTGCATCCTCACAATTTGAAGTTTTTCTTTGAAAATAAAAGGTTGAAAATAGAAAATACCTTTGTGGAAAACCCACATCAGAAATAAGGTTAATAAAATTTAGCCTTAATAAGAGGGAAATGGAAATAAGAAAGTCACCACCAAATTATGATCTCGATAAGGAGAACATTGGTGGTAATTAGAGACATATAATTGGAGGGAAAATGTAAATATTTGTAGGGAGTGATTGAGGTCATCAATCACAAACAAGTGTAAAATTGAGGGCCTCAAAGCCTTCAATCTATGCTGATTTAAAATATTTACAGTTCAACAAGACATAAGGTATTAGGATAACACATTTTTTGTTTTAATATCCCTTTATTATAGTTTATAAATTAAATTTATTCATAGAATAAGAGATAGGTATATATATATTTATGCATGACAAGTAGAGTTTCAACCTTCAACTAATTTCTACCAGAAACTCATCATTCACTCAAAAATATAATAGGACTAAAAAATATTTTATTTATCCTAATCATAAAAGGTTCAAAATATTAACACATACCATTTAGATTAGGAAAACTATTTTTTAATAACCAGGGACTTCCTGTAGGATAGTGGTATGTAATAAAGGCATGTCTCACTATGGTTGTGGGTTCGATTCCTGATGCTTTGTCCGACGCCATGGGTTATGCCCTACCCTGCAGGTTGTCCATTTCCTAAAACTATAGTATTATAATATTCCAAAAATAATCTTCATAAATTCTTTAACCTTAAACAATACTATCCAAAGATCAAATCAATCCATTCCAACCTTTATAGTTATCCAAAATACTTCTATCCAACTCACAGTCCAAATTTTATAAGGAAGGTAAATATAATGAATATCCTTTTTTCACGTAACAACATGTGAACACATTCATCATGTATTCTTTTTAAAAATACTGAATTAACATGATCCCCTATTCGTTATAGAATACTAGATATACTCTTTCTATCCAAGAATGTATACAAATCATCAATCAGTTTCAATGAAGTTAAGAATATCCAATATAATTTATCCAAATCAATCACGTCTTATTCCAAAATCACTATGTCGATGTCAGAACCATATTATGGTTTATCTTTCTCTCAACCATATATTTTCCAAAAATTTAACCTACTATGGATTCACTTTTCTTGGTTCCACACAATCTCAGGTCCTTGATGAAATAGTACTGCAGTAAAATCATTATATACTCCATAATTATTATAACCAGTACATCATTGATACAACACTCAAATTACAAAATTCTTTAATAACAACATAAGAAATATAATCATTAATCCTCATCTGTGGTAGTATCATAACTTGATTATTATCCAATAACATCATTTGGGGCATACTCTGATGATTTGGACATTGGTTTGCGTAGTTTCCCCAATCCTTGCAGAAGAAGCATTCTACATTTGAAACCATTTTCTTACCCTTGCAGTCACGCACTTTGTGTCCTTTTTCTATTCACTTATAACAAACTCCCATTCCATTCATCCAAGATCCATGATGTTTCTTCCCACAGTTACCACATATTGGAATATTCTTCTTTTCCCTCGTCCCTTTATCCATCATTCTCTCTTCCATCCTTTTCTTCTCTTTCTTCCCTTCAAAGCCATAAGACTCAGAGAATTATTTACTTATCTTATTAACACATGATACTATTTCTTCATATGTTGAGAACACATGGGAGACTATTTCCCTTCGAAATGTTGGCTTAATACCGTGAAAGATACGATCCTTCTTACACTTTGTATCATACGTATTGCTGGAGTTCACATTCCTTCTACTGGGCGCCATTTCTATACAATGGCATAATCTAGGTTAGTTTATGAATTACAATGAATAATTCCAAACTTTTAAAAAACTTAATGTAAATTTAACGGTTTATTGATATAATCCATAATAATAAGAATGTTTTCTTTGAGAAATTATATACTCATAAACCCTATATAATGGTTTGTAAAGAAAATGAGAATTATCCTAAGAAAATCCCCCAGGAGTGTCGTAACCAAGTGTGCAGCAAGGCTCGTTGTCGTGCACCAGTTCCCGTTTGAGTCTAGATCAAAGCGGTGTTTTTGGGTTTTACCCCTAGGTACATCTGTGCCAGAGCCGCCTCTACCTTCTCGTATCCAGACAGGGATGTATTCCTCGGAAAACTCACAACATCTCTATAATACCAAAATTCTAGGAAGCTCCTCTATAAAAATCCTCAAAGTCTATCTTTGGTATATGTGCTCTAATAGGAGTTTATCTAAATCTTTCTTCCAAGGTTAGTACTAAACTGCCTCTGATACCAACTGTAACGCCCCGACCCCAGCTACCCAGAGTCGGTGCATTACTCGTAACATTGGTATGATCACAAAAGATCAAGTCTCGAAAGACCGATTAGTTTAGTAGCCTTGGAAACACTAGATACATTCATAAGTTTTACATTACATCATAAAGGGGAAAAACTAATAACAATGTCTTCATAGTCCACACTCATATCCTCTTCTGTCTATCCCTGCAGGTCATTCATAAAATACTTCTTCATATCCTGTAAAATATTAAAACATTGAAAGGGGTGAGCTCAGATTCTCAGTAAGGATAACAATATTGCGGAAGCTTTCATAAATAAACATAAACATTTAAGGCAATGTATAACTAAAACAAAAGCCTTTTAAACTTGAACATCAACATAATATGGAAAAAGTAAAATGAGATAATGCCATTTACTTCTTCACATGGATATTCTACTGGTCGAATAATCACATGCAATATCAACAACCACTTTCATAATTATGGAATGCATAATGCCAGACTATCATAACCACGTAGCCAAGGCCTCGTGCCATGACCACAAATAAGATTTTGTCAAGGCCTCGTTCCAAGACACTAGTTTGTCTCATGAGACTTACCGATTTATCGAGGAGCTATAGCGGGCTCCACCCGTCACTTACTAAGTCCAATGCATTCCTCATATGAATGGGTTTAAACATATCATAAACCATAACATAATCGTATCACATAAAACATGCATAAAGGAAACATAACATTTCCACATTTCAATCACAAGATTTCAATACAACACATTGATATAATAAAAATGCTTTCAAAACCATTTTCAATACCAAAATAAAAAAAGTTAAAACTTTGTATTTGTTTTTCATTAAAAAAAGTGATGGCTTGTAGAGGAAGCCGAAACTCAAATAATGGTCACGGCGGCGGAGAAGTCATTGTCGCCGCATATGTACGGAAAGAAAAACATTCCCTTTTTTTCATTTAGTAAAACGCTTCGTATAAAAAGATTCCTTTTTAATAAACGTAAAAGTCAAAGGGGTTTATACACCTTATAAAAGAAAGTTGTGTATAAATCCTAATATGCCTCAATAAAAGGAGATTTAGACGAAGTCCTTAAAAAGATAATTTTTAAAATAAAATAGATCTATTATGTGTATTCACTATAGGTACACATAAAGAAAGTAAAAATACAAAATAATACTAATAATATCATGACATAATCTGAAAGTAGGAGATTAACCCAAAGAATGGAAGTTGGGTTAAGAAATTCCCTTACCTGGTGTCCGACATGATTAAACCGTTCTTTAACCTCCTGAATAATAAACTAGATTTAATATCTACCATTTTAAATTTAATTATCCTTTTTATATCACTTATTACAATGTTATAAACATTATGTAATTATTTAAGTTAATAACGGTCGTTTTGTCGATTTTTGGTACTTGAGTCAACAATAAACTTCTTATAATTACAAGTTGTTTATGTGGTAGAAATATCCATTATATCTAGAATTATATTCATTATTGAGATATCATATATATCATATATATCAAGTATATACATTCATTAATAATATTACGTAACATTTAGAGGTACGAAATGAAATGCACCGTTCATGGAGACGGTAAGCCGTACGTACGCATGAACGCTACTTTCATTTCTATTTCATATTTAATGGAATGAAATCATAATTATATAAAGGTATAATATAAATCCAGAATAATATAGTGTATAATACCATTTACTCCATCCTTTATACATCCCACATATGGTATTAACGATTCAAATCACTTTGAGGGGGCGGTAGTCCTCACTTCCTAAAATGAAAATATCGCGTTTACCCATAATGGAAACCATAAAGGTATGAAATAAATGAAAAATACAGAACCTTAAGTAAAACATAAACATATTATATATCATTTATAAAAAGAGTGTCATCTTAATGGCCACCTTTGAAGGTGTTTTATGAGTGTTGAACAATCATCGTTTCGTGAGGCAGAAATTCGCCATCCACAGAAACCATATGTTCTTTAACCATTAGATGTACGTGTGTGTAACTGTAGCTTGATTACTTCTTATAACAACATCCTAGTATATTGAGGATACTGTTGTTGTTACAAAAGAAATGAATAAAAAGTTTTTAGGGGGTTGGAGAAGAAAAATAAAACAAAACAACATTAGAGAAGACATTACCTAAAAATCGGGTAACTCTTTTTGATTTGAGACAAAGGCTTCCTTGGGAAGAATTATGCCCAAATTGAGGCTTCTAGGAGTAAGTTAGGGATTTTGGTATAGTATTTGGGCAGAGGTTGGCTGATCCAAATGGCTTGATGGTGTGAATAATGTGGGAGTGGTGGGGGCCTTTTATAAGTGGAGAGGAGGGGCACTGTTAGAAAGTAAGGAAATTTTACATTATTATACAATGCTTTTAGAATTCGAATGGTCACACACTTATATAATTCGTGGATAAGGTGATAAGGGTTCTAAATATACCCATCCAATAGTCTTTGGACAAGTTTAAGCCTTGTATTTTACATTATCTTTTCATTTTATTAAAATCGTTAAATAATGAGTTCATCGTTGCATCATAATGATGTCATAAATAATTTAATTAATTTAATGTCTAAATTTTTTTAAAAAAATACTATGATGTAGGAAATATTTTTATCTTTCCAATGACTATTTATAGTAAAAAATATGACTTGTATAACCCCATGTAAAAATTGTTTTAGTAAAACATTTCATGTTTGTGTCATTTTTT
Source organism: Viscum album (assembly GCA_963277665.1). Classification (NCBI taxonomy): domain Eukaryota; kingdom Viridiplantae; phylum Streptophyta; class Magnoliopsida; order Santalales; family Viscaceae; genus Viscum; species Viscum album. The sequence goes on from OY728136.1 coordinate 1,063,848,170, forward strand.
ACTTTAACATTAAATAAAATGTATTTATGTCATTTTACAACTAAAGTGGCTCCATGGGGTCCCCAAGTTGACCTATGGATTTTCATGATCGGCCATGGCACATCCAATGAGGGTAGGACATGTGTCAAGCTCATCTCATACTATTAAAACATTATTTTTACCTTAAACTACACTAATTACCTCTAATCGCGATTAAGAACTTAAAAGTTACTATTCACCAAAAAATATTTTAATCTCATTGAACCACATTTTACTTCTTAATGAAAACCATGTATGTCGGATTTTTTAAATTCAGAACATAGAAGTGGTAAAATTTCATTTAAACGGAAAATCAGTTTTTATAAGTACCACTTAGTGGTTTCACTATTCATCAAAAATTGAAGTTTTTCAGAACAATGCTAAAATTTCACCCTAAGCTATGATTGATTTTCCGAATTAAAAAAATATGTCTATTTTAAATAATTTCATACATATATGTTGCATTAATTAATTTTATAATTAATTCCCGCTGTCACAACAAATAGCGTGTGTTTTAGAAACAATATATATCAAAAGATTGACAATTGTTTATGTCCAATTTCAAAGTGAAATTAATTCTAATGAACACCATTGGATATAATGGTAAAAATATATTCTAATTATAATTTAAAACTACTAAATAGTATAATTTATCACAATAAATTATTTTGATTATAAAAGTTGTTTTAAGTATTTTTCACTATTCATAAAAAATTGGATGTTCTCAGAAAGTTACAAAAAATTCAACATAGGCTAATTTCGATATTACAAATACAAAAATGAATTCCATTTTAAAATATAAAATTTCTATAAATTTAAAAAGTGGTTTTTACTATTCATAAAGGCTACTTTGATTAGTCTCGGTGTGTTAGAATTTGAAGTTGCATACAACACACGCTACTGTATTATTGAATGAGAAGCGTATCGTGGAAGCTCGGGGTGTTACATTCTCCCCTCCTTCAATAAATTGCGTCCTCGCAATTTGACATTTTCTTTGAAAATAAAAGGTTGAAAATAGAAAATACCTTTGTGGAAAACCCACATCAAAAATAAGGTTAATAAAATTTAGCCTTAATAAGAGGGAAATGGAAATAAGAAAGTCACCACCAAATTATGATCTCGATAAGGAGAACATTGGTGGAAATTAGAGACATATAATTGGAGGAAAAACGTAAATATTTGTAGGGAGTGATTAAGGTCATCAATCACAAACAAGTGTAAAATTGAGGGCCTCAAAGCCTTCAAACTATGTTGATTTAAAATATTTACAGTTCAACAAGACATAAGGTATTATGATAACACATTTTTTTGTTTTAATATCCCTTTATTATAGTTTAAGAATTAATTTATTCATAGAATAAGAGATAGGTATATATATATATTTATGCTTGACAAGTAGCGTTTCAACTTTCAACTAATTTCTACCAAAAACTCATCATTCACTCAAAAATATAATAGGACTAAAAAATATTTTATTTATCCTAATCTTACAAGGTTAAAAATATTAACACATACCATTTAGATTAGGAAAACTATTTTGTAATAACCAGGGACTTCATGTAGGATAGTGGTAGGTAATAAAGTCCTGTTGCACTATGGTTGTGGGTTCGATTCCTGCAGCTTTGTCCGACGCGACGGGTTATGCCCCACCCTGCAGGTTGTCCTTTTCCTAAAACTATAGTATTATAATATTCCAAAAATAATCATCATAAATGCTTTAACCTTAAACAATACTATCCAAATATCAACTTAATCCATTCCAACCTTTATAGTTATCCAAAATACTTCTGTCCAACTCACAATCTAAATTTTATAAGGAAGGTAAACGTAATGAAGATCCTTTTCTTCCACTTAACAACAATTGAACACCTTCATCATGTATTCTTTTTAAACATACTGAATTACCATGATCCCCTATTCATTATAGAATACTAGATATACTCTTTCTATCCAAGAATGTATACAAATCATCAATCAGTTTCAAGGAAGTTAAGAATATCCAATATAATGTATCCAAATCAATGACGTCTTATTCCAAAATCACTATCTCAGTGTCAGAACCATATTATGGTTTATCTTTCTCTCAACCATATATTTTCCAAAAAATTTAACCTACTATAGAGTCACTTTTCTTGGTTCCACACAATCTCAGGTCCTTGATTAAATAGTACTGCAGTACAATCATTATATACTCATTAATTATTATAACCAGTACATCATTGATAAAACACTCAAATTACAAAATTCTTTAATAACAACATAAGAACTCTAATCATTAATCCTCATCTGTGGTAGTATCATAACTTGATTATTATCCAATAACATCATTTGGGGCATACTCTGATGATTTGGACATTGGTTTGCGTAGTGTCCCCAATCCTTGCAGAAGAAGCATTGTACATTTGAAACCATTTTCTTACCCTTGCAGTCACGCACTTTGTGTCCTTTTTCTCTTCACTTATAACAAACTCCCATTCCCTTTAGGAAACTTCCATGATGTTTCTTCCCACTGTTACCACATATTGGAAAATTCTTCTTTTCCCTCGTCCCTTTATCAATCATTCTCTCTTCTATCCTTTTCTTCTCTTTCTTCCCTTCAAAGCCATAAGAATCAGAGAATTCTTTACTTATCTTATTAACACATGATACTATTTCTTCATATGTTGAGAACACATGGGAGACTATTTCCCTTCGAAATGATGGCTTAATACCATGAAAGATACGATCCTTCTTACTCTTTGGATCATACGTATTACTGGAGTTCACATTCCTTCTACTGGGCGCCATTTCTATACAATGGCATAAACTAGGTTAGTTTATGAATTACAATGAATAATTCCAAACTTTTAAAAAACTTAATGTAAATTTAACGGTTTATTGATATAATCCATAATCATAAGAATGCTTTCTTTGAGGAATTATATACTCATAAACCCTACATAATTGTTTGTAAAGAAAATGAGAATTATCCTAAGCAAATCCCCCAGGAGTGACGTAACCAAGTGTGCAGCAAGGCCCGTTGTCCTGCACCAGTTCCTGTTTGAGTCTAGATCAAAGCGGTGTTTTCGGGTTTTACCCCTAGGTACATCTGTTCCAGAGCCGCCTCTACCTACTCGTATCCAGACAGGGATGTATTGCTCGGAAAACTCACAAAATCTCTATAATACCAAAATTCTAGGAAGCTCCTCTATAAAAATCATCAAAGACTATCTTTGGTATGTGTGCTCTAATCAGAGTTTATCTAAATCTTGCTTCCAAGGTTAGTACTAAACTGCCTCTGATACCAACTGTAACACTCCGACCCCAGCTACCCAGAGTCGGTGCATTACTTCGTAACATTGGCTGATCACAAAAGATCAAGTCTCGAAAGACGGATTAGTTTAGTGGCCTTGGAAACACTAGATACATTCATAAGTATTAAATTACATCATAAAGGGAAAAACTAATAACAATGTCTTCATAGTCCACACTCATATCCTCTTTTGTCTATCCCTGCAGGTCATTCATAAAATACTTCTTCACATCCTGGAAAATATTAAAACATTGAAAGGGGTGAGCTCAGATGCTCAGTAAGGATAACAATATTGCGGAAACTTTCATAAATAAACATATACATTTAAGTCAATGTATAACTAAAACAAAAGCCTTTTAAACTTTAACATCAACATAATATGGAAAAAGTAAAATGAGATAATGCCATTTACTTCTTCACATGGATATTCTACTGGTCGAATAATCACATGCAATATCAATAACCACTTTCATAATGATGGAATGCATAATGCCGGACTATCATAACCACGTAGACAAGGCCTCATGCCAAGACCACAAATAAGATTTTGTCAAGGCCTCGTGCCAAGACACTAGTTTGTCTCATGAGACCTACCGATGCATCGAGGAGCTATAGCGGGCTCCACCCGTCACTTACTAAGTCCAATGCATTCCTCATATGAATGGGTTTAAACATATCATAAACCATAACATAATCATATCACATAAAACATGCATAAAGGAAACATAACATTTCCACATTTCAATCACAATATTTCAATACAACACATTGATATAATAAAAACGCTTTCAAAACCATTTTCAATACCAAAATAAAAGAAATTTAAAACTTTGTATTTATTTTTCATTAAAAAAAAGTGATGGCTTGTAGAGGAAGCCGAAACTCAAATAATGGTCACGGCGGCGGAGAAGTCATTGTCGCCGCATATGTTCGGAAAGAAAAACATTCCCTTTTTGTCGTTTAGTAAAACGCTTTGTATAAAAATATTCCTTTTGAATAAACGTAAATGTCAAAGGGGTTTATACACCGTATAAAAGAAAGTTGTGTATAAAACCTAATATGCCTCAATAAAAGGAGATTTAGACGAAGACTTTAAAAAGATAATTTTTAAAATAAAATAGATCTATCATGTGTATTCACTACAGGTACACATAAAGAAAGTAAAAATACAAAATAATACATAATAATATCATGAAATAATCTGAAAGTAGGAGATTAACTCAAAGAATGGAAGTTGGGTTAAGAAATTCCCTTACCTTGTGTCCGACTTGATTCGACCTTTCTTTAACCTCCTAAATAATAAACTACAGTTAATATCTACCATTTTCAGTTTCATTATCCTTTTTATATCAATTATTACAATGTTTTGAACATTATGTAATTATTTAAGTTAATAACGGTCATTTTGTCGATTTTTGGTACTTGAGTCAACAATAAAATTCTTATAATTACAAGTTGTTTGTGTGGTAGATATATCCATTATATCTAGAATTATATTCATGATTTAGATATCATACATATCATATATATCAAGTATATACATTCATTCATAATATTACGTAACATTTAGAGGTAAGAAATGAAATGCACCGTTCATGGAGACGGTAAGCCGTACGTACGCATGAACGCTACTTTCATTTATATTTCGTATTTAATGTTATGAAATCATAATTATATAAAGGTATAATATAATTACAGTATAATATCGTGTATAATACCATTTACCCCATCCTTTATACATCCCACATATGGTATTAACGATTCAAATCACTTTGAGGGGGCGGTAGTCCGCACTTCCTAAAATGAAAATATCACGTTTACCCATAATGGAAACCATAAAGGTATGAAATAAATGAAAAAAACAGAACCTTAAGTAAAACATAAAAATATTATATATAATTTATAAAAATAGTTTCATCTTAATGGCCACCTTTCAAAGTGTTTTATGAGTGTTGAACAATCATCGTTTCGTGAGGCAAAAATTCGCCATCCACAGAAACTGTATGTTCTTTAACCATTAGATGTAGGTGTGTGTAAGTGTAGCTCGAATACTTCTTATAAAAACATCCTAGTATATTGAGGATACTGGTGTTGTTACAAAAGAAATTAATAAAAAGTGTTTAGTGGGTTGGAGAAGAAAAATAAAACAAAACAACATTAGAGAAGACATTACCTAAAAATCGGGTAACTCTTTTTGATTTGAGACAAAGGCTTCCTTGGGAAGACTTCTGCCCAAATTGAGGCTTCTAGGAGTAAGTGAGGGATTTTGGTAGAGTATTTGGGCAGAGGTTGGCCGATCCAAAGGGCTTGATGGTGTGAATAAGGTGGGAGTGGTGGGGGCCTTTTATAAGTGGAGAGGAGGGGCACTCTTAGAAAGTAAGGAAATAATACATTATTATACAATGATTTTCGGATTCTAAAGGCCACACACTTATATAATTCGTGGATAAGGTGATAAGGGTTCGAAATATACCCATCCAATAGTCTTTGGACAAGTGTAAGCCTTGGATTGTACATTATCTTTTCATTTTATTAAAATCGTTAAATAATGAGGTCATCGCTGCATCATAATGATGTCATAAATACTTTTATTAATTAAATGTCTAAAAATTTTAAAAAAAATACTATGATGTAGGAAATATTTTTATCTTTCCAATGACTATTTATAGTAAAAAATATGACTTGTATAACCCCATTTAAAATTGTTTTAGTAAAACATTTCATGTTTGTGTCATTTTTTACTTTAACATTAAATAAAATGTATTTATGTCATTTTCCAACTAAAGTGGCTCCATGAGGTCCCCATGTTGACCCATGGATTTTCATGGTCGTAAATGGCACATCCAATGAGGGTAGGACATGTGTCAAGCTCATCTCATACTATTAAAACATTATTTTTACCTTAAACTACACTAATTACCTCTAATCGCGACTAAGAACTTAAAAGTTACTATTCACCAAAAATTATTTTAATCTCATTGAACCACATTTTACTTCTTAATGACAACCATGTATGTCGGATTTTTGAAATTCAGAACACAGAAGTGGTAAAATTTCATTTAAATGAAAAATCAGTTTTTATAAGTACCACTTAGTGGTTTCACTATTCATCAAAAATTGAAGTTTTTCAGAACAATGCCAAAATTTCACCCTAAGCTATAATTGATTTTCCGAATTAAAAAATGATGACTATTTTACAAAATTCCAAACATATCTGTTGTATTAATTAATTTTATAATTAATTCCCGCTGTCACAACAAATAGCGTGTTTTTTAGAAACAATATATATCAAAAGATTGACAATTGTTTATGTCCAATTTCAAAATGAAATTATTTATAATGACCACCATTGGATATAATGGTAAAAATATATTCTAATTATACTTTAAAACCACTAAATAGTATAATTTATCACAATAAATTATTTTGATTAAAAAATTTGTTTTAAGTATTTTTCACTATTCATAAAAAATTGGAAGTTCTCAGAAAGTTAAAAAAAATTCAACATTGGCTAATTTCGATATTACGAATACAAAAATGAATTCTATTTTGAAAAATAAAATTTCTATAAATTTAAAAATTGGTTATTACTATTCATAGCGGCTACTTTGATTAGTCGCGGTGTGTTAGAATTCGAAGTTGCGTACAACACACGCTACTGTATTATTGAATGAGAAGCATATCGTGGAAGCTCGGGGTGTTACATGTTCTATCCACTTTGGGACCCATGTTGGGCATGGAATGTTTGGTGAACTCAAACCAACCCCTTGATCTACTAGAACTCACATCCTTCATATCTATTAAAACTGAATGATCTATCCTCACCAGTTTATTAAGACATAACCTCCTGGGGAGAATTACAGTTAGATCTTAAAATTTCAGTATATGGGGTAGGGTTACATGGTCCACTTATCAAGGCCTCACTAACCCCTCATCATCCCATGAGTTTCCTTAGAATATCCTTGATGATAGATTCAAACCTAAATCATTCCCCAAAGGATCAAAAATATCCTCCATCTTTGGCCCAAAAATCCTTGGTCCCACCACCTTATGGGTGGTAGTAAGAAGCCTGAGCTCCCCAATACCCCTATGATCCACATCTGGAGTTATACACATTATAATTGTGTTTGATGTATTGATAACTCCCATCATTGTGTCTTACACCGTTCGATACTCTCTCAAAGGTCTAGGATCCTCTTGAGAATTACAAATAATGTATGCCAACATATAACTGATTCAAAAATGTGTCACCTATATGAAAAAAAGGAATACAACCCATGATTAATTTAATTTATTTTGATACCATTATAATTATACATTAACCATGATGTAGAGAAAATCCTAGGGGTTCTTGTATATGTTATCTTTAGTGAAAATTGTTGGAGAAACTAGATGACACACAGTGTGAGTACGAAGGTTCAAGGAATGAAAATTCCTCACCATATTTCTGATAAGATGAAGAAACGCCAGATTTGGAAAATTAAATGGATGACAAGTTAGAGTAATACATTTCTATAATAGGATTTTCATTCTGTATATGAAAATAAATTATACAATAATAGTGCTAAAAATCGAAACATGGAGGTACATTTGATGCACGAGCCCAATCGAAGATCAAATAAGCTTTTTTGGTGAATCATATCAACTTTTCCCATGAATCCAAAACCTCTAGAATCTTTTGTTTTTAAAAATTACATCGAGAGGATGAAAATATATTAACGGAATCTATAGAGGGGAGAATCATCCCAAAGTAAGAATCCACAAATAGATCCTACCACTCTAAAGATCTAGTGTACACTAGGGAATAAATCAAAACTGAGAGAATTCCACTCTTAAATAGCTATACTTTTGGGGTAAAATTTGATTTAGGCAATAATGGGGAGGATATTTAAGTGTTTTGAATGGGTAAAATAGTGGAGAACATAGAGATGATGAGGGAGGATGAAGGTCCTTTTTCCCACTGGTTGGGAAGCGTTAGGAAGTGAAGGTGGCGGTGTGGTCATGACTTAGGACATCGACAATGTGCGAGAGAACGGAGTGAGTGGTTCCCTAAATCAATACACCGTTTTTATCACAAATCTAATATTCTTAATCAAATTATTTCAAACATAAGTGGGGTAAATTATATAATAAAATAAACAAAATTTAATCCTTTAAAACCCACCTATTATCAAGTACAAATACAACCCATTCCTATTTTTATACACTAATAATTCATAATACTTGAATTTATTATCATTTTCCACCCAAATAACCCCTCCAAGGCTCTATTATGGTTTAATGTTCCAACCAAAATTTCTAGGAATAAACTATTCATGGGAATGGAATTATCATCTACATCCTTTTCATTTAATTAACTAATTTTTAAGTCTTATTAATGTAAAATATTATATCTTTTCAATTCAAATTGGATCGTTACATTTGGGAAACAATGTGTTTTATCAATGGGAGACCTCAATTATTTCGCATTATGCCTTATCTATAATCCATGTTGTATATTTTTATCCTACTAAAATCATTTCATGAATTTTTTTCATTTCATGAAATATTCTTATATTGTGAATATGCAAACCACTTCCTTATCGAAGTTAATTCACCTAGATTTCAACATAACATATTTAATTTGTTGCCTTCTTAAAATAAAGGTCAAATAATTTTCATGTGTTAAATTTGATATTAGTCTCATGTCCTCAAGAATATTTGTACTCAATGAATTCATTTTAAAACTGTTCATTATTCTCCACAGGGTATTGCTGAATTTTTTTATAATAATATATTTAATATAAACGAATTAAGATATATAGTGTGTGTTTTTTGATTATACCCCAATTATTTTGGTTAATAATTAATCTCATCTTATGAATTTTTTTTCAAAACCTTATGAGCTACCATTGTAATAATGTGTTATGAATCCCGGATGGTCAAACACGGTGATATTGTTAAAAAAATCATTATTATATTTTATATATACTTCCTTGTTATGTTTCTTGGTTTTCATATTATGATATATCTTATTTTTATATTTTCATTCCTTATTGATACGACTCTTGGACATAAGAAAATTATCTCATTTGTTTATTTTTTTTCTAGAATTTATGATGACCCCTTTTTTTGATTCATAATACCATATTTGATATGCTGTAAAAGTTTCATTGTACATAACTATGAAGATTTAATTCAAGGGTATTTGAAGAATGCCTATAGTTTATATTATTCTATTCATATATTATGTCATGAATTTTCTAAGACACTTATCCTTAGAAACAAGATTAAAAACAAGCACAATAACCAACAATCAGACTCCCAAAGGAGACTACATATAGATTTTTCTGAGATTTTGGGTAGTGATGATCACGGAGGAAATAATATTCCATTTCATAAATGTCAAAAATGATGGAAATAAAACTCAAGGGAATTTCTCAGAGGAACGAGATATTTCTTATATGTATAATAAAAGAACAAAAATCAAGTATCTAGAATGGAAAAAATAGAACTTTTAAATTATTAAGAATAATGATCTCTCTAAGGTATAATTAATTATTGAATTTTTTAAATATATAATCTGAGGGATTTATGAAAATAAGTTTCTAAGGTAAAATATCATAAATAGAATTAGAAAGGTTTTATGGGTAATTGTTTTTTATTCATGGTGAATATACAATAAATGATATATGAAAGGAATGAGGTACTAAGGAATAATTTTATTCGTCATCAGTTATGGTTTAAGGATGTGGTGCAATAATTTATGATTTTATGTATTAGAATTTCTAAATAATGATATATAAAGAATGATATACCTATGGATTATATGTAGGAGACTTTTATTAAATATTTTCCAGAATATGATGAACGGAACTGATGAACTAACAATTTGATATAACAATAATATGATATTTTATAGAAAATACATGGATATCTTAATATAAGCCTTAATATGTTCTATATGTTAAAAAATAATTAATTTTAATATAGAAATATTACCCATAGCAATTATTTCTATGAAAAAACAGATTCAACCTAAATGAATTAAAATACATACTTCTGGTGAATTATTTAAAAGGAATTTATATATTATATTTTAAATATATTTTTTTACCTTTATCTTGTGTGTTTTAATGTTAAGAGATAAAAATAAATATAATTTTATAAAAAATATTCTTTTTAATAAAAAAAAATTTATCGCCATTTACTCAAATATTTTTAAAACTAACATTTGAACCTTTTATAATAAAATATATAATAAATTTTATTTATTAAATCATCATTACAAATTTAGTATTCAGTGATTTTTTAAAAAATTTATTAAAAGATAAATTTTTAGTGAATAGTGGAAAATACTGGTATTTATAATGAATTTTCATTTCTTTTAATACTTTTAAGAATGAAAATATGTTTTAAGAGGGTTTTAAAAAAATTTGATAATTTTATGTCTATTAATAATTTTTAGGTTGTTTTAATCAATTTAATATTGAATTGTGATATAAAAACATTTCAAACATCGAAATAGTTTCTCTTTAAAAACAAGCTTTCTTATCTGATCTCTGTGATTAATTTTAAATTATATTTTACACTTTTTTGAATTAAATTTGAAAATTTTTATTTTAAATTTTTTATTATAATATTTTATTGTTTATAATATATTGACCATATATGTTTTAAAATAATGGGTAGTAAAAGGATTTTAAATAATTTTCCATTGTTAAGGTAAAAATGGGTTTATCAGAGGGTTAAACAAAAAATATAAGGGATAAAATGACCCAAAACCAATAAAAATCATTTGATATATTTATGTTTACCATAATATTTTAGGAATGAAAATTTTACATTTTTTATAATTTTCATGGGAAAAATGTGGGCACACCATTTTCATTTAAAAAATTCCAAGCGTGCCACTCACCTCATTTATATAATGTTACCCACTCTCCTGTCCTCATCAAACATAAACAGTATTTTGGAATAGCCAATACCCACCCAAAATTATTACTTTCTTTTATAATACCATCATATAATCTTTTTTTTTTGTGAACAACTAATTCTAGTAATTCTTTATGTATAATTGTGAAGTGGTTTTCTGAGAAGAATTTAAATTTCTTAATTTGGCATTTCTGTTTTTTTCTTATTCGACCACCCTAAAATATTATTATTTTATGATTATATAATAACAAAATTATATAAAATATGGTTATAATTTATTATTTTCTAGTAATGAAATATATCTATCTCATCTTCCCCCAAATGGGAAAAGATAACATCACTTGTCTGTATAGTGGAATACCGCCTCGCAAACCGATATGATAAATTATCCCTCAAAACCTATCACGGTTGTGTATGATTATTGATATAAACTATATATTATATATTAGTATCATATATATATATATATTTAGTCTTTATATCAAATATTTTGTTTAGAATAAAATTTAACATGGTATATGATAACGTCACTCATGGAAACTGCAGACTACAACCTCACAATGTTATGTGATTCATTTTTCACTAACGCTTTAAATAGAAGGAAATAATGATACATTGATAGAATATATACGATATAAATGATTTAATAATGATATTAATGACATATGTATCATTATTTAAATATATCATATCATTTTCCTTATTAACTTTTCACTCATATATAAATAATAATGTCATTTGTGTATGTGTGGACAACCATCATAATAAAGTAATGTGGGTCTCTTTTTACAACAAAACCACATTGATTAATAATATTATTATTATTATTATAAATATTTAAAATACATGTGACCACCCTTACATAATGATACTTGAAAAATTGAATCATTTCTCATATATATATAAACGAGTTATCATTTCCATGATTGTAACAAACTATATTTCTCAAATACCATCATTCAGAGTTGGTCATAAAAGTAAAGTATTTGTATAAGTATTATTATTATTTCATTATTATTATTTAGGATATAATTAAATAATGTCCTCTTTGACTATATTCCACCTTCCATTATCATTTTTGACAAAGAAGCTGAATATGGTGAAAACATATAACGTAAAATTAATTGATTATGTAATATTAAATAAAATAGAAATATGTGAAATAAAATAAAGAAAAGAATTATATTGTTTATTAAGATAGATAATAATTAAAATTACTTTAATATTCTATAATATAAAAGAAATTTACGATGAATCAAACTCTAGGTATGGAATTTTTAACGCATTTGTTAATTATGTGAGAGGCATTCTATATTAACCATCAATTTATTTTAGATTATGTCTAATGTCCCATGATTATATTTATTATTACTATCCTAAAATTTATTTTTTTTCACATATCTATTTTTTGAACTCTCTTTTATGGGGTTTTAATTTCAAAATAATACAATGTGGTACGAGTTTTTTGCATCAAATTGCCTTCTTTGAGACATATGTTCTATAATTCACATATCTTTTTTTAGGATTCATAAATATAGTACCATTAACATGTAATAGAATATAATTTATTATTCTCATGATATTTTATGATTTATTTTATTTCATTATTTAATTGATTCTTTTGATCTGACCATACCAAAGTGGTAGGGGTTTTATGTTTCAATGTCATTGTTCATTAGAATGGTTTATGTTTAGGCTTCTGATGAAAAAAATTTGTTATACCTATCTCAAAATTCATTAATTTTATTCTTTATTGGTTATGAGAAGAGAATAAATTTTTTAACCACATTTTCTACTCTTTTTGTACTCATGATTTTAAAATAAGGGTTTAGTGTAAATTTTATTTAATTATCACTTTGGTAAAAAAATGTTTTTTCCTTAATAAACCATGTTTTTTAAAAATGGTTTCAAAAATATGTTAAATTATTAAAACGATTTATTACAGAAATTATTATAAATCTATTTCATTAAAAAATGTTTTTAATTTAATCTTCATATCGTTTTCTAAATAACGCTTCTTTAGATTTTACAAAAAACAAAACATTGTTCACCAATATTAAATGAACTAAATTTAACACTATCATTACAATTTATTTCCTGTAATGATACTTTATAAGATATTAGGATTATTTTAAAACAAATGTATTTTGATAATGTTTTATCTTTTAAACTATTATTTCCCAAACGAATGGAATTTTTTATAAATAATTTTCTTAAATGAATCTTTGATGCTTCCAATAAATGTTTTAAGGGATATTTTCAAAGGATATGACTATAAAAATGATTTTATTTTTCTTAATATGATCTTAAAAGTAGAAAAGATATTTTACTAAAGAAATTTGTTATATTAATATTAATGAATCATTTATATGTTATCATTTTTTTTGTGTATAAAGGTATTTTTAAAATGTTTTATTTTTTAAAATTTTATTTATAAAAGAAATATATTTTCACCCGGAAATTTTCGAAGTCATCAATAAAAATTATTCTCCATTTAAGAAAACATAATTTCATAAAACATATCATTTCAATTGGATATAAACCATGAATATCATTCTTATTCCTTCATTGAATTTTTTGTAATGAAATTTTTTCTGTGAAACCAATTTCTCTTCCACATTTTATATAATTATAAAATTCTTATGAATCTTATTTCTTTTTCCACAGGTTATATTATTATAGAATTAATAAATGATTGTAAATTATGTCTATTTTCTATAGGTTAGAATATGAGTAAATGTTTATTAAACCGGTTTCATTTCTAGGGATATGATATTATAAATATTTTAGGATCTCATGGAACACAACTTTATTATTGTCAATATGTGATGGGTGGGACCTATATGTCCCTCCAATTAATTGGGTAATGATTTATATCTCATGAGATAAATAGGAGTAAAATTGGAAGTGTACATAGTTTTGTAATATTCTATTTCCATGATGATAGTTTTGGGAGTGAAACATGACTAATATGATAGTATATGGAGTAAACCCATTAAATTTTTATAGATTTTTATGTGAGCCCTCACTATTATGGAAATGATTTTCTTTGATTATATTTAAAGATAAATTCCTTATATTATGTTAATTTTTTCTATCATGGATCGTATTCATTGATTTCCTTATGATTAATGAATTATGAAATTCCAATTTTTGTTCCATAATTCTTAATTATTATATTTGATATGAAGGGTATATTTTTAAAATGTTACACTTATGTTCTCTAACAACTATATCCATGTTATAATTGCATATATTCCTTTTTTCCCTTAATGAACATCTTAGATAAGCTTATAATATGTTTCATTTCAAAGTGTTAAAAAAAATTTGGGTATGTTTGTGCATAGTAATAAAGGTGGTGATAATTAAGGAATTCATTATGATATTTGAATAATATAGAATATTGTGTACCAATTATGTAAGGACAACTAACAATTACAGTCCTCAAAAATGTATTTGGGTAGTGTATTGAATATTCATTTAAAAAATATCGATATCTATTTATGGAAATCTAGGGTCACTATATATTTCGTATTCCCACATATGACTTGGGTTTGATACTCTAAATGTGTATAAACATCATATGTGTGCCAGTTCAAGCATTGTATAAGAAATATCAATGAGTACAAACTCTCATATGAGTGAATTTAGTATGAGTGTGACATAAGGATTTAGTTGCCTAGAATTATTATTAAAATAGGGTATGATATAGAATGTATAAGAAAAAGGTGAGGATATACCTTTTCCAAATATATTATGTCTTATTTTGAGAATCTTTGGGTGTTCAATTTTATTCACCCATCTTTTTAATTCAGATATGACTCTTTCACAATGCTTTGGGTTTAGTGATTTTATAGGTAACCTATTATGTATATCAATACTCACCGATTATTGGGATCATCCCATAAAAATGATGTCTTAAAAAATGGAACACAATTTAGTGTAGTATTTTGTAGACCAAGAGTAAGAGAATCTTAGTTTCGATAGACATACCAAAAATGGATCCAATATATGGAATTTGGTAGTGATTTTCTTTTCTTAGCCAGTCTAGATACATATCTATTTTTGTGGGAATATATTTTTCAATTTAATTTTTTACACACCTTTGTAGTAATTTTGTGTGGATTATACATTTTTATTCAATGAAAATATTAGTTATTTAACCTTGCTCATTATGTTAATGAGAGAAGATGTCTATGTATTTATAGTTACATTAGTCTAATGTGTCCAATTTGTAATTTGTGCCAACAAGACACTATTACCCATCCTGTGGAATATTATAGAAAATTTTTGGGTTACATTATTGGATTATTATCATATTGACACTACCTGGTGTGTTGGAACATAAAAATATCCTTATTTTTATATGCTATAAACAGGGATCCATCTCAACAACCTGTTAACTTCACAGCCTAATCGATAATGTATTGTTAGGAAATATCCTCTACATAACCCAATACATCACACTATGAATTTATCTCATTATGGATAAAAACTACAATCTTAATACTCCAATGAAAATTTAAATGGATTTCATCCCAAATAAACCATATCATGTATTAGATATAAATCATTTGAAATAAGTGAAACCTCACCTCCTTCAACCTCACAAGAAACAGGCCCACAAATATTTCAATGTATAAGATGTATATATAGCTGAATCAGTATTAAACAACCACTAATTGGTTCTCAATCTACAATGGGAATAATATATTTACAAAAATGGTCATACATGGTCTAACACACTTTCAAAAAAACTAATTTATCATTTACTTCAACAGGATACATTTTATGTAAGATTAGAATGGAAAGACAACTCACTCTATTTTAAAATATCATTTGAATTCACCCTTGATGAAAAAATTTAAAAAACAATTCTTGAAACCCATTACAGAACTTAAACATCCCATAAAATCCCCATTGAAAATAACCAATGTTAAAAAATTGATTCAAATATCAAACATTGTTTTCAAACAACCCCATTTATGTAAAAAAACCAACATCAACCATTTTAAA
This sequence comes from Viscum album, assembly GCA_963277665.1. NCBI lineage: Eukaryota > Viridiplantae > Streptophyta > Magnoliopsida > Santalales > Viscaceae > Viscum > Viscum album. The sequence goes on from OY728136.1 coordinate 1,063,864,410, forward strand.
ACCCTTGAAACATCTAAAAAACTTGGTTTGAAAATTATTAGACCCAAAAACCCAACTAAAAACCCAACCTTTAATCAAGAATAATATTTCAAAAAAAAACGGACACTTTGAATAGTCCATTTTTCATTTCTAAAAATATTTGGAATGGAATCCCATTCCATGTCATGGGTTAAATCCATTTTAACTCAACATTAAAAACTATTGATACATGAAATGAGGATTAATTTAAATAAAAATACACATTAAGGTAGAATCAATTATTGGTATAATATATAATGTTAAATACATAAATTTATTCCTTGGTTCGATAGAAAATAATTGATATGTTGATGTCTTTGATGGAAAACTCTCAAAAGAGATGAGACATGGCCTATACAATATTCATATGGGTAAAACTCCAAGATATAGATCAATCACAACCTTAAACCCATACAATATTTAATTTAAGTTTCATTAGAGGAAATATAATTCATAAAAAAAGAGGAATATAATAGGGGAATGAGTTTATAGGGACATATTAAGAAGAAATCCAATTAAATAAATGAAAAAATACAAAAAATATGGGAAAAGAGTATGAGTTGCCTCTTGTGTGAACTAGGTAATTTTGAGTGATATAGAAGAGAATGAGAATGTTGAACTATTAAATTCATGCACGGTAAAACATTAATTTTTTATTAAATATGGTTAAGATATATGGTTTAGTCACAAGGTAATGTTTCCCAATCATGATTCTTGTATCGCTGTGGGGGGGAGTGGGTTAATTAGTAATATCTTTTTCAATTTTTTTTATTTTCTTTTGAAACAGCCTTATCTTGTAGTTAAAGAGTTCATTCCCTACTGAACACAATCAAAATAAACATCCACAGGAACACAATAATTCACAAGGTTCACTACTCAATAAGAGTATCTAAATCCTTGCTATGGTTTGGAAATAATCCAATACCACATAATCTACTAGAAAACAATCCTTTTATTTTGAATACAATGGGTATTATATTCCATTACACTGATGTAAAACTATGAAAGTAATCAAATTTTTCATTTTCTACATCTTAGAAATAATAGTGTAATGCAATATTTTAGTGCATTATGATGATCTTTCACAAATATTATCTATCGAAACAATTCTTCTCTTAGCAACCCAGTAGTTATTAAGAACTAACTTTCACACAAATTACTTATTATGATGAACTAAAATATTTTTCACACCCCTTCTAGGTGTCTTGTTCACAAAATTCTTACCTTACATGAAAGATTAAATTTTTTTTCATGAAACACCTATTGCAAAAAAACATCAAAATTGTGCGCAACTCTCTTATTTCATGCAAGTTTTTTATATTGTTAACAACTCCAATTTGTTCAAACAACATTCTTTGTATAAAAATATTCCCTCCATTAGACTCAGGATTTCATTATGTTTCGAGCTATGAAAATGATATGGGGTCACCTCTTACTTATAGGCATCGACAACCCAACATTAATAATCCTAAAAAATCATGAAAACCATGACACTTCATTAAAAATGTCATTTCTTATCACATTAGGCATGTAATAATCTTTTATGCCAACTTCATCTATCACACACTTCTTAAATCTTTCACACACTTCCTATCTTTTCCATTTTTTAACGTTCTTATCCTGAAACATGACTTGAACACAACATTCCAAACCATATACAATCATCAATTAAAAAACCAATATTTTAGGAACATTCCATATCTTTCACGCACCTTCCATTTCCAAAAATACAATTCTCTATTTTTAGATTATGATGCCCCAAAATTTTCAAACATTGGAAAATGGTGACCAAATTGCAAAATGATTTAGTGAGAACACCCATGTTGTTTCTCTATCACTTATCTTGTTCAATAAACAACTTATTTCATACTGAACCTTGTTTTCATGATATATAGTATTTTATTTATCACCTTTGGGATCAATATATTATCAAGGTAAATCATTATAACCTCCATGACATCTACCAACATCATTCTTTCCCATAAAATATAATAATATGGGTATGAAATTAAATCCCCCTTTCCTTAATAAGGCTTGTATCACAGGTTCTACAATCTTATTCTATTTGTAAAATACAATCCAAAAAAAAATATGGTTTTATAAGACTTTTATAATGTGAATTGATTTATTCTGTCTGACAATAAAATAAAAAACACTACAAAAGAAAACCCATCTTACATCATTCTCCATCAAAATTATTCCAAAAATCTCCCCCTTTGAATTTGGTTATCAACAAAAAATCGAAAATCAATGAACATGTTAACATCAATAAATGGATTTCATATACACAATTCTAAGACCACATGATACAACTCATTATAGGAAACAAGAATTGTTAACATCAAGAAAATTCTATCCAAAATCAATGATAATTAAATCTGATCAGTATTTCATTCTCAGCCTTCTCCAAAACATACCCACCATTATTTTTTGAATTCTGACTCATCATTCTTCTTTTCCTTCTTCCATATCTTGAACATTCCTATAATATAAAAATTTTGTTTCCTACATCCACTCTAATAAGAAGTTAGAATATTTCACACACAAATATTCTAGACTCACAGCTTACCAACAACTACCTCCTCTTTAATGCTTTAATAAGGATAGATTTATGACAAAATTATCCTCCTTGAAAACACTATCCAAAGGATAGATGATATATGGTATAAATTCACATACGTAAACATTATTGAGATGTATGTTTTATACCCATGTTCAACATAAATTTATAAAATGGTTCCTTTGGTAATGTTTTTTTGAAAAATGTGAGCAACGTGGACCTCTATAGGGAAAAATTATAGATTCAACACATTATTACCCACATTCTCTTTGATGATGTGGTACATTATGTACATATGTGTTAAATTTTATTTTTGTACTAGATTCTGTGAAATATTTGTTTCTGTTCGATTATCACATCCTATGAGAAAGGGAAATTTTACATCAACATGTATGTCTTCCATGTGAATCATTATCCACATAATTTGAGTATCATCTTGGGTGAAAACAACATACTCAACTTCATAAATACTAAGATTTAGTTAATTATATTTCTTTATATTCCAACAAACATAATTTTTTCCCAGAAAGAAAACTCCAGTAGATATGGATCTTTAATCATCAATATTTCCTAGCCAATCGGTGCATTACTACCAAAACAGTCAATATATTCTGAGCTATCATACCTAATTATTAATTGTTAATGCCACTAATATTCTTGAGATACCTTTTTCCAAAACTAAAATATAATTCCTCAGGAGCACTCTGAAATTTGGAACATAATGTAACAACATAAATGAGTTAGGTCTTGATACAATGTGATATAATAGACTTCCAATCAGCTTTTCAAACTATTTCGGACCAACTTTGTTGCATTCACAATATTAAGATTTCTTTGTTACCATGAAAATTATTATGGAAACATATTTTGTATTTTCCATTGAAAAATTATTATGAATTTTCATAGTATTATTTTATTCCGAAAGAAAAATTTTGTTCTTCTTTTATAATATTTTTAGCCGAAGAATGTTTTCTAGTTCTCCTAGAATGGACTTCTCAAAAAATATCTTCATCTCTTTATAAAATATATCACAATATCATTCATCATTTCCATCTAAGATAATTTCATCATGATAATCATTTATGAGGATAAAAAACATCTAACATTCTATGATGTAATGATTGTTGTCAAATCATCCTTTCATGAAATTCATCTTCCTTAAAAAAAATTATCCAGTTTGGAATACCGTCACTTTGAAGCATGATTTAACCCATAAAAGGATTTTTTCAATTTAAACACAAAATATTCATTATTCCAAAAACAACCCCACATTGTTGTTCACTTTAAAATTCTTAATCCAGATTCCCATTCATAAATGCGAACATTACATCCATCTGAAAAATTTAGTACCCTCATTGTGTAGAAATAGAAAGAAAAATTCCAATTTTTTCTAGCGTTAACACCAGTGAAAGTGTTTCATCGAAATCGAGACCTTCAAACTATAAGTACCCTTTTCACAATTATCTTTCCTTGTTCATTATAAATTCACCTTCCCCATTCAACTTGTTCTGAGAAACCCATTTTGTACTGATATCATTTTTGTTATCTGACTTTAGGACGAGTTCCCAAGTCTCATTCTTTTCTATATGGTCACGCTATTCATTCATATCATAAACCCATTATGGATTCTCAAAATCTTCATTCACATCATTAGGCCACACTTTATAATAAAAATTAGTATGTGTAACAACATTGTTTTTTTCTTCTGGTTTGAACCCGAAGATGTTGATCAACAATTATGTTCTGAGACTCTACTTGCTTCCTTATCCTGGGATGAGCTCTTTTAATTTCATATTCACCACTTGAAATGGTTGAGACTAATTATTCTTCTAAAGTATGATTATCACTATGAGTAACATTATCATAATTTTTAAATAAACATTTCATATCCTACTCAATTATATATGAGAAAAAGTATGCTTTTGTTTATTAATATTTTTTAAAAAATTCACATCAGAATAGTCAAAAAAAATTCATCTTTCATTGTATAAACATCTATATGATCTTACATTTAAATCATAGCTGAAAAAGATTCCTCCATCACCTATTTTTTCAATCAATCCAAGGTTTCCACCTTTCTTTTTTATTAGACATGGACTCCCAAATACTGTTAAGTGTTTCAAACATGGGGTTCTCCATAAAACATTTCATATAGAGTCATATCTGAACATGGCCTATAGAAAAAATTCTTTTGAATGTACACAAATGTTCTAATGGGTTTCCTCTAATAGTAATGAGAGATACCATGTCCAAGAAACATAGTTCGACCAATTCCAACCAGACTTTTATTCTTTCTTTCATGAACCCCATTTTATGGTGTGTGGTGAACTTAACTCATGAATAATTACATGAATCTAAAAATAATTTTAAAACTGTTAATTCTTATAATCCCCACCATTATTAGTTCCCAACTTCTTCCCTGGTACTCACATTCCTTCTCTACTTTCCTCCTAAAACATTTATAAATTTTCAGAGAATTTGAATTATGGATCATGTACATAACAAAATTAATCAAAGTAAAGTCATCAATGAAAGTGATAAAGTAGTTATCTCCATTTGTCAATTGTTTACTCATTGGCCCATAGATATCATAATGTAAAAGTTCTAGTGGTTGTTATGAACAAGTGTTAACTTTCTTATGAACCAAATTTATTAATCTTCCCTTTTTGAAAAATAGTGAAACACTAATCTCTTATTATTGATAGGAGTTTTGTATTTCACCATCTATGAACTAGTTTCCTTTTGTATACTAACCAATGGTAATTATCATTAAATATTAATTACCTTTTAGAATAAACCCATATTTCATGATAATAAGTTTTTTACCCTAATCACAATTTTTTGAAACACTCTACTGGTTGGGTTTCGGTCCATCAATATATAATGTTTTCCTGGATTTCATCTATTATTTCGAAATGATGGTTAATCCAACAACATTTATCCACTGAGATTCAACATTTCTTAATTTAAATGTTTCATTTTTGAACTCTTTCACATTCATCAATACCTTTATTTATCTTATCACATGAGAAGAACAACCACGACCAAGAATACATAGACATTATACATTTGTACATTTCAATGTGGTTTCAACAATAAGATATTTTTGTTCTTCCTTTTAATTCTACACCTTCAGCTTCTAAGATATGTTCAAAACAGTTTTTGTGAGGGAAAAACAATACATACCTTTGTATGATTTCTATGCTGATCACACCTTTCCAAAATAGTTTCTAGTGATTGGAAAATTATTGTCAACATTCACCCCATCTTTCTTAAATTTTTTCTGAAATTACTTCTTGTAATTATACTATTGATAGGATTGAAACCCCTACAATCCTTTCCCTCCATAGCATGGGGAATATTAGTAATGATTTTGGTTGAAGAAACATATATTTTACACATTTCTGAATTGACCCAAATACTAGAAGTAGCCATAGAATGAATATTTCCATCTTAAACTTCTATTCTAACCAGATTTGTGAACATGATTCTCAATAATCCTCTTAACAGAACATTAAAATCCATCAATATTATGATTTTCAATCAAAACATTCTTCTTTAGTTCATATTTCAATTCAAACAAATCATAAGTAGAAACAATCTATAATTTTTATAGACTCAGGATTTTAAGAAACATCAAATTTGTTGATATTTCTATCTTTTGCCACATACATAGCCATTCCAGATATTTTCCTATCAGAACCAGTTCTATATTTTATCTCATCAATTCAATATAAACATTACTGATCTTTATTTGGTTCATTCTTACTAGAAAATTCACCATCTTAAAAGATAGTTTTTTTAATATATATATTCATTTCATTAGAATCATAATGTTTTACTTGGAAAAGTTTCAACTATTCTTATTTTTCCTTCAGCTTTACATGTATATATTCATTATGATTACATTCACTCTTAAGTGAATTATTCATTTCTTAAATATGTTTTACCAACATTACATTCTAATCAAAAAAGAATTCATGACTTTTTAATGAGTACTTTTCATTTATCGATTTTTCTTCCTTCTCAAGTCCAATTATCATTCTCAGTCATTCTTTCAACTCTACATTCAGATGATATTCTTGTTTATTTTCTTCTTCTTCAGAAATGTTTCTCCCGTAATCTCTATTATTCAATGTTGTAATAAGGATATTTTTTCTTGAATTCTCAAAAATATATATTTTTAATTCAACATCACTATATTATTCTTCATCATCATTAGACAAAAGAGTCTTCTTTTTTGATATTAAGAACATTTTATCCTTCTAATTTTAAAAATAAATATTTCTGTCATTTTGTTTCATCTATGACCTTCATGATATTGTTTTTTCTTCATCAATGTCTTTATATTTCATTCTTTGAAAAATTTTAGCTTCTAAGTGCCCAATGGTTACACATTCAAAACATTTAATGGGATGTTTTCACATATATTTCCATTTACCTCTTTTCAAATTCATAGAAAAGAAGGATAAAATTTCATAAATATTTTTACATACCTCATCAACAAAATCATATTTACTAGATTCATCTTAAATGATAATATTCTTTTACTTCTCTTTCCTTGCATCCCTGAATGACATTTTTCTTTCAGTTTCTGTTCTTTATCTTCAAAGTATTATCAATTATAATTTTATAAGTGATGAGAGTGCTATGAAAATAATCAAGAGACAATGTTTTAGGGTATCAATATTCTAATGATGAATCTTTAGAATAAATCCTTTCAAAAAAATTATCATGATGTGTTATACAACTATAGAATCCTCCATATTTTAACCAAGACATTTAATTGTAATAATAATGTCATTTACTCTGGTAAAAAGTTCTTAATATATTCACACTCTCCCATTTTAATGTCTTCCTACTTCATCCTCCATATTTTAGTTTTTCATTATTCACTATTGTATTACCTTCATAGATGTTTTTCATCTCTTTTCATATGCCTATAGCTGTAGAAACACCATTCACTGTTAAAAATAACTATCATAAAGAGATGAGCGTAATTCATTTTTATCTCTTACATCATTCTCAAGATTCTTCTAATCAACATGTGTAAGAGGAAATTTGTCATCAATTGGAGGAATCCATCCGTTGTAGCTTCATAAACATTATACCCAAGATACATTAGATAAATTATCATTAATTCTTTCTAGTTATGATAATTACTTCCATCAAATATAATAATCCTCTTACAGTTCACACAATTAATATTCTCCATCACAACTTCTCTTCAAAATATCAGAAAACAATAAATGATGGGAACATGTCTCTCTAATACCAATTGACGTTTCGCAGTCATGATTCAATTATCACTTTTGGGGTTAATCAGTAATATATTTTTCTTTTGTATTTATTTAATTTTTAAATAACCTTCTCCTCAGTTAAAGTGTTCTTTACCTACTGAACACAATCCAAACACACATCCATTAGAACACAAGAATTTACAATGTTTAATACTCATAAAGAACTTCTACATCCCTGGTTTGGTATTGAAATAATCCAATACTGAAAAAACATTAGAAAAAAAGTCCTTTGTTATGGAATAAAACGTGTAGGATATAACCTTACACTCATGTAGCACTATGAAAATAATCCAACAGTGCATGTTCTCCCTCTCAGAACAAATAAGGTAATGTAATTTTTTAGTGCTTAATGATGAACCTTAAATAATCTAATCTCTCAATGAAATAATAATCATTCATTCCTATAATCTAGTAAAAACTACCTTGCACACAGAGTATTACTTGTTCTAAAATAGAATCATTCACACTCAGATTATAGGTGTCTTGTGAATATATTTACTACCTTGCATGCCAGATTCTACTTTGTCTGTGAAACGTTTCTTTCACACAACTTCAATATTATTTTAAACTCGATTATTTTGTGAAACTTTAATATGTTGAACACAACTCCAATTATTTCCCTCAAATTTATTTTTTTGAAAAATATTCAATGCTTCATATTACCATATTTATTAGGTTTCGAGCATAGATAATGAGTGGGGTCACCTATTATTTATAGGCATCACCAATGTTGCATGAAAAAAACTAACACTTATTGAAAAAACATGACATGTCGTGAAAAATAGCATTTTACATCACATTGGTTGTGTAATCCTCTGTCATGCCAACCTTGTCTTTTGTGCACTTCTTGAATCTTTCATGCACTTTATTCATTTTCCATTTTTCAATGTTCTGAAACTGAATCATGACTTATGCATGACATTCCAAAAAAAAGTTAAATCTTTTTTTAAAAATCCAATCTTTCATGCACATTTCAAATATTTCTTTGACCTCTTATTCCAAAAAACACATATATCCATTTTCTGATTTAGAGGGCCCAAAATTTGGTAAACATTGGAAAGTGGTGCCACCTTACAAATATATTTTTCAAGAATACTCATGATTCTTTTCTATCATCAGTCTTGTTCAAAAAAATAGTGGCTTTCATCATGAAATTTTTTTTCATTATATATAGTCTTCGATTAGTCACCTTTAGCATCATCATATTATCAAATTAATGCACTATAACTGCCTTATCTTTCAGAAACATCATTCTATCTAGTCAAAAGTGAATATGATATTAAACACCTCTTATAACCCTTTATTTAGTATGGATTTCTTCACAAGATCTCCAAACATATGAAATTTTTGAAATAAAAATCGTCAAATCATCATTTGGTTTTCCAATCCTTTTGAAAAGTGAATTGATTTATCTTCTTTGAAAAACAAATACAACACTCTACATAATGAAATTATTATTACTTTTTTTCATTCAAACATTATCACAACAGACAATTATATATAATGCGCACCAACAATGTGGGATCCACTTCCTATATTAACCCACCTCACACTAATTCACATGGGGAATCCATGCAGTTAGATAGAACATAGAAAAACATTTCCAAATGAAACTATCATTTGGTAGTTAAAACCCCTATTCTTATCATGCAGATTAACAAATTTTGTAAATTTCATTAACAATTACCCTTACATAATGAATGCTCCCCAAAATTTCTCTTTTCCTTATATGGTTTTGATTGTAACATGTGCTAATCATGTACACTAACCGATGATAGAAAAATTTTAATTGAAAATCAAACTACGTATGGGTAACCACATTGTTTCTCTAAATTATTCAATTAAATAATTTATAGAGGAAATACATCATGATTTCTAATGTTTCCAGGTTAAACTTATCCTAAACATAAAAACACCTCAATAACATAAAATAATATGAAATAAATGACATAATGATATAGTGGGTTTCATTGGATTACCTTTCGGATTCCCATAACGAAATAACAAATCAATAGATCACATGAATGTGATCATCAATGGTGTTCTAATTATGTCATAGTATTAGTAGTAGGATCAAATAGATTTGGTGTGATATACACCTAATAAAAAGCCCCATATAGATAGATTGGGAAATAAACCTAAGAAGGTATCCCATATGGATAAGTTTAGTCTTATACATATGTCACTCAACCAATTATCTAGTGAAATAGGGAAGGATACTATCCATATATTCCATACATAGTAAATAATTTGGGTAAATGATTTATTTTTTTTCACACACCATATAAGATCTCATTATAGATAGGATGGACTGTGTATATGTTGTTAAATATTGGTCGGGTGAAATAGACATGGTTTGTTCTTGTTTGTCAACTTCATAATTGAAAAATTTAGAAAATGAGGTATTTCATAGTTTAAAAAACAATAGGACTCACTTTCTCTCTTTGAATAGCTCATATAGTAGAACTAAGAGTGACAAAACATGAAACTTGGGTAGTGAGGAAGAGAATATTGAGTCTCAATGGGTTTAAAATGCATCCTCATAATGGGAACTCAATTTTTATGGGAATATATGATCTTAATTACCCTAGGGATCTAACTGGTTTTCAAATAAAATATAGTATAACCACTTTTCCAAAGGATATATGATAGAAGGTGTGAATATTGATGTTCATTCACGAGTCAATTATCTCATGACGCTATGATAGAGACCTTACCAGAAATGGATTTTCAATCCTATAACCTTCAATAATGGAATCTAAGAAATACTTCATTGATCCTGAACTAGGTAGATAACATCATTTGATGAAATGTTATCATGAAATCTTGGGTTGCCAAATCTGAGTTACTTCATGAGGTATCAATCCTAGGATTATATTTTTATGAACAACGAAGAAAATCTATGGGGAGATAAAGACTATATTACTCCCCCATTTTTTTAGGAAAGACATATTTTTTAATGAGGGGATATACCACGTAGGCCTTATTTTATGTTTTATACCCATATGGGACTTGTATAGGATCACACATGCATGAAACTTGTGTAGGAGCCCTCACATAGAAGACTTGTAGAAGATCCCTCAATTAAGGATCTTATGAAGGGATATAAATATAGGTGTCCGAAATAGGATTCTTATAGTGGAATCATTTATAGAGACCCTCATAATGATTCCCACATAATAAAATCCTTATGTATAGACCTCATGGATAGAACATATATACATAACAAACAAATATACCACACGATCAGGCCTCATGGTCAATTTTCCTTCATCATTTTTGTTTCCTCATTATATTATTTCATGGGAATTAACAGTTCATTCATTAAATAATGGTTTATCCATCAAATTCATATACCATTTAAATGTGGTTGGATGGTCTCTCAAAATGGGGAAGGAGTATGAATGGGGAAAACCTCACTCTATTTTAAAATATTTCTCCTTTTTTAAAATGGGTATGGAGTATGGTGTTTTTAAGAAATCCTTCAAAAAATAAAAAGTCAAAATTGGTTGTTTTTTAGGATAGAGGAACCTACGTATGATACAGGGGACCGTGTATGATGTTGGTGGCCTTGTAGGAACATCATATTATTTCCACAAAAGAAATTCACTTTTTGAATGATAACATATACCATAAAAGATATTCCATTGTCATATTGGATAATATTATTCCCCTTATATTCTTCACATTGTCACATAAGTTATTCAACTCATTGTATCTTACACATGGAATCTATAAATACACCATGTGGCCATGTAGGTTCTTTTCCATTATGATATGTATGATTGGATTGCATAAAAATGTGGGTTCTTCACATACAAATAAATTTCTTCCCATGTATTATAAGTTTCCCAATTTGCACATTGATATAATTTTAAATTCCATTCAACATTTCATGGGGTGCAAAAAAAATTTCTTGATCATTATGGTGTATTATATTAAATTATATGATATTGTTTTGGGGATATAATAATGACCATGTGGATCCATCATGGTGCTTTTAGATGATTCGTGGATAATGTAGGATGAGTTGACCACCTTATAAATATGGTGTGGGGTCTCTCATTTTGACTTTAATTATTAAAATCTGAATACCCCCCATTATTTAGTTATTATATACGATTTCCCTTAAATAGATACTCACTTAGAAGTTCCCACCAACCATTTCACGTATATGAGTTCCCCTAAACTAGATATATGTTCAGAAATGAATATTAATGATTGTCATGTGGTAACCACATAGAGAATATGAAAATAATTTCCTATATAAATAACACCTTACAAAAACTGATAATCACATAACACCTACATGGTGTGCTAGTCTCACACACCCTACATAGTGTGAAACTCATTTCAAACCCACATGGTGAATCATTATAGAGAGTACATTGAAATTATCAATAATTTTAAAATTAATCAATTTTATAAATTTATAATGTTATGAAAACTCATCCATCATTTCCTAATGTTTATTTATTGGATTAAAGGTATGACCATCTATATAACTTCACAAATACCAAAAAATGAAGTGTTTTCATCTCAAGATAAACTGGTGATGACCCTCACAAACATAACATTTCTAAGAATGAATTAATAGAAATTCTTCTTACCCCAGTAGTTTTGGGACTATATGATATCCAGTAGTATTACAATTTATAAATTTGTTCATGAATATAATGTATCAATCACTATACATAATCATAATTCAAAATAAATATGGTTCATTCATTACCCAGAATATATAGACCGAAATTTCTTTGATGATTGATAGATTATTCATGAGATGCATCAAAAAAACACCTAAACTACCACAAAATGAGGAAACAGAAGCACCACCTTTTTTTCAGTAAGAAAAGGGAGGTGATAAAGGGGGACCTTTATAATGCTGGCTAAAAGTGTTGATACATATATCCTTTAACATTACTATGAAAAGTGATGACAAAGGGTACTCCGTTATCAACAATTTATTTTAGCATGGATAAACAATACATTTATCAAAACAATATTTAATATTGATAACTGTTTTTAATAGTAATTTCTATACAATTATTATATTTATATTCAAAAATAATGTGTATTTTTATACATTAACTAAAAAAATTCATGTTTATAATAAATATCTTTATTAATAATTCAATAATATATATATAATGCTTTAAAAAAATGTATTTATTATATTTTAAATATGTATATATAGTTATAATATTATAATAAATTTTATTAAATCATAAATATATTTATTAGATTTATTAGATTTATTAGATTTATTAGATTTATTAGATTTATTAGATTTATAAGATTCATTAGATTTATTAGAATTATTATAGAGTTATTAGATTTATATTTATTATATTTATTATATTAATTTATTAGATTTATTATTTTCATTATATTTATTATGCTTGTTATTTTTTTAATATTTTAATATTTAATATATTTATTTTAATGATAATTGAGTTAAATAAATACATTTTTAAATATATTTTTTTATACTCACTATTATATATATTTATATTTATTTCCAATGAATTTTGTCAATAAATATATAGATCATCAATGCATATGTTATGTATCACAATGTTCATTTCTACATTACACCCTTTATTATTATTCATGTTTTCCAATGATGACCTGTTTTTCATTATATATATGTACTAGGTATATGATTAATTCATGTTACACATATATATTATTATTTTCTGAAAAATATATATAAAACTAAATTAAATATATTTAAATAATAAATATAAATATTTTATTTAAATTATTAATTTTAAATTATATAAAAATAATTTTTGAAAATATTAATTTTCAATTATAATTAGAACTATATATATTGTTTTAAATAATTTTAAAATGACAATAAAAACATATTTTATAAATTTATATATATATAATTATATAAAAATATTTATAAAAATATTTATTTATAGTAATAATTATAACTTTTTATAACTGTATATAAGTAAATAATTTTAATATTATAATAAATATATTAATTATACTATATATAAAATTATAATATAATTAAATAAATATATTTATAAATATATAAAAAAATTTATAAATAAATACAAATATTTATAAATATAATTCCTAAGCGAATATATATATAATTAAATTTTAAAAAAATTAATAATTATAATAATTATATTTATTTATATACAAATATTTATTAATAAATACAAATATTTATAAATATAAATATAAAAAAAATGTATATATATTTAAATAAGTAAATAATTATAATAATATATATATAATTATAAATGTATTTTTTTATAATTATTTTATATTTTAATATATATATATATATTTATAATTAAAACTATAAATAAATATTAATTTATTATAAATTTTAATTAAAAATAATTATAAATCTATTTAGTAGTATAAATAAAAATAAATTTATATTTATTTAATAGTAATTAATTTTTAAAAAATATATTTATTATTTTCATATATAATGTTATATACAAATAAATAAATATATTTATAAATATATAGAAATATTTATAAAAAAATTCAAATAATTATGCTTATAGTTATATATAAAAATAAATGTATTTAAATAATTATAAAATTATAATAATTGTAATAAATATATACAAATTAAATTATAATAATTCAAAATATTAATTTTTTATAAATACAAAAGTATATATAGTTATAAATATATATATATATCATACATATAATTTTATGAATATCTATATATATTAATATAAATAAATTATTAACATAATTTTTTTATCAGAACTTTATTAGAGCTGATAAAACACCATTTATTAGTGCATATTTAGCACTGATAAAGTGTAACTTTATTGGCACTTTTTAGCTATCACTGGTAAAAGGTTCAATGGGTTTTATAAAAAACCCTAACAGTCTTCTTCATTCTCACAACTGTCAAGCTATCGCGGAAGCTGACCCCTACGCCACCAACCTCTGCTCTGCCTTGACCCTAGCTCTTCTATCGTCGACCCCTCCACATCTACTGCCTCGTCCACCACCATGAACTCCCCCTCCACCAAAAACCCACCTCTACCATGAACCCTCACCGCCACTATTACACTGATATCCATCATCCTTCGCTCATTTGTTGCTCCACTTCCACGAACCAACCTCTGCCTCAAACCCTTGTGTACTGCTCCTCTACCGAAAACCCCACCTTCATTCTGAAGCTCTCTACATCCACTGTTGTTTCTTCCTACTATGACTCTATCATCTCCGGACCCTACTGCTTCCACCGGAAGGGTATGCTAACAATATATTTAAAAAAAATTGTTATTTTATCACACTCACTAGAAAATTCATTGTTTAGTTTTTTATAGGCTTTTTCTCTTTTATGGTAGGTGTATCTAATCCTATTATTTTATTCTTGTATGATATGGATTTATTGCTTTTATTTGGTTGTATTTATACCATTTTATGTCGAAATATGATAAGGTAAGTGATTCAAGGATAAATGGTCAATAATAAATGGAAATATCATTATGTTAGAATAAATAGTGGTATTGTCCTACCTTGTTGGAGAATACATATTGGGTGAGTTTTTATCTTATAACTACATGTGGGGTAAATTAAAATAGTTGTATAAGACTTTTGAGAAGATGATTGAAGTTTTTTTAGGTTCTATCAATGAGCTCAAAAGAAGTACTGATAGTAGGTCAATAATGTTTTTAGTTCAAGGTCACCACTATTATTATAAACTGGGACATTTGGCATGAATATCACATAGATTAGATGGAATAAGGATTTTAGGAGTAAATATGTATTAGTGGTAGGATAAGAAATTTATTATTAATTCGGGTACCGTGGTGAAGTCAACAGATGGTTTTCATTGGTGGTGATTTTGTAACTCAGTTTAGTAACTTGGTTGAGGGGAAAGGACCCATAAATATTGAAATTCATAACCCATACCAATTCAATTAAAATAAATTGTATGCATTATTAAAGGATACTTTCATTTAGTGTAATCATTTTTGAGAAATCCAGGCGTGTGTAGTGCTAGGATCATAGGTTTGCATTCAGGAATGAATGTAAATTCACATCGATTTTTTCCATTCAATGATGCAATAGTTAATATCTTTGTAAACTGATGTTAGTGTCATGTCATGTTAATATGTATACACCTATGGTGGGGATAATATACCTATCCAGGTGTTAAATTACATCTCTTGTAGTTACTGTCATGGTATTTCTTACGGATTGATGATAAATGATCATGTTTACTCTAATATGCTAATTATTAATAGACTTGAGAGAATCTAATTCCATGTTAAATTTATGATTTTTGATTCTAATGTAACTCGGGATGAAATTACACACGACTTCAATCACTTGAAGAAACTGGTGTGTATTGAGATGGAGTGGAATCATTATTTTGTTGGAACATGGTTGAGTTCCATATGGCTAGTGCAAGAGGATAGTGAACTAGATAGGTAAATTCATTTTCATTCATTTGTCCATTGATTAGGACATTATATCAATTTAATGATTCATAAGAGGCATAAGAAAGAGTGATCGGTGGTTCCATGGATAATCAGATGTTAATGTCATGAAACATTTATTTAAATGGGGAATCAATGTGAAAATGAAAGTGGTGGGATGGAAGCTCATCAAGATCATTTTATTATTTAGAGAGTATCACTCATTATGGTCTTTCAATATTTCATTATAGGGAGTTGGAGGTGTGATGAGGTTAATTTCTTTATTTCTATTATCAATTTATAAATTTATCATGTTCGAATATTTTCTTAACTTCTCTTTTACTATTCCATAAGAACCCAAGGTAACTATATTACTAATATTTTGTGTGTCACAATGGCTGAACATGATTCTCGTACTTCTTTTCCAATATAGTTTGTGATGTAATTTCCATGTTTCATTACTTATAGTGTTAAGGAAGTGAAAGCCTTATCTCTTTTTCAATAGTCTTGGTATAGATGTAAACCCTTCTATTGTCGATTATACTATTATATGTATAATATTTTCACATCCTTGGATCTATTGACATTCCATTGATGGTTTTTTATTTGATGAAATTATCTTTGAGATCCCCACAAATCACATTTTTTTCATCATTTTTACATTTCATAGACAAGATAGAGTAATTAAATTTTTTTTCTATTATTAATGATACTTTCATCACTACTCCAATAATCATGAGAGCATCACAATCGAAAATTATTTGATACAACATTTTTTCTTTTTCATAGATATTAAGAGTGGTTATAACCATAAATCTAACTAACCTAGATTATATTGGATGAAAAAAACTAGATATAAAATTTTCTATCATTTTTCATTAAACTGAATTTAAGAATATTTTTGAAGTTAGCCTTTCAAAATGAACCTTCTAATTTCATCAATTTCACGCCAAATGCCATTATTTCTGTAATGATATATTTGTAACTAGGATACGTGTGTACCAAGAAGATAGACACCTGAATTTTTTATTGTATTCTCTTTTAAATTTTTGAATAGTTTGACTACCATGTCTCATTCCTTTTCATGTTTTAGTTCATGCAAGCAGGACTAATGAAACTAATGTTTATGATCAAACAACATTGACCAAAATGAGGAATGTGCTGAACGTCATACATGTTTTATAAAAAATATTTAGTGATCTACATAATAACATGTATTTTATAACCATTATAGGATCGTATAACCCAATACTAGTGTAGAAATCATTTAATATAAGATCACATAGTTTATGGTTATATTTCTTATTCTAATAAAGGTGAGGTTGTTTATTTAATGGTAAATACAAGGTGATAAATCGACCAGAATAGGAACTTTCCTATATTAGTATAAAAAACATATGGATATGGTGCATGGAGATTATGGACATAGTTCACAAACCAATTATTAAGGGTATGCTGTTACTACCAAAATGGGACTCAAGATCTAGGAGTGCTCTTATCTCTTCAAATAAGGAATTAGAATAATTTATATCATAACTCCAGTAATTTGAATTGGAATATAGTTTTTTTAAGTATATTTTATCCATGTTTAGTATCTAATATTTTGAGACAAGATATGTTTAATGATACAATATTATGGGGAGGGGTGGATCTTATGAAGTCATTGAATGGGTAGAATATTGGTGGTTAGGATTTCAAGACATATCCAATGGACCTCTCTAAGAAGATTAATGGTCATTTAAGATGAACCATATGCCATGTTTTTCAAATTTAGTCGAGATGGAATTGTATTGAGTGAACATTACGATCTTATGTTTAATAAATTTAAAGAAATGTATTTTCATGGATATTGATCATACACAATATGACATTATCTTGTATTAGTGCCGTGTTTGGGGAAAAACCCAATATTAGTTGATGAAGTCTCATACAACAAGTTTAAGTTGGAGTTTATTTAGGCTGAAACTGATGACTAAGTATAATGGAAGGAAGAAATAGTACATCATATGAGAGACATATATATTTTTCATGGAGTTTACAACCAATGAAATTGGTGTAATTCAAGTATGATTTGGATTATGCAGTGTTTTTAGTAAACATGAACACAAGGGTTTCATGGTTGCGAGTGTGGTCCCTAAATATGGAACATATCTCTTGAATCATGTGTTTCGGTGAAGGATAATTGATATAACTAGACAATGGATGTATGGATAAGGGGTGACCAATGGTGGGGAGAAAAATATCAAATTATTTTGGAAATTAATATAATTACACATACCTTTGGAATATTGTGATTGAATCATAAAAAATAGATTAATTTGGGATGAATCGAGGAATTTTCTATGTATCTTGTATAAAGTGTCTTGTTTGGGATCTATTTCATTGCAAAAGTTCCTATGTTTCATTATTAAATTAATTATGTGTTTTAAAATGCATCTCGGATCTTATTATCTCAGTTTAAATGACTAAGACTGTTGGGTCAGGAATTTGACTTGAATGCGTTAAAAAATGGGCTATCGTTTTTGAAAAGGTGTTTGAAATTGATCGGTTTATGTTAAATAATTTGTGTTATTTTAATGAAGAATTTGTGTAAATGGTTTGATTTTTAATGATATTTCATGTGTGATTTTTTAAATAGTATTCAAAGGAAATTTGAACTATAGTTTTTTCATAATATTTTATGTTTATATTTTTATTAAATTAGGAAAACAATTACATTAATTCAATATTTCTTGTATTTATTTTGTTAAAAACAAATATCACTGAATCAAATAGGATGGATATGAATAAAGAGTGGATGGATTCCAATCGTTTGACAAGAGAGTATTAATATGGATTTAATGAGTTCATCAATTTTACAAAAGATCATGAATATAACCCTTCTCAAATTATTTTTCTGCGTTTATGCTATTATTATTTGTGAGAACCTAGTCCAGATAGGTCGGAAGAAAACTTGATATATCTAAGAATAGATCAATGTTATAAATGTTGTAATAGACACTGGAAAAAATAGAATGTAGCTAGTGGCTTTGATAACTGTATATTTGAAGGATCTTCTTATATGATTAAATGTGTGGACAAAGAAGAAGACCAAATCCAGGATGTGATTACCAATTTTAATGATGATGATGATCATTTTGAGGATGTAAGAAGTACAAATGAAGATAAACCTCTTGATTTCCCAAATTTTTTTGAGGAGTTATCGAATTTTGGAAATATATATGTGTATGGTGGTTGTACTAAATATACATATTTTTTGTAGAATTAAAGTTGTATAATTTAAAAGTAGGAAACATATGGATTTATTTTCATTTTATATAATTACCTTCTCTCTTGAATGACATGGTCCAAAAAGATAATGAGAACCCGAGATGAACATACAACACTAAACAAATGCTATATTTGATGGGTATAATCTTTGAATGAATACATGACTTCTTAAATGACTGCATACTGTTTGGAAAAGAAAAAAATAACTAAATTAAAGACCAAACTGTGGTGATTCCTGATACAAGTATGACGAATCTGGTCCAATGAAAGAGTTATGGTACTTTACAACCATTCCAAGGTTTAGGCGCAACTGTGGATTTGGGGAGACGATAAGGCAATTGAAATAGAATGAAGGCAGAAGAAATAATTATGGGAAACTATATCTCTGGACAGACACTCCTCAGTAGAAGGGAATTGACCATGAGTATCCATATTTTGGAAAAAATTCGAGAAACCATCACCTTACGTTATCTATAGAGAGAGTGAATCCCATTTGATTATTGAAGCATCACTCACCGTACGTGGCTGGTTATGTTGGTATATTATAACATTCCACTGTGGTTATTCATGAAATGAAAACACATCATTCTATCTATGTTTATATCAGGACCCAAAAAACCGGGTAATGATATTGATGTTTATTTGGATCCATTCATTGGGGATTTGAAATTATTATGTGATATAGGTTTTAAATTGAATCATTCTTATAGAAATAAAGATTTAATATTGAGATCCATGTTGTGTGGGACGCTAAATGGTTTTCCTACTTATGAGAATTTATCAGGATATAACATCAAGGAAGTCATGGGTGTCCCATCTGTGAAAATTGTAAATAGTCAATTCGGATGAAACTTCCCTCAAAAACAGTGTTTCAAGTATATTGAAGATTTATACCCCAACAATATAAGTAAAAATCATGGAGGACATCATTCAATGGAAATTTTGAAGAACGTACAACACCATCTCTACTAACAGCTGATCAAATTTTTGAGAAAGTAAAAGATGTGGACACTGCTTTCTGTAAACCATTTTCAAAAAACCTTAAGAAAACTAGATGGAAGATTTCATATGTTTTTTTTTGAATTACCATACTGGAATTGATATTATGTCAGACAGATTCTTGAGGTTATGATTGTTTAAAAAAACTGTATATGATAGTGTCATCAACACGTTGCTAAATTCACCGGGAAAACTAAATATGGAACTAAGGCTAGGTTGGACGTGGTTTACTTAGGAATACGAGAAGAGTTGGAACAAGTGAAGGGTTATAGACAATCAATTATTCCTCCAAATTCTTACACTATTTCCAAGAAGTAGAGATTTTAGTTTTTCTACTTCTTGAATGACTTAATAGTTATAAAGTTGTATTCATTGAATATTAAGAACATAGTGACAATGGCTAAATTAGAGTTAAAGGGTCTAAAATAACATGAATGACATGTTTTTATAAAAGAGATAATTCCTATATCATTACATTTCATTTTCCCCAAGAATTCCCATTATATGATAATGAAGCATTATTTCTTCTTCAATGCTCTATACAAAACACATACAAACCAGATGAATTTTTTTAGTATGGAAAGAGAAATCATGGTCACAAAATTTGAATTTGAAATGATCTCCCCACCGAAATTCTATGTTATAATGATTAATTTGATGGTTCACTTGCTAATAGAGATTGAGCTATGAGGACATGTAAGTAATTGATGGATGTACACCATTGAATGGTATTTGATGATTTTGAAAGTGTTTGTCAAAAATATAAGTCGGTATGAGGGAAGTATTTTAGAGCGATATATTATTGAGGAAGCATTATAATTATATACCAAATACCTATCTAGTTTGGAAATAATTGGTTAACCGAAATCTCATCACACTAGGATTCTTTTAGGTGAAGGAATTTCTTGAATAGTGGTTGTTATAATTAATATTATAGATCATGAAAATTCCAACCTTAACATTTTTCGTAATAGTTTGAAGGTTGACCAATATGTCGAAATCCACCAAAAAATTATTATTCATTTTAATCCCAATGAGGCTAAAAATTGAAAATCAAATACAGAGAATCAATATTTTATAGGATTGATTTAGGACCATATATTTACAGAATAATATAAAAAACTAGACTAAATCTCAGAATGACATTGATGTCTAGCTAGAGTACCAAGTGTGTACGTATTATCTTCTAATGAATATGTAATTAATGGTCATACATTCTATAATAATGATCATGATGAAGATAGTTCCATGCATAACATTTGAGTTACATTTGTGGCTGTGGAGATTCATGTTTCTATTGCTATAGATAGAAATATTAATTATGTGAATATGTCATACTTTGGAATCATCAAATTTATATTGTAGTTGGATTATACTAACTTTCAAGTTCTAATATTTCGATGCACGTTGGTTGATACTAGGAGTTTTGTTAACACTTATGAGTATGGATTCGTGAACGTTGATCTCAGTAAATAAGGGTACAAAGGGAAGCTGTTTATAATTGCATCACAGGATGTTTCAGTATTTTCTGTTCCAAATCGAGAAAACTGAAATTGGACAATTGTTATATTATTCACAAAAACCACTAAAGGGATAGATGAAAAATAAATGTAAGATGATACTTTCATTGGGACGTCACAATCATTTCAAAGTAGTCCTAATGTAGAAAATTTTTGGTATGTTAGAAGAGATTATAATGAAGGTATTTGGATAGTAAAAAAGGGATCAAATCCATTCATCGGTTCAAAATGGGAGTGTTCAATAATCAGGTTCTATTTTTTTGTAATATAGATCATGTTACTTTATATTATCATCTTTTCACTGATACTTTTATGTAATATTAATTAAATGTTAAAGAATTTCTGGAGATAATTAATTCTGCACGTGATGATGCTCCCAAGTTCGAAGTACATTAGGTCTCTCAACCTACTACTACTCTCTAAATAGATGACTAAAAGGATTCCCATCCGGTTAGAGCTGCTTCACCTAGTGCATAAGCAAAACCACCATTTACACATACATATTCTAGTTATGGGAAGAAACTTATTGATGATGTTGAAATTGTGGAAATGGATGGAAATGAAACAGTAGGGATGCAGAAAAAATTGGAGCACTGTAGTTTGATGGTGTTAGAAAAAATACTTATGAAAAAAAAGAATAAGGAATCAAATATTTGGTTGGATGGAGTAAGAGTGGAAAAAATGTTAACCCCATCAATGCCATTTTTATTAGTTACATTAGAATTGTCACTTGGTAACACCAGTCGACTGATGTTCATTTGTGGGACCCTATAGTCATCAGGCTTAATACCATGATGTGGGGAGATATTACGGTACTATTATGATATCATTTATTTAATCTACTAAAAAATAAAATAATGAATCATTTAATTAATATTCATCATCCCTTATAGAGTTCATTTATAGTGGATAACTCACACATGGAATATGTATTAAGGGTTGATCAATGGATTCAAAGAGGCTTTCACACAATTTTAATGATATGTTTTCTTAAAGATGGTGAAGTGAAAATAAACCCGCACCCAACTCCTATTTATGACAACCTTATAACCCAAGGAGTGGGGGAGGTATTTACTAGCCACTGTGTAGAGATGCCTTTTCTGGTATATTGTGTTTGGTAATACAATGTATAACCATACATGTATTAATCAAATTGATTGGTTGTTTTTTATTTATGAAACATCAACTGAGTACTGAAAATATGTATTGAGCCAAAAAACTAGAGTACCCCTATGTAAATAAATAATTGGGTACCCTTCAGTTGAAAAAATTGGTATGCATTTTAAATTTACCGTAAAACATTTATGTGTCATAAAACATTACCATAAGTATATTTCTCTGTTTATATGCAGATTGATGAATCCAAATCCACTGTCTCTTCCATCCCACAACATGTGGTGTGAAATGAGGCATTTTTAAATAATGATGGGATAATAATAGACGAAAACAAACAAAAGTGTGAGAAACATGTGTAAAATGACAAAATAATTATTGTTTTCTTTAAATCAATATTACATAACAATTATTAATTATTTTTCAATATTTTATATCTGAATAATTCATAGGAATTGGAAACACCAAAACTGGATGTCGACCTAATTTTAGTAGCCTGGAAGCATCCAAAAAATAATGGCCACATCAGAGGTATGGATTTTAGGGTGACACATCATACATTTTTTTGGTTAATAAACATTGGAGGATCAAAGTAAATAAATAAAAATGATAAGGGAAATAATATCTATCCTTGTACAACATATGAAATAGAAGAGAGATTTCATGTAAAATATTATGGTGGCGGAGAAAAAACAACAAAATAACAACACACACATGCAGATCCCACCCACCCCAATATCTTTGAGGTGAGCCATTCGCTTCAATAACCTATCCTAGATAAGGTAATAAATGTTCTAATAATTGTTTCTGTAAATTTTGAATCAGATAGACACTGATACATTTCTTTTACTGATATTGTACTGGGTGATAATTAATGTGATTTATATCTATCAACACCCACCCATCACCTTGTACCATGGTTTATGGTCTTCAATATCCAGAATGCTATGATACACAACAGACCACTACCAACATATTGTTTCAAAGTGTTGATTAACACAGCAGATGAGCCGAGTGCCAAGCTACATGTTCCAATTTCTGATGAAAATATTCATACGGTCGACATTGTAACATTCATTTCATGGTCATCACATCTTGTAAAAAACATGTCGACAAGGAGGTATTGATTTCAAAAAAAATTCAAGATAAAACATTATCATTTAAAGAAAAAAGGATTGAACAGATGAATGTTACTACAGATGAAAACATGGAAGGGGGTGGAAATAAATAATGACTCAAAACTGTCTCAAGGATCAACCAATCGATAAAAATGATATTCTCAAAGAACCCTAAAAAGGACCCTTCTATATCCACAATTCTTTATCATTACAGGATCATGTGAATACAAAGCTGAATTATGGCGGGGTTTAAAAAAATTTTATGAGAATATCTATAGTTGGGAAGATCCATATTTCATTACTATTGAAAAAGGAACTGAAATCTAGGATCATGATTGTCTATGTGTCTTATTATAAATGTATACATGAGGAATGTTTTCATGATTTGATTTTCCAAAAGCTGATATATTATGATAATTTTCACTAAATGCATTTCATATTTTTCATAGATGAATATATAAAAAAATTGAAGGGATTTCCCCATGAACATAAATTTTGACTCATTAGTCCACACATCACCTATATAGAAAAATATTATTTAGAATACAAAAAAAGGGTTAAATAGTTTTCGGATTGCTCAAATTTTTTGACAGAAAAAATATGGATGACATACACATCTGAATACCAATGTTACTAGGGTAAGATTTTTCAATTTAATCTTATCATGTATATTTTAATTTATTTCATTACTTATTACTTTCTTTGTTTTTAGGTAGAATTGAATGCTAATTATAGTAAATTTGGATACTCTAATTATTTATTTAATGGATTAAATGCATTGAAATCCAACCAAATGACCACATATGATGAAGTATGTCAAATTTTAATACTCTTCATCAAAAAAATTAGAACTAAACATCTAGTTATATAATTTATATTATATTTTAATGAGGATTCTATTATGACACGACAATGTGTGAATATTTCCTACATCGTGGAATGAGGTCAGGGGAAAAGGACATGAAACATCACAAGCACAATAAGTTGATAAAAATCAGGTTATATATATATTAATATTTCACTATCAAAAAACATAAAAAAATAACATATTTTTTTGAATGTTTCTCTAGTGTCATAAACAAAAATACAATATAGTCTGTGGTTATTATGTTTGAAAATTTATGAAATATATGATATTCTATGAACAAAACAGTATCCCAGAAGAGGTATTTTCAAATATAATTACCATTATATTTAGAGTATTTATTAAAACATTATGTATTTATATTTTTTTAGTACTTCTATGATTTTTGAAAAGACTACTATTGAAAATATGATATAGATTTATTTAAAAATGAATTGGGAGAATACCTGATAGAAGAATGTATAGAATTAGCATGATTATGTGACCGGTATGAATCGATGTGTCAATTTTTATTTTAAATTATCAGTATTTTTATTAAAAAGAACAAGTGTCATACTAAAAACTGAGAAAATGCATTAGTATTGTTTAAATAATTTAGTAAAATGATTCATAAGTCATATGTGATGTGTACGACTCAAACAAACCTCGATTTGATACATGTTGTGACCATTATTAATTTAAGTGTCCTTTTTTATAATAAATTAACAATAAATTTAGCAAAAAGAAAAAGTGAAAAACTCAAAACGAAGAAAGCACATTTGGATTGTTTTCTTACATTATTAAAGTTTTCTATCAGCCATTTTTTATGTGTATAAATCAAATACACCCCAATCCAATGAACAATGTGACCGATATGACATAATGTATTCGTTATCTGTTTAAAAATAAATGTTTTCCTCAAAACATGTCACTAACTAAAAACATAGAATACACAATTCTGATTGACTCCATAATTTAGGAAAAAGATTAATAATTTCGTTATGATGTTCATTAAGTATTCTAATGTCAAACTGACACACAATGCAACTGGCATGAGTCAAAATTCATGTTTCTTATTTGAAATGTCATTTTATTAAAAAAACACAATTGACATATTTACAATTGATAAAACACATTCATATTGTTTTTATACATTAGGAAAATGATCCATAAGTCATTTTGATGTGTAGAAATCAACTGCCCCTCAATATGACACATGGCGTGATTGCTATTACATTAAGTGTCTCTTTTATAATGAATTAAAAATAAATTTAGAAAAAGACCAACTGACATATTGAAAACTGATAAAATGAAATTGGATTGCTTTGATACTCTTGGTCAATGATCCATTAGTAATCACTAATGTGAATGAATCAACCACACCCCAATCTGATGAATGATATGAACGATATGAATAAAAGTTTCTGTTATCTGTTTAAAATTGAAATTTTAGCTCAAAACGCGACTATCCCTGAAAACCTAGAAAATTGTATCCAATTTTCTTCGTAATTTAGTAGAAAGATTTATATGTTCTTTATGATGTGTATGATGTCGTATCATGTAAAACTGACCAACAATGTGACCATTATTACACAATATGTGTGTTTCCAGTTGGAGATGATATTTTAGTAAAAAAATAGAATTGGCATATTAAAAAATGAGAAAATTAATTTATATTGTTTATAAAAATTTTTAAAATGATTTATATGTCATTTTTGATGTGTAGGTATCAAACTCACCTCAATCTGACACACTATGCGACCTATATGACTCAAATTTTCTCTTTTTATTTAAAATTGACCTTAATTTTAGTAAAAAAACAACTGGTATGCTTAAAATTGAGAAATGCATTATTATTGTTTTGATAATTTAGAATAATGATTCATATGAAAATTGTGACATGTAAGAATCAACCCCACATCAATATAATTCATGATGTGAGTTAGAATAAATCAAAAATTTTCTTATCACATAAAATTGAAAATAATATAAGTAAAAACAACAACTGACATTCTAAAAACCAAGTAAACACATTTGGATTGTATTTATACTATATTAAAATTATACAAGATTCATTTGGGATGTGTAGGAATCAACCGTACCTCCATCTGAAACACAGTGGGACTCGTATAACTAAAGGTTTCTATTATCAGTTTAAAATTTACATTTTTTCTCAAAACGTGCCACACATTAAAAACCAATAACAAATATTTCCGTTGAGTTAATTATTAAGAAAGTGATTCTTAAGTCCATTATGACATGTATGAATTAGTCTCACAATAATTTGATACATGATGTGGCGAGTATGACTAAAAAAGAGTATTATTGGTTTCTAATGTTGTTTTAGTAAAAAAACAAAACTGACATATTGAAAACTAAGAAAACACGTTTGGATTGTTTCCATACATTATAACAATGATCCATGAGTCAATTTTAAAGTGTATGAATCAACCACACATCAATCTGATGAACGATGTGGCCAGTATAAATCCAAATGTTTTTGTAATTAAAATTGACATTAATTCAAGTACAAATAACAAGTGACATACTAAATATTTTGATAATACATTCAGATTGTTTTGATAAATTAATAAAATGATATATATTCCATTTGTGATGTTTAATAATCAACTTCAACTTAATCTGATGCACGGTGTGACCATTATGGCTAAAAGTGTATGCAATCATTTTAATATTGACATTTTAGCTCAAACAATTTCACACACTAAAAACCAAGAAAACCCCATATGAATGTATTAGTAATTTAAGAGAGTGATTCATATATCTTTTGTAATGAGTATGAAGTAGTCTCACATATAACCGACACACGATGCAACCGGTATGACATAAAATGGGTGTTTCAAGTTTAAAATGGTATTTTAGTAAAAAAACACATATCATACTGTAAACTGAGAAAACCCCTTCAGAATTTTATGATACTTAAGAAAAAAAATCCATGAGTCATTTTGGATGTGTAGGAATCAACCACAACCTATTTTGATGAACAAAATTATTGGTATAAATCCAAATATTTTATTTAAATTTGATTTTAATTTTAGTAAAAAAAACATGGGAATACTCAAAACTAAGAAAACACATTCAGATTGATTTGATATATTTGGACAATGATCCATAACATATTTATGACATGTAACAATCAACCCCACCTCAATAAAATGCACGATGTGACCTTTATAACTCAAAATGTGTCTTTTTTATTAAAAATTGACATTTGATTAATGTATTCTTTCATAATAATGTTTAACTTATTTCTTTATAGTATTACTAATATAATATTTTTTTACATTATGTGTGGAACACTTTTCAAGTGATGGGATGATTTTTTAGGAAACTAAGACAATGAGAAGACATTTTTGAGAGGGGATCACGAATGTTAAATAATAAAATATTTATGTTTTAACTATTTTTTGGATAATTATAAAGGTAGTTATATAAATCATTGGTTGAAATTTATATCGCATTGTTTTCCAAACAATTATGTGCACTTGTTTGTTCTTTTGTGAGCTATATTGGTGCTATTTTGTGTAGGTGGTGTGTGTGTTGTGCAGATACAGGTTCTGCTGGTGGGTGTGCTATTATATAAACAACGCATCACAAGTAGCTAAGCCTTTATTACCACTAATTGGAGAACTAAAAAATTATCCCATTATTAGTTCTACTTTGAGCACTAATAAAGGAACCCTTTATCAATTATATTTTGATAAATGAAAAAGTGCCCATTTATTAGAGCTAAATAAAACACCGTTAAAGTTGTCTTTTATCAGTGCTTGAAATAATTCTTATAAAATGCACCTTTATCCGTGAAAAATAGAACAAATAATGGGGCCTTAAACAGAGCTGTTTTAGGGTAGATAAACGACGCCCTTTATCAGGAATATTTTAGTGCTGCTAAAGGGGAACCCTATCATTGCTTGGATTAACAGCGCTTTTCTAGCACTGTTAAGACTTTTTTCTGCTGCTGATAAAAGTAATATCTTTAGTATTCCTCAGAAAATGATAAATC